>CAKXYN010000006.1:16592500-17792500 GCA_935064755.1 Tragelaphus eurycerus | reverse complement strand
CCTTTACCCTAGTGGAAGATTGGGAGAAACTGCAAGGTGTTTTCATTGACCCAGGGCTATTATCTCTCACAAATTGACTCTTCGTTTTACTCTCTTTTTTATCCCATGATAAGAGCTGGAGGTATATAATTTATTATAAAACTTCTATTTGAAGGCAAATAGAATTTATGGCTCTAAAAATTCTGAAACAGGGATGGTTTTGCGATGAACTAAGGATTCCCTGATGGCTCAGTGGTAAAGAATCCACCTGCCAATGAAGGAGATGCAGGTTTGATCCCTGGGTTGGGATGATCCCCTGGAGGGGGAAATGGAAACCCACTACAGTATTCTTGCCTGGGAAATCCCATGGACAGAGGAGCCTGGGGGGCCACAGTCCATGGGGTTGCAAAGAGTCTGACACCAGTTAGTGACTAAACAACAACAATAAAGCACACAGAACTCTCCTGAAACACGTGCTATAACTATTAATATCAGAACCCCGAAGAGACCTGGTAAACACTAGATACTAATGAAGTAAAGCACCTCTTTGCCTCCCATGGCAATTCTACCATCTCAAACACTATGCTTGCTTTTCCTTTTCTAAAAAGTGGGTTTGTGTGTGTGTGTGTGTGTAAATAAAGGAATCTAGAGGGTCATATTCTGTTATTTATCTTAGTGCATTTGGCCAGAATCCTAGAGAAAACAAATATATTGTTACTTTTTTTGAAGGGTCCATTCAAAAGCACTGGAAACTGAATGCCACAGACCTCCCTCCATGGGTTGCAAAGCCCAAGAGGCCGATGCGGAGCCAAGAAAAGTAAAAATTCCTCCTTGTCAGCACGCACATCCATCTTCTCAGGATGCCATGCCAGAATATGGCCTCCAATAGACACACAGATATCATGACAGAAATAAGATCTGGGCGTATGGATATGCCTTGTGACCTCTGGAAATACTATGCAATGTATGGACATGCCATTTGACATAAAAAATGAATACATTGTGTGACCTATGGAAACAGTGTGTGACTTATAGAATGTTACATGTGGGTGCCTGGGAGGCACTTACAAGTTTTTTAGCTGATCTGTCAAAGGTGGCGGTATGGGCTATATTTTTCTCATTCCTAGACAGAAGATGAAATTAAATCTTGAGCAATTAACTGTTTAAACACTTAAAATTAAACAATGAAGGCCCCCTCCTGACTATATGAGGGTTTCTGGGATTTGTTTTAATTTCAAAGAAATTATCTTTAAATGTTATTTCTAAGGTCCCTCCCAGAATCTTGGGATTCTTTGTGCAAGAAGCCAGATAATCTGAAACTAACCATATTCATTGTCTATGATATCTTTGTTTTCCATTTAAAAATATTTGAATCACTTTTCTTTTCCCATAAAAGTGTCTACCAGCAAACAAATTAAAGTTAGAATTATAGGCACTTTTCTCCCTTGAGGTAGAAGTTGACAGTATACTTATGTAAGCAACAATTTCCAGTGGTTGAGGACAAGATGACAAACCCCAAACAATCTAGTGTATCAATACCTAGTATATCCAGATGTATTTCATCTTCATTTCGTACTGTTTGATTTGTGAATGTGATGTCATCATATTGGCGGTATACGACCTTCTTGTATTTGGACCCAAGATATGTCTCAACTCTATCCAAGTATATGTTTGTTTTGCTTTGAGAAAATAAAAACAAAAAAATCACAAAGTTAATTAATTTAAACATTAAATTAAACAAATTCTCATATGGAAGAACGTATTGGAATAATGAAAATTATTAATATCTAGAGTCTAATACGTGAACTGTGAACTTCCAGATGTTCAAGCTGGCTTTAGAAAAGGCAGAGGAACCAGAGATCAAATTGCCAACATCCGCTGGATCATTGAAAAAGCAAGAGAGTTCCAGAAAAACATCTATTTCTGCTTTATGGATTATGCCAAAGCCTTTGACTGTGTGGATCACAATAAACTGTGGAAAATTCTGAAAGAGATGGGAATACCAGACCACCTGATCTGCCTCTTGAGAAACCTATATGCAAGTCAGGAAGCAACAGTTAAAACTGGACATGGAACAACAGACTGGTTTCAAATAGGAAAAGGAGTCCGTCAAGGCTGTATATTGTCATCCTGCTTATTTAACTTCTATGCAGAGTACATCAGGAGAAACACTGGGCTAGAAGAAACACAAGCTGGAATCAAGATTGCTGGGAAAAATCTCAATAACCTCAGATAGGCTGATGACACCACCCTTATGGCAGAAAGTGAAGAGGAACTCAAAAGCCCCTTGATGAAAGTGAAAGAGGAGAGTGAAAAAGTTGGCTTAAAGCTCAACATTCAGAAAATGAAGATCATGGCATCTGGTCCCATCACTGCATGGGAAATAGATGGGGAAACAGTGGAAAGTGTCAGACTTTATTTTTTGGGCTCCAAAATCACTGCAGATGGTGACTGCAGCCATGAAATTAAAAGACGCTTACTCCTTGGAAAGAAGGTTATGACCAACCTGCTGGTGCTAAGTCACTTCAGTCGTGTCCGACTCTGTGCGACCCCATGGACGAGCAGAGACATTACTTTGCCAACAAAGGTCCATCTAGTCAAGGCTACGTTTTTTCCATTGGTCGTGTATGGATGTGAGAGTTGGACTGTGAAGAAAGTTGAGTGCCGAAGAATTGATGCTTTTGAACTGTGGTGTTGGAGAAGACTCTTGAGAGTCCCTTGGACTGCAAGGAGATCCAACTAGTCCACCCTAAAGGAGATCAGTCCTGAGTGTTCATTGGAAGGACTGATGCTGAAGCTGAAACTCCAGTATTTTGGCCACCTCATGCGAAGAGCTGACTCATTGGAAAAGACTCTGATGCTGGGAGGGATTGGGGGCAAGAGGAGAAGGGGACGACAGAGGATGAGATGGCTGGATGGCATCACTGACTCGATGGACATGAGTTTGGGTAAACTCCAGGAGTTGGTGATGGACAGGGAGGCCTGGCATGCTGCGATTCATGGGATCACAAAGAGTCGGACATGATTGAGTGACTGAACTGACTGGCTGACTGAGAGTCTATTTTACCTCAGAAATTCATTTCATTTAAAAAATATATATATATTTATTTTGGTAAGATTGTTGGATATTCATCCTGAACCTTAAAACATGTTTTTAGGATGAAATTCAGTTTTGATCAAATGAATAAATAGTAAGAGAGAAAAATCAGAGAAAGATATCAAATTTTACACAAAAAGAAAAATTGGTGTCTTCAATTTGAGGTTCAAAGAAGAATAGCAATAGCCGGAAACAAATGAAGACAAAAAAATTCTGACTGATTCCAAATGTTAAATGTAGCTGAAATTACACTTATTATACCTCAAAGTGGTGAGACTGGATAGTAAAACACATAAGGAAGAGAGAAGACAAGAAATGAAAAGAGAGACAAGCAGAGACAGCAAAGAAGAATTAAGTTATGTTAATATTTGGAAAGATTAGAAGTATTTATAACTGAAGACATCACACACATATTTTGAAGTTCTTTGTAATTAAATGTGTCCTACACTACACATACCACACTCAAAAAAATGCACACACCACAAACACACACACACACGAGACTGAAAGGAAAGGGTGGAGGACTACAGAATAAACCCTGCCCAATTAGAGATGGAAGTCACTGCCATACTTGTGTCCTTGGAGACGATCCAGTTCTCTCTCCCACTCCCTGCTAGGAGAATAATCCCACACAATTTCCTCAGCTGCGATATAAATAACCTTCGCCTCCTGGTACTGTGTTTGATCCGGGTTTGGCTCTGAACACTTCCTCACTTGGTATTTATGTTTCATGCCTCCAATATAGTGCTCTGAGGTCATACAAACCACATCAAAAATGCCTAGAGGGGAATAAGAAAAGAATACTTAAGGCATTGCATTCAGATTTCTTTTCTCTAAGTCATCTATAAGATATAAATCCCCCAGAGAAATACTATAAGATAGTTCATTCATTCTTTCACTAATTTGACAAGTATTTATTGAGTATCTTCTTTATGCCAGGCATATTTCTGGGCACTTGGGAAACATTAATGAATAAAATAGGTAAACATTCTTGCCCTTGAGGTTTATATTGCACGGTGTTGTAGAGACAGACAACCAACCTAGTAAGTAAAGTTGATGTGGGTTGGAAGGTGATAAGTGCTATGGATTAAGGAAAATGTAGGACAGTGTAAGGAGTATTGAGAATTCTGGATGAATGTGTGGAGGGAGAGGGCAATGAACAATGTTTTATAGGACGATCAGGGTAGGTCTTGATGGGTGAGTGACATTTGGGCAAAGATTCACAAGAGGTAGATGGTGGATCCAGTGGAAGGGCAATCCAGCAAGAGGAAATAGAAAGCAAAATTCCCTGCCTGAGGGTCTGCTTGGTGTGTTTGAAGGCCATCTAAGAAGCACTGGGGTCTGGAGTAGAGTGAGCAAGGCTGAGGGTACTAGGAGACAGGATTGGTGGGGAATGGAGGACAAAGTCACATAGGCCCTTGTGGGCCATTGAAAAATCTGTAGCTTTAACTCTGAGTCTATGAGTGACATAGAACATTCTGGCAGTTGTGCTGAGAATAGACCAGAGTGGGCAAGGGAGGAAGGAAGGAGACTTGTTAGAAGGCTGTTACAATAACCCACAAGGCATGATGATGGTTGGAGCAGAGAGATAGTGTGGAGGTAGTGAAAGGAAGTTGAAGGAAATCAGAATAATATGTTATTAATAAGAACCCAAACAGGAAAAGGAGTACGTCAAGGCTGTATATTGTCACCCTGTTTATTTAACTTATATGCAGAGTACATCATGAGAAACGCTGGACTGGAAGAAACACAAGTTGGAATCAAGATTGCTGGGGAAAATATCAACAACCTCAGATATGCAGATGACACCACCCTTATGGCAGAAAGTGAAGAGGAACTAAAAAGCCTCTTGATGAAAGTGAAAGTGGAGAATGAAAAGGTTGGCTTAAAGCTCAACATTCAGAAAACAAAGATCATGGCATCTGGTCCCATCACTTCATGGGAAATAGATGGGGAAACAGTGTCAGACTATTTTTCTGGGCTCCAAAATCACTGCTGATGGTGACTGCAGCCATGAAATTAAAAGACGCTTACTCCTTGGAAGGAAAGTTATGACCAACCTAGATAGCATATTCAAAAGCAGACACATTACTTTGCCAACAAAGGTTCGCCTAGTCAAGGCTATGGTCTTTCCTGTGGTCATGTATGGATGTGAGAGCTGGACTGTGAAGAAGGCTGAGCGCCGAAGAATTGATGCTTTTGAACTGTGGTGTTGGAGAAGACTCTTGAGAGTCCCTTGGACTGCAAGGAGATCCAAACAGTCCAACCAGTCCATTCTGAAGGAGATCAGCCCTGGGATTTCTTTGGAAGGAATGATGCTAAAGCTGAAACTCCAGTATTTTGGCCACCTCATGGGAAGAGTTGACTCATTGGAAAGGACTCTGCTGCTGGGAGGGATTGGGGGCAGGAGGAGAAGGGGACGACAGAGGATGAGATGGTTGGATGGCATCACTGACTTGATGAATGTGAGTCTGAGTGACCTCCGGGAGTTGGTGATGGACAGGGAGGCCTGGCGTGCTGCGATTCATGGGGTCGCAAAGAGTCGGACATGACTGAGCGACTGATCTGATCTGATCTGATCTGAATAAGAACCCAAAATAGCGACCACTGTGAAAACAAATTACCTCAACAACACCCAACTCCAGCATGGATCAGGCCAGAAAATTCCACCTAAATTCCAGCTGTCTTTTATTTTGGTAATTTTATGCCCTTCATGTTCTGACTTTGTTTCTATTAATATTGATATCACCTTCATCAACACTAGCATTCTCTTTCAACTCTGCACATATTTCTGTGGTTATTGTTACTTATCGTTACTGCCATGTGTTTACTGTGGTGGATACTGTTTAGGAAAGAGGAAAAAAAGCAGACTACTTTTTTTTTTTTAAGACCAGTGAAACATCTCCAGGGGAAAGGAGAGGAAGAAGTGGGAAGGGAATGGGTGATAACTTGCCACTAGGTGAGTAAGTACAGCAGAGAAGAGAAAGTGGTGAAAAAAGACCTTTCTTTTTTTCTTGCGATTACTTCTTTTCAGATAATCTTTTAAAAATATTATTTTTAAAGTGTAGTTGATTTGCAGTGTTTCTGCCATACAGTAAAGTGATTCAGTAATATGTATATATATCTTTCTGAATCTTTTCCATTATAGGTTATTGCAAGATATTGCATATAGTTCCCGGTGCTGTAAGTAGGTCCTTTTGTTTATCTATTTTATACATAGTACTGTGTATCTATACCCCTTTCCTCTTTGATAAACATGAGTTTGTTTTCTATGTCTATGATCAGATCAGATCAGTCGCTCAGTCGTGTCTGACTCTTTGCGACCCCATGAACCGCAGCACGCCAGGCCTCCCTGTCCATCACCAGCTCCCGGAGGTCACCCAGACTCGCATCCATCGAGTCAGTGATGCCATCCAGCCATCTCATCCTCTATCGTCCCCTTCTCCTCCTGCCCTCAATCCCTCCCAGCATCAGAGTCTTCTCCAATGAGTCAACTCTTCGCATGAGGTGGCCAAAATACTGGAGTTTCAGCTTTAGCATCATTCCTTCTAAAGAAATTCCAGGATTGATCTCCTTCAGAATGGACTGGTTGGATCTTCTTGCAGTCCAAGGGACTCTCAAGAGTCTTCTCCAACACCACAGTTCAAAAGCATCAATTCTTCGGCGCTCAGCCTTCTTCACAGTCCAGCTCTCACATCCATACGTGACCACAGGAAAGACCATAGCCTTGACTAGGCGAACCTTTGTTGGTAAAGTAATGTCTCTGCTTTTGAGTATGCTATCTAGGTTGGTCGTAACTTTCCTTCCAAGGAGCAAGCGTCTTTTAATTTCATGGCTACAGTCACCATCTGCAGTGATTTTGGAGCCCAGAAAAACAAAGTCTGACACTGTTTCCACTGTTTCCCCATCTATTTCCCATGAAGTGATGGGACCAGATGCCATGATCTTTGTTTTCTGAATGTTGAGCTTTAAGCCAACCTTTTCACTCTCCACTTTCACTTTCATCAAGAGGCTTTTTAGCCCCTCTTCCCTTTCTGCCATAAGAGTGGTGTCATCTGCATATCTGAGGTTATTGATATTTCTCCCGGCAATCTTGATTCCAACTTGTGTTTCTTCCAGTCCAGCATTTCTCATGATGTACTCTGCATATAAGTTAAATAAACATGGTGACAATATGCAGCCTTGACGTACTCCTTTTCCTATTTGGAACCAGTCTGTTGTTCCATGACCAGTTCTAACTGTTGCTTCCTGACCTGCATACAGATTTCTTAAGAGGCAGATCAGGTGGTCTGGTAGTCCCATCTCTTTCAGAATTTTCCATAGTTTATTGTGATCCACACAGTCAAAGGCTTTGGCATAGTCAATAAAGCAGAAATAGATGTTTTTCTGGAACTCTCTTGCTTTTTCCATGATCCAGCGGATGTTGGCAATTTGATCTCTGGTTCCTCTGCCTTTTCTAAAACCAGCTTGAACATCAGGAAGTTCACGGTTCACATATTGCTGAAGCCTGGCTTGGAGAATTTTGAGCATGAGTCTACTTCTATTTTGTAAAGAGGTTTACTTGTATCATTTTTCTAGATTCCACGTATAAGTGATATCACATGATATTTGTCTTTCTCTGTCTAACTTACTTCACCTAGTATAATAAAGTCCATCATTGTTGCTGCAAATGGCAATATTTCTATTTTCAAAAAATGGCTGAGTACTCTTCTGATTACTCATAATCACCAGCACTGTTTGTTTGGAAAGTAGAATAAAAAATTTTGAAATGTAAATATATAGTCAGATGAGTTTGTGATATCACAAAGAGTTAAGATAAAAATCCATGGTATTTATAGAGTAATTTGTTTATTGCAGTGCTTCCCACATAGCTCAGTTGGTAAAGAATCCGCCTGCAATGCAGGAGACCCCAGTTCGATTCCTGGGTTGGGAAGATCCACTGGAGAAGGCATAGGCTACCCATTCCAGTATTCTTGGGCTTCCCTTGTGGCTCAGCTGGTAAAAATCCACCTGCAATGCAGGAGACCTGGGTTTGATCCCTGGGTTGGGAAGATGCAGGAGACCTGGGTTTGATCCCTGGGTTGGGAAGATCCCCTGGAGAAGGGAAAGGCTACCCACTCCAGTATTCTGGCCTAGAGAATTCCATGGACTATATAGTATAGTTCATGGGGTTGCAAAGAGTCAGACATGACTGAGCGACTTTCACTGTCACTTGTTTATTGTATAGTCAGTATTCAACTGGTGTCAGTACTTCTTAACCAAAAAGAGTTTTGTTTGCTTGTTTATTTTATTTTTTGTTAAGGTATATCTGCGGGATGAAAGAAAATACTAAAATTTTAAGTCTATCATATACCAGGCCCTTTACTACACTGCATCTATCTCATATGATTGTGTTTATTGCTTTTTATGGATTGTAAAATAATTACAATCCCTGTTTTATAAATGAGGGTATTAGATTCAGAGGAGAGGGGGAGGCTCCTATGATTCTCTTAACAATTTTCTGATACAAGGTGCCTTTAAAAAACTGCCAGAAGTAGTCAACCTCATTGAAGTAAAAATATTTCCCAAGAGAGCAAAACTAGCAAGGAGAAGGATAAGAGAGGAAGGCAAAAAAGAGACAGGTAAAAAAGAAGGGTAATGTTGATAGAGGAAGACCTGGGAAACAAATGGACAGAAGAGTAAGAAATGCAGCAGATAATAGAATGAAAGCAAATTAAAAAGTTTCAGAGCATCTTCATTGCTTTTGAAAAGTATGAGTTGATTTAGAGCCTGATACCTGGGAAGAGAAAAATGGAAAGGGCTGAGAGAATTTTTGTGTACGGGAAAATGATATACTAACACTCCTATAAATTAAATGGAGCAGGGCAAAAGTATTTTTAAACATTATTTGGATATCTTCCTTTTTTTCCCGTACAAACAATATTCAGTGCATATGAAGACATTGCTTTTTCATAGTTTGGGCATATTTCAAGCTGATGGAGAAGACCCACAACTTACCTGTGGAATCAGGGGTCATAAGAAGTGTTTGGGAGTTATGGGGATTCACAACTATGGTGTCATCCCTTGATCCTAAGGAAATGAAGGTATTTCCGGAAAAATATATCCCATGTAAGTCTTGACTTGATCCCACACTAAGAACATGCCATGAAACACTGTCTCCTAAGCACATATCTAGTCCAGGCAGATTTCCATACATGTATCCATTTATTGCTGCAAGACATTTGCGACAAAGAAAAGATTGTTTAATTTATTGGTACTTGACATCTCTTGGACTCAACCAAGGACTATTTGTTAAGCAGTTCATTCATGTAAGATATCAAGATTACCCAAGCCAACCCCTTTTTTTTTTTAGATTTGATGAAACTAAGGTCAGAGAGACTTGTTCAGTGTCATGAAGCTAATGAATGAAAGTGTTGAGACCAGAGTCCAAGTCTCCAGATTCTAGACCATTCTTTTTTCCCGCCACACTTTAAAGTCTTCAGAAACCAACCAACCAACTCAAGAGACACCCCACCTATCCACTCCATTACTTTGGCAACAGATAAATACGTGACTTTTCTGTATCATATTTAGCAATAGCTAAAATAATGTATTGCACCAAAAAAGCATTGGTAAACATTTGATAGAATGTAACATAATCACCCTAGTAGGCACTATTTTTATTGGGAAATTATATTTAAAGAAAACATGAAACATATTAGCCAACCATTGAGCAGAAAATATGTTTCTCTTAAAAAATCTGTAATTCTTTAGGCCTAGTGAAATTAAGCTGCTTAAACATTTATCTTTTAAGTTAAGTGTTCTCTTACAATACATCTTGTTAGACTCTTGGAAGTTTGGATCCTCTGTATCCACATTTTCAGGCTCTGTGGTAAATATCCTGATATTTTTATCTAAGAGATAACTTCGATTTTCATCAAATATTGTGGCAAGTAGGTAAAATTCTTTGTCTATTCCTTTCTGTGGATGAGAATAGAAAAAATAAACAGACACAAAATATGCATAGTACATATTCAAAGTCTAGTCAAATGGTTGGCCCTCGTATAGGATTTCCCATGCAATGGGATTTGTATGTTCTTGGAAAAACTGATCAATTAACTTTCCCACTTATGGACGTTTTATACAAATGTATGAATCCCAGTGAATATATTTATCACAGAACTAAGAAGTTGGGAGAAATCTCTACCACTGTTTTCATGTAAAGCTCTTACTCTAGGGACCCCCTATATCTTAACTCCATAAAACTAAACACTATAATCACAGATGTTTATAGTGGCTTCTCTTGGAAGCTTTGTAAAAAGTAAGTTAAATAAAATGTTTTAAATTCTAGAAAGTCTGTATTTTAGGGTTTCTGAAGAAATATATGTATATACTTACATTTTTGGATAAAGTAGAAAAATTATATGTAATGTAAAAATTATGAGGCTATATGATTTTCATTATATAGATGACTATAAATACATAGCCATATTTTAAAATAAAATATACATTCAATTTTATATATTTACACTGGGGATTTATAAGGCTTTTTTGTTGTTGTGCTTTAGTTGCTAAATTGTGTCTGACTGTTTTGTGACCCCACGGACTGTTGCCCACAAGGCTGCTCTGTCCATAGGATTTCCCAGGCAGAAATACTGGAGTGGGTTGCTATTTCCTTTTTCAGAGGATCTTCCCAACCCAGGAATCAAACCCGTGTCTCCTGTATTGCAGGAGGATTCTTTACCAACTGAGCCAGCTGGGAAGCCCTTATAAGGCTTTCCAACACATGAATTACAAAAGAACTTGGATATTACTTCACTTGTGAGTGAAGAACAAGGGAAATTCACTCATTAAGCATTTATTGAGCACCTACAACATGTCACAGAAGGACTGGGTTTGTTACCAAAAATTTAATAAAACCCTATCTATGTTTTCAAGGCACTTAAGAGTCTAGTGGGAGAGACAGGCCACTAAAAAAATCTGCCCAGGGAAGTGCTCTAACAGGGCTTCCCAAGTGGCTCAGTGATAAAGAATCTGCCTGCCAATACAGGAGACACAGGTTCAATCCCGTGGTCATGAAAATCCCCTGGAGAAGGAAATGGCAACCCATGCCAGTATTCTTGCCTGAAAAATCCCACGGACAGAAGAGCCTGGTGGGCTATGGTCCACGGGGTCACAAAGAGTCAGACACGACTGAAGTTACTGAGCACCAGTGCTCTGACAGAAACCTACAGAAGGAGCTACAATAACCTGCAGGAACTTGAACTAACTTTAGTTGCGGAATATTGTTTGAAGAAAATGAAGCGCCTCTCAGGCTGAGTTTTTATTAAAAATTCTCCCCTTTTAGCAGGTAAAACAGTGAGGAAAGTCCATTCCAGACAGAGAGAAGAGGGCAAAACCAAAGAGATGTGAACTAGCAATCCTTACTCAGGACTAACAGGCTAACTTTGCAGTAAGACCAGAATGGAGTGTGCAGAGTGGGGTGAAGGGCGGTGCGGGGTCGGGGGGAGCATGGATCTGGAAGGATCCATGGGGTCTGATATGTTGCCTTCTGAGCCAACAGACTGTAGGGTGATTTTTAGGGTTGAGAGTGCTATAATCTGATTAGAAAGGGAGGAATGTGGAGCTGTACTGAAGCAGAATGGAAGCAGGGATAGGAGTTAGGAAGTTACAGGAATTCAGAAAGAGATGATGCCACCTCAAATAAGGCAATGGGATCAGAGAGCCAGTGACCAGTGCTGCAGGTGAGAAACAAGTTGTTGATTGAAATCCTGGGCTTGGTAGTGTCCTTTCTCTAAGACACAGGATCGAGGAAAAAGAGATGACTCAGAGAGGGGTGGGACACGCAGTGGCTGTCTAGAGGGAGACAAAGAATTAAAACAGTCAAGTGGGGACTTTCCTGGTGGTGGTCCAGTGGTTGGTACTTTGCCTTCCAATACAGAGGATGTGGTTTCGATCCTTGGTAGGGGAGCTAAGCGGAGAAGGCAATGGCACCCCACTCCAGTACTCTTGCCTGCAAAATCCCATGGATGGAGAAGCCTGGTAGGCTACAGTCCATGGGGTCGCTGAGAGTCAGACACAACTGAGCGACTTCACTTTCACTTTTCACTTTCAAGCATTGGAGAAGGAAATGGCAGCCCACTCCAGTATTCTTGCCTGGAGACTCCCAGAGCCTGGTGGGCTGCCGTCTATGGGGTCTCACAGAGTCGGACACGACTGAAGGGACTTAGCAGCAGCAGGGGTGCTAAGATCCCACACGCCTCATGGCCGAAACACCAAAACATAAAAAACCAGAAGCAGTACTGCAAGAAATTCAATAAAGACTTTTAAAATGGTCCACATAAAAAAAAAGTCTT
The DNA here is from genome assembly GCA_935064755.1 of Tragelaphus eurycerus. Classification (NCBI taxonomy): domain Eukaryota; kingdom Metazoa; phylum Chordata; class Mammalia; order Artiodactyla; family Bovidae; genus Tragelaphus; species Tragelaphus eurycerus. Next base: position 17,780,089 of record CAKXYN010000006.1, on the reverse strand, counting down.
AAAAAAGTAACAGAACAGTCCAGCAGAATTAAAGGTGTCTGGAACATGCCCAGAGTTCACTGGGCATGAGAAGACACAGGTTTGAAGCTGAGGAAAGAGTAAAACTGAGAGATTCCGGCACACAGAAGTTGAAGGTGCCCACTGCACACTGCCTTTCCCTGAAGATCCGTTTCAGGCAACCTCTTACCAAGGCATACCCAGACATAGGGCCCATCACTTAACCTGTTTGCCATCCTCTCCAAGACTTCCATTTCTGCACACGAGAAGAGGCCCTATAAGGCCGCTGTTGATGTCTGTTTTAAAATCTACCGAGGAGAAGTATGACCAGGTCAGGCAGTTGGGGTCTGTGGAAGTGGGTCCCACATCTATTGGAACTTCCCATGTATAAATGAATGTTGCACCAGGATTTACATATGAGGAGGGCGACGGAGTACCTAGTAAGAAAGAAACATTTGTGAAATAAGACCTAGGACCTACAGTAGCCTAGTCTAGCCTGTGAGATCTCTGAGATCAAGAACTGTGTCCTGCTCACACTGTGGTACCTTGGGTGACAGCTGAACAGGGCCAAAGGACCCCCTCTGCCACCATAAGTACACAGATCTATAATGATGTGAAAAGTAAGCTGCCCAAGGATTTTAGGAGGAGTCTGATTTTCTTGCTGACACTGTATTGCTGTCTGCCTTGCTTGCGCCTGGGTTGAGCTGTGGTACTTGCCTCCTCCTGGAGTTCTGTAGAAGGAGCCCTCGTTGTTCTTGTTGTAAAGCAATCCATGGGGATGAATGCTGAGCGGCAGGGAAGCATTGTTATAGAAAGTGACCTGGATGATCTGCCCCACTTCTGCCTTAATGACAGGGCCTGGAAACCAACAGAGTTAGGAGTTGTCCTTGGTGTTCATAAATGTCATTGTCAGGTTGTATTACTTGGGTGAGGTTCTTCTAGGAACAAACTGAAGGGATGATGCCATGAACCAGAAATGTGTCCAATGAAAAGAAGTTTAGGTGATTCAGTATCTTAGAAACTCACGTGGATTTTCAGAGACAAAAAACACGTAGTTTCAAACTGGATGAATCCCGCCAGACTCCTCTGTCCATGGGACTCTCCAGGCAAGAATATGGGAGTAGGTTGCCATTTCCTTCTCCAGGGGATGTTACCAACCCAGGGATTGATACTGGTCTCCCGCATTGCAGGCAGGCTCTTTATCATTTGAACCACCACAAAATCCCAAAAACTGTGAGTTGGTGAGTACTCTTTTGATGGCACAGAATATGTATAAATTGTGTTTATAACCCCACAAGCTATGAAATAATTTTACCAAGGAGTCCAAGGTGTGTTGCTTTTGCCTTCTGGGTTTGGAAGGAAGCATCTGTGTATTCAAAGTAAACTAGTTTTTTGTAAGTTCCTCCGATTCTGGTTGGGCCTTGTTCAAAATAGAAGTGGGATTCACTGTGCAGAGAAAGTAGAAACAGAGAACTTTTACATTTACAATGACCATGTGAAAAGAAAGCAAGAACCTACATGCATCTTTTAAGGTATTTGTAATCTAGTACTTGTAATCTATTTGTGGAAAACTCAGCAGTGGCCACAGGACAGGCAAAGGTGTATTTGTTCCAATCTCAAAAAAGAACAATGCCAAAGAATGTTCAAACTACCATACAATTGCACTCATTCCACATGCTAGCAAGGTTATGCTCAAAATCCTTCAAGCTAGGTTTCAGCAGTATCTGAATTGAGAACTTCCAGATGTACAAGCTGGGGTTTGAAGAGGCAAAGGAATCAGAGATCAAATTGCCAACATAAGTTGGATAATAGAGAAAGCAAGAGAATTCCAGAAAAACATCTGCTTCATTGACTACTCTAATACCTTTGACTGTGTGGATCACAACAAACTGGAAAATTCTTAAAGAGATGTGAGTACTAGACCATCTTACTTGGCTCCTGAGAAACCTGTATGCATGTCAAGAAACAACAGTTAGAACCATACACGGAACAACTGACAGGTTCAAAATTGGGAAAGAAGTACGTCAAGGCTGTATATTGTCACCCTTCTTGTTTAACTTCTATGCAGAATACATCATGTGAAATGCCAGGCTGGATGAATCACAAGCTGGTATCAAGATTGCTAGGAGAAATATCAACAACCTCTGATATGTAGATGATACCACTCTAATGGCAGAAAGTGAAGAGAAACTAAAGAGCCCCTTGATGAAGGTGAAAGAGGAGAGTGAAAAAGCTGGCTTAAAACTCAACATTCAAAAACTAAGATCATGGAATCATTTCATGGCAAATACAAGGGGAAAAAGTGGAAGCAGTGACAGATTTTCTTTTCTTGGGCTCCCAAATCACTACAGATGGTGACTGCAGCCATGAAATTAAAAGATGCTTGCTCCTTGGAAAGAAAGCTATGACACACTTAGACAGTATATTAAAAAGCAGAAACATTGCTTTGTCGACAAAGATCTATATAGTCAAAGCTATGGTTTTTCCAGTAGTCATATATGGATGTGAGAGTTGGACTAAAGAAGGCTGAGCACAAAAGAATTGATACTTTCGAATCATGGTGCTTGAAAGACTTTTTAGAGCTTTGTGGCTCAGCTGGTAAAGAATCTGCCTGCAGTGTGGGAGACGTGGGTTCGATCCCTAGGTTGGGAAGATCCCTTGGAGAAGGGAAAGGCTACTCAGTTCAGTATTCTGGCCTGGAGAATTCCATGGACTACAGTCCATGGGGTCGCAAAGAGTCGGACACGACTGAACGACTTTCACTTTTGGACGGGAAGGAGATCAAACCCTTTAGTCCTAAAGGAAATCAATCCTTTGATTTGAATATTCATTGGAAGGATTGGTAATGAAGCTCCACTTGGCCATCTGATGTGAAGAGCTGACTCATTGGAAATGACCCTAATGCTGGAAAAGATTGAAGGCAGGAGGAGAAGGGGACAACAGAGAATGAGATGGTTGGATGGCATCACCGGCTCGATGTACCTTAATTTGAGCAAACTCTGGGAGACAGTGAAGGACAGAGGAGCCTGATGCACTGCAGTCCATGTACTGCAAAGAGTCAGACATGACAGAGGCTGAACAATAGCAATGTATTTATAAAAATAATGCATGCTCATTGTAGAGAATTTGGAAAATAAAAAAATATATATAACAAAAAATTTAAGATCCTCATAATTCTAGCATCTCTATATAATCATTATCAACATTTTCCATGGATATCTTTTCAGTCTTTTGTCTGTGCATGTATACAAGTCTCTGTCTGTAGACTACCTATTAGTTGATCTATACATTTTTCTTTTGGAATAAAATTTTAAAAACATTAAGACTGATTTTTTTTAAAGCAGGTAGTAATAAACATTGCTTTTAAAACAACTGTGCTGAGATGCTAGAGTACTGAGATAAGAGATGTCATTCTTAACTTTTTAATTCTATTGTAATAACATAAAATGAGGACAAGTGTTTCCTAGGAGGAAATAATGGCTTGCAATGCTGAGACAGCATCAAATTTCATAACCAGGAGAATCATGTGAGCTGAAAGAATCTATTAATTCATACTTATTTTAGTCAATATAAAATGAGAGTTGAATCTAATTTTTGTTCTAAGCCCTGATAGGCTTTTCATAATTAACATGAAATTTCCATTACACAGATTGAATAATTTGTTGATGAGTGTTAAAGTAAGAAAATATTCTTAAATATTAAAGTAAGAAAATATTCATTTGATAGAACATTCTCAGTTTTCTCAAATTTTCTATGAGTAAATTAAAAAATAAATACTATGGGAATATTATTTTGTGATGGTTATAGAACTTAATATTTTCTGACATAAAACTTTCATTCAATAGACCAAAAGAATTACAACTCCTGTAATCTTCAAGTTGGTAAATATATTTAGCAGTCAGACTACAGAAAAACTTTTTGTGCACTTCTAAATGCTGATACCACAGTAATGTATTTTAGTCTTAGTTTTTGCTTATCAAATAAATAATTGGTAATAAATTCTTAAGTGTTATTGAGTAAATATATATATATATACATATAAAATACAATTTAAGGATGACATAAGAAATGATTGGCTATACCCTTAGATATTAGCAGGAAAGTACAAATTACATGTGAGGAATATTTTTTAAGTTTTGTAAAACTGCAACTGACAACATAATTCACTATGTTTTTAAGTATCTTATAATTATAAACAAATCCATTTTAAAATTTAATGCTAAGAAAAAGATGAGAAGTATGTTTTTCTTTGCAGTAGCTTCAAGGCATTTAGAGAAAAATGCTATATAGCAAAGATCCTTCAGCTCAATATTTTCCAATTATTATTATAATTATTTTCCCATCTTTATTTTTTTTAATAGCCTGCAGCTGCCAAATGCTAGATTTAATTATTTATCAGGACCAGTGTGTGTTTAGACATACTGCTTGCGGTATAACACGTCAGCATTATTAAAATTGAAATTAGAGATCCAGTAAGACTCCATATAAAGCCAAAGAATGCCAGTAATTGGGGACCTTGGAGATTTTCATTCTATTTTATTTTTTTTTAATTTAAATTTATTTAAATTGGAGGCTAATTACTTTACAATATTGTAATGGTTTTGCCATATATCAACATGAATCCACCACAGGTGTACACCATCTTTATTTTATCAGTATCTTTTTATTATAAAATGCTTAAGTCCTTGTAGGAATAGCTAGGTTATGAAAAAGTCCAATTATCTTTATTTAACCATGAATATTTTAATCACTGTATCATTACCTTCCAGCTTCTGTTAAACTATTTCCACTGAAGAAATCTATGCCAGATGGCGCATAGTCCCAAAAAATTTCTTTAGCAGCAATGTAATAATGAACAACTTGTGTCCCTGAAACGTCTGCTGGAGATTTTTGGCAATCCCTTACATTGAAGAAAGCCTGCATACTCTCTGAAAAATAGTAAATCCAAGTAGAGAATGTTATGAAAACATTAAGACATTTTTCTTAGTCCATATATATATATTTTAAAAACTGTAGCCAACAACATAGCAACTTCTCCTTCTTTTCAGAAATTTGAGGTATTTTATTTACGGAATCTGTTAACATCCTGAAATGTATGAAGCAAGTACAAGACTCACGATGCCAAAGTGAATGTTGAGGAGTGTATATTAGTGGAGATTAATAACCAACACTGGACCAACTCCTAAGGAATATGGTACCTGCCTACTGAGAGGAATTGGAGTCTGTTTAATCAAAAGTATCTTCCCTTATGGTTCTGAAGTTGTTACCATTAATTACTAGATTAACTAGTTGGCAGGCAGGAAGAAAACCAAGGCAGGTACATTTCCATAAGAGTATCAGTCCTGTGTTTTTATTTAAGAGCAATATAGGTGGGCGTGTAAATTCATACAGACTTTTTGGAAGCTGATTAGGCAGCCTTTGTTAAAATTAAGAGCACTTCCATTAAAAACTTTCGCTTCTTTAGGTTAGGCAAGATAAAAATTTGCACATACATGCTATGCTATGCTATGCTAAGTCACTTCAGTCGTGTCTGACTCTGTGTGACCCCATAGACGGTAGCCCACCAGGCTCCCCCGTCCCTGGGATTCTCCAGGCAAGAATACTGGAGTGGGTTGCCATTTCCTTCTCCAATGCAGGAAAGTGAAAAGTGAAAGTGAAGTCGCTCAGTCATGTCCGACTCTTAGCGACCCCATGGACTGTAGCCTACCAGGCTCCTCCGTCCATGGGATTTTCCAGGCAAGAGTACTGGAGTGGGGTGCCATTGCCTTCTCCGTTGCACATATATAAAAAGATACAAATAAAAAGTGGCTAGCTATAACACTGTTAGTGACTTAAATGGGAAAGAAATCCAAAAAAGAGGGGATATACATATATTTATGTATAGCTGAATCACTTTGCTGTACAGTAAAAACCAACACAACATTGTAAATAAACTATACAATAAAAATTTTAAAAATAAAACAAAAAATAAAGGAGTAGCTTTATTTTGGGAATGTCGTGGAAACGATTCTTGCCTGGAGAATTCCATGGACATATTCTTGCCTGCAGAATTCCATGGACAGAGGAACTTAGCGGGCTACAGTCCATGGGGTTGCAAAGAGTTGGACATGACTGAGCGACTAACACACACACACACATACACACAGTGAACCAAGAAAGTGAAAGCAATTTAGATATCTATCAATAGCTGAATGCTTAAATAAATTAGGCTACCTCTCAAACAAATACAGAAAACTATACAGCTATTTAGAAAAGTAAGCTAGACAAACCTATGGATACTAAATGGAAAAGGAAATATTGGAAGATTGGGACTGACATATATACACTATTGATACTATGTATAAAATAGATAACTAATGAGAACCTACTGAATAGCACAGGAAACTCTACTCAGTGCTTGGTGGTGACCTAAATAGGAAGAGAATCCAAAAAAAGGGATATATATATATATGTGTGTGTGTGTGTGTGTGTATAGCTGAATCACTTTGCTGTACACAGTAAAAGTAACACAGCAACTATATGATAAAAATTTTAAAAATAAAACTTAAAAAATAAAAGAGTAGCTTAGAAGTATCAGGAATGTCATGGAAAAGATTTGAGATATAAGGATGAATGAAGAAAGCAACCAGCAGAAGATAGAAAAACCTATTATATACAAACAATAACCTATTTTTAAAAAATTACTAGTTAAATAAAACCTATTATATTGGGTGTGATCTCCTAATTTAAAACAGTACCTGTGCATTTTTATTTCTAAGTGTTCATGTATAGTGTATGAAAATGCATAGTAAACAGCTTTGGGTGTATTCACAAACACACAAATACACATTTGTGTAAACACAAATGGCTTACAGGGATTATTCACTGGAGAGGGGACTGGGATGGTGGTGGGGTGGGGTTGGACTAATGGCACATTCTTAAACTATTTCTCCAAAGATGAATGCTAAATCTGATTTTGTGTGTGTGTGTGTGTGTGTGCTAATTTTGATGGTGTAAGCGCTTTCCTGTGGCCAAATTTGAAGCTACCACAAGTTTATCACCTGGCTTATTTAATTCTCAACTCTCTGGAGCTCCTAAGAGGTGGCTCTCATATACCACATTAGACTTTCGCTCTTTCTGCCTGCTGCCCTCACCAAATTCTCCCCTCCCTCCACTCCTTCCTCTTTGCTTTCTTCCTTTCTTTCCAGCAAGTCTATTCATGCATTCTTATAATTACTAAAACCAAAACAAACACAAAAAAAGCCAAAACAAACAGACAAAAAAACACCCCAAACTACACCATGAGAAAAGAAGAAACACAGGGCAAAGCTATGTGGTCCACTAGCCAAGCTTTTTTCATTGTGTCCAGGGTTGACCCTATCTTTCCTGCAGAGTTGAGGAGGAAAGACTTGGCTTAAAGGCAACATCTACAAATGAGGTCAAGAGGAGGAGTAGATCTGGTGTACATTTTAACCTTTAAAACATATTTTAAATAATATTCCTTTCTAAATGAGAACTTTTGTATTAATATCATTAAATTCTGTCCTTGAGTTACAATAGCCATGTGTGGGTCTCCCTTTTCTCACAACCCTGGGAGGGAGGGACACAGCACACAGGAAATCCCAATAAGTATGTGTTGTTTAGTTGTTTAAATAATTAATTGAAGTATGATGCTAACCAAAGTATTGGATTTAGAAATAAGAAAGGTTTTGATCAGAGAAGTAAATCCCATTTTTATAAAAAAGGAGAAAAGTTAAACTCTTCAGTTCAAGTAACAATTGTGTTTTCTGACTGAAAAATAATATAAAACATTTACATGATTGCATGTAGTCAGCTTTAAGAATAGAGAAGATCAGTAATTTCATAATGGGCCTTTCTATCATTAAATATGAAGTGTGATTGAAGAGGGAAATAAACCAGGAAACCGTTACTGGGTCCTGGTTCAGAATTTACATAACACTTGAACCTATATAATTTCTGACTCTCACAAGGTTTTGGATTAGTGTTTCAATCTCTTGGAAGTTGTCTTCTCAGTTTAAAAAAGAAGAGTAGCTATATGTGCTCTTTCAGACACTCAAGGCTCTTGTAAGGCTCACTGGCTAACAAATATATACTTTTTTTTTTTGTAAAAACAGCAACAAAAATAATCCCTATATGACTAAAAGTGTTTATTACCATAAAGTTAAAAGTGTCAGAGACCTGAGTTCTGGTTCTGACTGTATTACTGACTTTCCACAAGGCAGTCCTGTCACCTGCCTGATGGTGACATCTTTCCCCATTTGGACGATGAGGCTTTTGTTAATGGGTCATAACATTGAGAGTCCCCTGACCCTGTTTTATGTAAAAGGAATAAATCCCTACCGTGTATCCGACAGTCCAGCAGCCACTCTCCAACACCTTTGGCCACCATTAAGGCATCACGCATGGAGGCAGGGAAGACGGTAATGGTGTCTTTTCTATGATTCTGAGATATCAGAGTTTGTCCATGGAAGTAGATGGGGTGTATGTCCAACAGGTTGCCCATGCTGATGAAATACCACATGACCCTGTCTTCTACACACATGGTGAGATCAGGTAGATTTGCATACAAGTATCCATTTATTGCTGAAACCACAAGTAAATTAACCTATTGAGCAAGCATGTTACCTCAAGGCCACATGGTATATATTCTATGCATTTCCCTATCACATAAATCTGGCAGTGCCATCCTTGTTCTCATGCATAATCTGCAAGAGGATTTGGTTTGTTTCCTCCCAAAAGGAGGCTATACACATCATCTCTGATTAAAACGGAGGACAACACAAATTTAAAGACAAGAGGAAGAAAACTAAGCTGCAAGGTAGGAAGCAGTGAAAAGGGGGAAAAGAATAGAAAGAAGCTAAGTCTGTGGAAGAAGGAGACAAAGCTGAGGGTGGCTGAGATAACAAGAGCACCTTTTCTGAAAAGTTCTATGTAGAAGCACATTTCCATAAAAGTTCTGCTCAGTTATGTCTTTGTTCTTCCATAATGTTTTATTACCCTAAAATTAAATATCTGGGGACTTCCCTGGCAGTCCAGTGGTTAAGAATCCACCTTGCCCTGTAGGCGACATGGGTTTGGTCCCTGGTCAGAAACTAAGATCCCACAGGCCATGAAGCAACGAAACCCTGGTGCCACAATTACTGAGTCCCGTGCACTACAACGAAAGATCCCACCTGCCACAACTGAGATCTGACACAGTCAAATGAGTATTTAAAAAATTACATCTCTCTGCTGTCATCATCTATTTTTATCAATATCAGATGTTAGGAAAAAAAATGCATCTATCTAACTTCACTTGCTATGACACTTTGGAAACCGGCAGGATTTTCTAGATGCCTTCATAGCAATATTGAACTTCCCTGATAGCTCAGTTGGTAAGAAATCTGCCTGCAATGCGGGAGACCCTGGTTGGATTCCTGGGTTGGGAAGATCAGCTGGAGAAGGGATAGGCTGCCTACTCCAGTATTGTTGGGCTTCCCTTGTGGCTCAGCGGGTAAAGAAACTGGCCACCATGGAGGAGACTTGGGTTCATCCCTGGATTGGGAAGATCGCCTGGAGAAGGGAAAGGCTACCCACTTCAATATTCTGGCCTGGAGTAATTCCATGGACTGTGTAGTCCATGAGTTCGCAAAGAGTCTGACATGATTGAGGGACTTTCACTTTCACTTTCTTTCACAGCAAAAATGGCACGCTTGTGTCTGACTCTTTGCGACCCCTTGAAACATAGCGTGCCAGACCCAGAATGAAGAACTGGGAAACAGAAACTCATGAAACAAACTTAAATGAAAGGAAATCACAAAATAAAGTCATAGAAGTTAGAACTATAGGATACAAGGAATGAGAAATTTCTTCATAATCTTACAGCACATGACATTGCTCTCCTCGAAGTCAGGATCATTAGCATTAACTTGACCAGCTTCAGTGTACGTACGAATGTTGTCATCGATATACCAGCTATGTTTTTCATCAGTTATAGAAAACACCAGAATGAAATACTCATCGATATATTTTTCCATATTTCCATCCAGGGTTCCTAAAACAAAAAGAATGGCAAAACTTACTCTTTGTGAAAATTATTTTTGCTATGAAATAAGCTAGTAACTCTGATTCTGATATTCAAAATATAAAAGGAAAACCTTTCACCTCCATAGACAGAACCCTAAGGAACTAAGCATGCAAGGAACAGGCAGTTTCTCTTCTATTTCCCCCCACCCTGTGGGTTCAACACTTCTATATAGGAGAAAGGTGGTGGAATTTTGTGTGAGGGTGACTAGGATGAAGATTACTGGGTTTGACTACTGTCTAGTGTCCAACCTGCTCTATTGTACTTGGATGGAGACATTGGACTTAAGCGCGCCATCTGGTGCTCAGAGGCCAAATGGCAACGTTACTTCTCTGGAGAATCAAGGTCAAGACAGGAAGAGTTTGTTAGCAAAATTCCACCAGGAGAGTAAGGGAGATTCCACACTTCCTAGTTGGCTCTATTGGCTACAGTGAGATTTTTTAAAATGTTACCTCTTTTACAAGTCAGAATTGGTCCGAGAAGTCCTGAAGACACATCTTTTAGCGTGTCTACATGGGAGTGGTACATTCGTGTCACGCAGTTACTATCGTTGGGACCAGGCCCCTGATTTTCTTCTACAAACCACGTGTACGTGTATTCTGCCCCTGGCTCTAGATGGTCGTCTTCCTTTTGCAGGCCTGTAGTGTTGTCTGGATAGAGAGCGCCTAGAAAATGGAACTTGCACGGTGATCACAGCAACCAGTGGACAACATTTTTCTTAACATGACTCATGCTTTCTGCATTAAGTCATGAAAGTGTGTTAATTTGTATTTTTAGAAAGTGTGTGTTTCCCCCTTCCTGTCTCCTGCCTCCTATCTCCCTAGATTCCCCTTAGTTGGTTTCTACCTGAATGCCCAGCTTAGCCAGTTTCCAGACTTAAATTGAAATGAGTCAGGCAGCATATGAATGAACTATCATCACCTTTATCGATAGATTCCACAAACATTCACTGTGCACCATCTGTGTAGGTCTTAGATACAGAGAGTTCCTGAGTTGCACTCTGTATCATCTTCATTGCAAATCAGATTTGGGAATGAGGGCATCAAGAGCACCCAAGCTACTGTTGTTGTTTAGCCGCTCAGTCGAGTCCAACTCTTTGCCATCCCTTGGACTGCAGTGCGCCAGGCCCCTCTGGCCATGGGATTTTTCAGGCAAGAATACTGGAGTGGGTTGCCATTTCCTCCTCCAGGGGATCTTCCTGACCCAGGGATCCAAGCCCAGGGATCAACGTTTCCTGCTTGGCAGGCAGATTCTTTACCATTGAGCCACCTGGGAAGCCCCATGACTAGGCTATTTACCTGAACTACATCTTCCAGAGGGCATGAAGAGCATCCATATTACTGTACACACTGCTATATTTAAAATGGATCACCAACAAGGATGTACTGCATGGCACAGGGACCTCTGCTCAACATTATGTGGCAGCCTGGATGGGAGGCGAATTTAGGGGAGGCTGGATACATGTACACATATGGCCGAGTCCTTTCTCTGTTCACCTAAAACTATCACAACATGTTAACTGGCTATGCCCAACACAAAATCAAAGGTTTTTAAAAAAGAAAAAAGAGCATCTGTGTTACCTACAAGCTGCCTACTGATGTCAGGAAGTGGTCTTCAGCATAGATGACATTACCCGGAGCTACTACCTTTGTTCTGAATCTGGGGCCTTGCCCTCTTCTTTTTTATTATCCTAGAATTTGGCCTCAGATAGCCACCATTTGAGACTGGAATCTAATAACGATGGATAACATTTTCTCATTCAATAGGAGACTTTGAAGCATGACCAACCTCTCATCCTTTATCATCTTTTGAGACCAACCTGCTCCATGTAGAACACAAAACCCTATTTTGTGTTAGCATTCTCTTCCCTTCCTTTTCCCAACACCAGCAAGCAGCTGTGAGTGTGGATGTTTCAGAGAGAAGATACTGTCTGGAAAATAGTGACTTCACCTGAACTGATGTTTTCTAAGAGGCTAACCCTCATTTGCTAGAAAATTAGATGACAGGACATGGATATAAAATGGCAGGACAGTATTTCTGCCAACTTAACACTTAGCTCATGAGTGTCTCCTACCCTCCAAACTTATGTATTTATTTATTTACATGAGAGAAAGTGTGTTTTCTTTCCCAGAAGTTAAATGGGGCGGGGATTGTCATTCATTCATTTCAAATGGGAAATTGAAGAACAATCTAGGATATAAAAATTTGAGACATCTGAAGTAAAAATCTGTATTCACCCAAACGACTCCTTTAGTTCATGACTGCCTTGCTTTTCCTGAGGTTTGTACTCTTCATTAACAAAACCTCAGGAACCTAAGGAACAGGAACTCACTTACCTTCATTATCTTTAGTGTAGCTGAGTCCATGAGGATGGAAACTGTACATTCTGGAAGCATTATTTTTCACATGTACATGAATGAGGTCTCCAGTCTCTGCTTTTATGATTGGACCTAAAAATCCCAACCAGGATGGTTTTTCAATGGTGGTTTGAAATGTATCATCCGTGTACCCAAAATACAAAGCCTTTTTATAAACAGATCCTATCCTATCTCGGCTTGGTTGGAGATATGTTTCAGATTGAAACTCTCTGTAAACAAACAAACAAGCAAGAACTTTAACAAATTTTGACTGAAAACAAAGCAATGTCAAATCAGCTGAAGCTAGGAGTAAGAATCTTTCCAGTCTAATTCCGCAGAGAAAACCCAGACACTGGTGAAAATCTAGAATGAATCACAAACAATACTGTAGGCAAGGAGAAGCCTGGAAAGTCTGGAGAAGAGATGAAATGCAAATGTATCAAGTCAAATGACTTAGAAATTCTTTGTACTGAACCATGTATGGAAGGTTTCTGACCCTACTTCGAGGTTACTCTAGCTCTCAAACATTAGATCAGTGTTACAATGTAAGATTCTTTACACATTTCCATGATTCAGGGATTTGTTGGTTGAATTGGGGGCATTTTGGCAGATAAACATAGTGAATCAGAACCCTGCATATAACCTTTAGATTTCTTTGTCCCAATCATCTGAACAGAAAAATCAAGAAGAGAGCTGCAATTTTACAATCTCTGCCATAGACTCCATACCAGAAGGAAAAGTGTTGTTTTAGCTCTTGAGTACCATTCATACTCATCCCTGATGCTGGAAAGACTGAAGGCAAAAGAAGAAGAGGGCGTCAGAGCATGAGACAGTTGGATGGCATCACCAATGCAATGGACATGAACTTGGGTCAACTTTAGGAGGTTATGAGGGACAGAGAGGCCTGGTGTCCTGCAGTCCATGGGGTAACAAAGAGTCAAACATGACTGAACAACCACAACAACAACCACTTATACAAAATCGATGATAAATACAGGATTAGAGATGATCCCTGAAATATGTATCATGATGGCAAGAGTGGCAGGAATCCCAGGAAGGAGCAATTTCTGATTTATATTAGTAGCTGGCTTCCATGTTATGCTTATACTAAAAAACTCTAAGGAAGCAGCCCTTAAAGAGTCTATCATGGAAACTTCTTCAGCAGCATTTTATCAGTGAATAACAATTACCAACATTTACGTCTGATAGCAAATTTTTCAACGCGAAGGTATTACTTACTGATCGTCCGAAAAAAGCATTCCATTGAGCATGTTTTTACCAGTAGGAGCATAGTTCCAAGCAGTTTCTTCAATGCTTATGTAATAGTACCTATCTATTGTCCAACCTAGAGAACTAATACAAACCAGATAGGTCAGTGAAAAAAGGATCTTCATTTTCAAACCTTGCACATGGAGAGGCTAACTGAGTTATGTTTCCCTTCCTTTTATAATCCACATATTTTTCCTTTATTTATGTTTGTTTACAAGTCAGGGTTGCATAAGAGTTCATCAAATGCTACATCTACATAAATGTCATTTCCATTCCCAAAGCATTTAGTTTTCACTAGTCAGCTCAGGTGAAATGTTGCATAACACATAGAGAATGCTGGTTCTTGACCCAGTACACCTTACCAATTAAGAGCTTGCTTGAATTACTGAGTAGATGCGCTACACAGATTATTCATTAGCCCCTCAAGATTGTTATCTATTTCTGCACGATAGGAATCACCTCCAGTTTAGTCTAGTCTACAGATATCCCTCTCTTTCTCAATTTACTGTGTTACTGAATCAGGTTTATTTGTCCAATGGGCAGCAAGTCAAACACGGTGATGCCAAGGTTTGTGGCAAAGGAAAGATTTTTACACAAAGAAGAGAACAAGTCTCACATCTGTCTCCTCAAAGCTGGGATATCTATGAGTTAAAGAAGCAGAGTGGTCTGAGGCATGGGGAAAGGTGATTGGAGGTAAGGAAATGGTGAAGTAACTGCTGTTCTGCACAGGTGCAAATGACCATGCTTCCTCGTGGGACACAAGTTCTGAAAATGGTGGCATTAAAATGTTCTGAGGGTGAGGTTCTTGGCCCTCTGATCTCAAAAGGTCACCCACCAGGTACTTGAGCAGGCCCAGCAGAGGGCTCAGTGGTGTCAGTGGGTTTGAACTGGATGAGAGGTGATTCTGAGTTCCTGAAACACAACTTGAGCACACATATTAAGGTGCCTATGTTGGAGACACTATTTATAGGAGGTGGTGAAGGGAGTCTTTTTTTTCAATTAATTAATTTATTTTTGGCTGCACATGCTTCTCACTGCAGTGGCTTTTCTTGCTGAGGGACGCGGGCTCAGTAGTTGTGTTTCTTGGGTTTAGTTGTGACTAGTTATGGGGGGTCTTCCTGGCCCAGTGTCCTGTACATGGACAGGTCGAGTCTTAACCACTGGACCACAGGGAAGCCCCTTCATTTATTTTTTAATAATACACAAGATCAAAGTATTTTTTTCTGGCTGTTTATATAGATAAATATGCATACTTAAGGACATAACACATTAAATACAGCTCTAAGAGGAAGAGAGAGGATTATTATATTAAAAATGTTTTTTATGAGAAAAGTACATTTCCATATTACTTGATTTTAAAAATCAACAAAATATTTGCAATTTTTAACCCTTTTTTCATTGAAAAATAATGAGAATATAAGTATCTTCCTTATATGCAACAATTACTAAATTCTACAAAGGCTAAGACATCTAGGCTGTCATATTACATTCACATTTGTGAATATTCTGGTTAGCTTTAAGAGGAAGCTAGGAAAACAGACCACTGCTTTGGGAGATTTATATGTCACCAGCAGATACTGGAAGAAATTCAGAAAAGCTAGGCCTGGAGGGGCCATGGTGGGTGGAAAAATCAGCCCCAGGAGAGCAAGCACCCTTTGGGAAGCAGCTGAACAGGGTTGGGGGAGGACCCAGGTCATGTACGATGGGTTTCATGAAAGAGGAGCTAGGGATGGGCTCTCTGGCCTCAGTAAGGAGATCCAACTTGGTTGGAGCAGTTGGATGCTGCAGTCACTCATATTCCTCTGTGTATGGAAAACCTTACGACCCTCCCTGCCACTGTGTCTTAGACTAGCTGCCGTAGAAGGGGCCACCCATCAGACAGGGGGCAAGATGCCCTTAAAAGGACTTTCAGATGTTCCTTTATCTTCTGTAACTTCTTTTCTCTTTCTTTTAGGCACATTAATTTTAGTCTGGAATGTAGATAATAGAAGAGCCATTGAGCTGGCATATTTTTCCCTCAGTAAGTTACCCCAGTAAATTCAAAGACATCTACTGTATTCACTTCAAACAAATCTATCTCCAGTTCTCACTCTGCCATTCACTAGACGTGTGATTGGGAATGAGTTGCACACTCTTTCTGAACTCCCATCCCTTCCTACTTGTAATATGAAGGTTATAATAATTAAATTTTTAGGGCTCCTCTTCCAGCCTGATACAGTGTACGCACTTAAAGAAATTTAGCATCCTCCCCTGAGACAATGAAAATGGTGTTAGTAAATGTCCACTGTTTCTTTGTTTTCTTCTCAACAAATGACTAGAACTGACTTCCATTTTGGGAGTTGGGGTGGGGAACACTTTGTCTTGGGTAATATTATACTTTATGGCTCATCCATAGGGGGAGAAGGCAATGGCAACCCACTCTAGTACTCTCACCTGGAAAATTCCATGGACGGAGGAGCCTGGTAGGCTGCAGTCCATGGGGTCGCTAAGAGTCGGACACAGAGTAACTTCACTTTCACTTTTCACTTTCATGCATTGGAGAAGAAATGGCAACCCACTCCAGTGTTCTTGCCTGGAGAATCCGGCAAGCCCACGGGGGAGCCTGGTGGGCTGCCGTCTATGGGGTCGCACAGAGTCGGACACGACTGAAGCGACTTAGCAGCAGCAGCAGCATCCGTAGGGAAATTTGGCTCCCCAGGTGGAGCTAGTAGTAAAGAACCCACCTGCCAATAAGAGAGGCAGTTTCAATCCCTGGGTCAGGAAGATCCCTTGGAGGTGAGCATGGCAACCCACTCCAGTATTCTTGCCTGGAGAATCCCATGGACTGAGGAGCCTGGCTGGCTATAGTCCACAGGGTCACAGAGAGTTGGACATGACTGAAGTGACTTAGCACACACGCACCCACAGGCAAATTATGTTTGCAGTCCTGTCCTTCTCTTCCTGCTTAGCAGTAGGTCAGTTTTTTGGTACAGCAGGATTTGATGTTAGTCATCATTATTTGACTATATTCTTGGTTGGTAGCCCAGGAACACAATGTGACTGATTTAGAGAAGCTTCCCTGAATTTTGTCCCAAGATGTGAGCACAAACACCTTGGACAGAATTTGAATTCTCCTCTGGTTTTCCTCTTTCATAGCTGAAAATAAGTTAAAGAAATAAACTGAGCACATAAAACTATGCATAAAAACCCAATGATAATGGAACTTTATGTTTGTGAAAAGCTTTACAATATTTAAAATACCTTACAGAAAAAAAAATTACCCAATGTAATCTTCAAAACACTGTCCCCTAACTTCCACCTCATACTTGTTTCACAGTATGAAACAAGCTCAAAAGGTCAGGTAAGTAGTTGCAGGACGTAAACTCCCCAATTATGGAGCCAGGATTCAAATATAAATCACTGGACTCCAAGTCAAATGTTTCTTTCAAGTGACCTTACTTGACCCCATAATTTAGTTCAGTTGGTAAGGAATCTGCCTGCAATGCAGAAGACCCCAGCTCAATTCCTGGGTTGGGAAGATCTGCTGGAGAAAGGATAGGCTACCCACTCCAGTATTCTTGGGCTTCCCTTGTGGCTCAGCTGGTAAAGAATCTCCCTGCAATGCGGAAGACCTGGGTTCAATCCCTGGGGTGGGAAGATCTTCTGGGGAAGGGAAAGGCTACCCACTCCAATATTCTGGCCTGGAGAATTCCATGGACTATTTAAGTCCATGGGATCTCAAAGAGTTTGACACGACTGAGTGACTTTCACTTTCACATAATTCTATATTATTAATATCAACAAACATCAAGTTTTGCTCAGAATGTATGATGCTAACCATATCTTCCAACAAGGCAAACAAATGGAATATAAATGGTGTGGGGACAAGATGAGGAGTTTAAAAACAAGAGGAATGTGCCAGCAACTTTCACACCCATTTCTATTTTTTCTATTACATTTACCAATAACCACTGTTTGTTGAAATGGCCATCAGATTTTCCTTAGCTGCCTTCTAAACACTGGTTCTAATTGTTTCTGCCAATCCGAAAAGGGAAGTTTAACTAAGCTGTTTTTCTAGAGGAGGGAACTGAAACTTGGGTGCTTTAAACAACTTTCCAAAGCAAGTAGGTTTTGGGTTAGCCAAAAAACTCATTTGGGTTTTTCCATAAGATGTTTCTGAACAAACTTTTTGGCCAACTCGATGTTAAAGCTAAAATTTAAATGAAGGCCTTAAAGGCTGGTGGATGGTCTTACTACTAAATGTTCTGCCTTGTAATCTAGATTACTCTGTAGCATACTATCAACTAGGATATTGATATTAGAGGAAATTCAATAAGAAGAGCTAGGAGCCAGGACAAATGGGTGCACTTGAGATAAAGCCCTGTGTCCTTCTTGGGTTAAGACTATAGAAATTGCAAGCTTTCACAATATGGTCTAGACTCCATGAAGGACCAGATGTCCACAAAGCAAGGCATAGAAGGGCATAGAGGTAAGATACAGAGGGCTGATGAGAAAGAGAAAAAGCAGCCCCTGACATCCAGAATTGGCCTGGCGTTCACAGGTAGGCCTGATGTTCTGTTGAACATAATTTCTAGAACACCAACATCAGACAACACCACTGGTGACCAGGATAGATCAAGATGAAGACAGGACCATTCCATAATCGTGTCTGAACACACACGAGGAAGCATGAACATTGTCCAAACCTTTACAGTAACCAAGCATTCCCTTATTCTGGCCAGAACTGAAGGCTACCTCTTTACCAATTACACCTTTGGTTTTAACCCTCTTGCCTCATAGACAAGATTTATGAAGACATCCAGTGGTAGAATTATCCCTACTTCTTTACTGCATTCAAGCCAGAGCAAGGCCTTGTTTCCTTCCACACCCTCTTAAATCACTTAATGCAAGCCTTAATCCTGTAACCCAGGGCAGAGGGTCCTATCTTGCTTATTTCCCAAGCTTATTTCTAGTTTTGTTTTTTTCCTCCCCTGCATCTTTTGATAATAACTACATGTGCCCCGAGGCCAAGAGAACTCAGTAGTATTCAATGAGTAGGTTTCTGTATTCTTCATCTGCAGAAAAAAACCTCAGCTCTCAGCCTTAAAGATCTCAAACTTCAATGAATACCTTTTGCTGTACCCTACGTTAGATGCTGTGGTTCTGCAAGTGGAAAACCAGAGTCTCATGAAGATAAAAGGGTGGAGGGAGAGTTCAGAAGTTGCCTTCTGAAGCTCTCAGGCCTCCAAGTTGGTCTACAGATAAAAATAAATTTCTCCAAACATGTCTTTGTGTGAATTTAGTTGCTTCAGTTGTGTCCGACTCTGTGCGACCCCATGGAATGAAGACCTGCCAGGTTCCTCTGTCCATGGGGTTATTTAGGCAAGACTACTGGAGTGGGTTGCTGTTTCCTTCTCCAGAGGATATTCTCAACTCAGGGATTGAATCCATGTCTCCTGTGTCTCCTGCATTGCAGGCAGACTCTTTACCCACTGAGCCATGGGGGAAAAGCATTGCTCAAATATATAAACCCTAGTGCCTAGAGTGACAAGTTATAACCTCTACTACCACCAGGGCTCAAATATCTGAAGCCACATGGAGAGAACGATAGGACTATATCTGGGTTACACAGAAGGTGGCTGACAAATTTTGGAGAATATGAGATAAAGATCTCAATATTATTGTGAATCTCTGGATGCTGTACTTGGGGGTTTCCTTGAACTAGAATTTCCCAAGACTTTCAGTGAAACTGTTTTTTTTTTGCTTTGTAATCAGTATATTAAAGAAACATTCATAAATTTCAAGAAATGCTTAAATTCTGATACCATATTTAAGCTTGTGAACATATGACTTTAAACATACAATTAAAGCTATTCATCATAATTTGCTATACTACCAACATTAAGTTACAGTTACTCTGGAGCATAAGTTAAATGGTTTAAAGTAAGCCTGTAACATACCTACAAAAACACCTTCCTATCTCATATATGCAAATTACTTCTCCATGTAAAGTTCTCATCACTCTAACCTCTAAGTTTCCCTGTTCCAGAAGTCACTACTCTAAGGCTTACTGTGGTCCAAAGAGAAGAGGTCGGGGGGAAGTAACCAGGACCAATAGTTATATATATTAATAAAAGATGGCACAGCAGAAGGGAATGCAATTCTACAAGTGCAAGCCCTCAAGAGGAAGCATATCATGATAAACCCCTTCTTTTAGAAAGGTATCATCTCTATCACTGATACCACAGGCTAAATTAAATTATACAGCAGGCCATCTTCAAATAACAGTTGAGGCAATAGAATAAATGCAGAAGCATTATAATGAATCCCACTTAATTCAACTATACAGACCAACACTTCTCTACAAATTAAGTTCTTTGTCTGACTGCCAGTTAAATACAGTTTTAATTTCATAGCTTAATAATTAAGGGTCATACACTGAAGTCAATATATATACCTGGCATTTCAGTCAGGTATTCCATGTACATAGCTGAAATCAATTACAAAGTATGGCCTGACAAATGCTAGGGGAAATTTTTTAAAGTTGTTTTCACAAGTATTAAACTTATCTTGCACACTCAAGTCATCATACATACAGGGCAAAATCAGAGCTTTTATATTCTAGTTTATTCTTCATTTAACTTTTAAACACTACCAATGGCAACCCACTCCAGTACTCTTGCCTGGAAAATCCCATGGACGGAGGAGCCTGGTAGGCTGCAATCCATGGGGTCGCTAGAGTCGGACACGACTGAGTGACTTCACTTTCACTTTTCACTTTCATGCATTGGAGAAGGAAATGGCAACCCACTCCAGTGTTCTTGCCTGGAGAATCCCAGGGACGGGGGAGCCTGGTAGGCTGCAGTCCATGGGGTTGCTAGAGTCGGATACGACTGAGCGACTTCCCTTTCACTTTTCACTTTCATGCATTGGAGAAGGAAATGGCAACCCACTCCAGTGTTCTTGCCTGGAGAATCCCAGGGATGGGGGAGCCTGGTAGGCTGCCGTCTGTGGGATCACACAGAGTCGGACACGACTAAAGTGACTTAGCAGCAGCAGCAGCAAAGTTGAATATTAAAACAAAAGCAAGTAGTGAGCATATTATGATTACAGTCCTTCACTCAATCACTGCTGCAAATAAAACACCAGCAGTGAATGTTATTCATGGGCCCTATTAAGAGGTCTGACACTGAACACCACCCCGAGGATGATGAATATAAATAGTGTTTTCATAATACTAAACTTGAATTGCCTCTACTCCTTACAGTTATTCTTGTGTTGTTGGAAGAAGGTATTTGCTATGACCATTGTGTTCTCTTGGAAAAACTCTGTTAGCCTTTGCCCTACTTCATTTTGTACTCCAAGGCCAAATTTGCCTGTTACTCCAGGTATCTCTTGACTTCCTACTTTTGCATTCCAGTCCCCTATAATGAAAAGGACATCTTTTTTGGGTGTTAGTTCTAGAAGGTCTTGTAGGTATTCGTCGAACCATTTAACTTCAGCTTCTTCAGTGTTACTGGTCGAGGCATAGACTTGGATTACTGTGATATTGAATGGTTTGCCTTGGAAACGAACAGAGATCATCCTGTCGCTTTTGACATTGCATCCAAGTACGGCATTTCAGACTCCTTTGTTGCCTATGATGGCTACTCCATTTCTTCTAAGGGATTCTTGCCCACAGTAGTAGATATAATAGTTGTCTGAGTTAAATTCACCCATTCCAGGCCATTTTAGTTTACTGATTCCTAAAATGTCGATGCTTACTCTTGCCATCTCCTGTTCGACCACTTCCAACTTGCCTTGATTCATAGACCTAACATTCGAGGTTCCTATGCAATATTGTTTTTTACAGCATTGGACCTTACTTCCATCACCAGTCACATCTGCAACTAGGCCTTATTTTTCTTTGGCTCCATCTCTTCATTCTTTCTGGAGTTATTTCTCCACTCTTCTCCAGTAGCATATTGGCACCTACTGACCTGGGGAACTCATCTTTCAGTATTATATCTTTTTGCCTTTTCATACTGTTTATGGGGTTCTCAAGGCAAGAATACTGAAGTGGTTTGCCATTCCCTTCTCCAATGGACCACATTTTGTCAGAACTCTCCACCATGACCTGTCCCTCTTAGATGGCCCTACGCAGCATGGCTCATAGTGTCATTAGTTAGACAAGGTTGTAGTCCATGTGATCAGTTTGATTCGTTTTCTGTGATTGTGGTTGTCTTCTGTCTGCCCTCTGATAAGGATAAGAGGCTTATGGAAGCTTCCTGATAGAAGAGACTGACTGCCCGGGGAAACTGGGTCTTGTTCTGATGAGTGGGGCCATTCTTAGTAAATCTTTAATCCAATTTTCTATTGATGGGTGAGGCTGTGTTCCCTCCCTGTTGTTTGTCCTGAGACCAAACTATGGTGGAGGTAATGAAGACAATCACCCTTATGGCAGAAAGTGAAGAACTAAAGAGTCTCTTGATTAAAGTGAAAGAAGAGAGTGAAAAAGTTGGCTTAAAGCTCAACATTCAGAAAACTAAGATCACAGCATCCTGTCCTATCACTTCATGGCAAATAGATGGGGAAACAGTGGCTGACTTTATTTTTCTGGGCTCCCAAATCACTGCAGATGGTGACTGCAGCCATGAAATTAAAAGACGCTTACTCCTTGGAAGGAAAGTTATAACCAACCTAGATAGCATATTCAAAAGCAGAGACATTACTTTGCCAACAAAGGTCCATCTAGTCAAGGCTTTGGTTTTTCCAGTGGTCATGTATGGATGTGAGAGTTGGACTATAAAGAAAGCTGAGTGCTGAGGAATTGATGCTTTTGAACTGTGGTGTTGGAGAAGACTCTCGAGAGTCCCTTGGACTGCAAGGAGATCCAACCAGTCCATGCTAAAGGAGATCAGTCTTGGGTGTTCATTGGAAGGACTGATGTTGAGGCTGAAACTCCAATCCTTTGGCCACCTGATGTGAAGAGCTGACTCATTTGAAAAGACCCTGATACTGGGAAAGATTGGGGGCAGGAGGAGAAGAGGATGACAGAGTATGAGATGGTTGGATGGCATCACTGACTCGATGGACATGGGTTTGGGTGGACCCCAGGAGTTGGTGATGGACAGAGAGGCCTGGCATGCTGTGGTTCATGGGGTCACAAAGAGTCAGACAAGACTGAGCGACTGATCTGAACCGAACTGAATGAAGACACTGGCAACCTCCTTCAAAAGGTCCTATTTATGCACAGTCACACTCAGTTGCCCCTGACCCTGTAGCAGGCCACCGCCAACCCATGCCTCTGCTGAAGACTCCTGGTCATTCACAGGCAAGTCTGGGTCAGTCTTTTGTGGGGTCATTGCTCTTTTCTCCTGGGTCCTGATATGCACAAGATTTTGTTTGTGCTCTCCAAGAGTCTGTTTCCCCAGTCCTGTGTAAGTTCTGGCAACTCAGTGGTGGGGTTAATGGTGACCTCCTCCAAGAGGGCTTATGCCACACCCAGGTCTGCTGCACCCAGAGCCCCTGCCCCTGTGGCAAGCCACTGCTGACACTCAAACACTCAAAGGCAAGTCTGGCTCAGTCTCTGTGGGGTCTCCTGGTGTGCACAAGGTTTTCTTTGAGCCCTTCGAATGTCTCTGGTGGGTATGGGGTTTGATTCTACACACGATTTCACCCCTCCTACCATCTTGCTGGGGCTTCTCCTTTGTCCTTGGACATAGGGTATCTTTTCTTGGTGGCATCCAACATTCTTCTGTGGATGGTTTTTCAGCAGTGAGTTGTAATTTTGGAGTTCTTGCAGGAGAAGATGTGCACACATCCTTCTACTCTGTCATCTTGTAGAAGATGTCCTCTACATGTGGACATCACCAGATGGTCAATATAAAAATTATATTGATTATATTCTTTGCAGCCAAAGATGGAGAAGCTCTATATAGTCAGCAAAAACAAGACCTGGAGCTGACTATGGCTTACTTTATTGCCAAATTCAGACTTAAATTGAAGAAAGTAGGGAAAATCACTAAACCATTTAGGTATGCTGCTGCTGCTAAGTCACTTCAGTCATGTCTGACTCTGTGCAACCCCATAGACGGCAGCCCACCAGGCTCCTCCATCCATGGGAGTTTCCAGGCAAGAGTACTGGAGTGGGTTGCCATTTCCTTCTCCAATGCATGAAAGTGAAAAGTGAAAGTGAAATCACTCAGTCGCTCAGCAACCCCATGGATTGCAGTCTACCAGGCTCCTCCATCCATGGGATTTTCCAGGCAAGAATACTGGAGTGGGGTGCCATTGCCTTCTCCGAGACCATTTAGGTATGACCTAAATCAAATCCCTTGACTATAGAGTGGAAGTGTCAAATAGATTCAAGTGATTAGAGCTGATAGACAGAGTGCCTGAAGAACTATAAACAAAGGTTGGTGACATCGTACAGGAGGCAGTGTCAAGACCATCCCCAAGAAAAAGAAATGCAAAAAGGCAAAATGATTGTCTGAGGAGGGCTTACAGATAGCTGAGAAAAGAAGAGAAGCTAAAGGCAAAGGAGAAAAGGAAAGACATATCCATTTGAATGCAGAGTTCCAAAGAATAGCAAGGATGGATAAGAAAGCCTTCCTCAGTGATCAATGCAAAGAAATAGAGGGAAACAGTAGAATGGGAAAGACTAGAGATCTCTTCAAGAAAATTAGAGTTACCAAGGGAAAACTTCATGCAAAGATGGGCACAATAAAGGACAGAAATGGTATGGACCTAACAGAAGCAGAAGATATTAAGAAGAGGTGGCAAGAACACACAGAAGAACTGTACAAAAAACATCTCCATGATCCATATAACCACGATGGTGTGATCACTCACCTAGAGCCAGCCATCCTGGGATGCAAAGTCAAGTGGGCCTTAGGAAGCATCACTAAAAACAAAGCTAGTGGAGGTGATGGAATTCCAGTTGAGTTATTTCAAATTCTAAAAGATGATGCTATGAAAGTGCTGCACTCAATATGCCAGCAAATTTGGAAAATTCGGCAGTGACCACAGGAGTGAAAAAGGTCAGTTTTCATTCCAATCCCAAAGAAAGGCAATGCCAAGAATGTTCAAACTACCGCACAATTGTACTTATCTCACATGCTAGCAAAGTAATCCTCAAAATTCTCCAAGCCAGGCTTCAACAGTGTGTGAACTGTGACCTTCCAGATGTTCAAGTTGGATTTAGAAAAGGCAGAGGAACCAGAGATCAAATTGCCAACATTTGTTGGACATCGAAAAAGCAAGAGAGTTCCAGTAAAACATCTACTTCTACTTTATTGACTACCACAAAGCCTTTGACTGTCTAGATCACAACAAACTGTGCAAAATTCTTCGAGATGGGAATACCAAACCACCTTACCTGCCTCCAGAAGAATCTGTATGCAAGTCAAGAAGCAACAGTTAGAATTGGACATGGAACAACAGACTGGTTCCAAATCGGGAAAGGAGTAGGTCAAAGTTGTATATTGTCACTCTGCTTATTTAACTTATTTGCAGAGTGTATCATGCAAAATGTCAGGCTGGATGAGGCACAAGCTGGAATCAAGGTTGCCAGGAGAAATATCAATAACCTCAGATACACAGATGACACCACCCTTATGGCAGAAAGCAAAGAACTAAAGAGCCTCTTGATGAAAGTAAAAGAGGAAAGTGAAAAGGCTGGCTTAAAATTCAACATTTAGAAAACTAAGATTTAGCATCGGTCTCATCACTCATGGCAAATAGATGGGGAAACAGTGTAAACAGTGACAGACTTCATTTTCTTGAGCTCCAAAATCACTTCAGATGATGACTGCAGCCATGAAATTAAAAGATGCTTGCTCCTTGGAAGAAAAGCTATGACCAATCTAGACATCATATTAAAAAGCAGAGACATTACTTTGCCAACAAAATTCCATCTAGTTAAAGCTATGGTTTTTCTAGTAGTCACATGAGGTGGGTAACGGGCAGGAAGGCCAAGGGTCTCCAAATGGAGGAAATAGGCTGCAAGTGTCTCTTAAAATTCTGTGTTTCTCTTAAAATTCATGGTTCTGTGGAACCATGATGACAACTGGTTCCACCAGAACTTAGCTTTTCTCAAACCTTCGGCTGATAATAGCTCAACAAACCAGTATTCATGTCAATTGTTTTATGGCTGGGGAATGACAAACCTCATGCCATCCTCTCTCAAAAATGCATATTGTAGGAGAGGGGCCTGGTGAAACTCCGTCAGCCTTGAGGTGTCTCTCTTATCTGATTATAGCTTTCTAACAGATATAAAACATCTGGCTAAAGACTAGCGGAGGGGCACTCTCCATCCCCCTTCTGATGTCTATGTCAGAAGTTTTCTCTGTCCCTTTTTCACTTTAATAAAACTCTGCTACACAAAAGCTCTTGAGTGATCAAGCCTGGTCCCTGGTCCCAAAGCTAAATCTTCAGAGATCACAAATCTGACATCATTCACCATAAGCTATCACATGTATGGATGTGAGAGTTGGACCATAAAGAAAGCTGAGCACCAAAGAATCGGTGCTTTTGAACTGTGGTGTTGGAGAAAACTCTTGAGAGTCCCTTGGACTTCAAGGAGATCAAACCAGTCCATCCTAAAGGAAATCAGTCCTGAATATTCATTGGACAGACTCATGCTGAAGCTGAAACTCCAATACTTTGGCCACCTGATGAGAACTGACTCATTGGAAAAGATGCTGATTCTGGGAAAGACTGAAGGCAGGAGAATAAGGGGACAACAGAGGATGAGACGGTTGGATGGCATTGCCAACTCGATGGATATGAGTTTGAACAAGCTCTGAGAGTTGGTGATGGACAGGGAAGCCTTGGCATGCTTCAGTCCCTGGGGTCACAAAGAGTCAGACATGACTGAGCAACTGAACTAAACTTACAAGATGGAAGTGTATTGGCCAGAGGCTGGGGTTTTAGGAACCTGAGTATGATGGCTATTATGTTCACAGTCTCAGAGCGGGCGAGAAAAGCTGGTCTCTCCTGCACTCTGTCTAGCCTAGCAATGCCTTCTCTCACCTTTACCTGCATTATCTCCCCAAACTCTGTGCCCTGTGCTGTTCCTATGACTCTGTAATGTGACTTCCTTCTACTCTCTGTCCCTTCTGCTGTATTTGTGGCATTTCCAAGTCTAACCATTTCAAGTCTTCTCTAACTGCGCTTGGATTCAGGTTTAAGTCACCATGGTTCTAAGAGCTTTATATGTACTAACTCAGTCTTTGCAACAACTCTATTATTATTCCTGTTTTACAGATTCAGAACTCAGCACACAGAGAGGTTAAGTAAACTTGACCAGGGTCACCCAGCAAATAAGGCAGAGCCCTGATCTGAATCTGAGCTATCTGACTCCAGAGTACATCTTTAAACCACGATGTTTAGGCCACTTATAAATCTCATCCATGTGTCAGACACCTATATATATACATATATATATGATATAGTTTTATATATAAGTACATCTTATATGTTATATACTATAAACATGCACATATAATAAAGTTACTACACACAGACACACACACATACACATAATACTCATTTAATCCTCATAGAAACTCTAAATCAAGAAAACAAAAGGACAGATATTGAAGATAGGAACAACAAAATTAGCAGCTTACCTGATGGACACTTATAGAATCCTATACCCAGTATTTAAAGAAGACAAAACATTTAAGTACATAGAATATTTATAAATTTCAGCCAGAAAACAAGCCTTAAAATGTTCATAGTATCAGAATCATATATGCCACATTCTACGAAGAGTTGACTCATTGGAGAAGACTCTGATGCTGGGAGGGATTGGGGGCAGAAGGAAAAGGGGACGACAGAGGATGAGATGGCTGGATGGCATCACTGACTCGATGAATGTGAGTCTGAGTGACCTCCGAGAGCTGGTGATGGATAGGGAGGCCTGGCGTGCTGCAGTTCATGGGGTCGCAAAGAGTCAGACACGACTGAGCGACTGATCTGATCTGATGATCAAAATATATATAAAGTGGAAATCTCAAAAAATAACAAAAACTCATATATTTGGGAATTTTAAAATACATTCATAGCAAGCAAGAAATTATAAAGAAAATTAGAAATATTTATAACTTAATAACAAGTTAAAGACAACATTTCAAAGCTTGTGAGATGCAACCAAAGTAGTACTTAAATAAAAATGAATAAACTAGTCCCACCCTTGCCCATGGTTTCACCTTCTGCATTTTCAACTGAGGTCTGAAAATACTAAATGGAAAATTCAAAAATTTAATTAAATATGCTTTAAATTGCATGCAGTGTGATGAAATCTTATGTGGTCCTACTCTGTCCTGCTCGAGATCCCCAACCATTGACATCATCCACTCCCCACATCTGATCATTATTGATATTATCATGGCTCAATGATCCAGATAACTGGAAACAGATGATCCTCCTTCAGAAGATCAATAGTAGCCTAACTCTAAGTCACAATCCCTTCATCATTCACCTTAACGCATCACGTGGTCATTTCATTTTCTCATAAGCAGCAGCAGCAGCAGAAAGGTAAGTACACTACAGTAAGGTATTTTGAGAGAGATCATGTTCACAAACTTTTATTACAATGCTGCTGCTGCGTCGCTTCAGTCGTGTCCGACTCTGTGCGACCCCAGAGAGGGCAGCCCACCAGGCTTCCCGTCCCTGGGATTCTCCAGGCAAGAACACTGGAGTGGGTTGCCATTTCCTTCTCCAATATGTGGTTATAATTGTTCTACTTTATTATTAGGTATTGCTGTTATTTATTTATTTATTTATTTTTACTGTATGTAATTTTTAAATTAAACTATCGTTGATTCATGGGGTCGCTAAGAGTCGGACACGACTGAGCAACTTCACTTTCGCTTTTCACTTTCATGCATTGGAGAAGGAAATGGCAACCCACTCTAGTGTTCTTGCCTGGAGAATCCCAGGGATGGGGGAGCCTGGTGAGCTTCCGTCTATGGGGTCGCCCAGAGTCGGACACGACTGAAGTGACTTAGCATGTAGCATCGTTGGTTTATAGGTGTAGGAAAAAAAAAAGTTAGGATGTATAGGGTTCAGTATTACCCATGGTGTCAGGCATCCAGTGGGAGCCTTGGAGTGTATCTCTTGCAGATAAGAGGAGACCACTATAGTCTGTTTTTTTTTTTAACTTATTTTTGACTGTGCTGGGTCTCTGTTACTGTACACAGGCTTTCTCTAGTTGTGGCGAGTAAAGCTTACTCTCTGGTCGCAGTATGCAGATTTTTCGCTGCAGTGGCCTCTCGTTGTAGACCACGGGCTCTAAAGCATGTGGGCTTCAGTAGTTGTAGCACACAGGCTCAATAATTGGGGCACATGGGCTTAGTTGCCTCACAAAATCTTCCTGGACCAGGGATTGAATCCATTTCCTCTGCTTTGGCAGGTGAATTCCTAACCACTGGATCATCAGGGAAGTCCTGGGACCACTTACATGCTTAATAAAAGAAGAAAAATAAAAAATTAATAAACTAGGCTTTCAATTTAAGTCAGAGAAAGTACAATGAGAAAGAAGCAAGGAAAATTAGAGAGAGATAATAAATATAAAAGCATGCTGCTGCTGCTGCGTCACTTCAGTCGTGTCCGACTCTGTGTGACCTCATAGACGGCAGCCACCAGGCTCCCCTGTCCCTGGGATTCTCCAGGTAAGAACACTGGAGTGGGTTGCCATTTCCTTCTCCAATGCACGAAAGTGAAAAGTGAAAGTGAAGTCGCTTTGTCGTGTCCGACCCTCAGCAACTCCATGGACTGCAGCCTACCAGGCTCCTCTGTCCATAGGAGTTTCCAGGCAAGAGTACTGGAGTGGGGTGCCATTGCTTTCTCTGATATAAAAGCATAAAGGAACAAAATAGAAATAATTCCCCATTAGGATTAATTGGCAATACTCAACCTCTCTGAGACTTAAAAAATGAAATAGGTCCCTTCTTAAAAGTGTAAGGAAAAGGTTATCATACAAAGTTTCATGTCCAGTTCTTTCCTATTTTAAGGTCCTCAAATGGATTTTTCAGAAAGGATTAGAGGATACTTGTTTTTTAAATGACATTTATTTTTTCTAATTCTTCAAGTAATAAGCAA
Organism: Tragelaphus eurycerus; assembly: GCA_935064755.1. NCBI lineage: Eukaryota > Metazoa > Chordata > Mammalia > Artiodactyla > Bovidae > Tragelaphus > Tragelaphus eurycerus. The sequence continues at coordinate 17,750,335 of CAKXYN010000006.1, read as the reverse complement.
TATGAAGAAAAGAAATACAACCCATAGTCTTGTCATTAGGTGATAATTATTAATTATTAACATTTAAGTATTTTTTCTATGTGTCTGAATGTTTGTACATGTCCACATGTAGTTATATGGTGATTTGAAAATTTGGGTTCAAACTGCATAGAAAGATATGTATACAGATGTTTTACTTAAAATTGCATCATCAGCATATACTCGTTTTTGGCCATACTGCCTGGCTTGTGGGATCTTAGGTCTCTGATGAGGGGTTGAACTGTGGCTAGGCAGTGAAACTGTGGAATCCTAGTCACTGGACCACTAGGGTATTCCTAGCATATACTCTTTAAATTTAAAAAAAAAATTGGATGTCTGGTTAATATTTGATTTACTGATAGATATACTGTATTGACTGTGCCCTTCTTGTGGATTACCTGATGGCTCGGTGGGTAAAGAAGTTCACTTATAAGAGGAGTCTTTCAGAGACCTGAAAAACGAGACTGCTGGATATGACGAGCTTGTGGGCATGATAAAGTAATCAGAGAAACTCTCTGATGTTGGCTTCCTTCCTCTTCTTTAATTATTTTCCTGATGGCACTGTCTGCATTGCTTCATTTTTGGTTTTGCAATTCAAATTTTCAAGGAAGAATAACCACCAATCTCACTTGGACAGTGTTTGCCTTTAGTCTAAATCATCTGCCACTAGAGTAACAGTAGGTTGCCTATGACTTGGGTGCTGGTCCTGGTTCTATTAGTTAGATCCCAGGCGTGGGGATCTTGTTGTATCCAACACGGCTTGCTTTAGGATGCTCACTGGCTTCAGCAAAGGCTGTGGACAGAGCAGCTACTTTAAAAGAAGCTATGCTATGCTATGCTAAGTCACTTCAGTCGTGTCCGACTCTGTGTGACCCCAAAGACGGCAGCCTACCAAGCTCCCCGGTCCCAGGGATTCTCCAGGCAAGAACACTGGAGTGGGTTGCCATTTCCTTCTCCAATGCATGAAAGTGAAAAGTGAAAGTGAAGTCGCTTGGTCGTGTCTGACTCTTAGCGACCCCATGGACTGCAGCCTACCAGGCTCCACCGTCCGTGGGATTTTCCAGGCAAAAGTACTGGAGTGGGGTGCCATTGCCTTCTCCAAAAAGAAGCTATAGGTTGAGCTATAGCTATTTCCATGGAGTCTCAAAGAGTCAGACATGACTTGGTCACTGAACAACGAACAAGAGGTTGAACGGGCACCAAGGAAAGAGCCATTCTCCAGACTGCTGGTTACTATTGCACAGCTTTGGCATAAAGTAGATGCTGGTAGAGCAACATTGACAGTGTTAATGGAGAAAGGCAATGGGGAAGTGACAGAAGTGTTAAGGCCCAGTGGGCCTGTGATGAAGACAGATACTCAGGGGAGCAGCCACAGAGAGCAGAAGAGCCTGGCATGACTGTGCAATGTCAAGTATCTCCTATGCCCACTTTGTGCTTGGCCCTATGGATGATGGGAAAATGTAAGACATGACTGCTGTCCTCCAGGAGGTTATAGCAAGTATAGGTAGAAAGCTCATAAGTGTTTTACTTTTTAAAAAACTTAAAAAAAAAATCAAGTAGTGGTTACTTCCCATGACACAGGTATCAACTAGTCAGTCATCACTTTCTCTAAACCACTGAGTGTGTCCTCAGCTGCTCATTCATTTAAGTCTACCTCTTGTAGCCCACCATAGTCACCACCAGGAGTGAGAAAATAAGGCCAAGGGCTAGTTAGAGTGTATAAGTTTATGTATAACTTTTTTTTTTGGCTAATCTATCTCACTACTTTCCCTGCTGAACATTGACTGAAGTGTTATTCTGTGATGTTTACAGATAGTCACGGTTGGAAAACATTTGGAAAAAGCATATTCCTTCAAAGTTTGGAAAAATAGCAAATTTTTTACAGTAAAAATATGTTTTCTAAGAAACATATTTGAATAGTAAAAAGTAATTAAAAAAAACATGAAAAATATAGAAGAGTAGGAAGGGTCACCTGTGACCCAAATCAACCACAGCTGACATTTTTGTGTAAATCCAGCTAGATTTAGTTTTTACCTTATATTTTGATTGTTTGGTTTTGTTTGTTTTAGATAGTTATGCTTATACTGCAAATATAAATTTGTAACCTGCTTTTTCACTAGTACAACTCATAAACTTTATTTATTTTTTTATTTTTTTGGCTCCCCCATGCAATGTGTGGGATCCTAGTTCTCCAACCAAGCATCAAACCCTTGCCCCCTTTACTGGGAGCTTGGAGTCTTAACCTCTGGACCATCAGGGAAGGTCCCAGTACTCATTATCTTTAAAACATCATTTTATATCATATTACAAAAAATGTACCATGCTTTATTTAATCCTTTCCATAAAGTTTGATTTTATGGGTATTTCTACTTTTCCAGAATATTAAAAATGTTCAAATATACGTGTTTGCATAAAGTTTTATCTTGTATTCTTATTTATTTTCAGAGTGATGTTTATTGAAGTTGGATTTATTTGATTTTATTTGATCAAAAAGGTATGAACATTTCTGAATATCCTGACACATATAGCTTTGAAAAAAATTTTAAAAGGAAGGACAGCATTCCAGTGAGGACAGCAAACATCATCTGGAGGGAAAAAACATCATTTGAGAATGACCCTCAAGTCCATTCAGAAGACATAGGTAGATGGCCATATCTTGATGAAGAAAAACATTCTTGTCCTTATTCAAATGATTCCAGGCTATAAAAAAAAAAAAGAAAAACAAAGTGAGTAAACTTGACTTGATTAATAATCCATAATCCAGGTAGCAACTTAAACTTACTTATAGTTTACATTCTAAACATGATAGAACAGGAAAATATCTATTTGAAATTACTAGAAAAGGTATTAACCATTATATGTTGTTAAACAAGATGCAAGATGTCTCATTCTTGATTTCTCTTTAGTCTGAACTTGCTGAATAGTTTTAGCAGTTTCAACCATAATTAAATTAACATTAATATTTTTGCAGATGAAACAGAAATACTGTCATTTCAATAGGATAAAGACGTATTTCCCTTCTTCAAAACCACTCACTAATAACTCCATGATAAAGAAAGATTATTATGAATAGCTGAATGTGGCAGCATTCAAAAGAGAAATTACTTCACTGGGATTAGGTTGTGAGCCTTCAACAATTTTATGAACAGGGATATTCTTAATGAATGGTCAGATTTCTTTGAGCTTTGAGTTATTTCTACATTGAAATGTTGCTCATTCAAATGTTTTGAATGAGCAACATTTCACTGTGGTACACAGAAGATGATTTTACAATTATTCCTTTGGTTCAGTCCATTTAGTCAAGCCAACAGACACATTGGAATATAAGAAAAAATTGAGATATTAGAGGCTGAGTAAAGATGAGGGCAGTAGGAATGGAAGGAAAATGATGCAATTCCAAAAAGTCTTCCAGCAAGACACATTGAATCCTGGACAAAGGAGGCAGTACAGGTGCCAGTGGGGGTCTGTTACCTGGATGATGACTGAATAGGTTCCACAGAGACTCTTGGACAACTGAATGACCACTCTGATGAGGCAGACAATCACTTGAAGTCCACTGAGAGCTATGAGAATAGAAAATAAGATGATGTTCCATTCCACTACATGCGCAGGTTCCAGGCACTGAATCCATTCTCTGGAATCTGTAAGGAAACTGAGAGAGAAGAAGGAATTGGTCAACATGACGCGTGGCCAAGCTTAAAGACCTGGTCCAAGGAAGAAGGATGTAAGTTTTCATACATTTGGGAAATTAATATATATGATTTAAAACATAATATTATTCAATATTAGTTAATGTATCAATTATTCAAATATAAATATTGAACATGTCATATGCATAGCACTGGGCTATGTTTATTGTGAACATACTTGCCTCAGACAATTCTAGTTCACTTAGGAGGCAAGATGCATACTGAAAAATTCAACAGCAATGAGAAGCTGCACATGACAACACCAAGAGAGGCAGAGATTGACCATTTCCTGGAGCCCGAAGTTAGCCTGGGCTCTCAGGGACAGGGCTGAGCTAGCATTGCATATAAAATAACAGGTGGTAAAACAGCAAAGAGAAATGATGCTAGTTATTCCTATACTCTGTCCCAAAGCCCTTTATAACAGTGGTTCTTAAATTTGAGCATGCATGCATGCGTGCTCAGTTGTGTCCTACTCTTTGAGACCCTATGGACTGTATCCTGCCAAGTTCCTCTGTCCATGGGATTTCTCAGGCAAAAATACTAGAGTGGATGCCATTTCCTTCTCCAGGGGATCTTTCCAACCCAGGGACTGAACCCGAGTCTCTTGTGTCTCCTGCTTTACAGGCAGGTTCTTGCTGAGCCACTGGAAAAGTGTGAATTTGAGCATACGTTGATTATCTGGAAGGCTTGTGAAAATGCGGATACCTGGGCCCCAGCCCAGAACTTCAGATTCAAAAGGTCTGGATGGGACTGGAGACTTTGTGTTTCTAAGTTCTCAGATGATGCTGCTGGTCTGGGGTCCACTGTATGTTCTGCAGCTTTTAAGAAAATTGAGCATATGAAGGGAAAATGCAAAAGACCCAGCAGTTTGATTCATCTAGCTAAGTACAGGATTCTGAGGATTAAACCACCTTCACTTTAAGATAATCTTAAAACCATGCTGAATTATCCTGACTGACTTTTGCCCACTTCCAGGTCAGTTATGGCCATTAGCATTTCTCCAAATGTGAGTCTCTTTTTGAACTAAATTGAAATAAAAACAGATCGCTTAAAAAAAAAAAAAAATCCCCTGAAGAAAAACAATCAAGTTCAGTTACAGGGCAGAGTTGTTTCTAAATATCTTGTTAAAAGGCAAAATGATAGGATACTGAAAGAGGAACTCCCCAGGTCAGTAGGTGCCCAATATGCTACTGGAGATCAGTGGAGAAATAACTCCAGAAAGAATGAAGGGATGGAGCCGAAGCAAAAACAATACCCAGCTGTGGATGTAACAGGTGATAGAAGCAAGGTCCAATGCTATAAAGAGCAATGTTGCATAGGAAACTGGAATGTCAGGTCCATGAATCAGGCAAATTGGAAGTGGTCAAACAAGAGATGGCAAGAGTGAATGTCGACATTCTAGAAATCAGCTAACTCACATGGACTGGAATGGGTGAATTTAACTCAGAGGACCATTATATCTACTACTGCGGGCAGGAATCCCTCAGAAGAAATGGAGTAGCCATCATGGTCAACAAAAGAGTCTGAAATGCAGTACTTGGATGCAATCTCAAAAACGACAGAATGATCTCTGTTTGCTTCCAAGGCAAACCATTAAATATCACTTGTAATCCAAGTCTATGCCCCAAGCAGTAACGCTGAAGAAGCTGAAGTTGAACAGTTCTATGAAGACCTACAGGACCTTTTAGAACTAACACGCAAAAAAAGATGTCCTTTTCATCATAGGGGACTGGAATGCAAAAGTAGGAAGTCAAGAAACACCTGGAGTAACAGGCAAATTTGGCCTAGGAATACGGAATGAAGCAGAGCAAAGACTAATAGAGTTTTGCCAAGAAAATGCACTGGTCATAGCAAACACCCTCTTTCAACAACACAAGAGAAGACTCTATACATGGACATCACCAGATGGTCAACACCGAAATCAGACTGATTATGTTCTTTGCAGCCAAAGATGGAGAAGCTCTATACAGTCAACAAAAACATGACCAGGAACTGACTGTGGCTCAGATCGTGAACTCCTTATTACCAAATTTAGACTTAAATTGAAGAAAGTAGGGAAAATCACTAGACCATTCAGGTATGACCTAAATCAAATCCCTTATGAGTATACAGTGGAAGTGAGAAATAGATTTAAGGGCCTAGATCTGATAGACAGAGTGCCTGATGAACTATGGATGGAGGTTCGTGACATTGTACAGGAGACAGGGATCAAGACCATCCCCATGAAAAAGAAATGCAGAAAAGCAAAATGGCTGTCTGGGGAGGCCTTACAAATAGCTGTGAAAAGAAGAGAAGTGAAAAGCAAAGGAGAAAAGGAAAAATATAAGCATCTGAATGCAGAGTTCCAAAGAATAGCAAGAAGAGATAATAAAGCCTTCCTCAGTGATTAATGCAAAGAAATAGAGGAAAACAACAGAATGGGAAAGACTAGAGATCTCTTCAACTGGAGAAGGAAATGACAACCCACTCTACTATTTTTGCCTGGAGAATCCCAGGGACGGGGGAGCCTGGTGGGCTGCCCTCTATGGGGTCGCACAGATTCGGACACGACTGAAGTGACTTAGCAGTAGTAGAGATCTCTTCAAGAAAATTAGAGATACCAAGGGATCATTTCATGCAAAGATGGGCTCGATAAAGGACAGAAATGGTATGGACCTAACAAGCAGAAGATAAGAAGAGGTGGCAAGAATACACAGAAGAACTGTACAAAAAAGATATTCATGACCCAGATAATCACAATGGTGTGATCACTGACCTAGAGCCAGACATCCTGGAATATGAAGTCAAGTGGGCCTTAGAAAGCATCACTACGAACAAAGCTAGTGGAGGTGATGGAATTTCAGTGGAGCTATTTCAAATCCTGAAAGGTGATGCTGTGAAAGTGCTGCACTCAATATGCCAGCAAATTTGGAAAACTTAGCAGTGGCCACAGGACTGGAAAAGGTCAGTTTTCATTCCAATCCCAAAGAAAGGCAATGCCAAAGAATGCTCAAACTACCGCACAATTGCACTCATCTCACACGCTAGTAAAGTAAAGCTCAAAATTCTCCAAGCCAGGCTTCAGCAATATGTGAACCGTGAACTTCCTGATGTTCAAGCTGGTTTTAGAAAAGGCCGAGGAATCAGAGATCAAATTGCCAACATCCACTGGATCATGGAAAAAGCAAGAGAGTTCCAGAAAAACATCTATTTCTGCTTTATTGACTATGCCAAAGCCTTTGACTGTGTGGACCACAATAAACTGTGGAAAATTCTGAGATGGGAATACCAGACCACCTGATCTGCCTCTTGAGAAATTTGTATGCAGGTCAGGAAGCAACAGTTAGAACTGGACATGGAACAACAGACTGGTTCCAAATAGGACAAGGAGTACATCAAGGCTGTATATTGTCATCCTGCTTATTTAACTCATATGCAGAGTACATCATGAGAAACGCTGGACTGGAAGAAACACAAGCTGGAATCAAGATTGCCAGGAGAAATATCAATAACCTCAGATATGCAGATGACACCACCCTTATGGCAGAAAGTGAAGAGGAACTCAAAAGCCTCTTGATGAAAGTGAAAGCAGAGAGTGAAAAACTTGGCTTAAAGCTCAACATTCAGAAAATGAAGATCATGGCATCCGGTCCCATCACTTCATGGGAAATAGATGGGGAAAGAGTGGAGACAGTGTCAGATTTTGTTTTTCTGGGCTCCAAAATCACTGCAGATGGTGACTGCAGCCATGAAATTAAAAGACGCTTACTCCTTGGAAGGAAAGTTATGACCAACCTAGATAGCATATTCAAAAGCAGAGACATTACTTTGCCAACAAAGGTTCGTCTAGTCAAGGCTATGGTTTTTCCTGTGGTCATGTATGGATGTGAGAGGTGGACTGTGGAGAAGGCTGAGCACCGAAGAATTGATGCTTTTGAACTGTGGTGTTGGAGAAGACTCTTGAGAGTCCCTTGGACTGCAAGGAGATCCAACCAGTCCATTCTGAAGGAGATCAGCCCTGGAATTTCTTTGGAAGGAATGATGCTAAAGCTGAAACTCCAGTACTTTGGCCACCTCATGTGAAGAGTTGACTCATTGGAAAAGACTGATGCTGGCAGGATTGGGGATAGGAGGAGAAGGGGATGACAGAGGATGAGATGGCTGAATGGCATCACTGACTCGATGGACTTGAGTCTGAGTGAACTCCAGGAGTTGGTGATGGACAGGGAGGCCTGGCATGCTGGGATTCATGGGGTCACAAAGAGTCGGACACGGCTGAGCGACTGAACTGAACTGAACTGTTAATAACAAGATGATTTTTCCCAAAGCAGCAATTCAGGCAACCTTGGTGCCAGCCAAGTGGCACGTAACTCTCCTTCTTTTCCTTTCTTCATTTCCTTTTCTCTATGTTCTGGGACATTCAGAGACACTCTTGAAAATTTCTTAATATTGCTAATGGATGTCTGAAGTGGTAAACAGTACTGCATATGGACTCAGAACTCCTGGATCTGTAGGATCTAGGGTTAGGAGCTTTACCTCTTTGATCTAGACAATGGGTGTAAAATACCTAACCCTGGGATTATTGTGAATATTTGATGAGAAGAATGTAAAAATGCTTTGGAATCTATAAAGCATGATGCAGATGTAATTTCCTGTGATCATTTCCCAAGAGCCACTTCATACACCCTCCTAATCCTAGTTCAATCTCAGCCACCAGGAAAGATAATTACTTCAGGATCCTTTCTCTAGACTGTTCCCAGTCTATCCTTTGCACAGATCATCCAACACCTTAAAGGAAGATGACTTGCAAGATTTCTATTTTTATCCTAGGATGTGGTTCTATTTTCAGACTTAAATTGAAGAAAGTAAGGAAAACCACTAGACCATTCAGGTATGACCTAAATCAAATCCCTTATGATCATACAGTGGAAGTGAGAAATAGATTTAAGGGCCTAGATCTGATAGATAGAGTGCCTGATGAACTATGGAATGAGGTTCGTGACATTGTATAGGAGACAGGGATCAAGACCATCCCCATGGAAAAGAAATGCAAAAAAGCAAAATGGCTATCTGAGGAGGCCTTACAAATAGCTGTGAAAAGAAGAGAAGCGAAAAGCAAAGGAGAAAAGGAAAGATATAAACATCTGAATGAAGCGTTCCAAAGAATAGCAAGAAGAGATAAGAAAGCCTTCTTCAGAGATCAATGCAAAGAAATAGAGGAAAACAACAGAATGGGAAAGACTAGGGATCTCTTCAGGAAAATCAAAGATACCAAAGGAACATTTCATGCAAAGATAGGCTCGATAAAGGACAGAAATCGTATGGACCTAACAGAAGCAGAAGATATTAAGAAGAGGTGGCAAGAATACACAGAAGAACTGTGCAAAAAAGATTTTCACGACCCAGATAATCATGATGGTGTGATCACTGACCTAGAGCCAGACATCCTGGAATGTGAAGTCAAGTGGGCCTTAGAAAGCATCACTAGGAACAAAGTTAGTGGAGGTGATGGAATTCCAGTGGAGCTATTCCAAATCCTGAAAGATGATGCTGTGAAAGTGCTGCACTCAATATGCCAGCAAATTTGGAAAACTCAGCAGTGGCCACAAGATTGGAAAAGGTCAGTTTTCATCCCAATCCCAAAGAAAGGCAATGCCAAAGAATGCTCAAACTACCGCACAATTGCACTCATCTCACACGCTAGTAAAGTAATGCTCAAAATTCTCCAAGCCAGGCTTCAGCAATATGTGAACCATGAACTTCCTGATGTTCAAGCTGGTTTTAGAAAAGGCAGAGGAACCAGAGATCAAATTGCCAACATCCACTGGATCATGGAAAAAGCAAGAGAGTTCCAGAAAAACATCTATTTCTGCTTTATTGACTATGCCAAAGCCTTTGACTGTGTAGATCACAATAAACTGTGGAAAATTCTGAAAGAGATGGGAATACCAGACCACCTGATCTGTCTTTTGAGAAATTTGTATGCAGGTCAGGAAGCAACAGTTAGAACTGGACATGGAACAACAGACTGGTTCCAAATAGGAAAAGGAGTACATCAAGGCTGTATAGTGTCACCCTGTTTATTTAACTTATATGCAGAGTACATCATGAGAAATGCTGGACTGGAAGAAACACAAGTTGGAATCAAGATTGCTGGGAGAAATATCAATAACCTCAGATATGCAGATGACGCCACCCTTAGGGCAGAAAGTGAAGAGGAACTAAAAAGCCTCTTGATGAAAGTGAAAGTGGAGAGTGAAAAGGTTGGCTTAAAGCTCAACATTCAGAAAACGAAGATGATGGCATCTGGTCCCATCACTACATGGGAGATAGATGGGGAAACAGTGAAGACAGTGTCAGACTTTCTTTTTCTGGGCTCCAAAATCACTGCAGATGGTGACTGCAGCCATGAAATTAAAAGATGCTTACTCTTGGAAGTAAAGTTATGACCAACCTAGATAGCATATTCAAAAGCAGAGCCATTACTTTGCCAACAAAGTTTCGCCTAGTCAAGGCTATGGTCTCTCCTGTGGTCATGTATGAATGTGAGAGGTGGACTGTGAAGAAGGCTGAGCACCGAAGAATTGATGCTTTTGAACTGTGGTGTTGGAGAAGACTCTTGAGAGTCCCTTGGACTGCTAGGAGATCCAACCAGTCCATTCTGAAGGAGATCAGCCCTGGGATTTCTTTGGAAGGAATGATGCTAAAGCTCAAACTCCAGTACTTTGACCACCTCATGCGAAGAGTTGACTCATTGGAGGAGACTCTGATGCTGGGAGGGATTGAGGGCAGGAGGAGAAGGGGACGACAGAGGATGAGATGGCTGGATGGCATCACTGACTCGATGGACTTGAGTCTGAGTGAACTCTGGGAGTTGGTGATGGACAGGGAGGCCTGGTATGCTGCAATTCATGGGTTCGCAAAGAGTCAGACACGACTGAGTGACTGATCTTATCTGATCTGATGGTTCTATTTATTTTCCTTGTATAAATAGAGTGAGGCATGAGTGCACTAGCAGGATCTGGGAAGGAACAGAGAAGTTTGCCCTGATGTTCGTTCTCTCCACAATCTCTATACACAGTTTAACACAACATTTACTTCATTATGTTATAAATGTATCTATAGCTTTGTCTGTGTATCTAGTTCCTCACTAAATAGTGTACTATGAGAACACTGTAGTGATTTATCCATCTCTGCACAGGCACATCTAAGGCCTAAGGCAGTGCCTGGCACATTGCAAAGATCAACAAATGCTTGTTGAATGAGACTGACTCAGGATTCTCACTGGTCAGGATGCCAGAGGCTGAACCAATGGCTGCACTTGCCCGCCACTAGCAGATGGAAGAGATCATATGGTAAAGAAGGTTATGCAAAGCCATGCTATTAATAATAAAACTTGGCATGTTGAGAGATTATTACATTTAATTTGTGCTTTACTTCTGTTTAATTTTCAATTGCGAAATGATTATTACCTCCAGTTTACAGAGTCTTGGAGATATCCAGACATTTGTCTAAGGCCATACAGTTTGTAAGTAGGAGATGGGAAGACTTGAACCCAGATTCATAAGCATAGAAGCCCTGTGCTCCAAGGGAAATGTACATTCTCAGGCTGTCATCTCAGCAGAATGTTCTCTTAGGTTTGTGTGAGTTTCTAGAGGGAAGTGAACCTGTGTGATTTATTTTTGATTCTCTAGCACCTAATCTAAGGCCTGGACATAGTAGGTGCTTAATAAATATTTGTTGAATAAATGTACATATGAATAGCCAATCTGGGGGGAACTTCCCTCGTGGTCCTAAGACTCTGAGCTCCTAATTCAGAGGGCCCAGTTGTGAAGCCACATGCCATGACAAAGATCAAGGATCCTGCGAGGCACAACTAACACCTGGCACAACCAAAAATACATAAAATAAAAATAAATATTAAAAAAAAAGAACTGATGTGGGCAACTTTTGCATTGAAATTGGAGCCTTATTTGGCTGGTGGTGGGGAAAAGTTTAAGGGTTGATGGCATAAAAAATGAGTCTTTGTACACAGTGGGACTTTCTACATTAGGGCCCCCTTTCCTAGCCCCTTCAGTCCCAAAGGAGTGTCTCCTTCCAGAAAAAACCTGAAATAATTTTCTAGGTTCTCGGACCTGAAGGAGAGAGCTCTGCTCACAGCATGTGGCGTCTTGAAGAAGCTTTAGAACAAAAGCAACTATGGGCACAGAAGCATTTGTGCTGTCCAGCAGGATGAGGTGAGTATGTAAGGCCTGAAATGGATGTGAGCCTTGTTTTCCTTTTTAAAATATTTATTTATCTACTTTTATTTTTGGCTGCACTGGCTCAGTAGTTGGTCAATTAGCTGTCCCAGGGCATGTGGGATCTTGGGCTTCCCAGATGGCACAGTGGTAAAGAATCCACCTGCCAATGCAGGAGATGAAAGAAACTTGGGTTTGATCCCTGGATCAGGAAGATCCCCTGGAGAAGGGCATGGTAATACACTCCAGTATTCTTGACTGGAGAATCTCATGGACAGAGGAGACTGGTGGGCATGAGATTGCAGAGAATCAGACATGACTCAGGATGTACCCATGTGGGCTCTTAGTTCCTAGACCAGGTATCCAACCTATGTCCTCTGCATTGAAAGTTCAGTTCAGTCACTCAGTTGTGTCCAACTCCTGTCCATCACCAACTCCTGGATCTTGCTCAAACTCATGTCCATCGAGTCAGTGATGCCATCCAATCATCTCATCCTCTGTTGTCCCCTTCTCCTCCTGACTTCAATCTTTCCCAGCATCATGGTCTTTTCCAATGAGTCAGTTCTTTGTATCAGGTGGCAAAAATATTGGAGTTTCAGCTTCTGCATCAGTCCTTCCAGTGAATATTCAGGACTGATTTCCTTTAGGATCAACTGGTTTGATCTCCTTGCAGTCCAAGGGACTCTCAAGAGTCTTCTCCAACACCACAGTTCAAAAGCATCAATTCTTCCACACTCAGCTTTCTTTTTGGCCCATCTGTCATATCCACACATAACTACTGGAAAAACCATAGCTTTGACTAGACAGACGTTTGTCAGCAAAGTAATGTCTCTGCTTTTTAATATGCTGTCTAGGTTGGTCATAGCTTTTCTTCCAAGGAGCAAGCATCTTTTAATTTCATGGCTGCAGTCACCAACTGCAGTGCTTTTGGAGCCCAAGAAAATAAAGTCTGTCACTGTTTCCATTGTTTCCCCATCTGTTTGCCATAAAGTGCTGGGACCAGATACCATGATCTTTGTTTTATGAATGTTGAGTTTTAAGCCTTCTTTCACTTCTTTCACTTTCAAGAACTAAAGAGGCTCTTTAGTTCTTGCCATTGGAAGGCTCTTCCTGCATTGGAAGGTGGATTCTTAATCACTGGACCACCAGGGCAGTCCCATGGATGAGACTGAACAATAGAGCTAGTCATGCGGAATTGAGAAGAAGGTGTAACTTCCCCAAAGAAAGGTACAGACCCTCCCTCATTTATTCTGTTAGAAATTCTGAGCACATGAGACAGGGAGAGATTCAGTGGATCTCTCCTGTATCTCTGTCCAGGCCCTTCTTCTTCTCGAGCTGAAGGGCCTATAAGTCCAATACAATGCCAGTGTGAGGCATTCTGTAATCCAGGCTTGGGTCCCTCAGCACCTGACTGACTGACTGAACTCCCAGCCTTCAGAGTCTTCTTTGTGACACTCAGTAAGCTCCTGGCTGCTTCCACAAACTCTTGCACCTACTCTGTCCTTGGATCTCAGACCGCACTTCGCTGCCCATTCTGCCTGGTTCTATCTCTGTGCGGCTTCTGATGGTATAGCCCCAGATGGCACCATTTGAGGGCACTGTGATGCTATCCCAGCCAAGCCATTTTATATCTGTAAGAGTCTACATGTCCAATGTGCTTTGGCCACAAAACAAGACTGACTTCTCAGAACAACTTAGGTCCCCAAAGCTCCAGCAATTGCCAGACCACAATAACCATGAAATTGTTTTGCAGTAGAGCAGAAACATGGCTTTCATCTGGAAATGCTAATGACAGCCTCAACATGCTGTCATGCATGTGGCATTAAAAGACTGGAGGAAAAAATATATATATTAACAATGACTATGTAGGAACAAATTGGTCAGAATATCAGTAAACTGTTAAGAACATTCTGGACTAAGGTAGATGGACAGAACCACAAAGTGATCACGGAAAGAGTATGAGCATGAAGTCAGGTGTTTCTGACTTTCAGATATCCTCCCAAATCAGGGAATTATTCCTTACCGTCCTGCAGTGCCTTCAAAGGCATACTCCCAGCCATCAAGAGTACGGCAATACGGACCTTGAAGAAGGCCCAGAGCAGATATGACCAGGCAGTATCCAGAGAAAGCAATTCCAAGAGCAGAAAAGATCATCGACAGCAGTGTCTAAATTAAACATAGAAGGAGGTTAGTGCCATAGAATGAGATAAGAGGATATTGTAAGCAAATGATCAGATAAGTAACCTTCCCCTACTCATCCAAGCCTGTTGCAGTCTGTACAATACCAATGTCCACAGAAAAATGGAAACATTTAATCCAAACCCACTTGACCTGAAAAATAAGTTTTTAAATGATTTTTTTTCCTTGGCATGTCACAGAGAAAATTAATTTACTGAATTTCTTCCTTTTTTTCCTGAAAGTTTGATATCAAAATAATGATAAACTCATACATGAATGCAATAAAGGGATGTGTATCAATCAATCTATACTTCTTTATTGAAGATGTTATTTCCTAGGTAGGGTGGATTCTCTAAGAATCAAAAGTTATGATCCTTGTATTTCTCTTAAGATCATAATTTAATATCTTCACGTACAGGAATATGCAGGGAAATAGCAGGTGTTAGCCTATATGGTCATGTTTATACTCAAGTGAGAATGGATTGATGACGAACAGGGTGTTTTTATTTGAGTAGAAAGAATGAGCAATGTTTACTGATAGATCTATACAAGCTAAATTGTGAGATTAAGCAGATTGGTCTGATCTAAAAGGGAGTTCCACATCTCTACAAATGGCCTAATTTTGTTTCTTTTTATGGCTGAGTAATATTCCATATATAAAATAGATAGCTAGTGGGAATGTGCTATAAAGCACAGGGAGCTCAGCCTGGTACTCTGTGATGACCTAGAGGGTGGGATAGGGGTGCTGAGGGGGGCTCAAGAAGGAGGGGATATGTGTATATATATATATACAGCTGATTCACTTCATTGTACAGCAGAAACCAACACAACATTGTAAAGCAATTATACTCCAGTAAAAAGAATAAGAAGGAATTCCTGCAGAGGAGTAGAGGGGAGTTTATGAAGACCAAATGGGCATGGTGCTGATACTGAGAAAACAGGGTCAATAGGACATGATCCAGCTTATAAAGTAAATGCAGCTTAGGAGATCCAGGCAAAAGATGCCTTGGATGCTGGATCAAGGAGATCAGACATCATCCTTCTGGGCAAGTAGCTTCTCTCCTCCCACAACCTTTCATTAAAAAATTTTCAAGTTTACACAGATGTTGAAAATATACTACCCTTTACTTGGACTCACCTCTTGTGACATCTACCATTTTTGCTTGCTCTTCCTCCCTCCTTCTCTGTATGTATATGTACATCTATACATACATCAATTTAAATATACATTTATTACATTTTTGTTGCTTAACCATTTGAAAATAGCTTGCAGGTATTGGGATATCTCATCCCTAAACACCAGTACTTATCTTCCAAAAAGAAATATATTCTATTACTTTGCAATTGGTTTTCACTTTTTTGTACAGGAGCCAATGAAGGTTTATGTACAAGGCTACATCTCTTGAATTCCTTTAATCTGCTATTCATACTGACTTTTTTTCTTTTAGGATACTCAATTATTTTTTAAGAGTCCCAGCCAGTTTTCTTGTAGAAAGTCTCACATTTAAGGATTTTCTGGTTGTTTCTCACAACTGGACTTGGCTGAAACATTTTGGCAAGAACCCTTGATCTGTGTGTGTCCATTATGGGCCTCTCACTGCTACTGATGATGCTAAATTTGATCTCTTGATTAAAGTGGTGTCCTTTGGATCTATAAATGGATATTTTCTACTTTTCAATTAGAAAGTAATTGCAAGCTAATACTTAGATACTCTCATATCTTGTTCCCAAAAGACATTTCAATGGATGGATTTGGCATCTACTGATCTTCATACTGGAAGAAGCACAAGCTGGAATCAAGGTTGCCGGGAGAAATATCAATAACCTCAGATATGCAGATGACACCACCCTTACGGCAGAAAGTGAAGAGGAACTAAAAAGCCTCTTGATGAAAGTGAAAGCGGAGAGTGAAAAGGTTGGCTTAAAGCTCAACATTCAGAAAACGAAGATCATGGCATCCAGTCCCATCACTTCATGGGAAATAGATGGAGAAACAGTGGAAACAGTGTCAGACTTTCTTTTTCTGGGCTCCAAAATCTCTGAAGATGGTGA
Organism: Tragelaphus eurycerus; assembly: GCA_935064755.1. Classification (NCBI taxonomy): domain Eukaryota; kingdom Metazoa; phylum Chordata; class Mammalia; order Artiodactyla; family Bovidae; genus Tragelaphus; species Tragelaphus eurycerus. The sequence goes on along the minus strand of CAKXYN010000006.1, from coordinate 17,734,179 downwards.
CTGCAGCCATGAAATTAAGACGCTTACTCCTTGGAAGGAAAGTTATGACCAGCCTAGATAGCATATTCAAAAGCAGAGACATTACTTTGCCAACAAAGGTTTGTCTAGTCAACGCTATGGTTTTTCCTTTGTTCACGTATGGATGTGAGAGTTGGACTGTGAAGAAGGCTGAGCGCCAAAGAATTGATGCTTCTGAACTGTGGTGTTGGAGAAGACTCTTGAGAGTCCCCTGGACTGCAAGGAGATCTAAGCAGTCCATTCTGAAGGGGATCAGCCCTGGGATTTCTTTGGAGGGAATGATGCTGAAGCTGAAACTCCAGTACTTTGGCCACCTCATGTGAAGAGTTGACTCATTGGAGAAGAAGTTATCATTTTTTCTGCACAGAAGAACTTCTATTTCTTGTTTCTCTTCTCTGCCTCTCTCTTTCTGCTTTATTGTGGACTCATGGATTTTCTAATTCATTGTGTTGTTACTCATAATTGTTATTATTTTAGGTGCTCATATGGCCCAAATATGACCAGTGGGTACATCCCTTCAAGTCTATCCCTGTGTCCTTGGACATATGCCTGTCATTCTTGAGCCCATCCTTGCTTTCTGGCACAAGGTATCCCTAGACCTGGAAGGTGGCACTAGTGGTAAAGAATTCACCTGCCAATGCAGGAGATGCGAGTTTGATCACTGGGTTTGGAAGATTCCCTGGAAAAGGGAATGGCTATCCACTCCAGTATTCTTGCCTGGAGAATCCCATGGACAGAGGACCCTGGTGGGCTATAGATCATGGAGTCACAAAGAGTCAGACACAACTGAAGCAACTTAGAACGTAGACCTGGAATAGCCCTTTTCCCAACAAGACATAGGATTAGCTTTTGGGCAACGAAGTGACATGAGCCAATAAATTATTTTGGAAACATCTTATAACAAGTGTAGCCTAACAACCAGAAGTGAGTGAACCCCAAAGAAGAATTCCAAGTAGAGCAAACTTCAAGTCGTGTTGACAAAGACATGCGCTGGATGGAAAGACATTAAAGAGGCAATGAGTAGCTAGAGATGGGCTGAAAAAAATTCTAAAGTTTGGGACTTGAATGAAAAAGAGACAGAAACTGGGATGCCAGGAAAGGAAGTTTGGTTAGGGAGAAAATTTAATTTAGTTTTAAAAATGTTGATTTCAAGTGAGAGTAGGATGGCCAAACAAAAACATGCAGAAGCCAGTTGATAAATTCAAAAGCTGAGATAATTAAAAATGAGAAGAAAAAACCTGTGACTTGTGGAACAAAAGTTATCTCAAATTATATTTCTTTGTTTAGAATTATTTGATGAATGTAACATTGATGTCAATAACCTCAGATATGCAGATGACACCACCCTCATGGCAGAAAGTGAAGAAGAACTTAAGAGCTTTTTGATGAAAGTGAAAGAAGAAAATGAAAAAGTTGGCTTGAAGCTCAACATTCAGAAAACGAAGATCATGGCATCCGGTCCCATCACTTCATGGCAAATAGATGGGGAAACAGTGGAAACAGTGGCTGACTTTATTTTTGGGGGGTCCAAAATCACTGCAGATGGTGACTGCAGCCATGAAATTAAAAGACGTTTATTTCTTGGAAGGAAAGTAATGACCAACCTAGACAGAATATTAAAAAACAGAGACATTACTTTGCCAACAAAGGTCTGTCTAGTCAAGGCTATGGTTTTTCCAGTAGTCATGTATAGATGTGAGATTTGAACTATAAAGAAAGCTGAGTGTGGAAGAATTGATGCTTTTGAACTGTGGTGTTGGAGAAGACTTTTGAGAGTCCCTTGGACTGCAAGGAGATCCAACCAGTCCATCCTAAAGGAGATCAGTCCTGAGTGTTCAATGGAAGGACTGATGTTGAAGCTGAAACTGCAATACTTTGACCCCCAGATGCGAAGAACTGACTCATTTGAAAAGACCCTGATGCTGGGAAAGATTGAGGGCTGGAGAAGGGGATGACAGAGGATGAAACAGTTGGATAGCATCACCGACTCAATGGACATGAGTTTGGGTAAACTCCGGGAGTGATGGACAGGGAGGCTTGGTATGCTGTGGTCCATGGGGTCGCAGAATCAGACACGACTGAGCGACTGAATTGAACTGAACTGAACTGAACATTGATACATGATAATTATGGAAAATCAAAAAAAAGTATTTTTAAAATGAATGAAAGAAAAAACAATTATGCTTTGTTTTCCTATTTGATATTAGTGATCTCCTTGATAGCTTAACATAGGATGAAAACTCTTTTAAATTATGCTTCTCATATTGATTATAATAGAGTTTTGCCTCCTCATAGGATGAAATAGTTTTTTTGCTGTAGATTTCTGTTATACTGTGTAAAAAATGTTACCTATTCATCAAAGCCATCTTTGAAAAAGGAAGAAGGATGTTTTCAAAAGACTGAGTTCCTTATTTACCAAATGTAGTCTTAAGCAGTTTGCTAAAAGGATAAGTGGAGAATTTTCTCATTTGGGGAAGTTGCAGCCATAGCATAATACATATATATGTATACATATATAGATTACACTCTAATGAGAGGATACAATCGCACAATCAAACAAAGTAGCTTCAAAATAAAGTGGGAATAAGACTCTCTCTGAGTCACAGTTTCATTTTCTATAAAACGCAGATGATGCAGATGGTTATAGCACCTAGGACTAGTTCAAAAATTTATGGATAGAATGCATATAAAAATTATTTGAAAAGTGAACAATATAATCAAAATATTATCTATTATTTCAAGTGCTCTTATTTGGCCAAGATTTGTTTTCCAAAGATCATGATACACAGAATGTTGGCAAAAAATGACACTCCACAGAAGAAATGATAGCAACCAAGAAGTTCATGGGGTTCAAGTCATGCTGCTCCAATGTATGGCATCTTGGCATATTAATATCTTAAGCTGAAGGAGTTAAGCAGAAGCAGGAAGTTCACTCTATCTGACCTCCCCCCACCTTTTCACCCTTCTTCCTTGAAACTCCCATGTGAAAAGTACCCTTCCTGCACCAGGAGGAAGGAAGACATTCCTACCACCAGACTGTAAATTTGGGGCCAAGAAATCTGTGTAAACCTTGTTAAACTAAACCTTACCTTCCGAGTTACTTTTTCACCATTTAGTACTCCTAGCCCAAACCCCTCTGACTTGCCAATTCTTTGCAAGTTAATTGTTGTTTCTTTGTCTAAAAGGTACAGAAGCTTCCTACTCTGGTCTTATCTTTGGATCTTCATTCTTTTGTGTAGACTCCTGGGGAAGTCTCACCAAAACACGGATATATTCTATAAAATCTGTATGCTTTTCTCAACTTGTCTTTGTCAGTTAAATTTTCAGACCTAGTTAGGGACCCTAAAAATGTGGAGGAAAACTTCCTTTTCTTTCTTATGGTTTCTGTCACCCACCATGGAGCACCATCTCCTGAGGACACCCAGCTCAATCCTAAGGTTGCAGTCAGAGACCCTAGACCTGTGACATAAGCTGGCAGAAGAATTCTTGCTGAGTTAGTTTCTTAACTCTCTACCTGGGTGGGCCAGTTGGACGAAGGTGATAAAGATCCATTCCTTTCCAGATTCAGACTGGCAGGAGAAAAGCATTTGTAAAAATTAATTTTTGAGATTATGACTCTGATTACAATTTGGTTTGGGGGTATTCATTGGTTATTTTTAAAAATATTTATTTTTATTTATTTAGCCATGCTGGGTATTATTTGTGGCACACAGGATCCTTGCTCTTCATTGCAGGATGCGGGATCTAGTTCCCCGACCAGGGATGAAACCCAGGCTCCCTGCATTGGGACCTCAAAGTCTTAGCCACTGTACTAACAGGAAAGTCCCTGAATTGGTTATTGATCCTTTCCCTCCCAAAAATAGGTATTGCTTTCCTGATTGTCTCTTGTTTTGTGCCCTCAAAACTTGGCTTGGCTTTCTGCCCATCAGGGCATGCAAATGTCAGTTCTTGCTTTAGCAGACAGCCAGATGTCAGATTGTAAGCCCTGTAAGGATGACTATACAGAAATGTGATCGTGCCCCATTTGCGGCTAGCATCCTCCCAACTGCTCCTTGGAGAGATTGTCTGAATCTTTTTTTCTTTTGTCTATTGTATAGTCAGGCCCCTCAAGATGGCCCCTCTTTTGCTGTCTGTACATATCCTGTTCAACCAGTGCCTGCTTCACCTACACCTTACTCACAAGACTGACCCTCCTATATACTTGCCTCAGGCCTCAGTTAATGATTGTTCTTATTAAAGAACCAGTGAGAGGTGTGCCCTTCTGATGGTTTTCCTGGTAACTGATGAGCCAACTGACGTAAATTCTACTATAGCTGCCGATCTCTCCCCACCACCACCCCAGGAAGTGAAGACTGCCACCATATCCTTCCTGCCATCCACCGCACATGGATGCAGGTGGGGGTTGTCACTCCAGGACCTAGCTTCAAGTGTGTAAGGGCTCCCATCCATTAAATCTCTAATGTCTCATTTGCTGACTCCAGGAGCTTTCCTCTGTCTTGAAGCTTGAAAGCCTGTGGGGTGTAGCCCAACAGCTATCTTTGGAAGAGGTTTTGGATCTTAAGAAGGCTGTATCTCTTATACCCTATTTAGGGACATCTTTTGTGCCCATGGGCTTCCCTGGTGGCTCAGACGATACAGAAATCTGCCTGCAATGCTTGAGACTGGGGTTCGATCCCTGGGTTGGAAAGATCCCCTGGACAAGGGAATGGTTACCCACTGCAGTATTCTGATCTGGAGAATTCCATGGACTGAGGATCCTGGCAGGCGATAGTTCATGGGGTCCAAAGACTCAGACACGACTGAGCAATTTTCACATTTGTGCCCATGGTTAAGTGCTGATTTTGAGTCACTTGATAAGTATACCTTTGGTTTAAATACTTGAAACATTTTTTAAAGAGTTGTATGGTTAGAAGTTGGCTGAATTGGAGGTTGATATTTAGAAACTGATAGAAACCTTTTTGAAAAAGCTTTCTCTCCTAAGTGGCACTAACACTCTACTCACAGGAAAAGAAAACATGCGGAAGGCTTTGTAGAATGATTTATAAAAATGTTCCAAACACACACAGATCTAAATCTAGAACATGGAGATATTTCCATTGGCATCATAGCTGGAAATCTCCCCGATGTAAGGAAACAGCTTGAGGATAATGTAGTCTAATGGGCAGGTCAGCCTCTTGCCATCATTCAGGCTACAACTCAGTTCTTAAAGGAATGAAAATACAATTGTCTTTGTCTTACAAACTGAGTCTTTACAAAACCAGAAATGCAGCTGTAAAACCAAAATTTCACCAAACTTTACCAATCCCCAAACCTCTTCTAACACAAAATGTTGGCAGAAATTATAAAAAATGAAAAACAATTATAAAAGACATTATAAAAGATTGGAAACAGAACACTTTTGCACTTAAGAAAAATAAGAAAAAATTTAAGCAGGATTACCCCAGTCCTCTGATAATAGACAAATCATTTGAGCTTGTTAGTGAACATGTCTTGTGCCACATTGAAAAACTGTATTAATATTATGAGGAAATGTATACTTCCAGAAATTATGAAATAATATGATATATTCATAAACTTTCCAATCAATAGAATGTTAATATGTAACAGTTCATAATTGCTTACTTCTTAGTTTACACTAGAAATTAAAATTTCTAAGGTTAAGAATTCTAATTAACATATATAATTAAAGTTGGGTTCAGTCACTCAGTTGTGTCTGACTCTTTGCGACCTCATGGACTGCCGCACGCCAGGCTTCCCTGTCCATCACCAACTCCCATAACCTACTCAGTCAAAGTTACTAGAAGTAATTAAGGAATGACTCTGTATGGAAGGAAAGTAAGATGTGCTTTTGATTAAAGGTAGGAGCTATAGAGATGAGCTTTTGTTAAGGGAAAAGAGTAATTCCAAATAAAATAATTGGTTGTTTCAGAAAGCAGAAGAGGAGAAAAAAGGACAAATTGGCTGAATATAGAGAGTTGAAAAAAGAGAGAGAGAGAGAAATCGTATGCAGTCAATCTGGTTTTAACATGAAAAGTTGTTTCACTAAGTCGTGTCTGACTCTCTGCAACCCCATGAACTGTAGCCCACAAGGCTCCCCTGTCCATGGGATTTCCCAGGCAAGAATACCGAAGTGGGTTGCCATTTCCTTCTCCAAAGGGTCTTCCCAAGCCAGAGATCAGAAACCTGTGTCTCCTGCTTGGTAAACAGATTCTTCACCAATGAGCCACCTGGGAAGCCCTCAAAAAAGTACACGGATGAAAAGCTAGAATGGGGTCTTATCACAAATTTTATTGGATTGTTGGTATCCTCTTGATAAGAAATCATGAAAGGTGTTTAACCTTTTGTGTAATCTACCCAGAAGCAAAGATTTTGTGTTTTATCAAAATAATTTCCGGGGCTTCATGTTGTTTTTACCACATCTTTGATTATTTAAGACAATAGAGTCTTCATTACTTAGAGTCAAAGGTTTTTGCTTGTTTGTCTATTCTGTCTTACAATTATGTAACTTTCTGTATTTACCTTTGAAATTGTTTATCTTTAGTGAAATGGATCACAAGTATTGTTTCACAGTGACTTGTGATCCTATTAATATTTGATATTTTTGACAAAGTTACCCCCAAATCAAATTCTAAAGTCTTTTTGACCTCCAACTAAATTTGGGATTTTCCAGAGGATCAGTGAAACATCTCTGTAATATTTTCTCTTTCCTTAAAAAGAGAGAGAGAAGGAGAGGGAGAGAATAATTAGGTTTACTCGATATATTAAATTACATGGGAAGCTTTGTCAAATAAGTGATTTTTTAACCTTTGTAGGTTATATTTGTAGGGTGCATGTTACTAATATAAATGTTCCACAAATTATATGGCATTCCTAGAAAAGTATGTCCTAATATAATGTGTGTGTGTGTGCTCAGTCATGTCTGACTCTTTGTTATCCTGTGGACTCTAGCCTGTCAGGCTCCTCTGTCCATGGGATTTCCCAGGTAAGAATACTACAGTGGATAACCATTTCCTCCTCCAAGGGATCTTCCAAACCCAAGGATCAAACCTGAATCTCCTGCATTGCCAGGCATCTTCTTATACCACTAACGTGTCTGGGAAGCCCCGGTATAATGTTAACAGTCATAATTCTAGTTATTATCTTAAAATGTTGTATGTCTCAGAAGTAATCAAAGTTTATTGTCTTTTGTATTATATTAAACTCTCATTAGGGCTTATCTGATGGCTCAGTGGGTAAAGAATTCATCTGCAATGCAGGAGACACAGGAGACACAGGAGACGTGGGCTCAATCCTTGGCCAGAAAGATTCCCTGAAGGAGAAAATGAGAACCCTCTCCAGTATTCTTGCCTGAAAAGTTTCATGGAAGGAGGAGCCTGGCGGGCTACAGGCCAAAGGGTCCCAAAGAGTTGGACATGACTAACTAAGCACACAAAAACTCTCATTGTCTTTAACCATGGCCATTTTAAAGTCTTTTGTCACTAACAGAGAGTCATTGTTTTATTCTGATGCTCTTGCAGAAGTGTTTATTTTCAAGGAGATTCATAGAAAGAATGCTAACAAGTACAGGTTTGTAATAACTTTAACAGCGTATCACTGAACTGTGTAAAACTTTCCAAAACTCTTATAGAGAAACTGATGGATTCATAAAATGGTTAACACAAGATCATGCAGGAGAAAAATTAAGTACATGGAACTGATGAGTTATAATTCTTTATTACTTTCTCTTTAAAACACTGCTGGTTCCTTAGTGTTTTGTTTTCCATATTTAAGGAAACTTTTTTGTCTTTTCTCTTCAGCTATCTATATCTTAGAGCAATTTTGTAAAGTATACCTTTATGAACAAAGATGAAATAATTACTTTATCTTCCTACCTGATCCCTCCAAAATTTGAAAACTCTTAGTGATTATTTTTATTTTTCTGGCAAAATAATTATTTGCATAAGTTCAATGAGAATCTGCTCTTCTTTAACATGACACAATTGGAAACATTGGTTATATTACCAAGGTCTTGACTAGAATGTCGTATTTGAGAATCTGCGTGGAATTACATGTGACCAGACAACTTTAAGGAACTAAGGTTGACTTTATGGAGCCAATAAAGTCTCTTGGAAAAAGTGGCCTGGTACCTTGCTTACAGGATTCCCAGCGGCTTTACCAGGTGGGTAACGAAAGTCACTTCCTGGCAGGTGCAGAAATCTCAGGATATTTGGGGGACCTAAAGAAGAAAGAAATTAACTGAAATCTATGGGAATTTTATATAAAGTCTGATGGCAATCCTTGGCTTGTCTTCCTAGCCTGGGGAGAGGATTAAAAAAGTCTCATCTGAGATTCCTTATGAAAAGTTCCAGCAAAGAGGACATTAAAAGAGTCTATATGGTCATCACTATTCTTGCTGAACTTATGTAAATAATCAGGCCAAGTTTAATGCAACTAGACTTATTTCATAAATGAATTAGTCTTTGGCTATCTCTGATAGAAATTAGGGTGATTGTATAGGAAAAAATATGGAAAATCATTGGAAAATCATGACACACTTTGCGGATATCAGATTCTAGTCTTATTCATTGTCTTTGAGTTTTCGTTATCCACATATACACTGGACTAGATCCTAAATTCTTTTAGTTTCTTTCACTATCTGGCTACCATTCCCCAGATTAATGTTTCCAATTTTTCTTCCACCCTTCTTCTGACTTGGAATCATTTAGAACTAAAACTTCCCTTTTTCTGAAACTGGACAAGCTAAAGCTAGGCAACTTGATATAAATGTTAGAGAAAACACCACCATAGCTCATGTTAGACAATCTGTTCCTGTTGCTGTGTGAGCCTCTCAGAAAGTTCAGCAGAACACTTGATGACTTTTCCAGAGACATTCAAGCTATGAAGCAGAAAACTCGGTTAGATTATCTTTCTCTGCTCTCACTCCATCTGACTTGGAGTTTCAACAACTAGAAGACTTCTCAGTTAGAGACCTTCTCAACTAGCCACTCTTGGGACTCAAAACCTGAGTTTATAGTTCATTCTAGCTATTAACTTTTTGCTTGTTTGTTTTCATGCGAATGCCTAGGACTGAGACACTGATTCATTGGATTATTGGACAATTTATGCCCCCTTTTTCTGGACTGTGAAACTTCTTCAGGGAAGTTTCAGACAGAAGAATAATAGGATTGAGGGCACACTACCCCAAAATATGGCACCTTGGCACATTAATATCTTAAGCTGAAGGACTTTGAGGAAACCACAGAAGCAGAATGTTCCCTCTGACCTCCCCTACCCTCTCAACCCTCTTCCCCATAAAACACCCAGGTGAGAGGTACCATCCCTGAACCAGGAGGAAACAAGACATTCTTACAGAGTCTGAAATTTGGGGTCAAGAAATCTGTATTAAAAAACGTTTTTCTTCCTAGTTACTTCTTCACCTTTCTCTATCCTAACCCATATCTCTCTGTCTTAGTCATTCTTCACAATTTCATTACTTATTTGTCTAAAAAGTTTAGACGCTTGGTGTTCTAGTCACATGTTCGGGTCTTCATTCTCTTATGAAAATCATCATATACATGTAAAAATTCAATATAATTTGTATGCTTTTCTCATGTTAATATGTCATCAGTTTAATTCTCATACCCAACCAGGGATTTTAAGAGGGTTGAGGAAAACTTCTTTCTCCTCTACTAAATAAATCTTGGCTGACCTAAATTTCCACTCTAGAGCTTCAGAAGTCACAAACTGGTGCAGGCCCAAATTTGGCCTGCACAGTGTGTTTAAATGAGAATTAATTGCCAACATTTTATAATTGTAAAGTATTACTTAAAAACTCCATATTTCCACTTCCTATCGAAAGCTGAGAATTATATGGCTACCAACGTGAGTCTCAGTGAACTCCGGGAATTGGTGATGGACAGGGAGGCCTGGCGTGCTGCGATTCATGGGGTCGCAAAGAGTTGGACACGACTGAGCGACTGATCTGATCTGATAGGGGTAGCCATTGGTTGGATCTGAGTAGCAGTTTCCTCTCCTCCTTAAATAGAAAATTTGCTCTAATGTCTACAGCCTCACATATTTCATTGCTATCAAATATTTGGCATCTGGGAGTACATCAGTTAGGATTCCTATTCTAGATCATACTTTGAAAGAACCAAGCAAGGAATCCAAGGATTTCTTTCTCCCTTCCTCCTGCTCTTCTCACTGAGATGCCAGTTGTCTCATGCAATGTCAATTATAAGACAGTATCAAACTGCTACAATATTTCTAGCATCACTTTGTGCTGGAAATGCTCATAGTGAGTTAAGGCAAACTGAACACATGGATTTTTATTAGATACTTAATGGTACAAACATTTATTTTCTAGAAATTTCCTGAGTATCATAAGTTAAAATTTACTTGAATCCATTGTTTCACCTAAACAATTTTGAAAACTTTTCTGTAGTATCATACCAGCAATTACTGAGGGCTGTTTGAGTCAATTGGTTAAAAAAATAGACACACAGAGGGAACATATTTCAATCTTCTAACTCTTCCCCCACAAGAGGCACAGTGATAAATTAAACAACTAATTCAATCTTTCAAAAGCAACAGTCAAGGAAAACAAGCCACACAATCCTGGCTGCACATTTAAATTTGATTGCACCTGGGACCAACTAAGTCAGGGTCTCTGGGGGTGGGATTCTAAGACCAAGCTCCCAGATCATTGTAGTGTACAGCCATTGTGTAGAACCACTGTTGCAAAGAATACCTCCAAGACCTCTGGTAAAGCTCGTCCTAGTTAATGAATCATATTCTCTTTGAGTCACAAGTGACTCATCTATAAAACATGAATAGCAATAATATAATTCACTGAGTAAATGTGAATGAACTGTGAAGTGTTATGCAAATATGAATAAGTGATAATGATCATGAGGAGGGGACACTGGATAATGATGGAAATACAGGAGCCCAACACCTCAAGGAGATCGGCTCTGGGATTTCTTTGGGAGGACTGATGCTAAAGCTGAACTCCAGTACTTTGGCCACCTCATGCGAAGAGTTGACTCATTGGAAAAGACTCTGATGCTGGGAGGGATTGGGGGCAGGAGGAGAAGGGGACGACAGAGGATGAGATGGCTGGATGGCATCACTGACTTGATGGATGTGAGTCTGAGTGAACTCTGGGAGTTGGTGATGAACAGGGAGGCCTGGCATGCTGCGATTCATGGGGTCGCAAAGAGTCAGACACAACTGAGCAACTGAACTGAATTGAACTAAACACCTACTTGTTGAGCATAAGCTTAGAAAATGTGGTTGTATTATTCTCTCTTGATTCTATTTTAATTATTTTTAAAGTTCCAATTTAAAAATGTACATAATATATACAGGGATAAATCTCACACTGCTTGGAAGGAACCAGACACAGAAGATGAATTCTCTGTGATTTCATTCATATAGAATACAAACTAATCTATAATGATAAAAAGCAGATCAAAGATTAATCTTTTGGGGACGATGGAAATGTTCCATCTCTTGACTATGATGGTAGTTTCATGGGTGGAATTCACTGTCAAAACTCATGGAATTTTGCACTTTTAATTGAAGCCATTTACTGTTTGTTGGACTTCCCTGTGGCTCAGAAGGTAAAGCTTCTGCCTACAGTGAGGGAGACCTGGGTTCGATCCCTGGGTCAGGAAGATCCTCTGGAGAAGGAAATGGCACCCTACTCCAGTACTCTTGCCTGGAAAATCCCATGGACGGAGGAGCTTAGTAGGCTACAGTCCATGGGGTCGCAAAGAATCAGACACGACTGAGCGACTTCACTTCACTTCACTGTTTGTAAATTAGCCTCTGTAAACTTGATAAGGGAAAAAATAGACTCAGACACAGAAACCCAGTTAGGAAGAGGTAGTATTATATTCTAACTTCATGTATCTTTAAATCTTGAATTTCTAGAAGAATATAAGCAGAACAAAAGTGGAGGAAAACTGTATACAAAGTGGAAGAGAATTTTTGTGAAAGTAAACTCCTGGACTCGAAAATGAAAGGATCACATAAAGGGTGCAATAGTGCCAGTATTTTCGTGTTTCTGAGTGAGAGGAAAGAAAGCCAGAGCCCACTCAACCATCCTCAAAATACTATTTGCTCTTACCATGTATTTTTTGCTGCAGTTTTCACTCTGGCAACATTTATAGTTGTTGTCATTCTCCAATACAAGAAGAACTGCTGCTACTACAAGCATCTATTGTAAGGAAGAGAAAAAAATATAAGAAATGAAATACTAGTTTGCATTCAAGCTCATAACCAGAACTTGATGTTACACAGCATAGACTCTGGGATCTCGTAGATCTGAGTTCAAATTCCAGCTCTTCCACTTAATAGCCGTGTAAACTTGAGAGTCCTTTCCTATAAAATGGTGCTGAGAACTCACTTCCTTAGGTTATTATAAAGTATTGCATGTAAAATCTTGAATAGAGTGCTTGATTTATAACAAGTAACTGATAAATATTAGCTATTATTATCATGGTTAACTATGAAAGGCTAATGATTGGCCTGCCCTGGTAGTCTAATTGTTGGAAATCTGTCTGCCAATGCAGGGAACACGGGTTTTATCCTTGCTTTAGGAAGATTCCACACCACCCAAGACAACTAAGGCCATGGGTCTCAATGTGAGAAGCCATTACTATGAGAAGCCTATGCACTGCAACAAGAGAGTAGCTCCCACTTGCCACAAGTAGAGAAAGCATGCACGTAGCAAGGAAGACCCAGCACAGTAAAAAATAAATAACTAAAATTTTTTAAATAAATAAAAATTTAAAGAAATAATGATTAAGTAGGAATAAATAGTGTGGACATGAGATTACCATTCTCTGTAGCAAACCTACACTTCTTACTGACTTGGTTGTAGAACAAAGGAAACCCATCCTCCAGACCTTGACATTTTCCAGCCTCTTTCCACTTTCTGCCCTCTGAGAGGGCAGGTGAAAGGTATGGTTAATCTGAAACTAAATCTCTTAATCCAAAGGCAAGTACATTCAGATCATCTCAGATTCAAATTTTCCAATGTATTTTGCCTGTATCAACAAACCGGGAGAATTCAGTGTATTCTACTTCCCTCTCTTGATATCTGAGACAGAAGATATAAGTTCTGGAAAGAACATGGATTTCTTTATATTACAGTTGTTGGTTTGGCAAAGTATGAGTCATGAATTGTTTCTGGCAAATTCTCCACCTATCCTTTTTTCCTACTGTTCAGTACTGAATCTTGCAGTGGAGTTAGCCCATTGTTATTTTACTGCTTGGAGTGAGCATTCACAGTTTCCAAATTCCTTCAGCCCATCATTTATTTACCTGTGTATTTAATTATTTATCTATATTCCTCTCTTTTCTCCTAAAAGGATTTGCTCTTGAAAGAGTATTTTTCAAGAAGTCCTAAACAGTGAAAAATAGAGAATAAGTTCTTTTCACAGTTTTAAATTTTACGTGGACAGAGGATGAGATGGCTGGATGGCATCACTGACTCGATGAATGTGAGTCTGAGTGACCTCCGGGAGTTGGTGATGGACAGGGAGGCCTGGCGTGCTGCGGTTCATGGGGTCGCAAAGAGTCGGACACGACTGAGCGACTGATCTGATCTGATCTGATCTGATAAGCAAAAGTTAGTCCTACATTCCCCTCCTTTCAACACCGTTGGTTATCACAGTTTCAAAGAGATTCTGGTTTAACTTTAATAATGCCTTGCAAATCTCCTGTTTATTGCAATTATATATTGAGAGAAAGAATGTCAAGATAAGACACAGTAAGCTAGGTGCCAAAATCAGCTTCATTACAATACTGTTAGAAATAATTAAACCTAAATCCTAGAGTCCTGTGTCAAAGGAGAAACACAGGCATGTTCTATGTTGAAAGAGAAACTGCTTTATCTTTTTGTTGTAAAGTATAAATGCAGTACAGAGGGCTCAAGAATAATGGAGGAAAATTACCAAAAATTCCACTACTTTCTCATGTTTTGACTATTTGCTCCCACATGTGTGTATTTTACATAGCTGAAACCATAAAGTATTAACAATTTTGTTATATCTGTTTTACTTAACACAAAATAATACGCACTTGTCCATGTTGTTACATGGTCATAAATCATAACTTTCATCAGTTATGAAATTAATAGACCATAATTTATTTGGCCACGTCTATACTATGATGCTTCTCGCTTTATGCTATTATAAATAATGCTGACGGGCTACAGTCCATGCGGTCGTGAAGAGTCGGACACAATCGAGGTGATTGAGCACACGCATGCAAATAGTGCTGCCACAAACATCTGTGTCTACATTTCTTTCCTTATTTTGGACTATTTCCTCAGAATGAATTCTCAGATTTAGGATCACTGAGTCAGAACACATAAGCATTTTCATAGGTCTTAATATATCATACCAAAAATTTCTCCCAAAGGCTTACATTTATTTATAGTATCACCATCAACATCGATTATATACCTAGCATATAGCACGTGCAGTAGCACTGGGTATTGATAATTCAAAGTTCATTAATTTAATGTGAAAGCGGTAACTAAATGAAACCATTTTTCAACATAGCTATTCAAATATTACAAAGTTAAAGACCGACAAAGGTGTAGAGATAGACTACAGTGGATTTTTTTTTCTGCTATTATTAGTATAGGAAAGTTACCACGCGCAATGTGGGAGTTTTTAGAAATGATACTACCAGAAAAAATGTCTTTTCCTCTAAATTGCCAACATGATTTTTTTTATCAGTTTGTTTTTAAACAGCACAAAGTCATCAGGAAAATGTTCATTCATGGATTCTTACTGTAGATACCTTGATTTAGTTTTCAAAAATACCACTATCATTAGGGGTATAATGTCAGACAGTTTAATGATGGTATGGCCCATCCTTCAGTCAGTATTAATAATCACAATGGTCACTGGCTACCTTCAACATGTCAGTCTCTATCCTGGTCACTTTGTACATGAGATTTTATTTAATCCCCACAATTTCCCTCAAAAGTAAATGTCATCATTCACATTTGTCAAATGAGGACACAGAGCCCCAGAGACACTGAGTAGCTTGATTTAAAGTCTCATGACTCAAATAACAGAGCTTAGGCTGAAACTCAAGTTTGTCTGAATCTTCAAGTTTATGCCTTTTCAATTGTCTTCATACGCCTTCAAGCTAGAGAAATCATGAGTGTAAACAGAAAATCCATTCTGGAAAAGGGCAATGCTACTGGAGATTAAATAGCATAAGTTCACATACAACTTTTATGAGTACATAATATTATGTCCACAGCTTTCATGAGGACATAATATTTCTACGTCCCATCAACTTTTAATAGGACTAACTTCCTGCATTGCTGAAGCTATATAAATAAGCAGTTTATTGAATACAAAGCTACCCTCCAAGTCCTCACAGACTTCCTGCCTTTTTATCCCCATCCATCTTCCAAATCCCAAACCCAGGATTCGTAGAATGATTTTTCCATGATTCATCATTTTCACTAGAAACAAGTCAATTCTTAGTAAAAACTCCCCTTCGGCAATCCCAAGTTCTGCAAAGTTACACTTACCATGATACCTGAGAAACAGATTCCTTCAAAATACCAGACGTAGTTGGTGAGTTTATTGCTGGATGCATAGGAAGCTTGCCCATTGGGGAAATACAATAATATGTTCACAATTATACTCCAAAGTGCAAGAGGAATCAGCAAACTACTCAGGCAGCTTCCACATTTCCGAGACCCCATTTTACCCTGCTCAGAACCTGCAGGAGATTTCAAGAGTGTAGAATTACATCAAGCCTGTTTTGTTTTGTTCTCCCCCCTACCTGTCTTTTTTTTTTCTTTCTCAAGATTACCTACCACTTTCTGGGTCAGAGCCCTTCAGTTCATATTCATGAGGAGCCAGGACTCGGACAGAAATGCAGCCCAGGATCTTGTCGATGTGGAAATAGTGGTTTACTGTTTGGAGAACAATAGACAAAGATCAACTGGCTGAAGAGCTGAGCTGGTCTTCATCCTGTGCCAAAGGAATGCAGTGCTTTTACCGCTTTTTAAAATAAGTCATTTTCCTCTGAGTTAGAGCACTCAAGACGGAACCCTGAGCGTGTTTGCAGAAGGAAGTTGGGGTGGGGGTTGGAATTGAGTCTGGCAAGTTTCATACCAAGCAAAGGACAGGGCTTAACGAGGAAACGACCAAGGGATCTTATACTGGCATGGGATGTGCAATTTGCTCAAATATTCTGACTCTTTGTATCTGTCTTTTATTTAGTATTCTTTTTGTTTCTCTATGCTCACTATTCACCAAGCACTGTTTAAACTACAGGGGACACAAAAAGGACAAAGAAAGGGGCAAATTGGTGGCTGAAGAAACATCACAGTTGATGAGTTTATTGGTAGAAAACTGGAACAGCTTTCCTCTTAAGAGTTCACATCTTTGTCTCTACTTCTCTGAGAAATAATAACAGGAATAAATTCATATCTCTTCTGTCTAGGAAAAGGAAGTAAAAAAAAGTTGGGTGATTTGATTATCATTTTATGAGTAATAAGACTGAAGTGAATTGAGGAATGCTCCCTTCCAAATTTAAATTGCCCTAAATTTAAAGAGCCACAGACCCCTCTAATTCTGATGAGATAAGGAGAAGGTTATGGGAAGGAAACTTGGCTCTAGTATGTTAAATATAATGTAGATAGTGGTTTAAAGAATTCAAGGTTTGGGAATTCCCCAGTGGTCCAATTGTTAGGACTCTGCCAAGGGCTTGGGTTCAATCCCTGGTTGAGGAACTAAGATTTCACAAGCTGCACAGTGCAGCCAAATGAAATGAAAGAACTCAAGGTTTGCCTGACACCTCATTGCCACTGTTTCTACTGGTAACCTCAGAACACTGCTTGACAACTTTCTTAAGTCTCAACTTCCTAACCTATGAGATGGGAATTAAAAAATGGTACATTTCCCACAAAGATAAATGTGTGGGTTAAACAAGATTGTGTGTGCAAAACAGTGTCAGATGACAGAGAAGCAGCAAACAATAAATGAAAGTTACCATTAATAATAAAAACAGGAGTTATAGGAACATATTGGGAAAAATGGTGCAGAAATCAGAAGTCTGTTTATTTATTTCTCTTGATACCCAAAGAGTTTTGTATCATGAAACCTTAAAATGTTTATCCCCAAAGTATTTATGTTTAATTTATTATCTTTTGGAAAGTATTAATACTCTGTAACATATTTGCTTTTAATTCAAGAAAAAAAAAACTTACATAAATATTTAAAATTGTACTGTACTTATACTTTTTTAAAAAGTTGAGCTACATGGAGCCACATTTGGATTCAAACAAAACAAACTCAGAAACTAGTTGTCTTAAACTATCATATTGTTATTGTTTTCCTAAGTCATGTCTGATTCTTTTACGACCCCATGGACTGTAGCCAACAAGGTGCCTCTGTCCATGGGATTTCCCAGGCGAGAATACTGGAGTTGGTTTCCATTTCCTTCTACAGGGGATCTTCCCAACCCAGGGATGAAATTCAAGTCCCCTGCTTGGCAGGCAGATTCTTTACCACTGAGCCACCAGGGAAGGCCCCAATATCAAAATTGCATCCAAGCTAAGTTGCTTCAGTTGTGTCTAACTCTTTGCGACCCTATGAACTGTAACCCACCAGGCTCCTCTGTTAATTTTCAACATTAATAATGTTTATTCTATATACATTATTAAGTCGTTGGCAATTAGTTGATATGTCAGTCTCCAGCCCCTTTTCCCTCCCCAGAGGTTGCAGGGTGGGGTTGAAATTTCTGACCCTCTAACCAGGTCTCTGAGATTAGTTTTGAATAGAAAAATGACTTGACATGTGAAAAGGCTCACTCCAGCTCTTGTGTCATGATTAGGTTATAAAGGGTGTGGGTGAAAGTAAGAGATGAATTCTGAAGCCATTTCACCAATCCAGTGTTCCCACCAACGACAGGGGTTCAAGCAATGGTAGTAGTAGCAGAAATGGTGACAAAAGGCTGGGTTCTGTCTATATTTTGAAGATAGATCCAACAGTATTTGGTGAGACACTGGCTGGAAGAGAAGAGAGGAGTCCAAGATGACTATGTGGTTTGGGGCCAGAGAAACAGGAAGAATGAAGCTCTCATTTACTGAAATGAGCAAAACAGCAGGTTGAGCAGGTTTGAGAGGGGAAGAGAAGAGGGTTAGTTCCAGACTTCTCAAGTTTTGAGACACTTCTTAGAATCCAAGTGGAGATGCCAATCAGGCTATTGGATATACAAACATGAAGTTCAAGGAATAGGTCTGGGGTGGAGTATGAAAGTTGTCAGTGTATGGATAGTATCTAAAGGCACAAAACTCTGGAGGTGAATGTAGATTAGAAAAGAGGTTCAAGGACTAGGTCTTGGGGAGCTCAGAGAATTGAGTTTGGGGATGTGAAGGGGGACTCAGCAAAGGACACTGAGAAGTGGCCAGTGAATTAGAAGAACCAGGAACTTATCCTGGAAGTTGAATTCCTCAGTTGAGAAAGAAGTAGTCAATTAGAGTTAAGACTGCCTATAGTGCAAGTAATGTGGGAGGACTGAGAAATGGGTATTGGATTTAGCAGTATGGAGGTCATCAACGAGCTTGATAAGAGGAGCTTTAGTGGTAGGACAGATGTTGAATCCAAATGGAATGGGTTCATGAGGGAATAAGAAAAGAGAAATTGGAAACAGAGAGAAGAGATAACACTTTTTGGAGAGTTTAGCTAAAGGGAAAGTGGGAGTTAAAGGGAAAAGTTTAAAGAGAAAAATTATAGCACATTTGTATACTGATAAGAATTTTTTGTTGGGCGTGGTGGAGGGGAGGGGAGTGCAAGAGAAAAATGGGAGAATTGATAGAGTGGTGTTTATTTTTTAAATTTATTTATTTGGCTGCATTAGGTCTTAGTCATGGAAGACAAGCTCTTCGTTGCCTCACGAGAGATCTTTCGCTGAGATGCATAGACTCTCCAGATGTGGCGAGTGGACTCAGTAGTTGGGGAGCATGGGCTTAGCTGTTCCACGGCATGTAGGATCTTAGTTCCCTGACTAGGGATTGAACTGTGTGTCCCCTGCACTGCAGGACAGATTCGTCATCACTGGACCACCAGGGAAGTCCCCGGAGCAGTGTTATTGCGTCAATGGGAAGCAGCAGGAGTGTATGAACAAATGGAGGAACTGGCCTAAGCTAGCAGCCTGGGTAGTTCATTCTTGGTAATGGAAGTAAGATGGGACACATGGGATTGGAAGTGTGAGAACTTCTGAGGGCTCCTGTTTTCTCAGTGAAACTGGAAGCAGGTTTATTGACTGAGAATAAAGATGGAGAGAGGGTATTACAGGTTTTGAGAGAGAGAAGAAGATATGAAACTGTTGCCTAGCAAAGCAAGATACTGAAAAGTCTAGAGAGAGGGGCAGATGCCAGCAGGCATGGATGGCCTGCTTAAGGTCAAGAGTTTATAGTGAGACTAGAAACACGGTCAAGTGCTTTTCCCAGGGCAGTGCAACTGCAAAGGCATGGCAGAGAGTAGTAAGAAAGCTGGAATCAGCCAGGATTTGGACTTTGCCACGCAAACATCATAAAGAGAGAGAGAAATGGGGGAAAGGAATCAAGAAAAGATATGAGAGTGATTATAGTGATCAACTGTGGAATCTAATCCAAGGAAGGAGGGAAGTAAGGACATGAAAGAATCTGAGCGACAGTTTGAAAAAAAACCAAGAGGGCTGCTTTTGTGTGTCCTAGTGGAGTTGAAGAATTATTGGTTTGGGGTAGCAACGAGATAAACAGCTGAAAAGATAGAAGGTAGTGATTGAGATGAAGAGATACTGGAATTTGAAATTAAGATGTTTCAGTATTCAGCAATAAGAATGTATTTATTACTACTGAATTAAATAGTTAGACATGGTTAAAATAGTATGTTTTATATTATGTGACTTTTACCATAAAGAAAAGCTTTAAAAAAAAAAAAAAAGATGTTTCAGTAATTGGTGAAGACAAAGTCTAGAGGTGTATTTTGGGTTGAACTGTGTTCCCTTGAAATTCATATGTTGGTGCCCCATAACCTTAGAATGTGACTGTATTTGGAGAGAAGGCATTAGTTAGAGTGAGGCTGGTAGCGTGGACCTTAATCCAATCTGACTAACGTCCTTGTAAGAAGAAATTTGAACACAGAGAGATACCAGAAGTGCCTGTGCACAGAGAAAAGACCATAGGAGGACTCAGCAAGAGGACAGTCTCCTGCAAGCCAAGGAGAGAGGTCTCAGGAGAAACCATGCCTGCCCACATCTTGATCTTGGACTTCTAATCTCCATTACTGTGAGAAAATGCACTTCTGTTGTTTAAGCCACCTATTCTGTGCTATTTTGTCATGGCATCTCTAGCAGACTAATGCAAGGTGTGACCATGGGAGTGAGTAGCTGAAGTAGGGTGGCTACTTTACCCCAAGCAAGAGAATTGTAAGAAAGCAGTGGAGACAGTTGGATATTGCACCAATGCCGTGAAATGAATATTAAAATCAATGATTATGACAATGGCAGTCTGGGAGAGAATGACTGTGAGCCTGGTACTAAAATATTCAAGGAACAAAAGAAAGTAACTTTGATGGGAAGTGAATTGAGGTGGGCAGAAGACTGCAGTATCATCTAGCATTGAAATTTACAGTCTCTCCAGCCAACAGTCAACCATCTCTCTCCCATCAACTTTTAAGTAAAAATGTTGAAAAAAAATGAAAATGCTTGATTTGGCTTTTAGTTTTAGATTCTAACAGGCACTGAAATAAGGTGAACATGAAGGGGAGAACAGGATAATCTCTAAAGAGGGTAACTGGTTACCAAGAAACCCATAAAGAATGGTGTTTTACCAGACTTATTTGTGAGGCTCTAAGAGGGTTTGGAGAAGGCAATGGCACCCCACTCCAGTACTCTTGCCTGGAAAATCCCATGGACAGAGGAGCCTGGTAGGCTGCAGTCCATGGGGTCACTAAGAATCAAACGACTGAGCGACTTCACTTTCACTTTTCACTTTCATGCATTGGAGGAGGAAATGGCAACCCACTCCAGTGTTCTTGCCTGGAGAATCCCAGGGATGGGGGAGCCTGGTGGGCTGCCGTCTATGGGGTCGCACAGAGTCGGACACGACTGAAGCGACTTAGTAGTAGTAGTAAGAGGGTTTAGTTGAGATTTCGTAAAAGTTCTTATTGCCAATATTTTGCACTGGAGAGGAGTGACTAAGAAGATCTTTCGATAAAATTTATGGAGAGTGGAATCCTTGAGCAGCTCCTACCTTGTATCAGTGCTGTGGCTTCTAGGAATTTTTAGTGTCAGCAAGGTGAGCTCCCAATCAGAGCCCCCCTCAAAATTATCATAATGAATTGACATCCATTGAGTATCTTTGTCCTAGGCACTGTGCTAAAAGCTTTCACATACATTAAAAACAATCACAGAATGAATTCTAACAGTTATACTGAGGTGAAGGCTTTAACTCCATTTTGCATGTAAAACAATGGCTCTAAGAAACATTTTTAAAACTTTGCCCAGGAACTAGACGTTAAGCCCAAGACTTAAGACATAATCTTTGGACTCTTCTACCATGTTCACCTGATACACCTCTATATATTAAGCCCCCTCTTCTTCGTTGCAAATTATTTTCTTCTTTTTAAAAAAATGATTTTATTTAAGTTTATTTATTTATGTTTGGCTGCACTGGGTCTTTGTTGCTGTGTGCAGCCTTTCTCCAGTTGCAGTGTGCCAGCTTCTCATGGCGGTAGCTTTTCTTGTTGCAGAGCACAGGCTCTAGGCACATGATGTGTTTAGTTGTGGAGCAAGGGCTTAGTTGCCCCACAGCATGTGGAATCTTCCCAGACCAGGGATCAAATCCATGTCCTCTGCATTGGCAGGCAGATTCTTAACCACCAGGGAAGTCCACAAATAGGTTTAAAGTTTGGATATTTGGATTCCTTGATAATGGCTGCCTACATTGCTATTTTGAAGACACATTGGTTTCAGTGGGAGAAACATACAGGCCAGATAGTTTGGCTAGATAGATTGCTGATGTCTGCTGTGGACATGGGGTCAGGGAAAAGCAATGTGCCTGGCTACTATTTCCCAGTCTTAGTCAAGCCCCAAAAGATGTCTCTAATGATGTTTCCATGTCACAGATAGCTATAGATATTTTTTTTTTTGGCAGGGGCAGGGGGTAGGATCTATCACCGTTTGGAAGACTGACAGGAGTGAATGAAGAGGGTATGAAAAACTTGATAAAATTGTGAAAAGAGGAGATGAATAAGTTCCTTGGTTTTGGTTATCTCATTAACAAGAGCATCTAATGAAGTCTTCCTGGACAATTTAAAAAGTTATTTAATTTCATTCCTAAGAGAGCTCATTCTTAACCTGTCTCCTTAAAAAAATATCTGGACTTATTTTAGAAAAACCTTCCTAAAGCCATGTGTCTCCAGCAAAATCCCAATTTTCTTGCCAAGGAATTCTTCCTAAATCAGGATTTTCTTGCTGGTCCTCCAGGAACCAGGAAGCGTCACTGGTTTGCTGTGCTTACTGGCTACTTTTGGCTTTGGCTTCCTGTTCTCAACAGCAGAGCTGAGGAAATCCGCAGGATGTCTGCTATGAAGGGATGGGGTGACTCAGGAGGAAACACTCCACCTAAAATAGTCTTGGTGTGCAGTTTCTGAGTCACTCTGGAATCAGAATTAATATATGATCCTGGAATTAATCCCACAGGTGGTGGGAAGTGGAGAAGAAGGAAGTATCTGAAAGAAGTTTATCAAAGAGAAAAATCTGCCACCAAGATAAAAGCTGAACTGCAGAAAAGGCTAATATTCAGAAAGAAAGTTCATTCTGGGAGTTCAGAGTAGATGCGTTGGGATTTCCCTCATTTACTGTGGGCACAAAGTTCTGGTCCCAGTCCAGTATAGGGACCCACTGGGAATGGATATTTCCTTAAAAGCACAGCAGGAAAGCAGCAGTTGAATAGCTGTGTAAACAGAAATGGACCACTGGAATGCAGTCCCCCTGATTTTGGTGTTTATAATTCTTTCTCTAGAATTATCTGATCCAAAATGTCTATAGGGCTGCTAGATTCTATGTTTATCACCAACTAATGATAAATATCTAGCCTATTGCCTCCTGAGAGACAGGAAGGCATATATTAATGCAATTTTTATCCACAGCTCCCCAAGCAATATTCTGTATTTGGAATGACCTCTCAGAACCTTGTTGTACTTCCCTTCACCCTCTTCTCCCTGGGTCACAGCCCTGAGTCCATTTATTTACCCCAGCTCTTCACAGTGAAGAGAAACCATATTCTTTCATTTATTCCTTTTTTTAAAAAAAAGATTTTAAAAAGTCTTTTTTAAAGACCATTTTAAAAATGGACCATTTAAAAAGTCTTTATTGAATTTGTTACAATTTGTTGCTTCTGTTTTATGTTGATTTTTTGGCTGTGAGGCATGTGGGATCTTAGCTCCCCAATCAAGGATCAAACCCCCATCCTCTGTTTTGGAAGGTGAAGTCTTAACCACTGGACTTCCAGGGAAGTCCCAAGCCCTCATTTATTCTTTGAATAGATATTGAACAACTACTACACAGCAGGGAGACTACCAAGGCAAAGAACACTAGTCCTTGCCCTCAAGATGCTCTGCCCAGAGTCTGGTAGAAGGAATAGAAACGTTTGACAAAACCTTTGTAATACAAAATCTTGGCTCTCCAATAGATTTAAGCATAAGCTTCTGGAAAGTACAGAAATTCACAGGAACCTGCCTGAATGGAGCTGGGAGTTCATAGAAGATTCCTTGGAAAGGCAGGGACAGAACTGAGTCATCTAGCTTAACAGAAGCAGGTAGCAGGGCAAACTGATACCCAGATCAGATCAGTCGCTCAGTCGTGTCCGACTCTTTGCGACCCCATGAACTGCAGCACGCCAGGCCTCCCTGTCCATCACCAACTCCCGGAGGTCACTCAGACTCGCATCCATCGAGTCAGTGATGCCATCCAACCATCTCATCCTCTGTCATCCCCTTCTCCTCCTGCCCTCAATCCCTCCCAGCATCAGAGTCTTCTCCAATGAGTCAACTCTTCGCATGAGGTGGCCAAAATACTGGAGTTTCAGCTTTAGCATCATTCCTTCTAAAGAAATTCCAAGGCTGATCTCCTTCAGAATGGACCGGTTGGATCTCTTTGCAGTCCAAAGGAGTCTCAAGAGTCTTCTCCAACACCACAGTTCAAAAGCATCAATTCTTCGGCGCTCAGCCTTGTTCACAGTCCAGCTCTCACATCCATACATGACCACAGGAAAGACCATAGCCTTGACTAGGCGAACCTTTGTTGGCAAAGTAATGTCTCTGCTTTTGAATCTGCTATCTAGGTTGGTCATAACTTTCCTTCCAAGGAGTAAGCGTCTTTTAATTTCATGGCTGCAGTCACCATCTGAAGTGATTTTGGACTGATACCCAGTCCAAGATAAATGTTCACTGGTGGATAAATGCTATGTATAAAGCTCGATGAAATCTTGATTTGGAAAACAAACGTGATGAAATACATTTTGAGGACAATTGGGAAAATATCAGTGTAAATAATGTTAGACAATATTAGAAGTGGTTTTAAGCTTTTTGGGAGATAGTGGAGGTGTAGTTATAAAGTAGGTTGCTCTAATTTTTAGGAGACAGATATGCCTGAAACATATTTAGCAAGTAGTTTAGCAAAAATCTGAAATGTTAAATGGCTTTGCAGAAGAAGAAGGGGGAGAAGAAGAATGGATGCAATGCAGAGAGACAAACGAAGCAAATGTAACAAAATGACAATTGTTAAACTGAATTTGGATATTCATTGTACTAGTTTTTAACCCTTCTGAATTTGTGAAACTTTTCATGAAAAATAGTTGAAAAATATAGTTCCCTGGTAGACAGTTGAGTAAATACCAACACTATCCAAAATTCAGAGGGTACTTTCATCTTGGGAATACAAAATAAAGCATAAATGCTCTGCCCAAACAATTGCCTTCGGCTGCACAGAAGCACTGAATCAGGAGAGAGCATGGTCCATGCTATAACTTGGAGTCAGTAGAGCTTGGGTGTGTTGAGCTGCCCAGGTAGGACACAATGGATGTTGTTGGTGGAGAGGGTTGGTGAGAAGGAACTCAGAGCTAGAAAAGTATGAGCTGTATGTCAGTCTGGAGAGCCTGAGAAAGTTGTCAGTCTGACTTTGACTTACCCTGAGAAAGTCAAAGTTGCCAAAGAGTGAAGGACATTTTACAGACTGGTTCTTTTTTCAATTTGAAGGATAAATCAGAGTTTGAAAATATATTTAGGAATGTTTACAGCAGCTTTTTTCATAACCACTAAAACCTGGAAGCATCAACTGGTGAACAGATAATAAATTTTACATTCATGAATGAATACTCTACAATAAACATGAGTGAACTACGGACACTACAGCAACTTGGATGACTCTTAAAAGCATTATGTTAGATGAAAGAAGCCAGACTACATGCTGGATGATTCCATTGATAGGACATCCTGAAAAACACAAAGCTACTGGCATAGAAAGATCATTGTTTTAAAGGGGCTGATGTGAAGGGAGGAGTTGATTATAAAGAGGCACATAGAACTTTCTGGGTGATAGAAATACTTAATATAGCATTTTCATTGTGGTGGAGATGACACAGTCATATACATTTATCAGAGCTGTGTACCTATAAAGTGTGAGCTTCATTATATAGAAATCATATCTCAATATACTTCACTTTAAGAAAAAGAGAAAAAGAATAATAAGACTTGAGGAATGACTGGATAGAGAATAAAGGAAAGAAAAGCAAGATATATTTCAATGGTCAAGAAAACATAAATACTAATAAAAGAAGCCATACCTGATATAGCCAGTTAACTGCTGTAAGAATGAAATGCTGAACTGAGTTACACTGAGGAGTATTGCAGAATGTATTAAAATAATTTCATCCATTCTTATGTTATTACTTTAGTGGCCAATTTGGCACACCTCTGAGGAAAGTGTTACTAACTTTTAAAAGCATATAATGGATTCTTGAGAAGTTTATGTTCTGGGAACACACAGAAAAAGTTCTGTGTCTATAAATATGCATGCCCATGCCTGTCTCAAAGCATCCGATGATACTTTTCCTTGGAATTTGTTTTTCACTGATTTTATGTTCTTTAAACAATTAAAATGTATCAAAATGCTTTATTACTTCTAATTAATAAAAAGTACTAAATATTAATTTTTAAAAGAAAAATGCCTATAATACAGTGACTGAAGTGGGCACAGAGATAGTTTGGAGAGAATTTAAGAAGGTAGAATCTTTTCCAAGGATTTTTCAGGTAAGATATGTTTGCACATGGGCATATGGACCAATCAAGTAAGAATACTATTTGTAAAGAGAAAGGACTGGAAATGATCTCACTCCCTACCAGTAGGAAATTGGTTAAATAAATTATGGCATAATTCATGCCATATAATAGCAGTCTATATAATAATGGAATACTATACAACTGTTAAAGTGAGATAAGTCTATATGTGCTGATATGCAATGACGTCTGAGTTAGAAAAACACAGTACATTACATTACTATTTATATAACAAAAAGATATGATCTATCTCTCTATCTAGATACCTATGTGCATATACTATATAGATGTAGGATATCTCTGGAAGACCATGACAAGGAGCTGTTTTATCTGTCACGATCCATTCAGGAGACAGAATTGTGCAATAATTTGAGTAGTGAAGCTTTAATGTGGAAAATGATGAATAACTTACTAAATGTAAGAGAATTCTGAAGAAAACTCTAGGGCTTCCAACACTGAGAAGACTTAGCTGTGGAGTTTACCTTAGGGCTGTAAAAAGCCAAGACACCACTCTTGAAGAGTGTGCTCATGACATGGAGGCAGCAGGTGGAAAAGTACCTGGGGTGCTGGCTTCGTTTGCTAGGATCACAGCAGCAATGCTTTGTTTGTTTGTTTGTTTTTTGATCTGTCACCTCAGGCAAGGGAAACAAAAGCAAAGAAAAGCAAATGGGATGTAATTAAATTTAAAAGCTTTCTCAAGAGTGAAGGAAACTACCAACAAAATAGAAAGACAACCTACTGAAGTGGAGGAGATATTTGCAAATGATATGTCTGATAAGGGGTTTATATATAAAATAGCCAATGTGAAGAACTGACTCATTGGAAAAGACCCTGATGCTGGGAAAGACTGAAGGCAGGAAGAGAAGGGGATGACAGAGGGTGAGATGGTTGGATGGCATCCAGCGTCTCCCAGAGCTTGCCTAAGTTCATGTTCATTGCATTGCTGATGCCATCCAACCATCTCATCCTCTGACACTCTCTTCTCCTTATGCCCTCGATCTTTCCCAGCATCAGAAGCTATTCCAGTGAATCATCTGTTCATATCAGATGACCAAAATACGGGAGCTTCAGCTTAAGCATCAGTCCTTCTAGTGAATATTCAGGGTTGATCTCCCTTAAGATTGACTGGTTTGATCTCCTAGCTGTCCAATGAGGGACTTTCAGGAGTCTTCTCCAGCACCACAGTTCAAAGGCATCAATTCTTTGGCATTCTTCCTTCTTTATGGTTCAGCTTTCACAACCATATTTGACCACTAGGTTGACCATAGCTTTGACTATACAGACCTTTGTCAGCAGAGTAATGTCTCTGCTTTTTAGCATACTGTCTAGGTTTGTCATTGCTTTCCGGCCAAGAAGCAATCTTCTGATTTCATGGCTGCAGTCACCGTCTGTGGTGATTTTGGAGCCCAAGAAGAGGAAATCTGTCATTACTTCCACATTTCCCCTTCTATTTGCCATGCAGTAATGGGGCCAGATGCCATGGTTTTTGTTTTGTTTTAATATTTAGTCCCCTTCAAGGATCACTGCCTTGTTGGGGTGAAGGGGCTTGTGTAACTCAATGAAGCTATGAGCCATGCCATGGAGGGCCACCCAAGACAGACGGGTCATAGCAGAGAGTTCTGACAAAATGTGATCCACTGGAGGGAATGGCAAATCACCCCAGCATACTTGCCGTGACAGCCTCATATATATGAGGTTGAACTGAATAAAAAGCAATAAAGAAGACATACTGATGGCCAGCAGGCACATGAAAAAATGCTCAACATCACTAATCATCAGAGAAATGCAAATCAGATCTACAATCAGATATCATCTCTGTTGTAATGGCTATCATCACAAAGATCACAGGTAACAAATGTTGATGATGATATGGAGAAAAGGGAACCCTAGTTCACTGTTGGTGGGAATGTAGATTGGTGTAGTCACCATGAAACGGTATAGAAGTTCCTAAAAAAATTAAAAATTGACCTACCATTTGATTCAGCAATTCCATTCCTCAGTAGATTTCCAAAGAAAATGAAAACATAAATTTGAAAAAGCGTATGTACCCCAATGTTCATAGCAGCATTATGTGCAACTGTCAGACTATGTAAGTAACCTAAGTGTCCATCAGCAGATGAAGAGACAAGATGTGATATATATATATATGAAATATTATGCAGTCATAAAAGATAATGAAATTTTTATCTTTGCAGCAATATGGACGGATCTGGAGGTTATTATTCATAATTAAGTAAGTCAGAAAAAGACAAATATTTTATATTTCACTTATATGTAAAATCTAAAAAAGAAACGAATGGATATAATAAGTAATAAACAGACCCATGGGTATAGAACAAACTAGTAATTACAAGTTGGGGAGGGGCAAGATAGACAGAAGTGATTAAGAAGTACAAACTATTATGTATAAAATAAATAAGATACAACGATTAATGAATAGCACAGGGAATATAACCATTATTTTAAAATAACTTTTTTAAAACTTTTTTTGGCCCATGCCATGTGGCCTGTGGGATCTTAGTTTTCCCTGACGAGGGATTGAACCTGTGCCCTCTGCATTGGGAGCGTGAAGTCTTAACCACTGGACCACCAGGGAAGTCCCCATAATAACTTTAAATGGAATATAATGCATAAAAATATGGAGTTGCTGTGTTGTATACCTACAACTAATATAGCATTGTAAATCAACTGTACTTTAATTAAAAAAAAAAAACACAAAACAAAACTGTGGCTCAGATGGAAAAGAATCTGCCTGCAATGCAGGAGACCCAGGTTTGAACCCCTGGAGAAGGAAATGGCTACCCACTCCAGTATTCTTGCCTGGAGAATTTCATGGATTGAGGAGCCTGGCAGGCTACAGTCCATATGGTCACAAAGAGTAAGACATGACTGTGTCACTAACACACACTAGGGCTGAGAAAGGGAACCGAAAGGGATGAACTTGGAAGAGTGAGCTCCTCAACATTGGACACAGACCTCCTTGGAAAAGGGGCAGCCCCACTGATGGTGGAGTATTTTGCTAGACTGCTGGATTGCTTGAACTGGTTCACAGTTGACAAACTTCAGGTCATAGGCCAGGCTGACAAGCGGGGAATTCCTCAACTGGGAAACCTGGAGGCTGAGGCTGGCAGGAAAGAAATCACTTGCCAGGGGGTAGGGTGGGAGAGCTGATGAAATTCAACTGGAAACTGCCTTATGGAAAAGCTGTGGAACTTGATGGGAAACTGACTGGGCCACGACTGGACTCACTGGAAAGCTGCCAAGAAGCTGTTTTACAGAAGTGTCTCTGAGATGGCCCAGGGGAAGCCGCCTGGGGTACCCACGGAACTTGCTGGATGAGATCTATTGTTGGGAGCGACCTAGCACCACAGCAGCCAAGACCAGAAAGCCCACTAGAACCAGGAAAAGAAGCCTATTTGTGCTCCAGAGTCTCTCAGCGTCCTCTACTGGCAAAGTTTAACACTGTGTCAGCTGGCAAGGGAGAGATGTTTCATTATCACAGCAGAGAAATGAAGGGGGGATTTGGGACTAAAAGGTAATGAATTCATAAATGCCACAGCTTGTAACAATTGTTCCTGGGGAGGAAAACTGGTTGATCAGGCTCGGATGTGAAAGAGAAATTTACATTTCAATGCACGTCTTGCTACTGTTTGATTTGGCAGTGGGGCATTGCAAAATTTCTTTAATGCATTATACTGAATTTCATATTGTAAAATAATAATATTGTTATTGATAGTAGTATGCCAGTCATCATTCCAAATGCTTTAACTATACTAAATTAGCTAACCTTTCCCCAGAGCAGTTACTCTTATTAGACCCAGTTTTTATACTGGAAAAAACTGAGGCACAAAGAGGTTAAGGAATTTGTCCAAGATTAGCTGTCAAGTTGTCATGGTGACTGCAGTCATAAAATTAAAAGATGCTTACTCCTTGGAAGGAAAGTTATGACCAACCTAGGCAGCATATTAAAAATCAGAGACATTACTTTGCCAACAAAGTTCCATTTAGTCAAAGCTATGGTTTTTCCAGAAGTCATGTATGGATGTGAGAGTTGGACTATAGAGAAAGCTGAGCACTAAAGAACTGATGCTTTGGAACTGTGGTGTTGGAGAAGACTCTTGAGAGTCCCTTGGACTGCAAGGAGATCCAACCAGTCCATCCTAAAGGAAATTAGTCCTGAATATTCATTGGAAGGACTGATATTGAAGCTGAAGCTCTAATACTTGGGCTACCTGATGCGAAAGAAACTCTGATGCTGGGAAAGATTGAAGGCGGGAGGAGAAGGGGACGACAGAGGATGAGATGGTTGGATGGCATCACTGACTCAATGGACATGAGTTTAAGTAAGCTCTGGGAGTTAGTGATAGACAGGGAAGCTTGGCGTGCTGCAGGCCATGGGGTCATAAAGAGTCGGACACAACTGAGCAACTGAACTGAACTGAGCAACTAACACTTTCATGGTATAAGATAGATATCTAGTTTTATCATTTTTGAAATGGTAGTTCAGTTGTCCCTACAGCATTTTTTAAAGTTAATGTTAATATTTTCCCTAGTGACTCTATTAATCATTTACTAAATTTCCATATATACTTGGGTTTATTTTGAGATGTTTAGCCTGTTCCATTGGTCTGTACGTCTAACTAGTCATATATTTTTTAATTGAAGTTTAGTTGATTTACAACATTAATATATGAAAAGCAAATATGTGGTTATCAAAGGGGAGAGGAACAGAGAGTGGGACAAATTAGGGGTATGAGATTAACAGATATTGAAGGACGAAACAGACAGCTGGACTCCGTCTTCGGCCTGTTCATGCTGATCATGCTTGGCCAACTCTCCAATGGACTCTGAACTCTGCTTAGAGCCTATGGAAACTACAATAGACGGATAAGACCCCCTCTGGACAGGGGAATCCTGAAGACCACATGCAGGTTACTCATCGCCTAAGAGAAAACATACTCTAATCACCCCTGTCTCTGGACAGGTCATAAATTCTTTCTGTATCTATTGGAATGTAACCACAGGCTTATTGATTATTAACTGTTTGAACACATAACACATAAATGCTGGGGTTATTGTGATTGTATTTACCTTTCCTTTGTTTTATGTAAGTCTCAAGGAAATTGGGGTGGTGGGTTCGGACACGTACACATGGGATATAAAAGATTTTCACAAATGCTGGTCAGGGTCCTTGGCTAAGAGGAGACTCTGCCTTGGGCCTGCCAGTGTAATAAACTGCACTCCACTATCTGCACTGTCCTTCTGATTGAGTTTGTTTCCTGGAACACGTGGCTACAACAATATCATCTATTCATGATATATTTTTTAAAATCATATGCAAATGTTATTCCCAATTACTCTTGAAAATGAATTTTGTAAAAATTCAGTGTACATGTACTTGATGACTAGTGGAATTGTTAGGGCAAGCACACTGACTGAAACTGCTCATCCTGGCCAGGCACCATAGTTACCATTGGCATGAGCTGTTTTATGACAGGAGGTCCTGGTAAGAAACATGGAACCACCAACTGGAAGAGTTCAGGAAAGGTCAAAGGGTGACACCACATTTCCAACCACCTCCCAGAATCCTTCTTGTTGGCGTCCATCTTGGCTGAGTAATGTGTGCACCACCAGGAAGTACTCTGAATTAGAATAATTGGCCAAAGACAACCCGGATCCCATCACCATAAAACCTTGTGAGCCAGGTGGCAGAGCAGTTCTTCTGGGTTCCCTTGCCCTACTGCTCCCCACCTGGACACCCTTTCCCAATAAAATCTCTTGCTTTGTCAGCACATGTGTCTCCTCAGACAATTCATTTCTGAATGTTTGACAAGAGCCCACTTTTGGGCCCTGGAAGGGATCCCCCTTCCTGCAACAGAATGTGGGAGTTGAAATAGAGGAAAGTATCCAAGCTGACTCCCAGACGTCTTTCCTATTTGCTGTGAGTTGGTAGTAAAGCTGTTTGTCAACAGGAGCCAAGGAAAGGGTGTAAAGAAAGCAGATCAACAAAGAATGGAAACCCTGCATCACACCAAGAGTATGCACAGGAAGAGGAAAACAAGAAAGGACTGAGAATGCACAGTTGAAGAGATGTGTAAGAGTCTCCTAAGGCCACCATGACAAGTCACCACAAACTGGGTGGCTTAGAACAGCAGAAATTTATTGTCTTACAATTTAGGAGTCTAGACGTCCAAAATTAAAGTGCCAGCAGGTTTGGTTCCTTGGAGTTTCTGGGGCCAGCTCTATTCTATGCTGAATCATCCAGCTTTCGTGGTTGCTGGCGATCACTGGCATTCCTTGGCTTGAGCTGAATCCTTTCAGTCTCTGCTTCTGTCACCACATGGCCTTCATCTCTGTCTGTCTTCACATAGACTTCTTATAAGAACACTGAAAAATGAAACTGAAAGTCACTCAGTCATGTCTAACTCTTTGTGACCCCATGGACTGTATAGTCCATGGGATTCTCTAGGCCAGAACACTTGAGTGGGTAGCCTTTTCCTTCTCCAGGGATCTTCCTAAACCAGGGATGAAACCCAGGTCTCTAGCACTGCAGGTGAATTTTTTACCAACTGAGCTATAAGGGAAGCCCATGAGAACACTGGTCATTGTATTAAGGCTTATCCTAATCCATCTAATTAACCATCTTAACCAATTACATCTGCAAAGATCCTACTTCCAAATAAGGTCACAGTCTGAGGTTCTCAGTTCATTTCAGTTGCTCAGTTGTGTCTGACTCTTTGCCACCCCATGAACCGCAGCACACCAGGCCTCCCTGTCCATCACCAACTCCCGGAGTCCACCCAAACCCATGTCCATCGAGTCGGTGATGCCATCAAACCATCTCATCCTCTGTCGTCCCCTTCTCCTCCTGTTTTCAATCTTTCCCAGCATCAGGGTCTTTTCCAATCATCAGATCAGATATGATCAGTCGCTCAGTCGTGTCTGACTCTTTGCGACCCCATGAATCGCAGCATGCCAGGCCTCCCTGTCCATCACCAACTCCTGGAGTTCACTGAGACTCATATCCATCGAGTCAGTGATGCCATCCAGCCATCTCATCCTCTGTCATCCCCTTCTCCTCTTGCCCCCAATCCCTCCCAGCATCAGAGTCTTCAATGAGTCATCGCATGAGGTGGCCAAAGTACTGGAGTTTCAGCTTTAGCATCATTCCTTCCAAAGAAATCCCAGGGCTGATCTCCTTCAGAATGGACTGGTTGGATCTCCTTGCAGTCCAAGGGACTCTCAAGAGTCTTCTCCAACACCACAGTTCAAAAGCATCAATTCTTTGGCGCTCAGCCTTCTTCACAGTCCAGCTCTCACATCCATACATGACCACAGGAAAGACCATAGCCTTGACTAGACGAACCTTTGTTGGCAAGGTAATGTCTCTGCTTTTGAATATGCTATCTAGGTTGGTCATAACTTTCCTTCCAAGGAGCAAGTGTCTTTTAATTTCATGGCTGCAGTCACCATCTGTAGTGATTTTGGAGCCCAGAAAAACAAAATCTGACACTGTCTCCACTCTTTCCCCATCTATTTCCCATGAAGTGATGGGACCGGATGCCATGATCTTCGTTTTCTGAATGTTGAGCTTTAAGCCAACTTTTTGACTCTCCTCTTTCACTTTCATCAAGAGGCTTTTTAGTTCCTCTTCACTTTCTGCCATAAGGGTGGTGCTCTGCATATCTGAGGTTATTGCTATTTCTCCCGGCAATCTTGATTCCAGCTTGTGTTTCTTCCAGTCCAGTGTTTCTCATGATGTACTCTGCATATAAGTTAAATAAGCAGGGTGACAATATACAGCCTTGACGAACTCCTTTTCCTATTTGGAACCAGTCTGTTGTTCCATGTCCAGTCCTAACTGTTGCTTCCTGACCTGCATACAGATTTCTCAAGAGGCAGATCAGGTGGTCTGGTATTCCCAGCTCTTTCAGAATTTTCCATCATCAGGTGGCCAAAGTATTGGAGTTTCAGCTTCAACATCAGTCCTTCCAGTGAACACCCAGGACTGATCTCCTTTGGGATAGACTGGTTGGATCTCCTTGTAGCCTAAGGGACTCTCAAGAGTCTTCTCCAACACACAGTTCAAAAACATCAATTCTTTGTCACTCAGCCTTCTTCACAGTCCAACTCTCACATCCATACATGACCACTGGAAAAACCATAGCCTTGACTAGACAGACCTTTGTTGGCAAAGTAATGTCTCTGCTTTTCAATATGCTGTCTAGGTTGGTCATAACTTTCCTGCCAAGGAGTAAGCGCCTTTTAATTTTGTGGCTGCAGTCACCCCTGTATAAGAGGGGGAAAACCAAGGGGTAGAAGCAACATGAAAATCAAGGGGAGTCAATGTCAAGATTCAATAGGTCTAGTGCCTTAGAGACATCAAGTGAAACATGCCCAGAGAATCATCCCTTGCTGGCCGTCTTCTTGCCTCCACTATCAACCACATAAATTGCCTTTCAGCTGCTATTAATAAAAACTCAAGTGTGTCCTGTTCCCAAGTCCTATCCTTGCTGGAGCTCTGTCCTTACCTGTGCTGGCTCCTGGGCACCATCTCATCCTCACGTCTCCTCTTGGAGCCCACAGGGCAGGATTCACACCCATCCTAGACAAATGTAGTATATCTAGTGCCTTTCACTATGCTTCGTGCATAGCTGATTCTTAATACAAATTTTTTAATGAATGAATGAATGTATTAATTGAATGACATTGTGCAAAGCCCATTATCCAATAAGTTGCTTATTTGTTATTGTTATCGTTTGCCATATTTTCTTAGCGATAAATCAAACAGCTCACCTTCTGGTACATATTTACATAACAAAACTCAGCTCTAGCCTGTGGAATATGGACTCTCTAACTGGTTATTTCATTGTTAATTTCCCAAATAAAAATTTTTTCATATGAAAAAGTTTATTTAACACTTATAAGGTACTTACAATGTTCTGGCTGTTTTAGATCAGATCAGTTGCTCAGTCGTGTCCGACTCTGCAACCCCATGAATCACAGCACGCCAGGCCTCCCTGTCCATCACCAACTCCCAGAGTTTACTCAAACTCATGTCCATCGAGTCAGTGATGCCATCCAGCCATCTCATCCTCTGTCGTCCCCTTTTCCTCTTGCCCCCAATCCCTCCCAGCATCAGAGTCTTTTCCAATGAGTCAACTCTTCGCATGAGGTGGCCAAAGTATTAGAGTTTCAGCTTTAGCATCATTCCTTCCAAAGAAATCCCAGGGCTGATCTCCTTCAGAATGGACTGGTTGGATATCCTTGCAGTCTAAGGGACTCTTGAGTCTTCTCCAACACCACAGTTCAAAAGCATCAATTCTTCGGTGCTCAGCTGTTTTAAGCATTTTATAAATATTAGCTAATTTAATTCTTATAACAAGTTAATGACTTTTATGTACTTTTATAATCTCTAATTAATGAAAAAGGAAAGAGGCACAAAGAGGTTAATTTTTTGACTAAAGTCACACAGTTGGTAAAAATTAAAACTGGGATTCAAACAAGACAGTGTGACTCTAGATGGAGTCTGTGTGCTGCAGGAAGGCGGACCCCTTCCAGGGCCCGAAACTGGGCTCTTGTCTAACACTCGGAAATGAATTGTCTGAGGAGACACATGTGCTAACAAAACAAGAGATTTTATTGGGAAAGGGCACCCGGGAGGAGAGCAGTAGGGTAAGGGAACCCAGGAGAACTGCTCTGCCGCGTGGCTTGCAATGTCGGGTTTTATGGTGATGGGATTAGTTTCCGGGTGGTCTTTGGTCAATCATTCTAATTCAGAGTCTTTCCTGGTGGCTCAAGCATCACTCAGCCAAGATGGATGCTAACGAGAGGGATTCTGGGAAGTGGACCGACACACAGTGTCTCCTTTAGACCTTTCCCGAACTCTTCCGGTTGGTGGTGGCTTATTAGTTCCGTATTCCTTATCAGGACCTCCTGTCATAAAACAGCTCATGCAAATGGTTACTATGGTGCCTGGCCAGGGTGGGTGGTTTCAATCAGTGTGCTTCCCCTAACATGTGCTCTAGCCGGCTTCTCAATATACCTTTAATCTTTCCTTAGATGGGCAGTTGCCTTCTCCATGTAACCCTTCTTCTGCAGTGTGAGATAAAGAAATCAGCTAGCAGCTTTCTTCCGTGGTCCCTACAGACAAGCTCCACCTCTGCATCTAGATGTTCATAACACAACACACATAACCCCTTAAGAACATGCAATAATGTACACATGCTAGGCAGTCTGAATCAGATTTAGGAAAGTGTTAAAGTAACAATGCAAAGAAATAGAGGAAAACAACAGAATGGGAAAGACTAGGGATCTCTTCAAGAAAATCAGAGATACCGAAAGAACATTTCATGCAAAGATGGGCACGATAAAGGACAGAGATGGTGTGGACCTAACAGAAGCAGAAGATATTAAGAAGAGGTGGCAAGAATACACAGAAGAACTGTACAAAAAAGAGCTTCAAGACCTAGATAATCATGATGATGTGATCACTGACCTAGAGCCAGACATCTTGGAATGTGAAGTCAAATGGGCCTTAGAAAGCATCACTACGAACAAAGCTAGTGGAGGTGATGGAATTCCAGTGGAGCTATTCCAAGTCCTGAATGATGATGCTGTGAAAGTGCTACACTCAATATGCCAGCAAATTTGGAAAACTCAGCAGTGGCCACAAGATTGGAAAAGGTCAGTTTTCATCCCAATCCCAAAGAAAGGCAATGCCAAGGAGTGCTCAAACTACCGAACAATTGCACTCATCTCACACACTAGTAAAGTAATGCTCAAAATTCTCCAAGCCAGGCTTCAGCAATATGTGAACCGTGAACTTCCTGATGTTCAAGCTGGTTTTAGAAAAGGCAGAGGAACCAGAGATCAAATTGCCAACATCCGCTGGATCATGGAAAAAGCAAGAGAGTTCCAGAAAAACATCTATTTCTGCTTTATTGACTATGCCAAAGCCTTTGACTGTGTGGATCACAATAAACTATAAAAATTCTGAAAGAGATGGGAATACCAGATCACCTGATCTGCCTCTTAAGAAATCTGTATGCAGGTCAGGAAGCAACAGTTAGAACTGGTCATGGATCAACAGACTGGTTCCAAATAGGAAAAGGAGTATGTCAAGGCTGCATATTGTCACCATGTTTATTTAACTTATATGCAGAGTACATCATGAGAAATGCTGGACTGGAAGAAACACAAGTTGGAATCAAGATTGCCGGGAGAAATATCAATAACCTCAGATATGCAGATGACACCACTCTTATGGCAGAAAGTGAAGAGGGGCTAAAAAGCCTCTTGATGAAAGTGAAAGTGGAGAGTGAAAAGGTTGGCTTAAAGCTCAACATTCAGAAAACGAAGATCATGGCATCTGGTCCCATCACTGCATGGGAAATAGATGGGGAAACAGTGGAAACAGTGTCAGACTTTGTTTTTCTGGGCTCCAGAATCACTGCAGATGGTGACTGCAGCCATGAAATTAAAAGACGCTTGCTCCTTGGAAGGAAAGTTATGACCAACCTAGATAGCATATTCAAAAGCAGAGACATTACTTTGCCAACAAAGGTTCGCCTAGTCAAGGCTATGGTCTCTCCTGTGGTCATGTATGGATGTGAGAGCTGGACTGTGAAGAAGGCTGAGCGCCGAAGAATTGATGCTTTTGAACTGTGGTGTTGGAGAAGACTCTTGAGAGTCCCTTGGACTGCAAGAAGATCCAACCAGTCCAATCTGAAGGAGATCAATCCTGGTATTTCTTTGGAAGGAATGATGCTACAGCTGAAACTCCAGTATTTTGGCCACCTCATGCGAAGAGTTGACTCATTGGAGAAGACTCTGATGCTGGGAGGGATTGAGGGCAGGAGGAGAAGGGGACGACAGAGGATGAGATGGCTGGATGGCATCACTGACTCGATGGATGCGAGTCTGGGTGACCTCCGGGAGCTGGTGATGGACAGGGAGGCCTGGCGTGCTGCGGTTCATGGGGTCGCAAAGAGTCGGACACGACTGAGTGACTGATTTGATCTGATCTAAAGTAACCAGATTGGGCCCTCGCTGAAGCTTGCTTCCATGTCAGGAAATCAGGACTTTCAGCTAGGTTTCTAGGCTGGGTTCCCCCAGAAATGGAAGGTTTACATCAACTAATCAGTGTTCTGCTCAGCACAAGGTACCTGACCTAGTTCTAAGCAAGGCTTCTCTTTGCTCTGTGTAAGGAAATAGCCTTGCAATAACCAATCTGCTTTTGCCTAGTGTAACTTTCTTGTTCCAGCTCATGTTGGTCTATAACCACCCCCGCCTTGAATTATACAATTAATTGGAGCTCCTTTCTATCTGCTAGATAGGATACTGCCAGATTCATTAATTGATGAACCAATAAGATCTTTAAAACTTATTCCACTACATTTTGTTGTTTAACAAAAGAAATGCTTTCAAGAGTCACCATAACCTGGAAAGAAATAATTCTGCTAAAACAAACAAACAAACCCAAATCCCAAAAGAAAAAAACAAACAAATAAAACCCCTAGATTTACATACCAAATTAAAACCCTTCATTTGAATGCCCATGACTTTTCATCCTCAGTAAAACTGCATGGACTTTGTGCTTTATATTTGCATAACAAAAACTCATTACAGTAATTATTTTTCTGAAAAAAAGAGAGTCATTTTTATCAGATAGGCCTAATTCCTAATCATGTTTCTGATCAGTTGCTCAGTCGTGTTCAGTCTTTGCCACCCCATGACTGTAGCCTGTCAGGCTCCTCTGTCCACGGGATTTCCCAGGCAAGGATACTGGAGTGTGTTGCCATTTCCTTCTCACAGGGACCTTTCCTTCTCCCTGGAATCAGACTTGCTTCTCTGGCATTGTCAGGCTGATTCTTTGCAGCTGAGCCATTAGGGAAGCCCCCACCTCCTAGATAGTGTTTTGCAGAAGGTTTATCATGATCAGTTACTGATTAGAATAGAAAATAAAGTGCACTGCCGTATTGCTTTTGTGAATCCTCGCATATAGAATTGTTATGTAAAATGGTCTCTATCACAACTTTGCTACAGGGCAGTGGAAAACTTAGCTCTAAATAACAAAAACCATAATTTGCAGGGGATTCTTTTGTTGTCTGAAAAAATGCAATGTCTAATCTCTACTGGGTATTGGATTTCATTCATATAGTATTTTACAGTTTGCAAAATGTTTTCTCGACATAATCTCGGTGACCTAAGAACAGCTCTGTGCGGTTTGCAGGAAGAACATTTTCACCTCCATAAACACACACAGATAACCAAGCTGAGATGGCATAGGCAGATGGACGTGCACACACTCGCTTGACTGAGATGTGGCTGAGCTGCTCCTGGTATCCATCTTTCTGACTCCAGCTGTTCCAGGCATCCCAGAACTGCTGGCTGAGACACATGCCTGAGAACTCACGAATGCCTCAGGAAGTTAGAATTATTGGTCCCTCGGTCAATTTTTAGTGACAGATTTTAGCGCTCTCTCCCACTTCTTGTTTCCAAGACAACTTTGACCAAAGGACAAATTTGCTCATTCTTCATACTCAAATTTGCTCACTCTTCATATTCAGTTAGACCAGTGGATTCCAAGTTTGGCTGCACATTAATTCATCGAAATTGGGATGAATTCGAAAATCCTGAAACCCAACACACAGTCCAGACCAACAGCATCAGACTCTGAGTTGAATCTGGGCATCTATAGTTTCAAAACTCCCCCGATGAGTCTGATATGTAGTCTGCATTTGGTCAAGAACCAAAGAGTTAGAGAAACATGGTGAATTTAATCTGATTTAAATCCACAACTCTTTATTAAATGGATCAACTCTTGATTTGAACACAACAAAAATACATGGGTGATCTGATTGGTCTACAAATTTTTGAGTCACTATCATTATTACAATCAAGCTCAATTTACAGAGCACTTCTGCTCAACATTGCACTTTGCCAGTATTATCTGATTAAAACCTCCTTAGATGTGGGTATTATCTCCAATTTTCAGGGGAGGAAACTGAGGTACTTAGGGCTCAGTGACATGCCCAGGATCACACAGCTGCTAAGTGATGGAACTGAGAGATTCAAATCTAGCACTCGACACACCTAACTTCAGAACAACACTGCCCACCATGTGAATGACTGATTTCATGGGCTGGTTCTATGTTTGGTTATTAATCCTATGCCACTTATTAATTAAATGGCAGCTGAGACTGACAGGGATCTTCCTCCTCTCTCCTCTTCCTGTGCTTGTCTCCAGCCAAGAGAGGCTATGCTTTGTTCAGTACCAATTCAGGGCTTCAATGCCCAGCCCCACCTGATAGACGGTGGGGCTCATACATTCCCTATTGTTTGAGTGTATGACACTCCAAGCCACGTGGTCTATACACAGTTGACTAATTTACACAGTCCTATTCCTAATAAGGAGGCTTCCCAGGTGACTCAGTGCGTAAAGTATCTGCCTGCAATGAAGGAGTCACCGGACCTACCCCTGGGTTGGGAAGACCCCCTGGAGGAAGGCATGGCAACCCACTCCAGTATTCTTGCCTGGAGAATACCATGGACAGAGGAGCTTGGCAAGCTACAGTCCACAAGGTCACAAAGAGTTGGAGATGACTGAAGCAACTGAGCACAAACACATATTCCTAATAAATCTATAAGTGATTTGAGGAATCAACGCTGTGGTGTTCAGCTAGGAAAAAAAAAAAAAAAAAGAAACATTTCTTCAACAGGAAATCTACAGTGAGTAGTATGAGTAACTTTCCCAGGAAATTCTTAAAATATTAAACAGTTCCATTTAAGTATGTAGACCCTTGAGCTAAAGTTACCTTAGAGGAAAATGTAATAATCCCAGTGGAGTCCCATTTGAAAGTCAAAAAACAGTCCTCCCCCTCTTCCCTGTTCCCCCTTTTCAGAAAGCAAGTCGGCATATCATTTGGTGAAAGAGGAAGTGAAACAAAGCTTGTGTCCAGTGGCCTGGAGCGTGATGCTCAGGACTCCAGCAGAACCTACAAAAGTCAAATGATGTGGTTATAGATTTTCAGAAATGTTAGTCTATTTATAACATTTGTTTCACAATATATGTAACCAAAACGAATTGCTCCAACAGCTCAAGATAGCAATTCTGAAAAAATCGCTGTAGCTCCCTGTGGCCTAGAAATGACGTCACTGTCTCCCTTTTGAAGCGCTCCCTGTTGGCCAGGCAGCCTCCACCCCAGAGAAGAGGCATTTGACCCAGTGCTGTCTTTACTTCTCTCAGCCACACGGTGTCGCTGTCGAGGACAAGTTGGTTCACCTTAAAATGCTTCCTCTCTGTGAGAAGCCCTTAGGATGCTGGTCCCTAAAAGCGCCACGGGGGCTCTTCCCAGAGGTCAGTGACCTCCCTCAGCACTCAGTTCTCCTGTGGACTCCAACGTGGCTGCCATTCCAACCAAGTTCTTTTAGCTTCTGTACACCAGGAGTTGGCTCCTGAAGCTCTGAGTTGAAATACATTCTATTGTTCACAGAGCTCCCTCCCAACCTCTCTTCCAGCGATGGCCAAGGGCGAAGGTGGCAGCATATTTTCTACCATCTATCCTCCTGACTCCCAACTTCCCAAACATAAAGGCTCTCTCGTATTGCCTTTCCCTAGGCAGTCCGGGCTATTCACCCTTCATTTACGTGTCTCGTGTGGCATAAATGATATGTATTCTCTTAAAGGAAAACTCCCCCCAGGAGTCCACAAGGTATTTTCATCCTGGTACATAGGGAAAAGTAGCTTGTACTTTCGGGGAAGGCAATGGCACCCCACCCCAGTACTTTTGCCTGGAAAATCCCATGGACAGAGGATCCTGGTAGGCTCCAGTCCATGGGGTCGCTAAGAGTCGGACACGACTGAGCGACTTCACTTTCACTTTTCACTTTCATGCATTGGAGAAGGAAATGGCAACCCACTCCAGTGTTCTTGCTTGGAGAATCCCAGGGACGGGGGAGCCTGGTGAGCTTCCGTGTATGGGGTCGCACAGAGTCGGACACGACTGAAGTGACTTAGCAGCAGCAGCAGCAGCAGCTTGTACTTTTCTCACTAAAGAAGTGAAGAGATACAAGAGAAGATCATTTCCTTTAATGGGGCTAAAATAAAATAATACAAAATATATTTCTATCTATCATTTTTATTTTTCAGTGAAGTTACAGATTTGTAATACAATAACATTGTGATAGTCAGTGTATCCAGCCCCTTGGCGGAGTTTCATCCTTCTATTTCTCCCCAGTCCCAGACCTGTCCCTGTTTTCACAATACTCTGCTTAACTATGATCTGGTCTTACTGTTGTTGTTCAGTCTCTAAGTCGTGTCCATCTCTTTGCGACCCCATGGATTGCAGTATGCAGTCTGATCTGGTCTAATGACATGTTTATTGAGAAGGGCGTGAACTCGATCAAGTCAGGGACGGAGGGCCCTGACTTCTAGTCCAGTGCTCCTTCCGCCACACAACACTGCATCTCCACTTCTGGAGAATACTCCCAGGCTGGGAAGGTCAAGGATTTTCTTAGACATTTGATGAGAGGTAGAAATGACTCGAGGTAGATGGGCAAGGCAAACCTCAAGGCATCTGTTCTAGTTTTCTGCATCCCTCCTCTGAACACACGTCTTTTTTCCAGGGACTGATGAGTTCAAACTATAGCCTATCTTCA
The DNA here is from genome assembly GCA_935064755.1 of Tragelaphus eurycerus. Taxonomy (NCBI): domain Eukaryota; kingdom Metazoa; phylum Chordata; class Mammalia; order Artiodactyla; family Bovidae; genus Tragelaphus; species Tragelaphus eurycerus. The sequence goes on along the minus strand of CAKXYN010000006.1, from coordinate 17,691,148 downwards.
GAATAGCCTCACTCTCCTCCCCACTTTGTCCCTCTCCCTGTCCCAGGTACAAATTACCCCCATGTGGGGTTTCCATCAAAACTTACAGCAAACATGTATAATTGTCTTGGCCACCTGGAATTCCGCTTCTCTTTCCTTGGGGAACTGCTCTCTAGCATTCCATGTGATCCTTGTGGGTTTGGCCAGTCCCAGCCACCCCTAGTCACCCACTTGTACGATCCATGCCCAGTACTGAGGCCACAAAGAATAGGGAGCCTTGTATGAGGCCTTAAGAATTATGATTCAGAAGACACAGATTCAAATAAATCGAAAGAGTGTTCTGGGAAAAAGAAAAGGTCAAACGCTTAAAAAGACAAAAGCCACAAGGTGGTTAAAGTTGCCCAGTGAAGACTGTGATCCACTCTAATGCACGTCAGAAAATAATTTTAGGGTAGGAGTTTGATAAGTAGACAGGCTACCATGAGTTAAGTTAGAGTAAGAGTCTGATAAGTATCTGGAGTAGGACAATGCATGGTCAAAAGGTCAGATTCCATCCAGGCTGAGACGGGTATACGTCAGACTTTTTCAGCGGCCTCCTGGCTCTATTTTAGAGTGTTCTCTTGGTAATATTCACTTCATTTTTATTTTCCTTCTACACCAGACAGTCAAGATACCCAAACTCCAGGGCCACAGCAAGTTGGTTTTGTGGCCCAAGTAAGGCAAATACGGCCCCTCCCTGGAATTTTATTTATGGCCACTGGAAGAGATGATGCTTTCCTCTGGCGTCCCTAAGCTGGGATGACAAATCATTTAATTCAGGAATTATGTGACACCATGCATTCTGCCCACACACTACCGCGTGGAGGAGGGTCATCTGCAATAAGAGGAATGAAGGCAGCAGGGCAGGTGATGCAGAGATGGACGATGGGAGAGAGGAAGAGGACACGATGAAAGAGAAGAGGAATTTCAGGTGGCCAAGAGATCTCTGGGTGAGGCCTGGAGTCTCTTGAACTCACTGACTTCCCAGTCCAGTTTCTGTCACATTTAACATATTTCCCCTTTCAGATTTTTCCTCTGTGCTGTATAATAAGAAATATATTTGGCCTTTGTCTCCAGTTTCTGGCAGGGAGCTCCTAAAACCCTTGGAATTTCCTGAGTGATAGGAATGTTTTTGTTATTCATAATTAACCCCTTTTGGCCAGACCTGAGTTTGTGCTGATGCAGTGACTTAGGGTGACGCCCCTAGAGAGCCTCAGGATGGGGCTGGTCACCAGAAAAACCCAACGATTAGAGGGTTAGAAGGTTTAGCCCCACCCCACCCACTAGCCTCTGGGAAGTGGAAGGAAGGCTGGAGATGCAGCTTTATAAAAACTCTAGAACAATAAGATTTGATGAGCTTCTAGGCTGGTGAGTACATCAAGGTGCTGGGGAGGGTGGTCCAGCCGGAGATGGAGTTAAACTGTGTCCATCTTCCTGGGCCTTCCCTTAAGCATCTCTCTCATTTGGCTGTTGCTGAGTTATATCTTAATAGTAAATTAGCAAACATTGTGTTTCCTCAAGTTCATTTTAGCAAATTATCAAGCTTAAGAAGGGGGTGGTGAGAACCTTCAACCTATAGCCATTTGGTCAGAAGTGTGAGTGGCCAAGACTTGCAACTGGCATCTGAAGTAGGGGCAGTCTTGGGGGACCAAACTCTTAAATCTGTGGAATTAACTCCAGGGAGTTAGTATCAGAATTGTATTTAATTGTTTGACCCCAAATTGGTGTCCAGAGAATTGGAAAACCAATTGTTGGTGTTGAAAAACACCCCATATTTTGTCAAAATATACTGGGTTTCATTTGCTGGAGACTCTAGCTTTATGAGGAGAGCAGCCTAGCTCTTCTGTGCTGGGAACAGGTATGTATGTGTATCAGATCCCCAGCCATCGTGTTTGTGTTGTCTGTCTTCCTGAAGCCCAGCTAGACACACAATGGGCACTCCCACTCTCCTTCAAATGGGTAACACCACATCAGGAGCCCTCCCTGTGCCTTCTCCTGCACAGCCTGCTTGTCCTTCCTCTTCCCTAAAAATAGCCATTATCCTGACTTTATAGCAATCATGTTCTTAGTTTTCTTTATAGTTTTATCACCCAAGTGCATCCCCATATACTAAAATTTAGTTTTGCCTTTGTGTGTGTATATTTGGTGAGTGGGATGTGGTATTGAAAAAAAAATATGTCTTACACCAAGGAAGAGTGTTTTACAGTGGGCAGTGCTTTTCAAGCTTTTCAGGGCATGGTTCTCTCAAGCTCAAATGAGCATCAGAATCACCTAGAGGGTTCAGTAAAACACAGATGGCTCATTGGGCTCCATTTCCATGTGGGCTGTGGTTCACTAGATCTGGAGTGAGGACTGTGACTTTGCATTTCAAACCAATTTCCAAGTGATGCTGATGATCCTGGGTTAGTACCACACTTGGAGAATCATATACACAGGATATGTGGGGTAATATCCAGGGATGTCATAAGTTCATCTTATAATAACCAGGCTTCTTTTTCTAAGAATACTGTGAAAATCAGGGTTCAATGGCTCCATAATTTTATAATGCACATATTTATTCTTTGCACTATACCAACTGACGGTGATTTGCTTAGCTGATCCCCTTATGCTCAACCAGAAAAGCCTAGATCTGAGGTCCTATGAACTCTTGCTGTATTTAGAGCTCCCATCTGGTGCCAAACCACTGCTCTACAAAGGTCAAAAGAACCAGGGTGCCCGAGTTCTCTTGGGTGACTAGCCCCTAGAGGTTGGACACATTTCTTTCAAAAGAGAGATTACTGAAATCATAAGAGTCTCCATTTTGCACCTGGAAACCAGAAGGAAAGATTCTCACCTCCAGCTATACCAAATAACCAAACACAAAATGTTCTTTTCAACATCCTTTCACCTTCATCCCATTTGCTACTATGGGTATATGCTGAATAAACTGAAACTATAAGTTTGATGGTGATACAACCTAAAGTAGTACCAATCAATCAAGAGATTGGAAGACTCAATCTCTTCCAACAAAACTCATATGAAGTAAAAAGGAAAATGCTGTACAAGGGAGAAAAACTAAAATTTTTTTTTTCTTATTTCATTTTCATCACTCCACGTGTTGGGTGTTGTGGTAGCCAGTCTCCAAGATGGCTCCAGGGATCCCTGCCTTCCATGTTCTCCCTCTTATACCAAGGCGGGCCTGTGACCAATAGAATATGGCAGAAGAGATGGCATGTGACTTTTGTAGTTCCCATCTTTCCATCCTGGTCTCTCTCTCTCTTTCTCTGAGATAACTCATTCTAGGAGAAACCAGTTGCCTTGGTGCAAGCAGCTCAGGGGAGAGGGCCACATTGCAAGAGACTGAAGCTTCCTGCCCAGGGCCATGTGATCTCAAAAGTGGATTCTCCACCCCAAATCAAGCCTTGGATGATAGCAGATCCAGATGACATTGTAACCCCAGCCTCAAGAAGGATCCTGAGCTAGAACTGGAGCTAACCTGCTCCTGGATTCTTGACTCCCATGAAGAAAAGAAAATGTTTATGGCTTTAAGTTACTAAATTTGGGGGTAATCTTCAATGCAGTAGTTAATAATAAATACAGGTGCTTTCCAATAATACCCCTACTTAAGCCTCTAACAGCCCCGAGGGATTATTACTGTCATGTTTCACTGACCCTAAGGTGATTCAATCTTAGATTCTAAGATTGATTTCAGGATGCCACATTTATTCAATGAACCATTAAGAAAGGAAGGAGGGACTTCCAGTGGTTAAGACTTAGGCTTCTAATGCAGGAGGTGTGGGTTCAGTCTCTGGTTGGAGAGCTAAGATCCCACACTCCTCGCAGCCAAAAAACCAAAACATAATCCAGAAGCAGTATTGTAACAAAATCAATAAAGACTTTAAAAATGGTCCACGTCAAAAAAATTTTTTCTTTATAAAAAAAAAAAAGGAAAGGAAAGAATAGGTGTTAGATTATGATTTATCTTCCCTTGTAAGATAGGCTCCAAGCTCAGGTATGTTAGTATAATCAAATGTGCATCTTAGAACTGATAAAACATTTTGTCCGCTTTTTTTAAGGCAGGAGTTTCTCTGAATATATTGGAAAAACGAAAGTTTTCTTATTCATTCTCATTATTCGGCTTTCTGTGGAGTGGCTACTTAGTATACACCTGTTGAGAGGTTTTATTTTCACTAGAGAGATCGGTATGATTGCTAGGGCCAAGCTGGACTCAGCATACATTTTGTTCTTCATTATAGATCTACATGGGAAAATTCTAAAAGACATAACTTCTCACAATTCTCATGTTAGTCAAGGGAGTTTTTTTTCTGATTTTTTAAAAGATATTTATTTGGGCTTCCCCGGTGGCTCAGATGATAAAGTATCTGCCTGCAATTCAGGAGATGTGGGTTTGATCCCTGGGTCCAGAAGATCCCCTGTAGAAGGGAATGGCATCACATTTCAGTTTTCTTGCCTGGAGAATCCCATGGACAGAGGAGCATGGTGGGCTACAGTCCATGGGGTCACAAAAAAGTCCGATACAACTGAGCAACTAACATACAGATACACATAGTGTCTAATGATCTTTTTTTTTTTTTTTAATGATAGAATGTCAGAGATGTAAGAGATGCAGGTTCGATCCCTGGCTCAGGAAGATGCCCTGGAGAAGGGATTGACTACCCACTCCAGTATTCTTTCCTGGAGAATTCCATGGACAGAGGAGCCTGGTGGGCTAGTCCATGGGATCACGAGGAGTCAGACATGACTGAGTGACTAACATCCTCACTTTCTCATTTATTTTTTTGGCTATGCCAAATCTTAGTTGAGGCATATAGGGTCTTTAGTTAGCATGGGAACCCTTAGTTACATCATGTGGGATCTAGTTACCTGACCAGGGACTGAACCCACGCCCCCTGCATTGGGAGTATGGAGTCTTAGCCACTGAAATACCAGGAAAGTCCCTCTCTTTTCTGTCCTATACATTTGCTCTTTGTGATGAGAAAATGTACTGCACCTACGGCTCTTTCACACCAGCCCAAGGCGGCTTCTAAGCTCCTTATAAAAGCTGACATGAGGGTCCAAGCCAGCATTCTCACACATATTAGGCATCATCACTCCCACTGGACGTATGAGGGTAGAGACATTAAGAAACTTGCTTAAGGTAACAAAACTAGAAGGCGACAAAGCCTGGGGTTCTACCAAGCTGTTCTTGCTGTTATCCCTCCCACATCACTGAGCCTTCTCCAAAGAACAGTGGTGTGGCCCCTCTCCTGGCCTTAAACGATATTCACAGCAAAGCAAAAAAACTGCCAGTTCCTGGGAAAGTTTTCAGTGGCCTCTGAATCTTTTACATGAATAGCATGATGCCTTTCATCTTGGGAACACAGGAGTGTTTCATAAACATTATCTCATTAGTCTTTAAAGCACCACAGCTTTTCAAACAAATGAGTTAATGTTTGCAGAAAAGTCCTTGAGATCTGAAGACCATAGGCACAGTATGAAGGTACAACGTTGTTCTAAAGCCCAAATAGCTGTCACAGAGTCACAGCCTTAGCGAGTTCTTCTATGAAAGTGTCAGACTTTCCAAGTTATGGAGATGGAAGCAGAATTGATCTCCAAACCAGAGATGGCTTTGTTGGCTCTGCCTTGGAGAGGGAGTAAATCTTTCACACAGAGCTGCCAGAGGGGATTCCATTGGCTATTCTGATCCATTGTTGGTGACTGCCTGATGAGCTGAGTAGAGAAGGATGCTAAGGCCATGTCTGGGCTCACTGGCACTGATTGGTGATGTCTCCCTTGGGGACAGGACTGGAGAGTTTAAAGCATATGTTCCAGGAAGTTGCCCTTCTTGCTGCAGATCAACCTTGGCTGCATATTGGAATCAGTCGAAGAGCTTTTTAAAAAACAGTAGTGCCCAGGACTCATCCTAGACCAACTGAATCAGAATTTCAGGGAGTGAGTATATCTACATATTTTTAAAGTGCTGGTGAGTCTAATTGGCATCCAGATCTGAGATTCACTGCTGTGAAATCATCACTTCCTAGGGCAGTCTTCTGGTCCCATCACTTCATGGCAAATAGATGGGGAAACAGTGGAAACAGTGTCAGACTTTATTTTCTGGGGCTCCAAAATCACTACAGATGGTGACTGCAGCCATGAAATTAAAAGACGCTTACTCCTTAGAAGGGAAGTTATGACCAACCTAGACAACATATTAAAAAGCAGAGACATTACTTTGCCAACAAAGGTTCGCCTAGTCAAGGCTATGGTTTTTCCAGTGGTCATGTATGGATGTGAAAGTTGGACTGTGAAGAAGGCTGAGTGCCAAAGAATTGATGGTTTTGAACTGTGGTGTTGGAGAAGACTCTTGAGAGTCCCTTGGACTGCAAGGAGATCCAACCAGTCCATTCTGAAGGAGATCAGTCCTGGGTGTTCATTGGAAGGACTGATGCTAAAGCTGAAACTCCAATACTTTGGCCACCTCATGTGAAGAGTTGACTTATTGGAAAAGACTCTGATGCTGGGAGGGATTGGGGGCAGGAGGAGAAGGGGACGACAGAGGATGAGCTGGCTGGATGCATCACTGACACGATGGACGTGAGTCTGAGAGAACTCCGGGAGTTGGTGATGGACAGGGAGGCCTGGCGTGCTGCAATTCATGGGGTCGCAAAGAGTCGGACACGGCTGAGTGACTGAACTGAACTGAGGGCAGTAAATCTCAATCTTGACCATACATAGGGATTACATGGGTTGTATGAAAAATTGTATGTAAATTTGTATGAAAACTTTATTGATGTCTAGATTGCAACCCTGTATGTCCTGATTTAATTGATCTGGGGTGTGGCCTAGACATTGGAAATCTCAAAAGCTACAGCAATTTTTTTTCTACAGACTTAATTTTTTAGAGTAGTTTTAGGTTCAATTTTAGGAACAGAACAGAAAGTATGGAGGGTTCCCAAATACCCTGTGCCCCCATGCAGATACAACCTCCTCCATTATTAACTTCCTCCACCAGATTGTACTTTTGTTACAACTGATGAATCTACAATGACACATTATAATCATTCAAAGTCCATTGGCTACATTAGGGTTCACTGTTGGTGTTATACATGCTATACCTGAGCCCCATTCTTCTGTCTGGGCCATCTCCACAAACCATCAAACTCTGATGTCCTCACCTGCATAGGGAGCCCTGAGGATGTGGACCTGAATATTCCTCTCATTATATAGTATGAGACTCATCATTGCCTCTAGGGTGACGCTTCCCTGAGCCAAAGAAACACACAGTAGTTCTCAGGTTACCTGACTCATGACTACCTGATCCTCTGGCCACAGACGCTGTAGACTGAATCACCAAGATTGCCTTTGCAGAAACTGGTTACTAATATGTCATTTCATTTCTGTCTCTTCGCAACCTCCAGTTTTGTCTGTCACACACCTTTGGAATGTCTTTCTCCCTTATCTTCATCCCCACCCCGTACCAATGCCCAGATGGAAGTTGTTTTTCAACCTTTGCAGGGCTTTGTAGATTACATACACCACTGCCCATATGCACATATTGGATTGGGCAAAAATTCATCTGGATTTTTCTGTAACATCATATGGAAAAACCTAAATGAACTTTTTGGCCAACCCAATACAAGAATACCTTGTGATAAACACATATGGACTCAGAAATAGAATTTGCGGGAGAACTGACTTGACCCTAAACTATGGAGGGATGAAATGTCTGACAAGTGGATTATTATATCTCTGAAATTATCTTGCCTTTCCCACTCAGAGAAGTCTTCCCCTTGGAGACCAAGATAGCTACAGTAGAAAATTTTCTCCAAAATTGTGAAAATTTTTGGAGAAAATTTTTCTCTAAAATTGGGAGTCAGGATTCCTTCCAAACCTAGGGAGCTATATTGCTTAAAGGGCACATAATATTTTCCTATAGAATTGGAGCAAGATCTGCAAAGGTGGTGGTACCCTGCATACCTATTCAAGAGTAGAAGATGGAATACATATCAGAGTTCCTGTCCATTGAACAGGCAGCACCTAATTTTATGAACTTTTCTTTTCATTCTAAACTCCTTGTTGTCACTGAGTGTGTTAGTTGCTCAGTCATATGCAACTCTTTGCGATCCCATGAACTGTAGCCTGCTAGACTCTTCTGTCCATGGAATTAGCCAGGCAAAAACACTGGAATGGGTAGCCATTCCCTTCCTTCTCCAGGGGATCTTCCTGACCAGGGATTGAACCCAGGGCTCCTGCATTGTAGGCAGATTCTTTACCATCTGAACCAGCAGGGAAGGACCTGTCTAATTTGTATCCTCTATTATCATTTAATGATTTTCTCATGTTTCAGGCTCCATGCTTTTCTTTTCATCTGTCATTCACTTCTTTCCAAAGCTGTAACTGTGGGGTTTGATAGATAATTTGGGAAGTTTTGTGTTAAAAAGGCTTTTCAATAAGACTTCTCAGTGCTTAGGAAATGCATGTGATGGATCTTCAGGAAGCTGTGTATTGTGTGCACTCTTTCCCAAACTTTTTCTTTTGTCTTTTTTCCTCCCAGACTTTTCAAGGACAGGTCATAGGACATCAGTTTGGTTTAGAAGATGCTGATAAAGTCTCTGTCAGAGACTACTATCCCTTCTTCTGGGTTGAATTGTGTCCCCTTCAAAAAAGGTATGTTGAAGTCATACTCCCCAGCACCTCAGAGTGTGACCTTATATGGAAATACAGTCTTAGTAGAGGTAATCTGGTTGAAACTAGATGGTTGGAGTGAGCCCTAAGGCAACATGACTGGTGTCCATGTAAATCTGGACACAGAGATAGACATACGCAGAAGAAAGACAATGTGAAGAAACACAGGGAGAAGATGATTGTCTACAAGCCAAGAAATCCCTGAGGCTACCAGAAGCTAAGGGAAGCCTGAAACAGCATTTTCAGAGGGACTGAGGTCTTGCTGAACCTTGATATCAGACTTCTGGCCTCCAGACTGTGAGACAATAAATTCCTGTTGTACTAAGCTATCCAGCTGTGGTAGTTTGTTACAGCTAGGAAACTAGGAAGCTATTGTTGTTGTTTAGCTTTTGTTTAGTTTCTAAGCCCTGTCCAACTCTTTTCCGACCCCATGGACTGTAGCCCTCCAGGCTCCTCTGTCCGAAGGATTTCTCAGGCAAGAATACTGGAGTGGGTTGCCATTTCCTTCTCTGGGGAATCTTCCCAACCCAGGGATTGAACCTGCCTGTCTTTCTTGGCAGGCAGATTCTTTACTGCTAAGCCACCGGGGGGACTAATACATCCTCTAATATCCGTCCTTATAGCTAGACGGCAGGTAAATTGGGTTCATTTTTTTTCTCTCTCTGCTTCTTTTTGTAAACTTTTTGAGAAATTTTATAATAAGCTTAAAAATAACAATACTCATTGTGCTCCACTTCCATTGTAATGGAACTTCCCAGATGGCTCATATGATAAAGAAGCCATCTGCAATGTGGGAAACATGGGTTCAATCCCTGGGTCAGGAAGTTTCCCTGGAGACAGGGATGGCAACCCACTCCAGTATTCTTGCCTGGAGAATTCCATGGACAGGGGAGCCTTGTGGGCTACAGTCCATAGAGTAGAAGTATCAACTTCTAGCTAAACAAATGGGCAGCTAGGCTAGAGATCAACAAACTCTTTTGTAAAGTACTACATAAGGACATATCTTAGGCCTTGTGGGACATGTGTTCACTGTCAGAACTACTAAATTCTACCACTGTGGCAGGAAAGCACCATAGACAATAAGTAAGCAAAGAAGTATGGCCGTGTCCCCTTGACTCTATTTATAGACAGACAGCAGACGAGATTTGGCCCATGAACCATGGCTTGCTGACCTCTGATCATCAAGCAATTAGTGCATGCTATGAACTGTTTTAGGAGCTGGGGATACAATAGTGAGCAACATAGTCAAAGACTCTGTCTCCTAGAGCTTGGAAAAATCTCCAAGCTGTGTCTTCAGTACCTTGAGCAGTACAGGACTCACAATGTACAATCCAGAAATACTGAACCAGTAAGTGATTGACAGTCCCCTGGCAGGAAGATATGAACCAAGCTGTGGAATTGCTGGGCCAAGGGGAATCTCTGGGTCCCCTGAGTTGCCAACTAAAGCCTAACAAAAGAATCTCCATTGATAGTTTGATTCCTTAACAAGACAAAAATAAACTTACATCAAAAAGTTCTTATATTCACCAAAAAACATGTACAAGAATGATTTTAGCAACATATTTCCTGAAAACCACACAAATATCCATTAATAGAATTATGGGTAAATGAACTGTAGAATATTCAAACAATGGAGTACTATACAACAAAGGAAATCAATGAACTACTGCTATGTGAGATGACACAGATGAATCTCAAAAATATCACAAAATCAAACCATCTATCCCCCACCCTGAACTTGGATACTGAGGACTGAAATTATAAGCCACTTCACGGTTTATTATCCATAGTCTTTGTTACCATGGGCTTCCCTGGTGGTTCAGGTGGTAAAGAATCTGCCTGCAACGCAGGAGTCCCGGGTTCAATCCCTGAGTTGGGAAAATCCCCTGGAAGCGGGCACGGCAACCCTCACCAGTATTATTGCCTAGAGAATTTCAATGGACAGATGAGCCTAGCTGGCTACAGTCCATGGAGTCACAAAGTCAGACATGACTGAGCGACTAAGCACACACACACAGTCTTTGTTAGCATAGCTTTACTTCCAGGATATTCTTTTTAAAAAAAAATTTATTTGTATTTATTTGCTCTCTCTAGGTCTTAGTTGCAGCATTCAGGGCCTTTAGTTGTGGCTTGTGGGATCTAGACTCCTGACCAGGGATCAAACCCCAGGCCCCCTGCATTGGGAGTACAGAGTCTTGGCCACTGGAACACAGTGGAGGTCCCTATTCCAGGATACTCTTGCCTAGACAAATAACTTTATTCATTATAGGAACATCCTGAAAGACCCATTATCTCTTCAACAGTGAATGACAGCAATTTCCATCTCAAAGAGTCTTTGAACCTCTCACCTCAAAATCCTTGCCTTGCTCTTCTCATCAATCCTAAAAAGATATCATGATTCTTATTAATCCTAGTCAAGCCTTCCCATCAAAAGACTCACCTTAAACCAGAATTAAAATCTCAAATTCATCTTTATCCTCCCTGCTCCAACCAAAGCTCTTTCAAGGTGATGTTCTCCCTGATGGCAGTAAGTAACACACACAGCTTTGTCTTATGAACAGATTGTTCTGGTAATATTTTGGGAGTCAGCAATCAACAACATAATGTTTAGTGACGAAAACCAGACACACAGAAAAACATGCTTTACAAATCAATTTATACTGAGTTCAAGAACAGGCAAAACTAATCTATGCTGATGGAAATCAGAACTGTAGTTAGTTACTCCAGGAGTGCTTATTTCCTGGGAGACGACATGAGAGAGTTTTCTGGGTGCTGGAAATGTCCTGTATCTTGATGTAGTTGGTGGTTACACATGTGTAAATAAACACATGTAAAACTTTGTTTAGCTGTACATTTTTGCATGTATTTTACTGCATGTAACAAAAAGATCAAAAAAATTTTAAAGGTTCGAAACATAATAAATGTTAGGGATTATCAGGAGAGCTGCCTGTAGGTTTAAAACTATTGTTTTAGGGGATTTCCCAGGTGATCCAGTGGTTAAGACTTTGCTTTTCATTGCAGGAGGCACATGTTCAATCCCTAGTCAGGGAGCTAGGATCCCATATGCCTTGGGGCCAAGATCCAAAATATGAAACAGAAGTAACATTGTAACAAATCCAATAAAGACTTTAAAAATGGTCAACATTAAAAAAAATTTTTTTTTTAATATGATAGTTTTATTCCGAGTTTTTTAAGGAATCTCCATACTGTTCTCAGCAGGTAAAGAATGAGCCTGCTAATTCAGGAGACACAGTAGATGTTGGTTTGATCCCTGGGTTGGAAGAATCCCCAGGAGGAGGAAATGGCAACTCACTCCAGTATTCTTGCTGGGAAAATCCCATGGACAGAGGAGCCTGACTGGCTACAATCCAAAGGAATGCAAAGTGTTGGACATGACTGAGCAACTAAGCACTATACTGTTCTCCATAGTGGCTGTGTCAATTTACATTTCCACCAACAATGCAAGAGGGTACCCTTTTCTCCACACCATCTCTAGCATTTATTGCTTGTAGATTTTTTGATAATGGCCATTCTGTATGACAGAAACCAATACAATATTGTAAAGCAATTATCCTCCAATTAAAAATAAATAAAATTTTTAAATAAATAAATAAAAATTAAAATAATAAAGCTATTGCTTTTAAAGGTTTGGCCTAAATGACATGGAGTCAGATACTGAGAGAGATCTCAGACTGGTGACCTCAGTTTTACTCTCAAACCCTTCTAGCATTGTCTCCAGCTGCGACAGGAGAGGTCACTGCAATTGACCCTAAACCCTGCACACAAATCAGTGATATTTGTATACATGTTACAAAGGGGATTGTGGTGAAAATTAGCAAGTGGAACACTTGAAACAGAGTCTTCCACTTCCAGGATGCAACCTGTGGATACTGACATCTTGAAACATCCCCTGTTCGGGACTTAATAGTGTTGTTCCTATAAAAACCTAATATGTGACATATTGTATAAGGGGACTTACCACCTCTTCCTCTATTTTAAAGATTTGGCTACCTCAGTCAAGATTACATCCAGAATCTTGTATATAAAATTGGGGAAGGGGGTAGTGCAGAAGGTTTCTGCTCTCATTATTCATGAGATTCACCCATGGCGTCTCATTTGCAGTAGTCTGTTCCTTCTAATTGGCTGTGAAGGAGCTGTCTATTAAAGACAACTATCTTATAATTTTAAAAAATATTTTGATAAGATAGATATCAGGGTTTATTTTATCATCCTATGTCTCTGTTTTATGCAAGTGAGTCCATAAGCTTCACCAGACTGCTGGAAAATGTATGTATGTATGTGGCAAGTGTGTGAGAGAGAGAGAGAGAGAGGAAGAGTGTGAGAGATTGGTTAATCAATTCCCAGAGTTCACATGAAACCCAGCTCCAGAAAGGCCTAGTAGACTTCTGTAACTGCAATAATTGAAATAAATATCTAAATTAACAGACACATACACACAAAAATATTTCATGTGAAAAGAGAAGGAAGAACAATGTGTATTAGCCTTGGGTAGATGACTCAACTCCTCTACTTGTTAAGACATGTTGGATCATTTTCACAAACCAGGCTGGGCCAAGTCCTGTAAACCTGGGCTGTTGTTAATCCTCCTCTCATCTCAGAGAAGTGAAGTGAGAAAAACTCAGGCTGTGCTACAAAATGTCCTGCTCAAAGTAGAGCTTTTCATTGCTTTCATTTTTAAAATGAACAAAAAAAGGTATATATTTGATATTTATCAGAAAAATCTCATTTAGTAGCTAGACTTAGTAGATACCATGTGCTTACATTTCCCAAACACAGAGTGGGAATTACGGCTTCCCTGTAACATTTTTAGCCTGTGGTTATTGCTTGTCTCATCTGGCCCATCCCTCTACTTAATTGCAGGCACAATTATTCTCCAGTATTTACCATGGAGTGACTCTTCTGTTCGCCCACAAGAACAATGGTTTTCTCATACACTTGGGGACTGTCCTTTAAAGACTGTGGACTGCTCCCCAAATTTTAGGACTCTTTCTTTTCTCTTTTTTGTTTTCTTTCCAAAAGTAATATGTGTTTATGGAAGACATTTCAGTAAGTACAGATAAGTAAAATGAATTAAAACCAAAGTCACCGAGAATTTGATCCAAAAACTTTTTATGTATACAGAAGGCAATGGCACCCCACTCCAGTACTCTTGCCTGGAAAGTCCCATGGATGGAGGAGCCTAGTAGGCTGCAGTCCATGGGGTCGCCAAGCATTGGACATGACTGAGCGACTTCACTTTGTCTTTTCACTTTCATGTACTGGAGAAGGAAATGGCAACCCACTCCAGTGTTCTTGCCTGGAGAATCCCAGGGATGGGGAAGCCTGGTGGGCTGCCGTCTATGGGGTCACACAGAGTCAGACACGACTGAAGTGACTTAGCATAGCATAGCATAAATATAAATATGCATAATATTTTACTATGCTGATTATGTTTTATCAAACCAGTTCCTTGTTGTCAGACACTAAGGCTCTTGTCAGTTTTCTAGGTATAAAAAATACTCCCAAAATTATTCCTGGAAACTAAACATCTTTGATGAGGCTCTTGAATTTCTAAAAGCAAAAATATTGGGTCAAAAAGGATGGGCAGACTTTCTAGATTGTCATCTTTCTGAAAAATTGCACCAAGTCCCATACTCGTTCCCACTAGCATTAAGTGTTAGAGAAAACATAATCGAAGAGCTCTCACACACCTACAAAAACCAAATTGTAGTGAAGGTACATCCCATCAATTTCCTTAGATTTCAGTTCCAGGGGTTTCCTTGGTGTGAGTGTTTGCTTGTAAATTTGGTCACAACAGTGAAATGATCCTCAGAGGAAACTATCTAACCTTGAAGCCATATATGCCATTCAGGTGACTCAGTTTCTACAGAAATTTTTGTTTTCATGTTGCCAGGTGATAATAAGCTGTTTCAGTACAGTTCCTGGGGGAATTCCCAGCCAAACTGAGGGGTTTAGTATATGACAGATGCAGAATATGAGCTATGATTAGAAATAAACTAGGGTAGAAGGAAATTTGTGTAAGCTATTTCCTCTAGACAATTTCTGTGAAAGGATCTACAAACTAGGAGAAACTTTGAGCTACTCAAATTTGGGCTCTGAGGGGGATGACTAAAGGGTCACTTTTGTTGATTCAGTTGCCAAGTAGTATCTGACTCTTCGAGACCCCATGGATGGCAGCATGCCAGGATTCTCTGTCCCTTACTGTCTCCCAGAGTTTGCCCCAAGTTCATGTCTGTTGAACTGTGATGCCATCCAACCATCTCATCCTCTGTTGCCCTCTTCTCCTCTGCCTTCAGTCTTTCCCAGCATCAGAGTCTTTTCCAATGAGTTTCATTTTCCAATGAGACCCTTTTCCAAAGGGTCACAGAAGCCTGCCAAAGCCCCCTTTGGTCGGGGAAGAGTCTGAGTTCCAGAGACAAGACGCCAGCATCTGGGCAGGGGCAGAAGAGAAAGAGGAGGGAGCCAAGGAAACTGGTGGGTTTACATGTTAGACTGACCTGGATTTAAGCAAAGTTTCTTCACTTGCAAAATGTGACTTGGGGCAGACTAGCCATCCATGGGGTCGCACAGAGTCAGACATGACTGAAGCGCCTCAGCAGCAGTCAACCTCTCTGACCTTCGACTCTATAAACAGGAGACATGCACCACCTCTCTGTTAAGAGATTTCAGTGAAACAATACATGTAGAAACTAAGTAGAGTAATGAACACGTTGAAGAAACTCAGTTGAGTTGCTGTTATTACTGTCATGATTAATAATTGTTATTGCCATTTCCTTTGAGGATAGATTTAGGGGGGAAAGTGCTTAATCTTTTTTGGATCCTCTGTTCTTTTTCTAAAGTATTTGTTTATCTTTTTCAATTGGAGTATAATTGCTTTATAAATCTATTTGACACAAGTAGTGTATATATGTGGAGAAGGCAATGGCACCCCACTCCAGTACTCTTGCCTGGAAAATCCCATGGACGGAGGAGCCTGGTAGGCTTCAGTCCATGGAGTCGCTAGAGTCGGACACGACTGAGCGACTTCACTTTCACTTTTCACTTTCATGCATTGGAGAAGGAAATGGCAACCCACTCCAGTGTTCTTGCCTGGAGAATCCCAAGGACGGGGAGCCTGTTGGGCTGCCATCTATGGGGTCGCACAGAGTCGGACACGACTGAAGTGACTTGGCAGCAGCAGCAGCAGTGTATATATATATGTCAATGCTACTTTCTCAATTTGTCCTACTCTCTCCTCCCCTCTCTGTGTCCACACGTTCATTCTGTACGTCTGTATCTCTATTCCTGTCTTGCAAATAGGATCATCTTACCATTTTTTAAGATTCCATATACATATCTTAATATATGATATTTGTTTTTCTCTTTCTATTGCAGTTCTTATGCGTGTGCATGCTAAGTCGCTTCAATCGTGTCCAACTCTTTGTGACCGTATGCGCTGTAACCTGTCAGTTTCCCCTGTCCAAGGGATTCTCCAGGCAAGAATATTGTTGTGGGTTGCCATACTCTCCTCCAGGGGAATCTTCCCAACCCAGTGATCGAACCTGTGTCTTTTATGTCTCCTGCATTGGCAGGTGGGTTCTTTACTGCTAGCGCTACCTGCTTAACCTACTGTCTAAGGACTCCTAAGAGGCCCATGGATTGCTATCTATGTTGAGGGAAGTTGTTAAACTTGGATGGAAAAAAATTTTATCATTGTTTTTACTCATCTCTAATGAAAATTTAGTATTAATATATCCTTTGTTGTGACTGCATGGAAGAAGTCACAGCAGAATCAGGATACTGATTGTACTTTGAACAACAATACAAAATTACACATCTTTTTGTATCACATTGAAATTGTTGGATATATCTCAAAATATCATTTCAATTGGAATTGTAGTTCAAAAGTACGATAGTTCTGGGACTTCCCTGGTGGTCCAGTGGCTAAGACTCCATGCTCCCAGTGCAGGTGACCCAGGTTTGCTCCCTGGTCAGGGAACTAGATCCCACATGCTTCAACTAAGGGTTTATATGTCACAACTAAAAACCCTACATGCCAGTGCTAAAGATCCTACATGCCGAAATGAAGACCCCATGCAGCCAAATAAATAAATAAAAAGAAGTACAGTAGTTCTTAGACACCCCCTCTTTAGCCCACTGCTAGATCACTCTTGATCACTGCTTTCCTATCTACAGGTGCTTGTGCGATAGAGCTGCCTTGCAAGACAACTATCTTACGATTTAAAAAAATGTTTTGTTAAAATGGTCCATATCTGGGTTTACTTTCTTATCCTATGTCTTTGTTTTTTTGCATTTTAAACAGTAGTCTTCAAAGAAGTCCATAACCGTCACCAGGCTGCCTAAAAGACCAAGGCACAAGAAAGATTAGAACTCTTTAGGCAGGAGACCTTGGTCTCAGGAGGAGCTCTGCTGTCTAATAGCCAATGAGGCTTCTTTATTAACTAACTAGTTTTCTGTTGCCTAGGCCAGTAAACACCAAATGCAGACAGTTTCTGTATAGTTCCCAGTAGGGCAGGGGACTCTGTTACTTGAAAGAACCTAACAATATAACGGATGAGAGATGTAAAGAGAGAAAATATCTGTTACCTCCAGAGGAACCTGCTGTCTGGAGCACCCAAGGCAAAGAAAGTTGCCTGATGAGGTGGATGGCCCAAATGCATGGATAGCAGAGGAAGATAGAAAAGGAGAAAGAGTTTTTTTCCGGTAAGCGGCCTGAGGTGACCCCTAAAAATGGTGCGCTATTCACTTGACCCAGAAAACCCCACAAAATCATGCAAATCAAGAGGTTCAAATTTTTGTGTTCACTTTAAGAACACGTGTGAAACTGCCCAGGCCATAAAGGGTATGCATATCCGAAAAGCCACCAAGTATCTGAAGGACGTCACTTTAAAGAAGCAATGTGTGCCATTCCGTTGTTACAACGGTGGAGTTGGTGGGTATGCACAGGCCAAACAGTGGGGCTGGACGCAGCATCGGTGGCCCAAAAAGAGTGCTGAATTTTTACTATATATGCTCAAAAATGCAGAGAGTAATGCTGAACTTAAGAGCTTAGATGTAGATTCTCTGGTCATTGAGCACATCCAAGTGAACAAAGCCCCCAAGATGCGCCATAGGACTTACAGAGCTCACGGTCGGATCAACCCCTACATGAGCTCTCCCTGCCACATTGAGATGATCCTTACTGAAAAAGAACAGATTGTTCCTAAACCAGAAGAGGAGGTTGCACAGAAGAAAAAGATATCCCAGAAGAAACTGAAGAAACAAAAACCTATGGCCCAGGAATAAATGCCGCAAAAAATAAATGCAAATGAAAGTAAAAAAAAAAGGAGAAAGAGGCTGAAGAAGAGAAAGTGATCAAGAAACCAGAAAACACAAAGCCCCTAGCAATGGAGGCCATACAATCTGAAGACTGGAAAAAAAAAAAAAACAGGAAGGAAAAAGGAGGAACATGAAATAAAGGACGATGAAACCAAACAACAAAATGGTAGTGAATACTTTATTTGCTGTATTGAAACAAGTAAATTTGGGGGTATTTCCTCATGGTCCTCCTGCCCCTCCTTCCGCATATTCCCATGGTGATCAACTGCTTTATTCCATTTCCCATCTTTCTTCTTGTCCAGGCCTTTCTCTTTTTATATCCATGATCTTCAGTCTTGTCTTTGAAGGCCAAAGAGTTTTCCACACGTCAGAAAAATCCAGGATTTGGTAGTCCTTGTAATAACTCACTCCTTTGCCTATTTTGATTCATTCATTTAGATTCAAATATTCTCAATCTGCCCCCCAACCCCCAACCTGGGGAATTACATGTATGTTTCATAACA
This sequence comes from Tragelaphus eurycerus, assembly GCA_935064755.1. Classification (NCBI taxonomy): domain Eukaryota; kingdom Metazoa; phylum Chordata; class Mammalia; order Artiodactyla; family Bovidae; genus Tragelaphus; species Tragelaphus eurycerus. The sequence continues at coordinate 17,672,624 of CAKXYN010000006.1, read as the reverse complement.
TGAATCAGTTCAAAAGGCCCTTTGTTAGAGGTTTGCATACAAATGGGAAACACCATATAAACAGTGAAAAAATATATCTTTTCAGGTTGTTGGATTTTCTCCTTAATGGTCTTTAAAAAAGCAACTAGAAATCTTTCATTTAATAAACGCAGGCACATATAAATATATAGAATAGTAACTGGAATGTGATATTCATCATTGTAATGTTTCTCAAAAACATGATTTCAGCCAGAGTTTATCTCAGGTAGGCTGGACACTGTCAGTCTGTTAAATTAACTCCAGAGTGTGGTTTATTTTCTCACTCTTAAAAAAAACCCCAGAATTTCTCTGCTAAGTTCAAACAGCAATATCCGGAGACGATGCCAGTCTTTATACACACTTATAAAAGTAGAGGACGTAGTGTATGATACACTAGTATAAAGTTTTACAAATTAATACAAGTAAAATATATAAATTACAGTGACACAGAGGAAGATTTTGGGTTTGTCTTGGGGTAATTCTTCTAGCAGTCATATTGCTGTAAAGAAAATGAAATAAGTATCAGGTTCTGATCAGGCTAAACAAACAATGATGACATTTCGGTGCTTTAAATCTGTTTTAAGCAAACAAAGCAGACCAATCTCAGCTTCAGCAGGGGTTGGGCCAACAACAATGAGAGCTTAGACAATGCTCATAAAATGTTTCCTAAACAAACCGGACCGTTGTCCTTCCCAAGTAAAAGCTGAAGAAAGAGGCCGTGGAAAGTGCAGCTTAAAAGGCCTGGCTGGCTTTTATATGTTCAGGGCGGGTTTTTAACCTCAAGGATTTAAGAGATAATGTCATGGAAGTTTTACATTGGTGCCAAGCCCATGTGGGCAACTTTTAAATTAAATGCTACATATAGAGTTGACCAACCTATACTAAAAATTTTGCTCTTCGAAACTGTCTTTTGTCTCGCAAACAAACATAACAGATCTGACCTGCAGTGTCTGGGAAAAAGCCACCCCTATAGTGACTGGGAAACCAAGCAGGACTCTTGGCTCCCTTAACCCAGAAAAGAGTGTCATTCTGCCAAACCACTGTAGCAATTTTAGTCATTGACACATTATATTATTGTTTAATCACTAAGTCGTGTTTGACTACAGCCAGGCTCCTCTGTCCATGGGATTCTCCAGGCAAGAAAAGCAGAGTGGGTTACCATTTCCTTCTCCAGGGGATCTTCCTGAGCCATGGATCCTGCTTTGGCAGGTGGATACCTGTCCCCAAAATGCACCAGTGCTGAAGTACAAGGGGGTCTCACCCAGTTTATACTCTTGCCTTGTAGGAAACTGGAGGCTAAAGATAGGTTATATTATAGTAATCCCAAGAGCCTTCTTTGCCTCTGCCCAACCGTATTGCCTGGAAACAATTCCATATTGAAAGTTTTCCACTCTGCTGTTTTTTCGGAAATTTGGCAGGCTCCCAAAGCAATTATTAATCTTGCTGTATTTGCCTGATAAGGACATCTAGATTTTTATTTTAACTTCCCCTCAAAAATTATAGAAAGTTTCCATCTATTTAGAGCAAAGCTTTTCATGATAGCCATGGGGTTTTCATTTTTTATTAGGCTTTGTCTTACTTTCAAAGGAAGTTAGGAAACCTTGAACCAGAGAAGTAAGTGGTTAGGAAAATACAAATTAAATAAGTTTTAGTTTTCCTAATCCTGCTTTACAGAACAAGACATAAAACAACTCTCCCTTCCCCCCAAATTTGACCAAAGCTGGACTTCTGTCAGTTCAGTAATATATGTTTTTTTTAGGAAAATATAGAAACAAGAACTTTCCCCACTAGTAACAAATGCATATTTCTTTTCCAAATCACATCCCCAGGAAACAAGCGCTTCCTGGTTTTCTTTCACAGTGAAAGGTTTTTAATAAGCTCTTATTCAAAGGCTACTAGTGATTCTCTATGCTTAGCTATTTGGGCATTTTTGTGACTCCTTATTAGGAAGGAACTGTAGAAAACCCAACAGAACAGCAAGCCCTGCATACAGGTTAAGAGCAGGAGCTGTGGCATTTGAAGCCTGTTGCTTCCTAACCAGGTGATCTTAGAAACATTGCTTAATCTCTGCATCATAGGCTCTTCTGGAATAGGGGTTTAACATGATGCCTAGGGCAATGGGTGATAGCAGTTACTTGTATATACTAGTTGGGAATGTGAGAGCAGGCAGAAAGAGAACATTTCTTTTGTGTCTCTGCAGTCTGAGCAGGGGGTAGCGAAAGGGGTAGTGGGTTAGATCCTGAAGAAGCACCTTGTCTATAGGTGACGTCTTATTTACACAGAGCCAACTACAAAGAACCAAGATAACCCAGTAACTGTGACTCTCAAGGAAGCTTACCATTGAGAGCAAAAGGGGGAAGGGATAGTTATGGAGTTTGGGGTCAATACTTACATACTGTTATGTTTAAAATGGATAACCAACAAGGTCCTACTGTATAGCACAAGGAACTCTACTCAGTGTTACATGGCACCCTAGGTGGGAAGGGAGTCTGGGGGAAAATAGATACATGTATATGTATGACTGAGTCCCTCTGCTGTCAACCTGAAACCATCACAACACTGTTAATTGGCTCTACCCCAGTATAAAATAAAAAGTTAAAAAATAAAAAACTCACTGCTATAAATGCTTTTCCACAAAAATGGAATAAACACTAGTAGGTTGAGCAGGGTTTAATTTTTGTCTTCTTGTCTCTAGGATGAAAACAATGGTGCATTTTTACACAGGTTCTTACCTGCTGGCGAGAGGAACAATAACCACAGATACCTCCAAGCATTCCGTTTATTACTTGAATGAGGCACAAGATGAATTCAATCCCACCAAGTGCCAAGAGGATCGAAAACAGAGAGACATTCCATTCCACTATATGCTTGGGTTCGATGCATTGGGACCATGTGGAGCTATCCAGAAGGTAACTGTGGATAAAAAGAGAAACTTCTGATACACAGCCATACCAATGGGATGTCTCATAAACATACTTCTCATGCCATGTTTTTTCATTTAGAAAAAAAAATTAATTCAATGCCTTATATCAGATGCTTCCAATCCAAGTCTTTCTGCAGAATAAGGAATTTAGCCCAGATCTTGTTGCAATAATTAAAAGATTGTTGCGCACTCAGTGTGAGTTAGACATCTAGACAAGTCTAGGGATAGAATAGCCTGAACTCTGTCCTGGAAAAACATTTCTTAAGAGAAGAAATGATAGGCAATCTGAATGCAACCAATAGCTTGATCAGGTAAACTAAGCGTCAAAGGGTCACAGAGGAAGGACATGTAACTTGGGCAAAGGAGAAGAGTTGCTTATGTATCTAGTCCACAAGTCTGAGCTCCATGAAGGTAGGAACTAGAGCTATTCATGTCTGTCTATTCAATCCCTAGACCAGTATCTGGCCCATAGTAAGTATTCTACACAATGGAAAAGGAATTGAATGACAAATAGCAATCTGAAAATTTCACAAATTTCATTTTGTGAAATGTTCGCTAACCATCTGCTGTTGTTGTTTAGTTGCTAAGTCGTGTCCAACTTTTTCAACCCCATAGACTATAGCCTGCCAGGCTCCTCTGTCCGTGGGATTCTCCAGGCAAGAATACTGGAGTGGGTTGCCGTTTTCCTCGGGGATAGAACCCACATCTCCTGCATTGTAGGCAAATTCTTTACCACTCAGCCACCAGGGAAGCTTCAGCAAACCATACTGGAGTCATTATCTGAATATACATATTCTTAATAAAATAGGATTCAATCATATGGGAAAATCTAGGATTGACTTAATTCCATTCAGAGATCTGGAATAATTCTTTCTTTGTACTGTCTTCCTACCACAACAGAACAAAGGGACTGGGGATTAGAGACCTCATTTTGGAATGGTTAATGGAGCCAATCAGAAATTGAATTTGATTGATGGAATTATGATTGATTATGAAAAAAATTCTGTTCTTCTGACCCTGTATTTAATAAAAATCTATAATTTCAGGACACAATGGGAAAAAAATTCTTTGGCTCTACTTGGCTATTAAGCAACTAACCACTGGCTTGTTATTTCCCATACTGAAATCTCTGAAGAAGTAGAAATGAGGAATGACATAGAAACGGAGGTTTCTTGCAGAAGTTGATTGGATCCATGAGAGGGGAGATAGAATAATCAGCTATAAACTTTCCTGTAAGTTTATAGCTGATGAATCACCTCTCCTTGGATGAATCATAATGTTTTTTTAGAGGTGGGTTTGTGTGGTAGATCACGTGTTTTTGAATACAGGAGTAACCAGTTTCTACTGGTACATTCAGTATATTCAGAACAAAGCATGAAAAGTATGATCTGAGAAATCATGATCAATAACAATTTTAAACACCCAAATTTCAAATTCCAGTGAGTGCTGTTTTCCTTCAGAAGCTATCATTGGACTGTACCCATTGCAAGCTGTAATAAGATGGCAGTGCTCATTCTGCCAGCTTTTGTGACAAATATTTTACATATAGTAACTTATTAATCTTCCCGACAACTGCCATTGGTTTTATTTTACAGATAAAATAACTGAGATGCAGAGAGCTCAGTTCACCTTTTCCTAGTTACCGAGACAGTAAATACAGAGCTGGAATTGAATTCTGCCGCTGCTGCTGCTAAGTCACTTCAGTAGTGTCTGAGTCTGTGCGACCCCATAGACGGCACCCCACCACGCTCTGCCATCCCTGGGATTCTCCAGGCAAGAACACTGGAGTGGGTTGCCATTTCCTTCTCCAATGCTTGAAAGTGAAAAGTGAAAGGGAATTCGCTCAGTCCTGTCCGACTCTTCGAGACCCCATGGACTGAAGCCTACCAGGCTCCTCCATCCATGGAATTTTCCAGGCAAGAGTACTGGAATGGGTTGCCATTGGAATTGAACTCAGGATCAATCTAATTCCATATTCACGATCTTAAGATATCACTCCATGCCACATAATTCATGAGAGACAAACATTCCTGAAAGTATATGAGCAATTCAAATTCATGATTCATATTATTTTCACTCATGAATCCCATGACTAAACCTTTCAAAATACAGTATGTCATTCATTTATCATTATGTACATCAGTTTCTATCAGCTCTTTCTGTCCTTTTCTCAATAATAGATAAATAATACAGTATCAGCACAAAACAGTGGAGCCACTTGGATTTTCCCAATGTTAAAGTCATGAATAAGATCTGTCTTATACAGCCTGACCACTTTGAATAAAGGGTGTGTTATACATAATTGCTATGTTATATGTGAGTGTGTGTGTGTTGGTAGTATGATTGACCCTGGGCTTTGGTTAAATGTATATGGCTTTCACCGGTGCTTTATAAGGATTCCGTAAGATTTTCTTCTAAAATAGTAGAATCAGACAATTGCTCTGGTATAGTATACACGCTATACAAGCACAGACTCTATGGCTAGGCTGCCTGGGTTCAAATCCTGACTGTCACATCTTAGCAATGTGACTTTAGATAAAGTTACTTGATCTCCCTGGGTCTCCATACCCTCATCTGTAAAAGAGGACAATAGTGGAAGTCCCCTCACATGTCATCAAGAGGACCGAGCCAGTGAATCCATTAAAAAGGTTCTCTGGGTCAGAGACTGGGAATCCATCCTCTGCTACCCATTGCCTGAACTGTCCCCCAGTCAGTGAGAATAAACCTGGCAAGAGGATGGATGAGCGAATGGTTGTTGCCTTTTTAATCTGGTGTGTTTACCACTATACACACGTGGTGGATAAGAATGTGCAGCCTTATTGGGTACAATCACTCACTCTCCCTCTGTGTTGACAAAGGTATAGTTCCACTGGCCACTGGCATCCATGCATCTTGGTCCTTCTTCTAAGGCCAGTGCAGCCACAGTGACACAGTAGCCAGAGCCTCCAATTCCAATGAGTGCAGCCAGTATAGAAGACAGCATCTAGGGAAGGGAGGACCACCAGAAGTGAGGCACAGAACATCACAGCTACCCCTTAGGGACCATTTCCCCACCAGAGTGGGAAGACCTACCGCGCATCTTTTGCCACAGTTTTCATGGCCACAGCACCCACAGCAGTCTTCCTGGTCCAGCCCAATGAAGATGAATGCTGGCAGGAACATCTGGTTAGAAAGCAGATTGAAATCTGCTTGAATGCAGATTGAAATCAGATTGAATGCAAATTGAAATCATTGATTTTCCCCGGGTCCATAAGGGTCAGTCAATTTAAGCATCTTTTGGTAAAACATTTTTCTTTCTGATATTGCTGAACGTCTTTGGGTTAGGCTGACCAAATATCTCAGAGAACATAAACTCTGAGAAGAAGAGAAAAACCTTCAAAGTGTAATAGCTGATTATTTTTATGTAGTGTGTCACGTTAGGTAGGGTTGGGATATAGCATGGGAGGGGTAAAATAATAGCCCATAAATGTGTTAATTCCATGAGTTCATAACATAGTTCCAAATGCAAACTGTTTTGAAAATATTAAACCCTGTCTTTAAATCTGTTGGTTGGTTGGTTGGTTTACCCTTGTAAAGCATGGAAGATAACAACAAAACTTTAAGAGAATAACTAAAGAAATTTTTTATAAACAAGAGAGAAGAAAACTCAGTATAGTAAAGGTGCACAGCTTCATTGAAGACACCATTGCATGGTTGTAATGTCACAATAAAGCTCTTAAAATGAGCTTGAAACCTTTTGAGTTCAAGATCAAAAGAAGTTTAAACAAGCAAGGTATTGTATTAAAGACAAATGATTATGAAATTAACTATGTGAAACAAATATACCTCAGTGAAACAAAACAAGACAAAAACTGACCTGAGAACTAGTGGGAGAAAAAAAAAAACAAGTGATTATGTTAGCATGATACTGCTGCTGCTGAGTTACCTCAGTTGTGTCCCACTCTGTGCGACCCCATAGACGGCAGCCCACCAGGCTCCCCCGTCCCTGGGATTCTCCAGGCAAGAACACTGGAGTGGGTTGCCATTTAATGCTTAAATTCCAAGCAGATTTGCCATACCAGAGTTAGTGTATTAAGTTTAAATATCCTTTACTCGACTAAGAAAAATATTCAGTATGGTATTAGCAGTTCCATAAAACTTCTCTTCAAAATTCTCAATCCCAGCATTTCAAAGTGGCAAACCCAAGTTTGCCCACATTCTTTCCAGGCTACGGTCGAAGCTAATACTTTTAGCACCCAGGTTGGCAGGCAAATTCCTCTCACTTCACTTAAAAACAAACCTTGGAAAAAACAACACATTCCACTATTAGCTTCAGACCGTGATTTGCTGCTAACTGAAGGATTTTCCCTAAATGCCACACCCCAGGCTAACATAAAGGAGAAAATGTATAGTCCTTTCTAAATAGCAGTGCTCTCACAATTCGTTATTTTTCCCTGTCACAGATGCTTGAGAACAAACAGCAAAGAATTTGTAGCCAAAACTTTGTTGATTTAGACAGAGAACTATCGGACTCCTCCTCGTTTCCCAGAGCGGATGTGAAATGAGTACAGGCTCCAGGACTAGAAACTCTAGAGGTTCTCAAATCTGATTGAAAAGCTAGTATCTGTTTCTAGCTGTAAAGTAAGAGAATTTAGCAAAAAGGTAGTTGAAATAGGGATTTTGTAAACCAACCTCTAGTAAAATGAATACCCTATACCTCTCTCAACGTTCCTTGATAAGTTTTCAAAATAAAAATGAACAAAAATCCTGGATTTGGAAACATGCCTTATAGAAAACTTTCCATGAAAACATCTCATCTAACAGGAAAGAAAATTTTTTCAAGGCTGTAATGATTTCTGAACGACTTACCAGCAAGCCCCCTCCCAGGATACCGGAGAAGAACCACACGAAGCGGCTGAGATGGTTATCGGAAGCATACTTGGTTTCCCCATTAGGAAAGTAAAGCAAAATATTAGCGACAATGCAGAGGGTGGCCAGCCACACCAGCGAATGTCCGATGCATCGCGCGCATCTCCCGTAGCACATGGTGGTGGAGTTTATGTCCCCACTGCCTTTACTCCGCGGCTTGGCTCGGTGATGGCCCTGATCAAATGACAGCGTGCCCCGTCTTCGGGAGAAAGCAAAAACAGTTCTCAGCCCATTTCTGCAACCTCTTAAATACTCTGAGTTCTTAGTCACCACCGGTGGATGAGGTACTTGGTTTTCATTGGTCCCGATTGCAGGCTCCGGTTGGGGGGTGGGAGGGGAGGGTTGGTAGGGAGAGAATGTCCCGCCCTCCAAATGAAATCTTTGGGACAAACGAAACCAGGGGCAGGACCTGAGAAACAGCCTCTGTTACAGGCAAAAGAGAAGATGATTAATCCTCCACAAGGAATTCACTGTGTAACTCCTTCACAGGATTAAAAAAAAAAAACAACCCATAGGAAAGTGTAATTCAACTTTCCAGTAAATGCCAAGCGTCCCCCCGTGCGACAGCCCTGGTGGAGGCTGCAAGTCTGCTCCACGCAGCTCTCTGGCCGGCTTCCAGGCTGAGGGCTCTGTGCTCACTTCCACCTCTGCGCTGATTTAATCTGAGACCTGAAGCGTCTCTAAGCTCCTGTCCCTGTCACTCACAGATTTAAGGAGGCTGTTGGGAAAATGACAGGGCTGCCTTCTTTCCTCTGCCTCTGGTGTGCTCAGCAGGACCGCACCTACTGTCCAGCCTTCCCGGACATCTGCCTCCAAAACAAATCTGGCACCAACACAAAGGTGGCATTAGTCTACACAAAGAGCTCAGACACCTTTTTATTCCCGAGTATTGCTGATGCCAGCATGGGCTAAGAGAGACCTAAAGCCTGGGAAAAGAATAAAAAGAAGAAGAAGAAAGAAAGAAAAACAAAGGAACAGAAGATAAAGGGACTTGGCAAGCAGAGTGGGGAAGCAAGATCGAGAGAGTCTGGGTTTACTTAGAGAAATGTACCCAGTTGAAGAGGGCACAGGGCAAGCAGTGGTCTGCCAGCCAGATCCCAAGATGAGTTTTTGCAGGCCTGAAAGCATGTTAGATGAACTTTCTGGTCTGATTATGTTACAGAAGGAGGGATTGGATTCTGAATAAGTCTAGCCCTTGAATAGCAGGTGGCACTGGCCAGGTGGGTAAAGAGAGGACTGATTGATTGGCTAAGTGGAGCCAGGACTGCAGGGACTCCATCACCAGGACAATATAGTGAATGCAAAATAGAAGCCAAAGGCCAAGATGAGGCATTGTTAGTTCAAAAGAGGAAAGTGAGGAACTTCCCTGGGGGTCCAGTGGCTAAGACTCCATGTTCCCAATGTAGGGGGCCTGGGTTCGATCTCTGGTCAGGGAACTGGATCCCACATGCTATAACCAAAGATCCTTTGTGTTGCAGCTAAGACCTGGTGCAGCCAAATAAATTTTTTCTTAATTTATTTATTTTAATTGGAATCTAATTACTTTATAATATTGTATAGTTTTTGCCATACATTGACATGAATCAGCCATGGGTTTACATGTGTTCCCCATCCTGAACCCCCTCCCATTTCCCTCCCCATCCCATCCCTCTGGGTCATCCCAGTGCACCAGCCCTGAGCACTCTGTCTCATGCATTGAACCTGGACTGGCGATCTGTTTCACATATGATAATATACATGTTTCAATGCTATTCTCTCAGATCATCCCACCCTCTCCCTCTCCCACAGAGTCCAAAAGACTGTTCTATACATCTGTGTCTCTTTTGCTGTCTCACATACAGGGTTATTGTTACCATCTTTCTAAATTCCATATATATATATATATGCATTAGTGTACTGTATTAGTGTTTTTCTTTCTGGCTTACTTCACTCTGTATAATAGGCTCCAGTTTCATCCACCTCATTAGAACTGATGCAAATGTATTCTTTTTAATGGCTGAGTAATACTCCATTGTCAGGAAGCAACAGTTAGAACTGGTCATGGAACAACGGACTGGTTCCAAATAGGAAAAGGAGTACAACAAGGCTGTATATTGTCACCATGTTTATTTAACTTATATGCAGAGTACATCATGAGAAATGCTGGACTGGAAGAAACACAAGCTGGAATCCAGATTGCCGGGAGAAATATCAATAACCTCAGATATGCCGATGATACCACCCTTATGGCAGAAAGTGAAGAGGAACTCAAAAGCCTCTTGATGAAAGTGAAAGTGGAGAGTGAAAAGGTTGGCTTAAAGCTCAACATTCAGAAAACGAAGATCATGGCATCTGGTCCCATCACTACATGGGAAATATATGGTGAAACAGTGGAAACAGTGTCAGACTTTATTTTTCTGGGCTCCAAAATCACTGCAGATGGTGACTGCAACCATGAAATTAAAAGACGCTTACTCCTTGGAAGGAAAGTTATGACCAACCTAGATAACATATTCAAAAGCAGAGACATCACTTTGCCAACAAAGGTTCGCCTAGTCAAGGCTATGGTCTTTCCTGTGGTCATGTATGGATGTGAGAGCTGGACTGTGAAGAAGGCTGAGCGCCAAAGAATTGATGCTTTTGAAGTGTGGTGTTGGAGAAGACTCTTGAGAGTCCCTTGGACTGCAAGAAGATCCAACCAGTCCATTCTGAAGGAGATCAGCCCTGGGATTTCTTTGGAAGGAATGATGCTAAAGCTGAAACTCCAGTATTTTGGCCACCTCATGCAAAGAGTTGACTCATTGGAGAAGACTCTGATGCTGGGAGGGATTGGGGGCAGGAGGAGAAGGGGACGACAGAGGATGAGATGGCTGGCTGGCATCACTGACTCGATGGATGTGAGTCTGAGTGATCTCCGGGAGTTGGTGATGGACAGGGAGGCCTGGCGTGCTGCAGTTCATGGGGTAGCAAAGAGTCGGACACGACTGAGCGACTGATCTGATCTGATCTGATCTGAATACTCCATTGTGTATATGTACCACAGCTTTCTTATCCATTCACATGCTGATGGACATCTAGGTTGCTTCCATGTCCTGGCTATTATAAACAGTGCTGCGATGAACATTGGGGTACATGTGTCTCTTTCAAATCTGGTTTCTTTGGTGTCTATGCCCAGCAGTGGGATTGCTGGGTCATATGGCATTTCTATTTCCAGTTTCTTAAGGAATCTCCACACTGTTCTCCATAGTGTCTGTACTAGTTTGCATTCCCACCAACAGTGTAAGAGGGTTCCCTTTTCTCCACACCCTCTCCAGCATTTATTGTTTTTAGATTTTTGGATAGCAGCCATTCTGACCAGTGTGAGATGGTACCTAATTGTGGTTTTGATTTTCATTTCTCTGATAATGAGTGATGTTGAGCATCTTTTCATGTTAGCCATCTGTATGTCTTCTTTAGAGAAATGTCTGTTTAGTTCTTTGGCCCATTTTTTGATTGGGTGGTTTATTTTTCTGGAATTGAGCTGCAGGAGTTGCTTGTATATTTTTGAGATTAGTTCTTTGTTAGTTTCTTCATTTGGTATTATTTTCTCCCATTCTGAAGACTGTCTTTTCAGTTTGCTTATAGTTTCCTTTGTTGTGCAAAAGCCTTTAGGTTTAATTAGGTCCCATTTGTTTATTTTTGCTTTTATTTCCAATATTCTGGGAGGTGAGTCATAGAGGATCCTCCTCTGATTTATGTCAGAGAGTGTTTTGCCTATATTCTCCTCTAGGAGTTTTATAGTTTCTGGTCTTACATTTAGATCTTTAATCCATTTTGAGTTTCTTTTTGTGTATGGTGTTAGAAAGTTTTCTAGTTTCATTCTTTAACAAGTGGTTGACCAGTTTTCCCAGCACCACTTGTTAAAGAGATTGTCTTTTCTCCATTTTATATTCTTGCCTCCTTTGTCAAAGATAAGGTGTCCATAGGTGTGTGGATTTATCTCTGGGCTTTCTATTTTGTTCCATTGATCTATATTTGTCTTTGTGCCAGTACCATACTGTCTTGATGACTGTGGCTTTGTAGTAGAGCCTGAAGTCAGGCAGGCTGATAATTTTTTTTTAATAAAAAGAGGAAGGTGAACCCAGCTGATGAATCTAGAAGCTCAGGCTGAGGCCAGGACTTAAAGAATTTGGATCATATCTAGAGGGCAGAACACATGTCCAAATTGAAGAGCCAGCTGGTGTTAATGACATGGGCTCCAGACTGGGAGAAGGATCCAAGAGGAAGCATGTCCTGGGCATACTAGAAAGGGTGAATTTTCAGACTGGCCTAAGAAATAGATGAATGGAGAACCGAGTGCAGACAGGGAAGCCCAGAATCACCCACCTGCTCAGGGATAGGGAGGCTGGTCTTTATAAGACCATCACAGGACTTCCCTGGTGGTCCAGGGCTAAAGAATCCACCTTCCAATGCAGGTGGATGCAGGTTTGAGCTCCGGGAGGATAACTACGATCCCATATGCTGTGGGGCAATGCAGCCTGCAGGATGGCTAGAGAAGCCTGCATGCCGCAGTGAAAACCCAGCACAGCCAAATTAAATTAAATAAATGAACAAAGCAGAAGGAGCATTAAAAAAAATAAGAACACCACTCCTTCACCACCATGTATCCAACAACGAGGCATGGATGCCCTCTGTCATGGCTTTAGGTCCTGTTGGGGATGAAGTCCACAGGGGTCAGAATATGGGCTGGTAGTGCAGGTGAGTGACTGGGTCCTTTGCTGAGGCATCATCGTTCTAACTCTACACTCTGCAGATCTATCCCACCTGTGGCCACAAAGGAGGTAAGCAATCATTTGATGACTTTGCCTCCATGTGCTTAGATTCCCATCCTTCTTCTCCCCTCATCCCTATAGTCAGCAGAGCAAAGAGAGGAAAGCAGGGGGCTTGGAAGGAGAAAATCTGGGGTGACAGCCCAACTCTGCTCTCTGCCGGCTTTGAGGATCAGTTGAGTCACTTATATTCCTGGGACTCTGTGTTTCCTGCTCTCTAAGATAAAGGGCAGAACTCAACTGGTGTTTCTTAAGTTTTTGAGTCTTGTAACAATAAGGACTCTTCCCAGAAAAAGAAATATACATTTATGTAAACACACACATTTTCCACAAAGAGTTGCAAAGAGTCAGACATGACTGAGCGACTAACACACACACATTTTTCACTCCATTCCTGGGGATTCATGGACTCCCTGAAGCCCATTAGTGGATCCTGCCCCACGTTTCTCAAGATGTGGCCTGTCTAGAGATCACCTGCATGTCAGACACATATTCCGTTCCCTTGCTGGACATACTGAATAGCAATTTGTCAGTGTAAGGGTCAAAGGACTGATGCTGAAGTAGAAGTTCCAATTCTTTGGCCACCTGGTACAAAGAGCCAACCCATTGAAAAAGACCCTGTTGCTGGGAAAAATTGAGAACAGAAGGAAAAGGGGGCGACAGAGAATGGAATGGTTGGATGGCATCACTGACTCAACAGATATGAGTTTGAGTAAACTCCGGGAGATGGTGAAAGACAGGGAAGCCTGATGTGCTGCTGTCCATGGGGTTCAAAGAGTCCACAACTCAGCAACTGAACAACAAGGGTTGGGGCCAGACATCTGCATGTTTTACAAACATTTCTAGCGGACCTTATGTTCACTCCGTAAGATTTTGGGATCACTGGTCCGGTCCATAGCCCAGGTTAAGTATCATTTGTATTAGATGTTAACCTGTGTTGGGAAGAACCCGTGGAGGAGGGCATGGCAACCCACACCAGTATTTTTGCCTGGAGAATTCTGTGCACAGAGGAGTCTGGCGGGCTACAATCCATGGAGTCTCAGAGTCAGACATGACTGAACAACAATACTTTTGTTTTTTTTTTAAGGCCACTGTCACCTCCAACAGCTTCTCAGCTCTACCAGACAGTGCCTTTATGAATTATAGAGACATGTCACAATTCATTATAGGCACTTCCAGGCTCAAGCTGACAAAGTTATCTTGTAATATGGAGTCCCTTGCCCTTGACCACCCTCTGTTTCTATCCCTCTGTGGGTAACCTAAAGCAGTGTCTTTTCTGGTTTGGATTTTTGGTTTAAGACCAGACATGGTTTTCTAGACAATTCTTTCAACCACTTGGCTCTGGTCCTAGCCAAACACTGCCCAAGAGATGACCCTGGCCTTCCTCCTGGCTGTGAACTCTCAGCTTCCTGTGCAGAACTGCTATTATCATGGGTTTCTTTCCACTCTCCAACCCCCATCCATAGCTCTCCCACCAGCACTGCCTTCCTGTCTTCCTTGTTCTGAGCCTTATCTTCTTTTGGAGCTTCAGGCTGTAGGATTCTGCTCATACCTCACCTCAGAGGCCAGATGTATGCACATATCACATACCCCCGTTCTGTTGTCATCCTTGAAATTATTCTATGGATTCACTTGTTTCCTTTTCTGTTTCTTCCCCTCTCTTCCCCTCTGACTGTGAAACCCTTTCTGCTTCGTCCACTATTGCTTCCCCAGTGCCTGGTGCACAGTAGGTGCTCCATAAATTTTTACTGCAAGTTGAATGAATAAAGTAATGAACCAACGACCTCTCAAGCCTATTCTTAGCGGGCTGGTGCTCCAGTGCCTCCACCCTCAAGTCTGTTTTGCCTCCCTCTGAGCACACAGTCTCACTCCAGAGTTTTAGAGTCCGTGATACTGCTCCTTGATCCTGCCACGGCCTGGCTATTTGATTTGGGGTGAGTTATCAACAATTCCGTACCTCATTTTCTGTCATTCATTCGTTCACCAGTGTTTATTGGAAAATCCATGGATGGAGGGGCCTGGTAGACTGCAGGCCATGGGGTCGCTAGGAGTCGGATACGACTAAGCGACTTCACTTTCACTTTTCACTTTCATGCATTGGGGAAGGAAATGGCAACCCACTCCAGTGTTCTTGCCTGGAGAATCCCAGGGATGGGGAGCCTGGTGGGCTGCCATCTATGGGGTCGCACAGAGTCGGATACGACTGAAGCAACTTAGCAGCAGCAGCAACTATGTCTTCTAAGTGCTGGGGATGTGGCAATAAACAAACTTCCTGCTCTTAAGGAGAGTGCAATCTATCAGAAGGAGAGAGACAAATTTAAAAAATACTGCTTAAAAAAAAATGTATTGTGTACTGGTGATGAGTGCAGGAAAGGGGAATGACTGGGTGAGGAAGAGGGCCTCTGAGACAGGATAATAACAGAACCTACATCACAGAGTTGCCATGTGTAAAGTGAGTCAATGTGTGTAAGGCATGAAGCACCTGGCATTTAACAATCACTCCATAAATGTTACTTATTATTACTCTTCTCATCATTGCACTCTCCTGGGCAGGATGTCTCTACTCCATTTATGATTCATTATTTCTCTGTCCCTGGGATTCCTTCACTTCAATATACGCTAAATCCCTTTATTATTTTTTGTGACTAATTTTTAAATACTAGAGTTCCCACAGATATTAAAAGCTCACTTTTATCTCCCTCATTCACTCAGGAATCAATCCCATCCCATGAATACCTTTGAAAAGTGTTTTTTTTTTTTTTAACTGCACTACAAGGACTGCCAGTCTCCACACACTGGAACTGGTTCCCAACCTCACGTCTTATGTATGCTGTCCTCCCACTGCCAGAAAGGCCCTGTTCTTCCATCCTGCCCTGGTCCATCCCCCTCAGCTTTTTCCCTAGACAAAGCTAGTGAAGTCATCACTTTTCCGTGACTCCTCCCATCACATCCCTGCCTGCCTGCCAGACCGGCTCATCACTCCTACTTTGTCCTTGAACACACCCGCGTTGAGTACCCATCAGCCCACAGTGCACCAATGCACATTGTCACCAGCCTGCCTAGCTCCACTGGGGTCCCAGAGAGCAGGCTATCTTTTCTTCTTTGAGGGCACAACAGCTAGCACAGTCAAGTATGTAGTTGGGTCCCAATAAAGATTTGCTAAATTTTGTTCAAGTACACAGACAAGTTCTAAGATGATTTGCTTTTAAGCAATGCCCAAAGGTCATATGAAAAGTTGGGCAAAACGGGCCATTTGTTATGTGTAAACTCCCCAAATTTCTTTTTTGCCTGTCATGCACACTAGCAGTTGTCATGTGCCTCTTACAGTGAGCTCT
This sequence comes from Tragelaphus eurycerus, assembly GCA_935064755.1. NCBI lineage: Eukaryota > Metazoa > Chordata > Mammalia > Artiodactyla > Bovidae > Tragelaphus > Tragelaphus eurycerus. Next base: position 17,656,653 of record CAKXYN010000006.1, on the reverse strand, counting down.
CCTAACCATTTGATGTGTGTAATGTGCCTTCAAGAATAATTCCAGGGAAAATTGCTTTTGATTATATCAAGATAATAGCAATGTAAGCATGGGTTGTAACGTTGGAAGAAGTCTCGATAGAGTGAATGGTTCAGCTTCCACCCTGTCTCAGAATCTTTATGGTCATTTTGTAATTAAATCCACAAGGGTTAAATTTTATTATTAAATCCACCAGATTCTTCCCAATGTCATCCAACTAGTGGGCAATAGATAGGAGTTACGTTTAAGAACTAATGTCAGGGGTCTGTGAGTCTATGTGGTTGTGGGATTCTAAGAGGAAGATTTGAACTCAGACCTCTTACCTCTTGGTTGCTTTCTGCCACATGCATTTTGCCTTTCTTGTTGGCAAAGCGCTGGTTTCTCACTCATTTGACATTTGAGAAACATAACCATTCATACATAGTAACCATACTCAGGGATTTTTATTTCTGGGGTTTTTGCCTCCCCGTCACTTTGTTTTTTAAATATTTATTTATTTGACCTGCTCTGGGTCTTAGTTGCAGCACGTGGAATATTTGATCTTCATTGCAGCATGTGGGATCCTTACTTGCAGTATGTGGGATCCTTACTTGCAGTATGTGGGAGCTAGTTCCTGGGTCAGGGGTCAAACCCAGACTCCCTGCATTGGGAGCACAGAGTCTTAGCCACTGGACCACCAGGGAAGTCCCTAGAGCTTTTCTGATTATAAGTAACAGAAGCCAGTTCCAGCTTCTTTAACTAAAGGGACATTAGTTGTAAACTCAAAGGTAGGGATGCAGCTAGGATGATGAAACTATGGACAAGGAGAACCAAATTCTGTAGGAAATCCAGAATGTTCTTCTTACTCTCCATCTTATGTCTCTGACTCTTCTGTTTATAACTTTATTCTTTGTATGAAAGAAAAGAATTTTCTTCTCTGCCACATGAAAAAGTATGGCTACTGACAATACCCAAGTTTACATTTTTTCCTCTGTTCAAGAGACCCCTCCCAACTCCAGGTTCTGAGGGAAGGGAGCAGCTGCATTGGACAAGCCTGGACTGGGACATGTGCCCATGGTTGGAGGGCCTGAATAATGTGGCTGCCAGGAGCCATCTCTGCAACCAAGCTGATGGAGTAGCAGGCATCCTCAGGAAAAGGTGAGCGCTGGAGCACATGGAGAAGCCAGGAGCTGTTCTCTATTTGAAACTGTAAGCAGGGTATACAACCACAGTAAGAGGAAGGCAGAGAGAGGGAGCAGTGGTAAGCCATCTTGGATGAGGATGTGGAGAAAAGAGAACTTTTGTACCCTGATGGGTTTATAAACTGAGGGGATTATAAACTGTGGAAATCTGTATGGCAGTCCCTCAAAGAATTAAAAATGGAACTACTATATGATCCAATAATTCCACTCCTAGGTATATATCTGAAGAAAATGAAAACACTAATTCAAAAAGATTCACGCACCCCAATGTTTATAGCAACATTATTTAAAATTGCCAAGATATGGATGCAATCTAAGTGTCCATCAACAGCTGAATGGATAAAGATGTATCCACACTCACACACAGACACGCATATATATGAATATTACTCAGCCACGAAAAGGAGTGAAATTCTGCCATTTTCGATGATATGGATGGACCTAGAGAGTAATATACTTGGTGAAAAAAGTCAAACAGAAAGACAAATACTCTATGTTATCACTGTGGAAATCTAAATATAAAACAAATGGAAACGCAAACAAAAAAAAATAAGTTTCTTGGCCCAGGATTAAACTAGAATTTACCTTTACCCTCATCCATTTCCTCCTCAATACCCTCATCCCCATCTGGTAGTTTTAGTTCAACATCTCACAGCCATCATCTTACCCCCTCACTGAGCCAGGGAATCTCCTTGGCCTCACAGACATTTTCAGACAAGACACCTCCTGGGATGCCTCATCCATGTTCTGAAGCCCAAGGTGTGGATCTGGCTCTTCCTTCTTGGAGGCTGGCTGCTCTAAAGAAGGGTGAGTGAGCCGAAAGTTCAGAGCATGCCTGTGAAACCAGTGCACAAAAACTTTCAGGGAAAAGGGCTCTTGTTTTCTGATTTGAGTGTCATTTCTTGTGGTTTGTAATAGAGCCTTCCACGTGAGATGGTAAGGGACTTCAAAGATCATGTGGGTCTCAATGGGCTATGGGTATCTAAAACCAAACACCCTGATTTAGCCCAAAGGGAACAAGGACTCTCTTAAGGTGGGGCCAGGACTCTGCATTATAAGAAAGTTCCCCAAGTGATTCTAACGCACAGCCCAAGTTTAAATCCACTGATGCAGGTGACCCAACTTTCTAGTCTTTTTAGAGATGAGGCCATCGAGATCCAGAAGGTTTAATTTCAGTTCAGAAGAAGAGCCATAGATAATTGAAACAAAAACAAATCCTAAACAGTGAAAAGTGATGAATTCATCTTTGTTCATGAATGAATTCATTTTGCACCTGATCAACCAGGCGGTTCCCTTTGTGGGTTTTGTTTTATTTTTTTTTCTCCTTCCCCAGATCCCAGTTGCCTTTGGGGAGGATGACAGAAACTATTATCCAGTTACTGTGCATTAGAGGAAGGAGGGAGGGACAATTAAATATCACATAGACATGTGCTCATCTTCTCAGGCTGTAATTGAACTTTGCAGCAGTCAGTAGGGAGCTAAGTCCAGGTGAAGGACTGAGGCTCATGAGGGTTGCTATGCAGCCTGAGGTCACAAGGCTGGAGAGTGACGCACTCCAGACTCCTCCTACTCAGGAGTTTATGACTCAGACACTCATGCTCTTCCCTCCACGCGCTTGGCTTTTTTCTATTATTTCACCACACCCTTCCTAGTCAAAAATGTTGACCAGATTTAAGGGCTTTTTACATGGCGTTTCTGAATAACAGAATTCCTAGACATTAATTGTTTGGGTTCTACTTAAATTAGATAAATGATTTTAAAGTTCACTTGGAAGGGGAATAAATTAGGAGTATAGAATTAACAGATATATACTACTATATATAAAATAGTTAAATAATAAGGATTATAACACAGGGAACTATATCTAGTATCTTATAATAACCTATAATGGAAAAGACTTTTTAAAAAGAACATAGCTATATACACATATGCACCAGTGTGTGTTAAGTAACTTCAGTCGTAGCCAACTCTTTGTGACCCCATGGACTGTAGCCCATCAGACTCCTCTGTCCATGGGATTCTCCAGGCAAGAATACTGGAGTGGGTTGCCATGCCCTCCTCCAGGGGGGTCTTCCCAACCCAGGAATCAAACCCACATCTCTTATGTCTCCTGCATTGGCAGGTGGGTTCTATATCACTAGAGCCACCTGGGAAACCCATATACATATATATGTATAGCTGAATCACTTTTCTATACACTTGAAACTAATTCAATATTGTAAATCAATTAGACCTTAATTAAAAAATAAATAAAATTTTAAAATTAAGTTAACTTGGTGTTTTCAAATGAGAAGACTTTCCACCAATGTGGATTGATTGGATAGAACCCTGGTGGACAGCATAGAATGAAGGTTACAGCCAGTATTTCATGAACTTGGCTTTATCAACAATCAAGATATGTGGACCATTAATAGTTAAAAATTAGTGGTGCACATATCATGAAGAAGAAGGCGGAAAAGTAGAAGCAGACAGATTTTATTTTCTTGGACCCCCAAAACTGTTGTAAACAATGACTGCAGCCATGAAATTAAAAGACGCTTGCTCCTTGGAAGGAAAGCTGTGACAAACCTCAACAGTGTATTAAAGGCAAAGATATCACGCTGCCGACAAAGGTCCATCTAGTCAAAGCCATGGTTTTTCCGGTAGTCATGTATGGATGTGAGAGTTGGACTATAAAGAAGGCTGAGCACCAAAGAATTGATGCTTTTGAACTGTAGTGCTGGAGGTGACTCTTGGGAGTCCCTTGGACTACAAGTAGATCAAGCTAATCAATCCTAAAGGAAATCAACCCTGAATATTCATTGGAAGGACAGATGCTGAAGCTGAAGCTCTAATACTTTGGCCACTTGATGTCAAAGAGCTGACTCACTCACTGGAAAAGACCTTTATGCTGGGAAAGATTTAAGGCAAAAGAAGAGGGCGGCAGAGGATGAGATGTTTAGATAGCATCATCTACTCAATGGACATCAATTTCAGCAAACTCCAGAAGATAGTGAATGACCCGAAAGCCTGGCATGCTGCAGTTCTTGGGGTCGTAGAGTTGGACACAACTTAGCTACTTAACAACATTAACAGTAGTTAAAAATAAGAGTTTATTTATTTTTCTAGATTCAGTATAGGAGAGAAGTAATAAAACTTGTTTTCATTTCCTTGACCCTGGTCTAACATGTAAAGGATTTCCCCACTGGCCCTTTGAGCTTATACTAAAATATATATATATATATATATATATATATATATATATATATTTGCCTTTCATCTTTCCAGAAAGGTTGGGGTGGAACTCTCTCCCCTCCTTTCCTGTCATTTAAAATTCAGCCCAGTAGGGCTCCTGTCAGGTAGCAATAGAAGACCACACAATAGAAGCCAAAGGAGGTTGGCTCTGAGCTGATTTTTAGGGATCACTTTCCAGGGGTCCTTGGTGACAACAGAGCTTGTATGTGCATGTGGTTGAACTCTGAATTAAAAACACTCCTCCCGTTGTTCAGTTTTTAGCCATTTCTGTGACCTCAGCACTCTCTGAGACAAACTGAAGCATAAATAAGAGGCAGTGTGAACTTTCTCCAAGTAACCTTTCCAAGTTGGTGAGTTAATCCTCCACCTAGCCCTCACAGCCTTCACTCTCAGTCAAACTGGTTTTGAGGCTGTCAGTCAAATGCCAGCATGGCACAATTCCCACTGATACTCAGTGAGCTGAAAACTTGGTTTACGGCTGATTTTGCCCTAGGTAATTTTACCCAGAACAGCAATACAGAAGGGGGATCAGTTAAGACTTGGAGCATGTGTATGTGTGTGTGTGTGTGTGAGAGAGAGAGAGAGAGAGACAGACAGACAGACAGACAGACTCAAAGAAACCTGACAGACTTCACTGGATCCAAGGCTCAGTTCTGGCCAAAGTAGATGCTGACCTTACTTTCTAACTCCCTGTTCATAGCCTCCATCTGGCCCAATGCAGGAGAACTGAAGTCTGAGTTAGCACTACCCCAGCATCTAGTACAAACACCATGCCTCAGATTTCCTCCCCAGAAAGGGAGCTGAGATTCTAAATTAGCTGAATCATCTAGTAACAACTCCCTTCATTGTCTTACGTTACAAAAACACAGTCACCTACCATGGGAACCCAGCTGGAAAATTCATTCCGTTTTCAAGTTAAACCGTTAGCCTGAACTATTTCAAATGACTCAAAGATTCTTTATAGAGTCATGGTTTTTCAACAAGGCCTTCACAGTGATTCAGAAATTACTTTTTCAGATTTAAACTGTGAGGAGAACTTGAGTAAGAATTGCAAAGGGATTGAAATGCCAAATTGAAAGATAAAAGTCACCCAGAATATTTCTCTTTTTTTAAGATTAAAAAAAAGGTTTTTTTGATGTGGACCATTTCTAATGTATTTATTAAATTTGTCATGATATTGCTTCTGTTGTTTATGTCTTGTTTTTTGGGCATGACACATGTGGGATTTTAACTTCCTGACCAAGGATTGAACCTGTAAAGTCCTGAACTGGAAGGTGAAGTCTTAACCATTGGATCACCAGGGAAGTCCCCCTCATCTAGAGTATTTTTAATGCATTTGCTCCTTGTCTAATAAAAACCAAATAAGCTCCTTTGTGAGAGCCTTCAGGATAGCTGTCTCTCCAAGTAATTAAATCAGGAATTTGGGCTAGAGATGCCAGTTGTCAAGACGTTATTAAAAGCTGGCTCAGGATGTGGAATTCCTGCTCTCCTTGCACCTGCCCTTGCAGAAGTGGTTCTGGCTGCTCTCCTCCCCATCGTGAAAACAAGGGGTGCATGATTACAGGACCTTATCTTTCTTGACTGCCTCCTCCTCCAATTCCCTGACTGTCTTCTCAATGGTCTTCTGTGATGACTAGATGTCTTTAAGAATCAGAGTCTCAGGCACAGGTTTGGCATGAGGTTTGTGTGAGCTCCTTTAGTACTTTTTTTTTTAAAAAAAAAAAAAGGAGGAAGAATATGAACACAAATAAGTAGAATGTATTTTTTCTTTGAATTATATATATGACATTTTATAGGTGGTCTTCTAGCTTCTTCTAGCAGTAAACAATCCACCTGCAATTGGAAGACCAGGGTTTGATCTTGTGTCAGGAAGATTTTCTGGAGAAGGGAATGGCAACCCACTCCAGTATTCTTACTTGGAGAATTCCATGAACAGAGGAGCCTGGTGGGCTTACAGTTTGTGGGGTCGCAAAGAGTCAGACATGACTGGGCGACTAACACATACACTTCTAGCTTCTTACAATATAGTAAAACCAATTTGAAAGTTACGGTGTTTCTCAGCATCGGGTCTGGCAACTGTCAGTGAGGGGAAGAGGCTTAAAACCATCTGTGCCGACCATATCAATGGAGACTTGTACCCTTGCCCCTCTCTCCAACACAACAATGGGCAGAAGTTTGGGGAGCTGAAGGCAGGGGCCTGCTCTTCTACAGGACATGCAGACACTGACCATGATAACTTGTCTCTGATGGGAACACTCTTACACAAAGATTGCTGTGGATCTGAAGTGGGCTTTGAGATCCCACTCCCCAGTGCTGGAATGGAAAGAGGACCCCACTGATCCCCAGACACAGACAGCAACAGGGCTCTTCATGGCCATAGTGGCCTCAAAAGGCACTGGAAGATACAGATTCATAAAATTCCTCTTTAGAGAATAAATTAAAAACATGATAAATATGAAGGGAAAGCAAAAAGTTATGAAAAGTAACTTTATAAAAATTTTAAATCTTGCTTACTGAACCATAAGATAGGAAAAAATAGTATTAAAAGTGCGTAAAACCAGAAAGAAAAATGTTAAGTGGGGACTTCCCCAGTGGTGAAGTGGATAAGAATTCTCATGACAATGGAAGGGATACAGGTTCAATTTCTGGTCTGGGAGGATGTCACATGCAGCAGAACAACTAAGCTCGTTCCCCACAACAAATGAGCCCATGTGCTACAACTGAAGCCTGTGCGCCTAGAGCCTGTGCTCTGCACGAGGAGTAGAAACCACAATAAGAAGCTCATGAACCTCAATGAAGAGTAGTCCACACTCACCACAACTAGAGAATGCCCGCGGTCAGCAACCAAGACCCAGCACAGCTAAAATAAATATAAATAAATAAATAAAATTTATGGTGGGGAACTCTTAAAGAAAAAGATTTACCCAAGAGGATGAAAATCCTTGACAAATTCACTTTTTATTTATTTTCTAAAAAGGATGTTCAGTTTAGTTCAGTCGCTCAGTCGTGTCCAACTCTTTGCGACCCTATGGACTACAGCACGCCAGGCTTCGCTGTCCATCACCAACTCCCAGAGTTTACTCAAATTCATGTCCACTGAGTCAGTGATGCCATCCAACCATCTCATCCTCTGTCATCCCTTTTCCCTCCCAACTTCAATCTTTCCTAGCATAAGGGTCTTTTCAAATGAGTCAGCAATTCACATCAGGTGGCCAAAGGATTGGAGTTTCAGCTTCACCATCAGTCCTTCCAATGAACACCCAGGCCTGATCTCCTTTAGGATGGACTGGTTGGATCTCCTTGCAGTCCAAGGGACTCTCAGGAGTCTTCTCCAACACCACAGTTCGAAAAACATCAATTCTTCGGCATTCAGCTTTCTTTATAGTCCAAATTTCACATCCGTACATGACCACTGGAAAAACCATAGCCTTGACTAGAAAGAAAGTGAAGTCACTCAGTCGTGTCCGACTCTTTGAGACCCCATGGACTATATCCCACCAGCTCCTCCATCCATGGGATTCTCCAGGCAAGAGTACTGGAGTGGGTTGCCATTTCCTTCTCCAGGGGATCTTCCTGACCCAGGGACCAAACCCAGGTCTCCCACATCGTAGGCAGACGCTTTACCATCTGAGCCACCATGTCTCTGCTTTTTAATATGCTATCTAGGTTGGTCATAACTTTCCTGCCAAGGATAAACGTCTTTTAATTTCATGGTTGCAGTCACCATCTGCAGTGATTTTGGAGCCCCCCAAAATAAAGTCTGACACTGTTTCCATTGTTTCCCCATCTATTTCCCATAAAATGATGGAACCGGATGCCATGATCTTCGTTTTCTGAATGTTGAGCTTTAAGTCAACTTTTTCACTCTCCACTTTCACTTTCATCAAGAGGCTTTTTAGTTCCTCTTTACTTTCTGCCATAAGGGTGGTGTCATCTGCAAATCTGAGGTTATTGATATTTCTCCCAGCAATCTTGATTCCAGCTTGTGTTTCTTCCAGTCCAGCATTTCTCATGATGTACTCTGCATATAAGTTAAATAAGCAGGGTGATAATATATAGCCTTGTTGTACTGCTTTTCGTATTTGGAACCAGTCTGTTGTTCCATGTCCAGTTCTAACTGTTGCTTCCTGACCTGCATACAGATTTCTCAAGAGGCAGGTCAGGTGGTCTGGTATTCCCATCACTTTCAGAATTTCCCACAGTTTATTGTGATCCACACAGTCAAAGGCTTTGGCATAGTCAATAAAGCAGAAATCGTTTTTGCTGTTTTTCTGGAACTCTCTTGCTTTTTCCATGATCCAGCGGATGTTGGCAATTTGATCTCTGGTTCCTCTGCCTTTTCTAAATCCAGCTTGACCATGAAACAAGTTCATGTATTGTTAAAGCCTGGCTTGGAGAATTTTGAACATTACTTTACTAGCGTGTGAGAGGAGTGCAATTGTGCGGTAGTTTGAGCGTTCTTTGGAGAAGGCAATGGCACCCCACTCCAGTACTCTTGCCTGGAAAATCCCATGGACGGAGGAGCCTGGTAGGCTGCAGTCCATGGGGTCGCTGAGTCGGACATGACTGAGCAATTTCACTTTCTCTTTTCCCTTTCATGCATTGGAGAAGGAAATGGCAACCCACTCAAGGGTTCTTGCTTGGAGAATCCCACGGACGGGGAAGCCTGGTGGGTTGCCATCTACGGGGTCACACAGAGTCGGACACGACTGAAGTGACTTAGCATAGCATAGCATTGAGCATTCTTTGGCATTGCCTTTTCTTGGGATTGGAATGAAAACTGATCTTTTCCACTCCTGTGATCACTGCTGAGTTTTCCAAATTTGCTGGCATATTGAGTGCAGCACTTTCACAGCATCATCTTTTAGGATTTGAAATAGCTCAACTGGAATTCCATAACCCTACTAGCTTTGTTTGTGGTGATGCTTCCTAAGACCCACTTGACTTCACATTGCAAGATATCTTGCTCTAGAAGGATGTAGATAAGAGTTCTCCCCTCATTTTCATTCTTTGGAGTTTCTGAGCAACATGAGGATCCTTCATTCAATAAATATTTACCGAGTAATGCAGTGGCATGCATGAGCCTGAGAGCTTTACATGTATATCTCACTGAATTCTCATAGCAACCTTTCAAAGTAGACACTGTTATTAACACCATCACACAGGTGATCAATTATAAGGGAATCTTCCAAGGTATCGCAGTTTGTCACAGTGGCAGAATTTGGGTTCAGGCAGTCTGGATCCAGAGCCCAATCTTTTAAACATTATAATTCCTCCAACCCAGGTTGCTTTCTCAGATGAGAAAAGGTATTGCCACAAATGTTGATACCATTTTAAGTAAAATACACCTAGAGCCCAGATGTACATTATATAGTACATCCACCTGGTGTCTTGAGTGTTAGTCACTCAGTTGTTTCCCACTTTTTGCAACCCTATGGACTATAGAAGATATCAAGAAAAGGTGGCAAGAATACTCAGAACTGTACAAAAAAGATCTTCAAGATCCAGATAATTACGATGATGTGATCACTCATCTGGAGCCAGACATCCTAGAATGTGAAGTCAAGTGGGCCTTAGAACACATCACTATGAACAAAGCTAGTGGAGGTGATGGAATTCCAGTTGAACTATTTCAAATCCTGAAAGATGATGCTGTGAAAGTGCTGCACTCAATATGCCAGCAAATCTGGAAAACTCAGCAGTGGCCACAGGACTGGAAAAGGTCAGTTTTCATTCCTATCCCAAAGAAAGGCAATGCCAAAGAATGCTCAAACTATCACACGATTGCACTCATCTCACATGCTAGTAAAGTAATGTTCAAAATTCTCCAAGCCAGGCTTCAGCAATACGTGAACCATGAACTTCCTGATGTTCAAGCTGGTTTTAGAAAAGGCAGAGGAACCAGAGATCAAATTGCAAACATCCGCTGGATCATGGAAAAAGCAAGAGAGTCAGGAAAACATCTATTTCTGCTTTATTGACTATGCCAAAGCCTTTGACTGTGTGGACCACAAGAAACTGTGGAAAATTCTGAAAGAGATGGGAATACCAGACCACCTGATCTGCCTCTTGAGAAATCTGTATGCAGGTCAGGAAGCAACAGTTAGAACTGGACATGGAACAACAGACTGGTTCCAAATAGGAAAAGGAGTATGTCAAGGCTGTATATTGTCACCCTGTTTATTTAACTTATATGCAGAGTACATCATGAGAAATGCTGGACTGGAAGAAACACAAGCTGGAATCAAGATTGCCGGGAGAAATATCAATAACCTCAGATTTGCAGATGACACCACCCTTATGGCAGAAAGTGAAGAGGAATTAAAAAGCCTCTTGATGAAAGTGAAAGTGGAGAGTGAAAAAGTTGACTTAAAGCTCAACACTCAGAAAACGAAGATCATGGCATCCGGTCCCATCACTTCATGGGAAATAGATGGGGAAAGAGTGGAAACAGTGTCAGAATTTATTTTGGGGGGCTCCAAAATCACTGCAGATGGTGACTGCAGCCATGAAATTAAAAGACGCTTACTCCTTGGAAGGAAGGTTATGTCCAACCTAGATAGCATATTCAAAAGCAGAGACATTACTTTCCCAACAAAGGTCGGTCTAGTCAAGGCTATGGTTTTTCCTGTGGTCATGTATGGATGTGAGAGTTGAACTGTGAAGAAGGCTGAGCGCCAAAGAATTGATGCATTTGAAGTGTGGTGTTGGAGAAGACTCTTGAGAGTCCCTTGGACTGCAAGCAGATCCAAGCAGTCCATTCTGAAGGAGATCAGCCCTGGGATTTCTTTGGAGGGAATCATGCTAAACCTGAAACTCCAGTACTTTGGCCACCTCATGCGAAGAGTTGACTCACTGGAAAAGGCTCTGATGCTGGGAGGGATTGGGGGCAGGAGGAGAAAGGGACGACAGAGGATGAGATGGCTGGATGGCATCACTGACTCGATGGATGTGAGTCTGAGTGAACTCCAGGAGTTGGTGATGGACAGGGAGGCCTGGCATGCTGGGATTCATGGGGTTGCAAAGAGTTGGACATGACTGAGCAACTGAACTGAACTGAACTGATGGGCTGTAGCCCATCAGGGTCCTCTGTCCGTGGGATTTCCCAGGCAAGAGTACTGGAGTGGGTTCCTATTTCCTTCTCCAGGGGACCTTCTTGACCCATGAATTGAACCCAGGTCTCCTGTATTGCAGGCAGATTCTTTACCAGTTGAGCCATCAGGTAAGACCCCTATTTGGTTTCTAAATACCACTCTCTGATCAAAGGAACCAAGACCCTTTGGAGAAAGGCTGATTCCAGGGCTGAAGCAGCAAAATATGAGATGATTCTGGACTATCTTGTGCTCTGTGATCTGTGTTCCTTTATGTAATGATCAGTCAGGTGCAGCCACAAGAGGAGGCACAAGAGAAGCTTGGGAAAACAAAATATATTATACTCACAGTACTCAAAACAGGATGTCATACAGTGCCACACGGAAGATACACCAGGGTGGTCAGGAGCCAAAAGAGGCAGGAGTGAGGGAAGGGGCCTAGGCCACCACTGGTGGAAATTCAAGGGCAAGGCAAGGCAGGCAGGGTAAGCAAGCTAGGATTGGCTAGCTTGAATAATATCAGCAGGCTCCAAGCTATAGGGTATTTCCTAGCTGCCTGGCACCTGGCCCTGGGATAATTAAGATGGAGGAATAATGTCTCCTGGGCCCTCCCGGGCCGGAAAAGGGACATCTGGCCTTGGATTGATTAGTTTGCACATCAAAGGAATGCTTAGCCTTTGCTATCTCTAAGAGCTGACTGGCCCCAGGAAGGGTAGTATCTCCCCAGCCAGAAAGGTTATTAAGATACTGAAGCTTCATAATATATACCCGTGTATATATAGAAAATAAAAAATACAAGCCAGAAAGTAAGGGATTACTTACGGGATGATGGATACCTGTCAAAGGGACACAGGGCCCAGTTTTGTTTTCTTTTTAATTTTATTTATTAATAGAATAAAAGTGAAAGTGAAGGTGTTGCTCAGTCATGTCTGACTTTTTGGGACTCTACGGACTATAGCCCACCAGACTCCTCTGTCCGTGGAATTCTCCAGGCAAGAATACTGGAGTAGGTTGCCATTCCCTTCTTCAGGGGATCTTTCTGACTCAGGGATTGAAATCCAGGTGTCCTGCATTGCAGGCAGATTCTTTACTGTCTGAGTCATCAGAGAAGCCCTTCATTTTTCAATTTTATATTATCTATTCAGTTCAGTTCAGTCACTCAGTCGTGTCTGACTCTTTGCGACCACATGAATCATAGAAAACTAGCCAATCTAATCACAGGGACCACAGTCTTATCTAACTCAATGAAACTAAGCCATGCTGCATGGGGCCACCCAAGACAGGAGGGTCATGGTGGAGAGGTCTGACACAATGTGGTCCGCTGGAGAAGGGAATGGCAAACCACTTCAGTATTCTTGCCTTGAGAACCCCATGAACAGTATGAAAAGGCAAAATGATAGGATACTGAAAGAGGAACTCCCCAGGTCAATAGGGGCCCAATATGCTACTGGAGATCAGTGGAGAAATAACTCCAGAAAGAATGAAGGGATGGAGCCAAAGCAAAAACAATATTAGCTTTATTTATTTATTTATTTATATTTTTGGCTGTCCTGGGTCTTAGTTGCTGTACGAGCTTTCTCTAGCTGTGGCACACAGGCTTCTCATTGTAGTGGCTTCTCTTGTTGTGGAGCATGGGCTCTGGACACGTGGGCTTCAGAAGTTGCAGCTCCTGGGCTCTAGAGCACAGGCTCAATAGCTGTGGCACATCGGCCTAGTTGCTCTGTGGCATGTGCGATCTTCCCAGACCAGGGAGGGAACCTGTGTCCCCTACATTGGTAAACAGATTCTTAGCCACTGGACCATGAGGGAAGTTCCATGGGCAAGTTTTAAAAGGTTTTTCCAGGCCAAATCTGGAACAGTTTGAACATTCGTGATGAATTATGACTCATTGAATAAAATAGGAATTCACAAGTTTATGGAGGTATTAGTTCACTAAAAGTTTGATGAAAATTTAATATTGACATTGTATTAAAGTATCTCTGTACAAAATGCTTACTCTTCACAAAGGGGGAAAGGAGTAACTGGATAAGCCTAGTGGACACAAACTTAAGCAAGTGATCCAAGTTAACATCACCAGTAGTGAGACTAATGGGCACCATGAATCGCTGGGTAGAATGCAAGGAGGACACAGCATCACTCTGGTGGACTTGAGCATGGCCCTCATAATCCCACCTCCTTGCAGTCATGCCCTTGTAGAACCTCCTCATCATGAGTGTAAGTGGGACTGTGATTTCCTTCTAATAAGTAGAATATGACAAAGGGGATGGGATATCATCCTGCAGTTGTCTTACCTCATGTAAACCTCCGTGTTACTAGCAGAACCATTCTAGAGTCTTGCTGACTTTGAAGAGGTTCATGACCCAGATAATCACAATGGTGTGATCACTCATCTAGAGCCAGACATCCTGGTATGTAAAGTCAAGTGGGCCTTAGAACGCATCACTATGAACAAAGCTAGTGGAGGTGATGGAATTCCAGTTGAGCTACTTCAAATCCTGAAAGATGATGCTGTGAAAGTGCTGCACTCAATATGCCAGCAAATCTGGAAAACTCAGCAGTGGCCACAGGACTGGAAAAGGTCAGTTTTCATTCCTATCCCAAAGAAAGGCAATGCCAAAGAATGCTCCAACTACCGCACAATTGCACTTATCTCACACGCTAGTAAAGTAATGCTCAAAATTCTCCAAGCCAGGCTTCAGCAATACGTGAACCATGAACTTCCTGATGTTCAAGCTGGTTTTAGAAAAGGCAGAGGAACCAGAGATCAAATTGCAAACATCCACTGGATCATGGAAAAAGCAAGAGAGTTCCAGAAAAACATCTATTTCTGCTTTATTGACTATGCCAAAGCCTTTGACTGTGTGGACCACAAGAAACTGTGGAAAATTCTGAAAGAGATGGGAATACCAGACTACCTGATCTGCCTCTTGAGAAATCTGTATGCAGGTCAGGAAGCAACAGTTAGAACTGGACATGGAACAACAGACTGGTTCCAAATAAGAAAAGGAGTACGTCAAGGCTGTATATTGTCACCCTGTTTATTTAACTTATATGCAGAGTACATCATGAGAAACACTGGACTGGAAGAAACACAAGCTGGAATCAAGATTGCTGGGAGAAATATCAATAGCCTCAGATTTGCAGATGACACCACCCTTATGGCAGAAAGTGAAGAGGAACTAAAAAGCTTCTTGATGAAAGTGAAAGAGGAGAGTGAAAAAGTTGACTTAAAGCTCAACACTCAGAAAACGAAGATCATGGCATCCGGTCCCATCACTTCATGGGAAATAGATGGGGAAACGGTGGAAACAGTGTCACTTTATTTTGGGGGACTCCAAAATCACTGCAAATGGTGACTGCAGCCATGAAATTAAAAGATGCTTACTCCTTGGAAGGAAAGTTATGTCAACCTAGATAGCGTATTCAAAAGCAGAGACATTACTTTGCCAACAAAGGTTTGTCTAGTCAACGCTATGGTTTTTCCTTTGTTCACGTATGGATGTGAGAGTTGGACTGTGAAGAAGGCTGAGCGCCAAAGAATGCTCAGCTTGATGCTTCTGAACTGTGGTGTTGGAGAAGACTCTTGAGAGTCCCCTGGACTGCAAGGAGATCTAAGCAGTCCATTCTGAAGGGGATCAGCCCTGGGATTTCTTTGGAGGGAATGATGCTGAAGCTGAAACTCCAGTACTTTGGCCACCTCATGCGAAGAGTTGACTCATTGGAGAAGACTCTGATGCTGGGAGGGATTGGGGGCAGGAGGAGAAGGGGATGACAGAGGATGAGATGGCTAGATGCATCACTGACTCGATGAATGTGAGTCTGAGTGACCTCCAGGAGTTGGTGATGGACGGGGAGGCCTGGCGTGCTGCGATTCATGGGGTCACAAAGAGTTGGATACGACTGAGCGACTGAGCTGAACTGAACTGAAGCTCTACGACCAAAATGAAATAAATCCTGCCAACAACCTGGATGAATTTGGAAGCAGGTACTTCCCCAGGAGAACCAGAAGATGACAACTCAGCCCTCAACTGCATCTTTTAAAATATAAATTTATTTTAATTGGAGGCTAATTATTTTACAATATTGTATTGTTTTGCCATACGTCAATGTGAATCCATCACAGGTATACACGTGTTCCCCATCCTGAACCCCCCTCCCACCTCCCTCCCCGTACCATCCCTCTGGGTCATCCCAGTGCACCAGCCCTGAGCATCCTGTCTCATGCATCAAACCTGGACTGGCGATTCGTTTCATATATGATATTATACATGTTTCAATGCCATTCTCCAAAATCATCCCATCCTCTCTCTCCCACAGAGTCCAAAAGACTGTTCTATACATCTCTGTCTCTTTTGCTGTCTTGCATACATAGTTATCATTACTATCTTTCTAAATTCTATATATATATGCGTTAGTATACTGTATTTGTGTTTTTCTTTCTGGCTTACTTCACTTTGTTTAATAGGCTCCAGTTTCATCCACCTCATTAGAACTGACTCAAATGCATTCTTTTTAATGGCTGAGTAATATTCCATTATGTATATGTACCACAGCTTTCTTATCCATTCATCTGCTGATGGACATCTAGGTTGCTTCCATGTCCTGGCTATTATAAACAGTGCTGTGATGAACATTGGGGTACACGTGTCTCTTTCAATTCTGGTTTCCTCTGTGTGTATGCCCAGTAGTGGGATTGCTGGATCATAAGGCAGTTCTATTTCCAGTTTTTTAAGGCATCTCCACACTGTTCACCATAGTGGCTGTACTAGTTTGCATTCCCACCAACAGTGTAAGAGGGTTCCCTTTTCTCCAAACCCTCTTCAGTATTTATTGCTTGTAGACTTTTGGATCACAGCCATTCTGACTGGCGTGAAATGGTACCTAATTGTGGTTTTGATTTGGATTTCTCTGATAATGAGTGATGTTGAGCATCTTTTCATGTGTTTGTTAGCCATCTGTATGTTTTCTTTGGAGAAATCTCTGTTTAGTTCTTTGTCCCATTTTTTGATTGGGTCATTTATTTTTCTGCAATTGAGCTGCAGGAGTTGCTTGTATATTTTTGAGATTAGTTCTTTGTCAGTTGCTTCATTTGCTATTATTTTCTCCCATTCTGAAGGCTGTCTTTTCATCTTGCTTATAGTTTCCTTTGTTGTGCAGAAGCTTTTAATTTTAATTAGGTCCCATTTGTTTATTTTTGCTTTTATTTCCAATATTCTGGGAGGTGGATCATAGAGGATCCTGCTGTGATGTATGTCGGAGAGTGTTTTGCCTATGTTCTCCTCTAGGAGTTTTATAGTTTCTGGTCTTATGTTTAGATCTTTAATCCATTTTGAGTTTCTTTTTGTGTATGATATTAGAAAGTGTTCTAGTTTCATTCTTTTACAAGTGGTTGACCAGTTTTCCCAGCACTACTTGTTAAAAAGATTGTCTTTTCTCCATTGTATATTCTTGCCTCCTTTATCAAAGATAAAGTGTCCATAGGTGCATGGATTTATCTCTGGGCTTTCTATTTTGTTCCATAGATCTATATTTCTGTCTTTGTGCCAGTACCATACTGACTTGATGACTGTGGCTTTGTAGTAGAGCCTGAAGTCAGGCAGGTTGATTCCTCCAGTTCTATTCTTCTTTCTCAAGATTGCTTTGGCTATTCTTTGACTGCACTTTGAAACAGCCTCACAGAGCACTCAGCTACACTGAGCCCAAAGTCCTGGCCCATAGAAACTGTGAGATAATAAATGTGCTCTGTTTTAATCTGCTCAATTTATGATAATTCATTGTGCCAGATAGAAAGTGAGTATAGTCGTTTCTACAATATTCCTGCCAAAGATGCCTACAATATTAAAATATGTCAAGGTAGTGAAAGTAAGGAAAGAGCGATGAAAAAAGCTGGACTGAAGGAAACTAAGGACACACAGCAACTAAACGCAAAGGACAATCTTGGATTGGGACCTGGGGGAAAACTCTTGTTATTGAGAACATTATTGGGAAATTTGAATATGGACTGTGGATTAGATAATAACATCTTATGAATATTGAATTTCTTGATTTTAAGCATTGTGTGGCAGTTATATAAGAAAATAATAAAGGAAGATAGCAAAATGTTAACTATTGGTGAATCTAGATAAAGCCTGCTGTTGCTGCTGCTGCTGCTGCTAAGTCGCTTCAGTCATGTTCGACTCTGTGTGACCCCATAGACGGCAGCCCACCAGGCTCCCCATCCCTGGGATTCTCCAGGCAAGAACACTGGAGTGGGTTGCCATTTCCTTCTCCCAATGCATGAAAGTGAAAAGTGAAAGGGAAGTCGCTCAGTCGTGTCTGACTCAGTGACCCCATGGACTACAGCCTACCAGGCTCCTGCGTCCATGGGATTTTCCAGGCAAGAGTACTGGAGTGGGGTGCCATTGTTGGCGTTATCTTTGCAACTTTTCAGTAAACCTGAAATTATTTCAAAATAAAAGAATTAAAAAAAATTTTAATGTTAGATTTTATTTCAAATGGTACTGGAAGTAATTCCAGATCTATTGCCACTTTGGGAAATTCAGGGGACTTAGGGACTATGTCATATAAGATACTCACTACCGAGTTACATAAAGAATGTGAATAATACAGAACCTTTGATCATCTTGTATGGGTTTGGTGCCTGTTATCAGGAATTTGACGTAGAGACTTGCCCTTTGGGACTAAGCCTTACACATTATTCACTTAGGAGCAATGGTCCTGGGGTTGTGTGCAGGAAAGTTAGGGTGGTGATATGTAATCAACTCACTAGGGGCATTGCCCAGATCCTCTTTGGGCCTGAGACCCCAGCCTAACGAAGTTGCCTCAGCTGAGGAAAGGCCCTGCCTGAGGGCAAGCCACTTCTGATGACCGAGGAGGAGGAATATACCCTTGCTTCAGTAAAGACAACTTGGAAGGGCCATTCTATTCCGAGGGCTCCCAGTGGGATTAGCTGGAGTTCCTGCAGGAGCAGCATCATAGTTCAGTTTCTCCTGTTCCCCAGTCCTGTTTCCTCTACTGACCTCATAAGTGATGATCCCAGTGTACTCAGCCACTCAGTTGGGTCTGACTGTTTGCATGTTATGGACAGTAGCCCATCAAGCTCCTCTGTCCCTGGGGTTCTTCAGGCAAGAATACTGGAATGGTTTGCTACTTCCCTAGAGCCCTCCTTAAGAAACCTTCTCCAAGGCAATCTCCAACCCAAGTCTGTTTTCCAGGTAAGCTGATCTTCAGCAGGTGCTTCTCCAAGCCCACAGAGCTTCCTTCTGATCACATAGCTGCTCTCTCCTATGGACTGCAGATAGGAATGTTTCTGATCCATAACAAATGTAAATTTTAAAATTCAAGTTCTTCTTTTTAAGCAATGTGGCCTAACAGAACCTAACAGATATGAGCTATTTTTCAGTCTTTCATGTCACAATGTTGTCATTCAGGAAAAATTGATCTCTAATAATTTTGTTTACTTTAAACATAACAAAATTAGACAGAATAATATAAAATAAGGCCCCTGCAGATTCCTTCAGCCAGCTTCAACAGTTAGCCATGGCATGGGCATTCCAGCTGGCGCAGTGGTAAAGAATACACCTGCCAGTGCCAGAGACAGAGGACACACGAGCTTGATCCCTGGGTCAGAAAGATCCCCTGGAGGGGAAAACAGCAACCCACACCAGTATTCTTTCCTGGAAAATTCCATGGACAGAGGAGCCTGGCAGGCTACAATCCATGGAGTCACAAAGAGTTGGACATGACTGAGCACACACTACATTTCCTACATCTTGGTAGTTGGACCTGGAGGCTTCATCAGATGCAAAATCTTTTTTTCCCCCCTTTTTTGACAAGACAACTTTGTAGGTGGGATTGTATTCTTTCATTAGGAGCCACCCATTTGGTGATGCTTACCACTGTGAATGATTAATGTCAGGATAAATATTCATTAGAAGTTACAAAATGGTGTATATTGTTGTTGCATTTTCACTTCTTAGCTGGCCTACTTTTATTTTATTTTTAAAACTTATTTGTTTATTTGCGCTAGATCTTAGTTGCAGCACGTGGGATTTTCCATTTCATTGCAGCATGTGGGATCTTTAGCTGCAACATGCAAACTCTTAGCTGCAGCCTATGGGATCTAGTTCTCTGACTAGGGGTCAAGCCTGAGCCCCCTACATTGGGAGCGCAGAGTCTTAGCCACTGGATATCACTGGACATCACTGGACACCAGGGAAGTTCCAGCTGGCCTACGTTTTTAAAAAAGAACTTTCCCTTGTCCATTATTTGGTGACTCAATGACACAGTTTGGACAAGAAAGAGTAAATGCTAGATTCTGTCTTGATTTACCAGCTTTCAAAATAGTAAGTGGGTTCCCCATCATCCTCACAGAATGATCAATTGATTTTTATTTTCTCTAATACCATGATGAACTCCTGGAGTTCATGATGTACTTCAGGCCATTGTGTTATTATCTTTACTGATACTCAAATTGCTCTCTCTCTGGTCACTGGCAACTTCTAGTTGAATCCTGTGTCCTTTTCCATGGCCCTAGTCATCTGTGATAACTTCCTTGCTATCTGATATAACAAGATACACCAGGTTCATCTTGTATATTTCCTGCCCTAGACATGCAGTTGGTTATTTCCCCAAGAAGCTTTGGTTCCGTGTAATGGTTCCGTGTGGGTCTGTATTTCAAACCCACAATGTGGGCTCAAGAAACCAACCACAGTCTTCTTTTATTTTTAATTCTTAGGTTGGGAAGAAGTTGGATAAAGGGATTCTTTTATACTCCTCTGTGTTATTTGATTTTTCATTATGTGTATTCATTCTTTTCATTTATTTACACCATATGATAATACATAATACATTTTTTAGAAAAAGTAAAAAAGTCTCTCACAGTTCTGGTACCACTTCCCTGCTAGAGATAACTTCAGTCATCAATTTGTCGTGAATTCTTCCAGATTTTGTCTTAGCAGAATTGTTACCTGAATAAGGCTCCTGACTTAAGGATTCCAGATTCTATTTTACTCCATTCAGATGACGCAAAGTTACCTGAGGTAAAATTTCAAAGGATAGCAATTAAACTCTTTCATTGTCTTTGTTTAGTCACTAAGTAATGTCCAACTCTTGGTGACCCCATGGACTGTAGCCTGCCAGGCTTCTCTGTTCATGAGATTTCCCAGGTAAAAATCCTGGGATGGGATGTCACTTCCTCCTCCAGGGGATCCTCTCAACCTAGGGATCTAACCTGTGTCTCCTGCATCTCCTGCATTGGCAGGCAGATTCTTTACCACTGAGCCACCAGGGATCAATAACTAGGCCTCCTGTGTTGCTAACTCCAGGGGGTGCTGTTTACAACACAGACTCCTTGATTGATTTCTTGTGGAATTGCAGCACACAACAAACCTGCTGACAAACCAATAAGAAGATAAGCAAAGGACAGAACATAGAGAAAATGGTTCTTGAATGTATGAAAAGATGCTCAGATTGGCTTTTAAGAAGGCAAATTCAAAATAAACCTACACCAAGCTACTATTTTTCACCTCTCAGCTTGGCAAAGATTAAAATGCTTACTAGCACATCCTCATTCAATGCTTTAAGAATGACTGTTTGATAGTCATGTTTGACAATATGCATTCACTTAAAATTTATTAGCAGTTGCTAATTGAAAGTACTTCTAGGTATTTACAAATATATACAAGCATGCTTGAATGTTTAGAAAAAAATGTGTGTGCAAGGCAGAACTACTTCACAAGGGCTCACAGAAAAATTTAGGGAATTTATCAACTTGAATGGAAAAATAATTTTTGTGTTTTGGATTTCACTAAACTCTAGCTGAAATTTATCATTTCCTTTAATTATGAAAGTAGGCAGGAAACCATAATGTATCAGTCTGTGTCTTTGTTACCAATAGAAGTCAGATATTTTATGTCATGTTACAGTTGCTGCTGATATTTTGAAGTATCATTTATGTTCATCCATACCTTGAAATTAGAGTAGTTAGACCCAGTACTAGATCTTATTTAATTCATTAATTAGTAAACGTATATTTCTAAATTAAAAAATATTTTTATAATTATTCCCAGGTGGCATTAGTGGTAAAGAACCTGCCTGCAAATGCAGGGGACTTAAGAGACATGGGTTTGATCCCTGGGTCAAGAAGATCCCCTGGAGGAGGGCATGGCAATCCACTCCAGTATTCTTGACTGAAAAATCCCATGGATAGAGGAGCCTGGCAGGCTACAGTCCATGGGGTCACAAAGAGTCAAGTATAAATGAAGTGACTTGTTGCTGCTGCTGCTGCTAAGTCACTTCAGTCATGTCCGACTCCGCGTGACCCCATAGATGTCAGCCCACCAGGCTCTCCTGCCCCTGGGATTCTCCAGGCAAGAAAACTGGAGTGGGTTGCCATTTCCTTCTCCAATGCTTGAAAGTGAAAAGTGAAAGTGAAGTCATTCAGTCGTATCTGACTCTTAGCGACCCCATGGACTGCAGCCCACCAGGCTCCTCCATCCATGGGATTTTCCAGGCAAGAGTACTGGAGTGGGGTGCAGCACACACATAATTAGTTTACTTTTGATCTTAAGAATTGTATGAAATCCCATGAAAATATCATGGTGAGAAGAAATGTATAGGCTTCACTGGCCTGTCAAAGGGGTGCACGGGCACAAAATAAGTTAAGAACATGGTAATTCACAACATCATGTATATAATGGTAACTGATTGGAAGTAGCCTCAAAAGTTGGAGAAGGCAATGACACCCCACTCCAGAACTCTTGCCTGGAAAATCCCATGGACGGAGGAACCTGGTAGGCTGCAGTCCATGGGGTCTCTAAGAGTCGGACACGACTGAGCGACCTCACTTTCACTTTTCCTTTCATGCATTGGAGAAGGAAATGGCAACCCACTCCAGTATCCTTACCTGGAGAATCCCAGGGACAGGGGAGCCTGGTGGGCTGCCGTCTATGGGCTCACACAGAGTTGGACACAACTGAAGCAACTTAGCAGCAGCAGCAGCAGTTTCTACAATGGAACACTCTGCAGCTGCCAAAAAAAAAAAAAAAAGAGAGAGAGAGAAAGAGAGAAATCTCTATCTAAATAATGTCTTTACAAGATACTGTAAAGGCAATAAAACTGTGCAGAATGCTTTGTGTAATATGCTACTACAGGTATAAAAGTGAGGTGGAAAAGAATACATAATACAAATGTCTATCTGCTTGGACTTGCATGAAATGTCTCTGGAAGAGATAGAAACTGGTAATATTGGTGGTCTCCAAGGATGAGAACTGAGTGGCTGGGGCCTAGAGTGTTAGGGAGACTTCTTCTTGATAAACATTGTAGTACATAGTACATTAAAAAAATTCAAACCTGTGAATATACAATCTATTTTAAAAAATAGATAAATAAACTCTAACATTTAAAAACTCCTTAATAGAGTCTGTCAAGGGGACTGATATACAGTACTTGGCAGTACATCTTAAATTCCAGTTTCCACCTTGTCTTTGGAACCTCAGCCTGTCCTGCAACAAGCCCAGAAAATTATGTCATTTCAACTACCTATTCAGTCCAAACCCCCAAGAAATTTATTCTAAGACTTACTTGGTTTTTGTCTTTCTTTCCACCTTTAGCCTATTGTCTTCCAGAAGTAAAATTTAGCCTGAGGAAGGTTGTTTGGTTGCAAAGTGTGAATCTTTTGCAACTGTAGCCTGCCAGGCTCCCTGCCCATGGGATTTCCCAGGAAAGAATATTGGAGTGGGTAGCCATCCCCTTCTACAGGGAATCTTCTCGATCCAGAGATCAAACCCATGTCTCCTGCACTGCAGCCAGATTCTTTACCAAATGAGCCACAAGGAAAGCCCCAAATTTAGCCTATTCCCAAACAAAGCACACACATTCCCATCTTGTCTCTCATTCTGTGCTGTATCACAAATGCTCACGAACCTCGTTGGCACTGGTGGAATTATTCTTAATGGACAACGAAAGGAAGTATATGAACATTCACAAGTTAATCATTTTTGCTTAATATTATTTGTTCATCTTTTGATAATGTGTTTATTTTAAAGTGAAGTCTTACTCATAGAATGGGGCAGATTTTTAGCTACATTACTTACAAATGGGATCTAGTTGCCAGTGTTTGTAAAAGAACATAAATATTATGGGGTTAAAGCACTAAAATATTTCTTTCGTCAAAAACCCTTCTCATAAATTTCCTATTGTTTCCCAAAAAAGAAGGCGAGTGTAAGCATAATCTACCAAAGACCACACTTGTACAAAAGGTCTTTGACAATATAGGGTATCTTTATACTACCAAAGTAAAATATTTTGAAGAAAACATTAATGCTGAGTTTTGAGTAGCAATGCTAACATGAGTAATAATTGCCAAGATTATGCAAGTGGCAAAAGAATATTGTTTATAAATATTTGTTTGGCACTTTATAACAAACACTTATTCTTCCTGAGATTTAGGTCAGCAGAGGGAAGTCTGTTTTATTTTTTAGAAAATATTTTGTTTAGAAGTGAATCTGAGGTTCCTTGTATGATAAACAAAACTATAGCAGGGTTTTGCCACAAAAACTTGAACAAATCATTTTAAATTAAAACATAACATTATTGTTTTTATGGTGGACTCTGGGAAAATATTTGAGGTCTCAACAGAAATCTCCAGCTTGTTTTTGAGTCAGAAATTGTGTTTTCTTTGGAGTCATGAACAGGATGGAGAAAACTGGGAGGCCTGCCAAGACCCTGTGTTTTGAGCTCTTCCATGCTGCAAAGTGAAACAGTGGTTGCAACTGTGGGGACATTCAGCGCTGCCAGTGTAAGCCAGGGTGGGAACAGGCTTTGGGAGGAGGGAGGTAAAGCTTCTGTTACTTCTGAAGACCAGTGTAGCAAGGTGAGTTATGAAAGAAATAACCAGTATTTTCGGTTCCTTTTCCTCCCCATGACACACCATACAACAATTCCCCTGGATGTATTCCCCAAAGGAGCATGTGGAAGTTGGGGCTTTGCAGTCAAAGCCACAGAAACTGCCTAATCAAGGTGGAATGTTAGGCTTCCTCAGGCTGGGAGGGGACATGTGCATAGGAAATAAGCAGGTTTTGGGAAGGACCTAGGACTTGGGGTCCCTTGCACGTAAGTGCCTAAAATGAATCATTTCAGGATGTCCACCGGAGGCTCAACACTTATCTCCAAGCTCATAGGAGACCCTGTGGGCCCATGTGTGGTACAGGAGTAGACCACCTGAGAGGCATCTCTAGTATCCCTGGAACATACTGCCTGACCAGTGCTTTGGAAAAGTGGTGAGCCACAGCTGATAAGGACTACAGGCTATGGCATCCTAGATACCAGGAAATTCTTGAATGAACCCCTAGAGGATAAAAGAGAATCTCCCAAGAAGGACTGAGACTGAATTTTCTGCCAATCATGTAGGTGAAAGTGTAGAAACAATTTTTCTGATTTTAAGAAATGCAGCACTTACTAGAAAGTGGCAGAGTCACTTTCATACTTGCTACAAAAGAAGGAAAATGCCAAAGGGCGTTGTTCAAACTTGCGTACAATTGTGCTCATTTCACAAGCTAGCAAGGTTATGCTCAAAATCCTTCACATTAGGCTTCAGCAGTATGTGAACTGAGAATTTCCAGATGTACAAGCTGGGTTTAGAAAAGGCAGAGGAACCAGAGATCAAATTGCCAACATCCACTGAATCATGGAAAAAGCAAGAGAGTTCCAGAAAAACATCTATTTCTGCTTTATTGACTATGCCAAAGCCTTTGACTGTGTGGACCACAATAAACTGTGGAAAATTCTGAAAGAGATGGGAATACCAGACCACCTGATCTGCCTCCTGAGAAATTTGTATGCAGTTCAGGAAGCAACAGTTAGAACTGGACATAGAACAACAGATTGGTTCCAAATAGGAAAAGGAGTACGTCAAGGCTGTATATTGTCACCCTGTTTATTTAACTTATGTGCAGAGTACATCATGAGAAACGCTGGACTAGAAGAAACACAAGCTGGAATCAAGATTGCAGGGAGAAATATCAATAACCTCAGATATGCAGATGACACGACTCTTATGGCAGAAAGTGAAGAGGGGCTAAAAAGCCTCTTGATGAAAGTGAAAGTGGAGAGTGAAAAGGTTGGCTTAAAGCTCAACATTCAGAAAACGAAGATCATGGCATCCAGTCCCATCACTTATTTCATGGCAAATAGAAGGGGGAAAAGTGGGAGAAGTGGTAGGTTTTATTTTATTGGGCTCCAAAATCACTGTGGATGGTGATTGCAGCCATGAATTAAAAGATGCTTGCTTATTGGAAGGAAAGCTATGAACAATCCAGACTGTGTATTAAGAAGCCAAAACATCACTTTGCCAACAAAGGTCCATGTAGTTAAAGCCATGGTTTTTTCAGTAGTAATATGCAGAAATGAGAGTTGGACCATAAAGAAGGCTGAGAGCCAAAGAATTGATTCTTTTGAATTGTGATGCTAGAAAACACTCTTGAGAGTCCTGTGTACAGCAAGGAGATCAAACCAGGCCATCCTAAAGTAAACCAGTCCTGAATATTCATTGGAAGGACTGATGTTGAAGCTGAAGCTCCAATACTTTGGCCACCTGATGTGAAGAGCTAACTCATTGGAAAAGATCCTGATGCTGGGAAAGACTGAGGGCAAAAGGAGAAGGGGACAGCAGAGGATGAGATGATTGGATGAGATCACCAATTCAAGGGATATGAGTTTGAGCAAGCTCTGTGACATAGTGAAGGATAGATGAGCCTGACTTGCTGCAGTCCATTGGGTCACAAAGAGTCAAACAAGACTTAGCAACTGAACAACAACAACATATTGATATACAGTCAGATATAAAGCTCACCTTCCCTGTTCCACTCCTCCTCCCATGCAAACACACACACACACACATTTCTATCAACATCTTGGGACTGAGACTGCTTGGGATCAACTTGCCCCCACTGTCTTCCATACACATTCTTCAGTCTTCATGTTGCCTGTCACATTAGTCCTTTTATTTGTTGTCTTCATTCACTTATCTAATTCTACAGGAAATCTTGAGGGCCTGATGTTCACTTGTAACTCAAAGGCATGGTTCTAGTCTTGAGATGGTCACAGGCTAGAGCATGATACTAAGTAGAGAGTAGGAGGATTGGTGAGGGGGTGGGGGGGGGAGATGGTGGACATCCAGAGCAGTTCACAACCCTAGAAGGAGGGAAGGAGGACATCAGCAGTTCAGTTCAGTTCAGTCACTCAGTCATGTCTGACTCTTTGTGACCCCAGGAATTGGAGCATGCCAGGCCTCCCTGTCCATCACCAACTCCTGGAGTTTACCCAAACTCATGTCCATCGAGTCGGTGATGCCATCCAACCATCTCATCTTCTGTTGTCCCCTTCTCCTCCTGCCCTCAGTCTTTCCCAGCATCAGGGTTTTTTCAAATGAGTCAGCTCTTCGCATCAAGTGGTCAAAGGATTGGAGTTTCAGCTTCAACATCAGTCCTTCCAATGAACACCCAGAGCTGATCTCCTTTAGGATGGACTGGTTGGATCTCCTTGCAGTCCAAGGGACTCTCATGAGTCTTCTCCCACCTCACAGTTCAAAAGCATCAATTCTTCAGCACTCACCTTTCTTTATAGTCCAAATCTCACATCCATACATGACCACTGGAAAAACCATAGCCTTGACTAGACAGACCTTTGTTGACAAAGTGATGTCTCCATTTTTTAATACGCTGTCTATGTTGGTCATAACTTTCAGAGGAGCAATTAATCCCATCTGGAATAAGAGGAAGGGTCAGGCTAAGTTTTGCAAGAAAATGAGGCCCTAACAGATCTTGAGGTTGTAGAGAGTAAACGGGAGCAGAAAGAATATTACAGAAGATAGATCAGCTGGGGCACACACACGGGGACATGAAGAGTATCATCGGCTCAATAAAACACAGAATTTGACACTGTAAAGATACAAGTTCTGAGAGGAACAGCCATACATTCTTTCTGGCTATTGCTGTTTCTAAACATTATGCTCTATATATTTCCCTTGACAGTCACCTAACTAATTTCTCAGAGATTCTGCCCAGTGTGAATACATGTAAGAAGAAATAGCAAATGAAGCAAAAGGATTTCTAGCAGCAAAGTAGAAGGCTGAACTATTATTAGGGGTTTTTTTCAGACAATCACATGGAAGTTCTGAATTCCTCTTGATATATATGGATAATCAAAATATATTAGTCAAGAAACTTCCCTCGTGGTCCAGTAGTTGAGAATTCAGTTTCCAAAGCTGGGACTTGGGTTCAATCCCTGGACAGGGAACAAAGTTCCCACATGCCTTGGCAACTAAGCTTGTGTGCCACAGTGAAAGATTCCATATGCCACAATTCAGACCTGATGCAGCCAGAAATAACTAAATAAATAAATAAATATTAAAGAAGGTATACATTAGCCAAATGCTTAGGCCCTTTCATTTCTGTACATAAATTTAAAATTTGCAATATAATGGTTTTCTGAGAAGAACATGTATTAGCAGATGTTATTGTGCAACAAATATCTTCCCTTAGGCAAACAAATTTAACATATAATTTAGTGCTTGTCAACTGAAAATAAAATTATTAAATTATTTCCTGCATAATTTGATTACCTGTGGTCGAGAGGACACAGAAGGGTTAGTAAAGGGCATGGTTTTCCACATAAAGACAAATCCTGTTTTCAGATTTAACTCAGAATGTCCTTTTAAAGGTCACGTCTTGTCCTTGGCTAATTCCTCCACCCAGATATTCCTTTCCTTTCCACTTTCTCCAGCTTAAGCCATCTCTCATTTTGGGAAGTGTCCCATGAACTAAACTTGGTCTGTTTTTAGCAAGTTGGTCATTTTCCCAAGGAGAAAAAGGAGCATCATTCTCAATGAGTTTATTGCCACTGTGATCTTTATCAGTTCAATGGACCAAGTAGAGAGACGGAAGAGACGATGAAATAAGGGAATTATTGCCTCAACCTAGTTTCTTTGTTAAACAAACAAAAAAAAGTTTTGAAAATTTTATTCCTTAAGAATAATTTAAGATTTTCAGTGAATGTTCCTTTAAAGCAAGTTTCTAAAACTTTTGTTTGTACCACAGACCCCATGACAGCATACTAATACTTATGCTGCTTCTAGGAGTAATGTTTTTAAGTGTATAAAATAAAGTACATATTATTACAATTAAATAAATACAATGATCAAAATGGCTTTTAAACTTCATAATAACATAATATATGTGTCTTTATTAGCACAGTAATTCTAAAATCCAGTTCCAAATCTAGTAACAATATTTTGAGATAGTGATGAGCATAAAGGATATCTTCAAGATATTTACAACAATTGTAATGTGAGAGGAATCATTTACTTTGGTGACAGACTCACAGAAACAATTAATAATTGTTGTAGTTTGAAATCCATATTCATATTTGAAAGAAGTGCTAAAGTTTCAGGAAAAATTTTTTTCTTCATCCAAACCCATGGACTACTGAATTCTGTCTGTGCACCCAGACAAAAGACCTTTGTTTTTGCAGAGACGTGGGATCAATACATTGACTCCATTTCTCCTATTAATATGGAGATCACCTTAATGAGACCCATCCCTCCATGAGAAGCCAAGAGACATCTTTGTTCCTAGTCAAGAGGTGGGAGAAGGAAGAGAAAGGTCTACTACTGTTTTGTTCCTTTAAAGCCTGTATACCTAAACTCTTTAAGCTCTTAAACACTGTAAACTCATTCTATACTCCTTTCCTAATCCTTTACAACTTTAATAATTTATTAAAAAAACAAACAAGCTTTAACCCAGAGACAGCACAGAAAAATTGGACAAACATGAGCCTGCCAGAGAACACTTGTGCCCCAGCTTCATCTCCTCCATGACCTTGCTAAGTCCCTTGACTTTGATCTTTGGCTCAATCACCATAAACCGGGCAAAATAAGAGCCATCTAGCAGGGTTACGGTGAAGTTTAAAGGTGGCAATATCTATGAAATTTGTAAGTTCTGAAGAGCTGAGCAAACACTGCAGAAGTCCACTATATATTTACGTAGGGCTGGGTCTTTTTTATATGTCTTTTTCTTACTGTACAGACCATGGGGCCAGACCAGAGAAAGATAAAGTCTATGACAGCACATTAAGGAAGAAGTACTCCAGACTAGAGACTGGTACAGAGTGGGAGAAAAGCAGAAAGTTTCCTCTGCACATGGAGTGTCTCAGGACTTCTTTCCCTGCTGCTTTGTGACTGGGTAAAACCATCCTACTCCACCAATTCCCCACAAGAACACATGAAGTTTCCCAGGTTTTCTTGAACCACCAAAGTATTCCTCCATCCACTCAGAACTAGTTATAAAAGGTATTAGAAATGGCTTTGCAGGTGCCAACTAACTGGAATTATAGAGCCACCAGGAAATACAATGGCTCTTCTGTTTTGAAATAAATATTTAAACCTGCAAATATTTGCGGGCATTTCATTACGTCTCCATGCTTATCCTTCAGCCTGTACTCTGCCAAACTCCACCAACACAGAAACCATATTCCATTTATGTGAGTGGTCTTTCTCTTAATATTTACATATTTTTTAGAGAAACACACTGAAGGATTTTTGAATGAAATGAAATGAAGTATAGATAAAATGAGATTGACCACGTGTTTATATTTATTAAAGTTGCCTGATGGGTACACGGGGTTTTATTATACTGTTTTTTCCTACCATTGTGTATGTTTGAGTTTTTTCATTATGAAGATATTTAGAAGCTTCACCTGTACAACAGGAAAAAAAACAAAGGTATTCCACATTCATGTTAAATTTATGGAAATAAATGAAAGTGAATTAGTGAAAATTTAAACTCAGATTCATCTGGAGAGATGGTTGCTATGTACTCTAGCTTGTCCTAAAATTTATTTTACTAATATTGGTATTCTTATGTTATAGATAAAGTAATAAACATTATATTAGGCAGGAAAACACATGGTTATTTATTGTTACTGTTCTTCCTGCACCTTTTCAGCTAGCTTGATCTGACTGCCAATGAGAATATTCTCCAGTTGTATCTGCTCAAAAACATTTGCTGGATTTTTTTTTTAAAGCAAAAACTAGAATATCTGTCTTTTCTGAAAACACATGAGTGATTAACAAGCTGATTACTTCAAGAGTCTTGTGTCCAAAATATGTAGTACATATTTAAAGTAGAATTAAAATTCACAATGGAGACGCTGTTATTTACTGAGTGTTTTAAGAACTCATCATATCTTGAAACACATATGGGAGACTCAGTACTATAAAGATATCCTTCAACAGAAAGTTACAAATGAATCACAATTAGAGATAATATATCTATACGTAAATAATTCACCACTTTATCTTATAGCCAAGTCATAGATCCATTATTAAAAGGATTATCTCACAAGAACATGAAACTGGTGATTACAGTTTATTAAGGAAGCACTGTAAAATGACAATAACCCATTTACAGAGGAGCCTAAAGATGAAATTTGAAGTTTCAAAAATGCTTTTCTGGAGGTTGTTTCATCTCTGTTTTGCTCAGTAACATTGCATTTTCATATTAGGACAAATATACCACATTTAGGAGTGTTTGTTAAAATCCAAATGAAACATATTAGTTTCTGCATGTTATTTAAGTTATAAAAAAGCAATATTTATCACATCTGTCAATTTTATGAACATCTCTATCAGCACATATTTATGAATTTTATTCCATATTTCCCTGAAAACTAGTCTTAGTATTATATTGTTACAGCATACAGTGAAAACTAAAATATGAATATTAATTCTTTTCTCCCATTCCATGTCAAAACATACAGTTTTTTATTATAGTGATAGTGACTTGGTGCCACAAAGACCCTGTGTAATCAGTTCCTCTTCTCTAAGAATCAGGAAAAGTCTTTCTACACCACCCAGGAAGGTGATTCATGACAAATCAACAAGCTGTTAGCATTCTTTACCCTGTTCAGGGTCTTATTGGGGCAAATTGTGTCAAAGTTAATTGATTAACTCCTTTAAGAACATCTAATGAGTCAGAAAGAAATCATAACTTCTGTATCTTTATCAAATGCTGATTCGACTATTTGATTCTGTTTTAGTTTTGATTGCTTTGATCCAGCTTATCACATAAAAAGTGCCCCAAAAAGCAAGTTGGTTTTGCCAGGATCTAAATATTTCAATCATGTGTACGTGGTATTCCCAACTGTATTTGTTTCCTTAGAGTAATATTTTTTTGTTCAGTGCAAAAAAAAGTGAAACAAAAACTCAAAAAAAATATGGTGGATATACTCCATACTAATAATACCTCCATTTGTGTAAACTTGTCTGAAGGTCTTCTGTGCTTAGTCCTCAGTTGTGTCCGACTCTTTGTTACCACATGGACTATAGCCCACCAGGCTCCTCTGTCTATGGAAATCTCCAGGCAAGAATACTGGAGTGGGTTGCCATTTCCTTCTCCATGGGACCTTCCAACCCAGGGATCCAACCCAGGTCTCCCACATTGCAGGCAGACTCTTTACTGACTGAGCCACCAGAGTCTTCAAAGCCTTTCTAACTTTATAACTGAAATGTTGAGAAAAGGGTGATACGATTGCTACATTTATTTACTAGACTTGCCATGAAATTAAAAGACACTTACTCCTTGGAAGAAAAGTTATAACCAACCTAGATAGCATATTAAAAAGGAGAGACGTTACTTTGCCAACAAAGTTCCATCTAGTCAAAGTTTTTCCAGTAGTCATGGATGGATGTGAAAGTTGGACTGTAGAGAAAGTTGAGCGCTGAAGAATTCATGCTTTTGAACTGTGGTGTGGGAGAAGACTCTTGAGAGTCCTTTGGACTGCAAAGAGATCCAACCAGTCCATCCTAAAGGAAATCAGTCCTGAATATTCATTGCAAGGACTGATGTTGAAGCTGAAACTCCAATCCTTTGGCCACCTGATGCGAACTGACTCATTGGAAAAGACCCTGATTCTGGGAAAGATTGAAGGCAGGAGGGGGAGGGGACAACAGAGGGTGAGATGGTTAGATGGCATCACTGACCCACCATGAGTTTGGGTAGGCTCTGGGAGTTGGTGATGGACAGGGAGGCCAGGCGTGCTGCAGTCCATGGGGTCCCAAAGAGTCAGACACGACTGAGCGACTGAAGTGAACTGAACTGAACTGAGCTGCTTTATTTTTTAAAACAATTTTATTTATTTTTGGTCATGCTGGTTCTTTGTTGCCGTGTGACCTTTTGTTGCAGCAATCAGGGGCTACTCTCTAGCTGCAGTGCACGGGGTTTTCATTGCAATGTCTTCTCTTGTTGCGGCTCCTGGGCTTTAGAGCACAGACTTGTTAGTTGTGGCACACCAGCTTAGTTGCTCCGCAGCATGTTGAATATTCCCTGGACCAGGGCTGGAACCCATGTCTCCTCCACTGACAAGCGGATTCTTCACCATTGAACCATCAGTTAAGCCTGAGCGATTTCATTTGATACATGAAACAGTATTACATACAGGCAGAGCAGGTATTGTTACCGTTTGACAACTGGGAAAACTAAAACCCAAAAAGCTCAAATGACTTGCCCAGGATCACAGAAAATGTGACAAATCTAGAAGAAAATCTATGTCTCCTGGGTCCCAGTACTTTCTCCGTCCTGACATGCCGGACAGTTTCTAAGATAGTTATGCATGACTATTGACCTTAAATTACTTGTCTATCTTTGGGAAGAATTTTTTTTTTTCTTCCTGGATCCCCAGCTGCCTGGCACCAGCACTCTCCTCAGACTCCTGGAGTCATGATTCACTGGGATGGGTGGCGGAGGGGAGGAGGAAGAGGTAGCAGCTTGGCCATCTGCCACACAGAGAGACTAGGTCACTTCCCTTTGGAAAAGAGCTTCTAGGTTCAGATTTGTCAGGTTTTCTAAAATGGAGCAGATGGAAAAATAAACATCTAAGTTAGCATTCTGTGTTCCAAGTGAAAGCATTGTTTTTAAGATAAATAATTATTTCTAGAAAGAGAATAGAATTTCAGCTCTGTGTACCAAAACTGGGGCCTTGTCCATTAGGGTCACTGATGCAGAAGCAAAACTATCGAAGGTCTGGAGTTCCTATATGACTAGGTAATGCTAAAATAAACATACGGTTCCCATCGTACAACTCAATGTTTAGCCAAGTCCAAACACTGCTGCCAACATTTTAAAGTCAACACTGATATCTAAAATAAACACAGGCTGACTAACACACACTGGTACTTTGATGAAAATATATTGTGAAATAGCTCCTTGCAAAGAGAAGTTCTTAGGCTCTTTCTCTGGGTAACTGTTCATTATTCAGAAGAATGATAAGACCCCCTAAACATTTTTTTGAATTCATTCATTCAACAGATTTTTTTTTTTTTTTTTGAGCACTTACTCTCAGGAATTGTGAAGGGCAGGAGATTTTGTCCTACTTTCGAGTTAATGAATTAGCTTTGCCAGTTTCATAGATGCTGGCACAAGTTGTGATATTCCTGGGTCAGAGACAAAAGACTTTATTACTTAGAGTTGTAGAAGTAGCTAGCGTCAGCATTTGAGAGAACTCTGAGCTTCAGGTACGGGTTCTTTTGTACTGAACAGCAAGCACGGTGGCTTTTGGCGATTGAAAGAGATACTTCCTCCCTCTAAGGTAGTTTGCTTTATCAACATTCCTGAAAAAAATACTCCAGAACAAAGGCAGTCAATGCCTCTACATGGAAAATGTTTAGAAATGTGAGAACCCTAAGGACCATTACCTCCTGACACTGCTTCTCCACACAGACACTAGATAAATGCTAACGAAATGAAGACTGAAAGGAAGAACATGCTGTCTTGCTCCTAATGTATCTAATAGTGCATGACACTGAACTCTTAAATTCTGTCCACAGAAAATGTGGGGAGTACAGTTTGTTTGATATCTCCCCCAACTTGATTCTTACAATGAAGAACATTGGGGGGAATCCATAAGGCAGAAATTCCATCCCTTGTTTCTCAACTTGTTTGTTAGTCCAGTGTTTTCGTGGTAAGTGCCAGGAAAATGGAACCAACACATTGCAATTGCACAGAAGTGCAGTCTTCCAGCGTTTCCAAAGCATTCAGTCTGTGGCATAATGATCCAAATGACATAAAGGTAAAGGTCATTGGCAGGGGAAGTAGATAACAATGTTTAAAGAAAGAAGTGGAAATTGATAGAAAAATATTATGAAGTAAATGATAAAGAAGAAAAATATTATGAGGGAAACCTCTCTCAATTGTACTGATAGGTGGTGGTTTAGTTGCTGAGTCGTGTCCGACTTTTGAGACCCTGTGGACTGTTGCCCGCTGAGCTCCTCTGTCCATGGGATTTTCCAGGCAAGAATACCGGAGTGGGTTGCCATTACTTTCTCCAGGGGACCTTCCTGATCCAGAGACCGAAACCACGTCTCCTGCATTGCAGGTGGATTCTTTACTGACTGAGCTAGGAGAGAAGCCCTGACTCATTTGCTAGTGCCAACTATTTTGGTTTGAATTTTGGCGTGGGCTGAATCTAATTTCTTTTATAGCAAAGTCCTATCAGGGCTTCCCTCGTCACTCAGTTAGTAAAGAATCCGCCTGCAGGGCAGGAGTCCACCTGCAAGGCAGGAGACTGGGATTCAATTCCTGAGTCCAGAGGAAATGGCAACACAACTTCAGTATTCTTGAAAAATACTGGAAATTCCCATGGACAGAGGAGCCCGGTGTGCTACAGTCCAAGGGGTTGCAAGAGTCAGACACAACTTAGCGAATAAGTCGACTTAGTGAATAAGTCAGACATGACTTAGCAAATAAACCACCACTAGCAAATGAATCAGTGACAAATGATCTTTAACACATAATTTAAAGGTGAATTTTTCTGTGGGGACTTGAGCAATATCACCAGAATGTATTAAAAATAGAATTTTTAAAATTCCATTGAGAATATACAGTCTAAGCCTCTGAAAAAAAAATACATTTTATCCAAATCATTTTCACTTCAGTTGATTCTTTATAATTAATGATACTTTTCATTAAGACGATCTAGCCTCTTTTATTCTGAATTTGTTTTCACCAAGCATCTTAAAATAGTAACTCAAATTCCCGGCACTTTTGCACAAATGAGAGAAAACATCGACCTGAGAACATAAATATTCTAGACCCCTTACTAGGTCTTTTTTTTTTTTTTTTTCACTTCAAATTACTTAATTAGCAACCCGGTCATTAATCAGGCTCTTATAAATTTGGTTAGTACAAGCCAGTTCCTTCAGACTCTTATTTCCCCTAACATGAAAATAACTAAGTTTTTGAAAATTCTAACACACCATCAAGAAATACTTATGTTCATCAGTGGGCTCATCCTGGGGTCCCACAGATGAATATGCATGCTCTGGAAGACTCTTAATGTTTAATCAACTGGTTTTCCTCCGTTGACATCGTCTCAATGTACTAATGATTTTATTTTTCCTTTGACTTTTTCATAAAAGTTAAAATTTAAGAACTTACTGAAGATCTATCTTTAGTCTTTAGTACACACCACCATTTCCTAAACTTGAGTAGTACCTAAAAGCTAATATTATTTTATTGGACTACCTACAATAATGACAACCTCCAAATCATTTCACATTGTCATGTCTGTAATTCTTTGATCTCAGAAGTATTTCCTCTAAGATTATATGTATGTGTGTGTATATATATATATGTATTTATATATGTAAAATTATATATGTATATATGTACATTTATATATTAATATGTAGAGATATATATGTGTTTTAGTATATGCATGTCTTTGTATATTTATAGTATTTTTGAGATGTAGAATAATGTTAGATAACAAAGGCCTAAATGAATGAAAACCTAATGTAAGTTCAGATTATTTAAATTCATTTAATTATGATGGTAGGATTATCCTCAAATCAGTCTATCATTCCAAAATATTTGAATCAGTTTGTTTTTTAAAACTTTTTATTTTATATTGGAATATAGTTGATTAACAATGTGTGTTAGTTTTAGGAGAATCACTTAACACTTTAAAAATTACAGAAAATTGTTCAATTTCCCAGGGTCTCTCTCAGGCATTTTTTTAAAGTGAGCATTCCATTCAATGTACTTTAAATGTAGGGTAAGGGCCTCAAGTGAGTCTCAGTATCTCCAAATTTCAGTTCAGTTCAGTTCAGTTTCTCAGTCATGCCCGACTCTTTGCGACCCCATGGACTGCAGCACACCAGGCCTCCCTGTCCATCACCAACTCCTGGAGTTTACTCAAACTTATATCCGTTGAATCGGTGATGCCATCCAATCATCTTATCCTCTGTCATCCCCTTCTCCTCCTGCCTTCAATCTGTCCCAGCACCACGGTACTTTCCAATGAGTCAGTTCTTCGCATCAGGTGGCCAAAGTATTGGAGTTTCAGCTTCAACATCAGTCCTTTCAATGAACACTCATGACTTGACCTCCTTTAGTATGGACTGGTTGGAGCTCCTTGCAGTTCAAGGGACTCTCAAGAGTCTTCTCCCACACCACAGTTCAAAAGCATCAATTCTGCACTCAGCTTTCTTTATAGTCCAACTCTCACATCCATACATGACTACTGGAAAAAACATAGCCTTGACTAGATGGAACTTTGTTGGCAAAGTAACGTCTCTCCTTTTCAATATGCTGTCTACGTTGGTCATTACTTTCCTTCCAAGGAGTAAGTGTCTTTTAATTTCATGGCTGCAATCACCATCTGCAGTGATTTTGGAGCCCAGAAAAATAAAGTCTCCATATTTAGATACATTCAAACTCATGTGCATTGAGTCAGTGATGCCATCCAACCATCTCATCCTCTGTTGTCCCCTTCT
The DNA here is from genome assembly GCA_935064755.1 of Tragelaphus eurycerus. Lineage (NCBI taxonomy): Eukaryota > Metazoa > Chordata > Mammalia > Artiodactyla > Bovidae > Tragelaphus > Tragelaphus eurycerus. Next base: position 17,619,301 of record CAKXYN010000006.1, on the reverse strand, counting down.
CCTCCTGCCTTCACTCTTTCCCAGCATCAGGGTCTTTTCCCGTGAATTGGCTCTTCACATCAGGTAGCCAAAGTACTGGAGCTTCAGCTTTAGGATCAGTCTTTTCAATGAATATTCAGCACTGATTTCCTTAGGATTGCCTGGTTTGATCTCCCTACAGTCCAAGGCACTCTCAACAATCTTCTCCAACACAACAGTTCAAAACATCAGTTCTTCAGCTCTCAGTCTTTACAGTCTAACTCTCACATCTAACGTGGCTACTGGAAAAACCATAGCTTTGACTAGACAAACCTTTGTTGGCAATGTAACATCTCTGCTTTTGAATATGCTGTCTAGGTTTGTTGTAGATTTTCTTCCAATGAGCAAGTGTCTTTTATTTTCATGACTGCTGTCACCATCTGCAGTGATTTTGGAGCCCAGGAAAATAAAGTCTGTCACTGTTTCCATTGTTTCCCCATCTATTTGCCATGATTAATGGGACTGGATGCCATTTTTTGAATGTTGAGTTTTAAGCCAGCCTTTTTACTCTCTTCTTTCATGTTTATCAAGAGTCTCTTTAGCTCCCCTTCCATTTCTGCCATAAAGGTGGTGTCATCTTCATATCTGAGGTTATTGATATTTCTCCTGGCAATCTTGATTCCAGATTGGGCTGCACTGAGCCTGTCATTTTGCATGATGTACTCTGCATAGAAGTTAAATAAGCAGGTGACAATATACAGCCTTGAAGTACTACTTTCCCAATTTGGCACCAGTCTGTTGTTCATGTCCAGTTCTAATTGTTGCTTCTTGACCTCCATGCAGGTCTTTCAGGAGGCAGATAAGGTGGCATATTGAGTGCAGCACTTTAACAGCATCATCTTCTAGAATTTGAAATAACTCAGCTGGCATTCTATTACTCCCACTAGCTTTCTTCATAGTGATGCTTCCTAAGACATGCTTGACTTCAAACTCCAAGATGTCTGACTCTAGGTGAGTGATCACACCATCATGGTGTGATCAACCTCACAGAGCTTCATGGAAATGCTGATTTGAATGCAAGTAGTTTATTTGGAACTGTGAAGGCAATACTCAAAGGCAAGGGAACTAAGCCAGGAAAGAAAACTGCCAGTGAAAGGTATATAGCAAGCCAGCTGCTTTTGTGCATTATTAGGCTTAACAATTCTGAGAGAAAAGAAAAAAAAAAGATGGTCAAACTTCTAATTATATACTTAAATACAAAAAGGTATTAACAGAGGTGGTTTCTAGAGAAGAAAATTGGAGGGCAGGGAGGTAGGAGTATAGTGAGTAATTTATACTCTCCCTCTCATATCTCTTCTGGTACTTTTCCAATTTTTTATACAATATTAATACATATTTTTCAATGAGAAAATTAACTGTTGCTAACTCTAATTGTTCCCTATCCTATTTTCTTTTCTTCATTAATCTTGATAAGGAAAGAAGGAGTGGTGAGAGAAAGAAAGGAAAGAGGGGAAGGGACAAAGAATTTCATCACTCAGGGAAAACCATCATTAGTATTTTGACATATTGACATTACCAGCCAGTCCTTTTTCCCTCTGCATAAACATTCCTCTGCCTTCCTATATTTAAAAAATGATATCATGTTGCACATATGCTTGTATTTCCTGCCTTTTTCACTTATAGTTTTTTGTCATTAATTATTCTTCTATAGGGCTTCCCTGGTAGCTCAATTGGTAAAGAATCTGCCTGCAATGCAGGAGACCCTGGTTTGATTCCTGGGCCAGAAAGATCCCTTGAAGAAGGGGTAGGCTACCCACTCCAGTGTTCTTGGGCTTCCCTGGTAGCTCAGGCAGTAAAGAATGCCTGCAATGTGTGAGACCTGGTTTTGATCCCTGGGTTGGGAAGAGCCCCTGCAGGAGGGCACGGAAACCCAATCCAATATTCTTGCCTGAAGAATCCTCAAGGACAGAGAAGACTGGTGGGCTGCAGTCCATGGGGTCACAAAGTTTCAGACACGACTGAGCGATTAAGCACAGCACACAGCACATACTTCTACAACATGTTTATTATATTCCAGAGCATGGATGTACTGTAATTTATCCAATTAATCCTTTACTATTAGATATTAACCATACCATTATTGTTGAGAGTTGAAAAACACAAAGACTATAGAAATGAGACTGGTTTTCATGTGTGATTTGAGGTCCTAATTTCTGTCCCTTATTCATGGAAAGTTAACACAGTTCTCTCTAATTTTTCATAACCTAAGGTACCTCCCTTAGCCAAAACTATACCTGAAATAGTTAATTGTTTTAATAGTTAATTGTTTTATTCTATTATGAAATAGAATTGTTTTATTTCCAATGAATAATTGAAAAAATGCAGTGCATTAAAAATATTTCACAAATTATTTTTTTGTGATTATGACATTCATTGGAACTAGAAGAATGAGCATAGTTTAAAACCAAACTCAAGGAATTATCTTTTTAAATAATAAAGTATGAAGAGATGTTCATTTTGTTTTACAGAAGGTTTAATAGAGTTAGAGTAAATTTTTTCCAGAAACCAGAACATTTGCAGAGCAGAAATGCAGAGAAGGATGGAACATGTTTATCAAATAATGCAAATAAAGTTATCAGTGATTTGTAGCTTATGAAAACAGCATAACAAACTCTTCCACTACCGAAGCCATTTCAACCATCTGTTCAAAAATCACAATTCCATACAAGGGCAGGTTTATAAAGGTAAAAAGCTGAAAGGAAGTTCTTGGCTTAAATTCTCAGTTCCCCAATGTTTAAACCCTGTGTGCTTGGGTGGATGTTGATGACCACAAGGACCATCTCAGCAAGTAGACCTGAACAGCTGCCTGTTTTTTTTCGGACTTAAGAGAGTCTGGGAAGTGTTTCTGTAATGAACAGAAGTGGTACCCTTGAGAATAACTTACTAAATATAAAATAGAAACCATTAATAAAATAAGACTTTTTTTAGAAACTTGGTATTATAATCAACATTTTCATATACAGTGTATTTGACCCAGCTGTTTATAAATCTTTTGACATGTATTTGGCATCTTAATCACAATATTAATATATGTTATTCATTCATCCAACAAATATTTATTTGTGCTTAGTGCCAGCCACCCTTTTCACCCCTGGGGATATGAAGATGAAAAGGGTCTGGGTCTTACATTCTTATGGTAAGGGACTGTTATTGTATAAAATAAAGAAGCCTACAAATAAACTAACTGCAACAAAAAGCAGTAAGTGCTATAAAGGAAACAAATATGAGCTGAGATTGAGAAAAGCCAAAGGAGACCTCTCCTAGGTAAGCAGCCATTTGGTAACTCTCTAAAGAGGTGAAGCTTGAGTTGAGGTCATCCCCAAGAAGACATGGAGCCAAACTTGGAAGCATGGTAGGAAGGGCAAGCCTAGCAGAGGGAGCAGCCTTTAAGGGCTATGAGTACAGATAAGACTTGGTTTATCTGAAGAACTGAACTGAGACAAGCTTGGCAGAAGGTCATGATGTAGAAGAAATGGAACAAGATGGAGCTGAAGAGAAGGGAGTGGAGGGCCCTCTTCCACAAGGCTTTGTGGGCCAGATGGGAACTGGGATTTTTTTCATAGCATGAGGCCAAGCACAATGTTTGTAATTTGCTTTATTAAAGGTCTTGTTCCAGAAGTTAAATAAACTCAAAAGTCAGTGAATTGCTTTACTTTAAGAATAAATACATGATAAGGTTTATCTAATGACAACTCAAAAGACAAGCAGACTGTGTCATGTAGCCAAATTCACCCCCGCGAAATAAAAAAGAAAGAAATGATTGAGGTTATGGGTGATTATTGGGTTTCCCTTGTGGCTCAGACAGTAAAGAATCTGCCTGCAATACAGGACACCCGGTTTCGGTCTCTGGATTGGGAAGATGCCCTGGAGAAGGGAATGGCAACCCACTCCAGTATTCTTGCCTGGGAAATCCCATGGACAGAGGAGCCTGGAGGGCTACAGTCCACAGGGTTGCAAAGAATCGAACATGACTGAGTGATCAACACTATAAATAACATAATGGTTTAAGAAGCTTCCACTGTGGCTCAGATGGTAAAGAATCTGTCTGCAATGCAGGAGACACAGCTTTGATCCTTGGGTTGGGAGGATCCCCCCTGAAGAAGGGAATGGTTACCCACTCTGGTATGCTTGCCTGGAGAATTCCATTAACAGAGGAGCCTAGTGGGCTACAGTCCATGGGGTCGCAGAGAGTCAGAAATGACTGAGCAACTAATACTTAACGAGGGTGATTATATATCCCAGTTTGTTCAGAAGAGTCCCAGTTTACAATTATATTCTCAGCATCCTTTTGGTGTAAGCATTTGTCTCAGACACTTCCGTTTTTAATCGTGTTTTTATTAGTAGCTATGTCAAAACAAGCCAGAATGGGTTGGGTGGACATTTGAATAGTATAGGGAATGGCTGTGCAATGTTGTTTTCACTTTAACATATGGAAAATCTGAAAGAAACCAGCAATATCTCATTTTTCTTTTCCCAGTTCTTTCCAGAAGCAAGATAGCTAATGCTTACTTGCCACCGCGGAGGGCACTCGCTGATAAAATGAGGTATACTCAGTCACAAGTTGCTAGGGACAAAAGGTCTCAGGCCATGGTGAGTCAAATACTCCATGGTGTTGACCTTGCCAGCCACTTACTGTGTCATCTTGTGACAGTCTTTGTAATGCACAGTCACCAAGCATCATGTCAATGGAAAACATGTAGAGTTATGGGTTAGATAATTATGCCCAGGAAATAGACCACGAGCAGTCCGGCTGTAAAGCTGTGTAGTCGGAACCTATGGAGGCTTTGCCATTTATTAAACAATGTAAATGCAAAACTGTTTATTTTATTGTTTATTTTTCAAGAAACTCATTCAAGAGCAATGACCTCAAGGATGTAAAAGTATGAGTTTAATGAAAACTGAAGCACAGAACTTCCATTTTCCAAGGAAGTTAATTATGAGAGCAAAACTTGCACAAAATGTACACATTTATGACCCACAATGGGACCCACAGTGAAATCATTGACCACTTGAAAATGAGGCGCTACACATCCAATAAAGCACCAGAGGCTGCTTCAAAAGTTAATATATCATTTAAAAAGACTGAGACTGAATACAAGAGTTAAGCAAGTGCAGCTTCAGAAGGTATATTTGTACAACCCGTTTTGAAGCATATCTTTTGATGTAGCTCCAATGACCTTTCAGAAAAGGCAATGGCAACCCACTCCAGTACTCTTGCCTGGAAACTGTCATGGACGGAGGAGCCTGGTGGGCTGCAGTCCATGGGGTCGCACAGAGTCAGACATGACTGAAGCGACTTAGCAGCAGCAGCAATGATCTTTTTTTATTTTAATTTTGTCCTTTTTAAATTCCAAGCTTCTTTATATACATACATGTGTAAAGAGATAGCTGATAATATTTTGACTACATTAACATAAGCAGAACTTGCCAAACTATTCAGTTCAGTTCAGTCAGTCGCTCAGTCACGTCCGACTCTTCGCCATCCGATGAACGGCAGCACACCAGGCCTCCCTGTCCATCACCATCTCCTGGAGTTCACTCAAACTCACGTCCATCGAGTTGGTGATGCCATCCAATCATCTCATCTTCTGTCATCACCTTCTCCTCCAGCACCAGGGTCTTTTCCAATGAGTCAGTTCTTTGCATCGGGTGGCCAAAGTATTGGAGTTTCAGCTTCAATATCAGTCCTTCCAATGAACAGTCAGGACTGATCTCCTTCAGAATGGACTGGTTGGATCTCCTTGCAGTCCAAGGGACTCTCGAGAGTCTTCTCCAACACCACAGTTCAAAAGCATCAATTCTTTTGCACTCAGCTTTTTTTATAGATCAACTCTCACATCCATACATGACTACTGGAAAAACCATAGCCTTGACTAGACAGACCTTTGTTGACAAAGTAATGTCTCTCCTTTTTAATATGCTGTCTAGGTTGGCCATCGGAGAAGGCAATGGTGACCCACTCCAGTACTCTTGCCTGGTAAATCCCATGGATGGAGGAGCCTGGTAGGCTGCAGTCCATGGGGTTGCTGAGTTGGACACGACTGAGCAACTTCACTTTCACTTTTCACTTTCATGCACTGGAGAAGGAAATGGCAACCCACTCCAGTGTCCTTGCCTGGAGAATCCCAGGGACAGTGGAGCCTGGTGGGCTGCCGTCTATGGGGTCTCACAGAGTCGCACATGACTGAAGCGACTTAGCAGCAGCAGCAGCAGCAGCAGGTTGTCATAACTTTCCTTCCAAAGAGTAAATGTCATTTAATTTCATGGCTGTAATCACCATCTGCAGTGATTTGGGAGCCCAAAAAAATAAAGTCTGACACTGTTTGCACTGTTTCCCCATCTATTTCCCATGAAGTGATGGGACCAGATGCCATGATCTTCGTTTTCTGAATGTTGAGCTTTAAGCCAACTTTTTTACTCTCCTCTTTCACTTTCATCAAGAGGCTCTTTAGTTCTTCACTTTCTGCCATAAGGGTGGTGTCATCTGCATATCTGAGGTCATTGATATTTCTCCCGGCAATCTTGATTCCAGCTTGTGCTTCACCCAGGCCAGAGGTTCTCATGATGTACTCTGCATATAAGTTAAATAAGCAGGGTGACAATATACAGCCTTGACATACTCCTTTTCCTATTTGGAATCAGTCTGTTGTTCCATGTCCAGTTCTAACTGTTGCTTCCTGACCTGCATACAGGTTTCTCAAGAGGCAAGTCAGGTGGTCTGGTATTCCCATCTCTTTCAGAATTTCCCAGAGTTTATTGTGATCCACACAGTCAAAGGCTTTGGCATAGTCAATAAAGCAGAAATAGACGTTTTTCTGGAACTCTCTTGCTTTTTTGATGATCCAGCCAAACTATTAAATGATGCCAATATTATATCTGTGTCATCTGGTGTCACCAAAAAATCCCATTAGTTCTAGCAACAATTAAAAACTTCCAAAAATTTTTTCATGGATTCAAAGTAAAACTTTCAGGATTTTATTTTGTTTAAAGCAAAATGCCTGAAATTATTTTGAATGCTATTACTGTAAATTCAGTTACAAAGTGCAACACTAAGGATTAAATTACTTGTTTTTGCAGTCATTATATGTTTACAAATTTTGGTAGTGTTCAGAACTATGGGGGGTAAAAAACAGTGCTATGGAACAAAAATGTACTGGAATTGATTTCTATACAGATGACTCATAAATGTGTTCAAACAAGCTGTGATACTCTACCAATTGTAATAGAAACTGTGTTATCAAAATTTATGAATATTTTTATAAATATAAAGATAAAATAACTGAGCTACACAATTTTCATGGCAACATTGATGTTGAAGCAAGAAAATACTTAGGTAAAGGTGGCATATAAATTCACTTTTTTTGTCCATTTAAATTAGTTAGATTTCAGAAACATTTGAGTCTTTCAAGAACAAGTTTCTAACTCAACATATGTGTCCTATAATGACATTGAACATTTTTGTAAATATATTATTTAAATTTTGCAACGTTTTGTGTAAAATCAGTTGGAAGTGCTTATTCAAAGTATTCAATAAGAGGAGCTCCCCAAAACTTCAGCCTCTACTTTTTAGCAAATTGCAATTATTGAAACTAAAGCAAACAAGAAGATACTGAAACTACCCCACATAAAAGCAAGGGAGGAATTGAACAAAATAAACAATGAGAGTTCAAATGGTTTACAAGATTTAATTTTAAAATTTCATAATTGTGCTTTCCATTATTTTGACTTACACAAAGAACTGTTAGATAAATGTTTCATTTTTAATTGCCTAAATTTGCATTTATACTACAATAGAAAGAAATTAAAGGCCTATATTTTTGTAATATGTATATTTGTTTAAATACTCAAAAGAATCATGAGAGAATTTTTGATGACTTTTTTCTTTTAAAAAATACTTGTTATACAAAGGTGCAAAATTGACAGTTAAAGAAGAAAAAAAAAGTACCTATGAAAATATTTGGATTTAAGTATTTATATATTTTAATGCAAAAAATAAAATAAAATTAGAATTGAAACTCTTTCACTTTGTTCTAAGCTTATGAGGTATTATGCAGACTTTAAAATTTTCAACTTTCAATTTAGATTATAACTACAAAGAAAAAAGCTGCTAACAATTCAAATTAACTATAAAATGCAAATTTGAGGGTTTTAGGAAATATTATGAAAAATTAAAAATAAAGGGACCTTATTGAAAAAGAATATAGCCTTTAGGAAAAAAACACCTATGATGTATTATTAGAGACAGATTACATCTAAGAGAACTTTAAAGTATGTTACTACGTACCAAAAAAACTATTATTTTTTTTATGCTCAAATAGCTAAATTTTTAAATCTTTAATACATATGAACATGTATTTTTACTTTAAAAATAGTTTTTGAGTGTGTAAAGTGAAAGTCTCTCAGTAATGTCTGACCCTTTGCTACCCCATGGACTATATAGTCCATGGAATTCTCCAGGCCATAATACTGGAATGGGTAGCCTATCTCTTCTCCAGGGGATCTTCCCAATCCAGGGATTGAATCTAGGTCTCCCACATTGCAGGCAGATTCTTTACCAGCTGACCCATTAGATCAGATCAGATCAGTCACTCAGTCCTGTCCGACTCTTTGCGACCCCATGAATCGCAGCACGCCAGGCCTCCCTGTCCATCACCAACTCCTGGAGTTCACCCAGACTCATGTCCATCGAGTCAGTGATGCCATCCAGCCATCTCATCCTCTGTCGTCCCCTTCTCCTCCTGCCCTCAATCCCTCCCAGCATCAGAGTCTTCTCCAATGAGTCAGCTCTTTGCATGAGGTGGCCAAAATATTGGAGTTTCAGCTTTAGCATCATTCCTTTCAAAGAAATCCCAGGGCTGATCTCCTTCAGAATGGACTGGTTGGATCTCCTTGCAGTCCAAGGGACTCTCAAGAGTCTTCTCCAACACCACAGTTCAAAAGCATCAATTCTTCGGCGCTCAACCTTCTTCACAGTCTGGCTCTCACATCCATACATGACCACAGGAAAAACCATAGGGACCTGACATTCCAGGTTTCTATGCAATATTGCTCTTTACAAGCATTAGACTTTGCTTCTATCACCAGACACATCTACAGCTGGGTATTCTTTTTGCTTTGGCTCCATCCCTTCATTCTTTCTGGAGTTCTTTCTCCACTCATCTCCAGTAGCATATTGGGCCCCTACTGACCTAGGGAGTTTCTCTTTCAGTATCCTATCATTCTGCCTTTTTATACTGTTCATGGAGTTCTCAAGGCAAGAATACTGAAGTGGTTTGCCATTCCCTTCTCCAGCGGAGTCTGAGTGACCTCTGGGAGTTGGTGATGGACAGGGAGGCCTGGGGTGCTGCGGTTCATGGGGTCGCAAAGAGTCGGACAAGACTGAGCGACTGATCTGATCTGATCTGATCTGATCTCCAGCGGACCACACCCTGTCAGATCTCTCCACCATGACCCACCCATCCTGGGTTTCCCCACGGGCATGGCTTAGTTTCATTGAGTTAGACAAGGCTGTGGCCCTGGTGTGATTAGATTGACTAGTTTTCTGTGAGTATGGTTTCAGTGTGTTTGCCCTCTAATGCCCTCTTGCAAGACCTTACTTGGGTTTCTCTTACCTTGGGCGTGGGGTATCTCTTCCCAGATGCTCCAGCAAAGCACAGCCATCGCACCTTACCTTGGCACACTAAGCACGGCCTAGAGGAGCTACCCCGCAACCAAGGTCAGGAAGGGCGACGGTGAGGAGATACCCCTCCTCCAAGGTCAGGAAGGGCGGCGGTGAGGAGAGACCCCTCGTCCAAAGTAAGGTAAGGTGCTGACCCATTACTACCTTATAAATTCAATAATTTGTCATTCAAAAATACTTTTAAAACTATATTATTTTAATTATTCTGATAATCTCTTTTATTCTTAAAAATGTCCTAGTCTGTATGATAAATTGTATAGTACTCTAGTTAAGATAGTGTCTCCTTGCAGGAATGAGTCTAAGCACAGGGACTGAAAATTCTGGATGTCCAAGCCAGCTGGGAGCCCCTCCAGGGACATCAGGCCTCAGGAGCACAAATAGTCAGCTCCACTTGCTCTCAGGCCTTCTGCATTTAAAACATCCCCCTCCAAAACTTCCCCTGGTACGTGGCTCTATCACAAGAGGAGCCTGAGAAATCCTGACCAAACTTTGTTTCTATCCAAGCCTGGCCTCTCAGTCTACAGAAGATGTAGTTCACATGACCCCAAAGCCCCTTGTTAATTAATAAAGAGCAGATAGTGGGCAGGTCTGCCTTTCCTAGATCCATCTCCTATGGAAAGTAAGGAGAGTGGGAGGAAACATGCCAATGAAAAACAGGCAAGAGGGGACTTCCCTGGGAGGCCAGTGGTTAAAACTCCGTTTCCACCTAAGGGATGCAGGTTCGATCCCTCATTGGGGAACTAAGATACTGTGTGCCCTGCGGCACAGCAAAAAAAAAAAAATGAAGGAATGAAGAAAGGAAAAAAGAAAGAAAAAGAAAATCAGAGAAGAATCCCACGGAAACCGTATTTTGAAAACATTGGCAGTGAATTTGGGAAGGTCATATACACACTGCTATATTCAAAATAGATAACCAACAAGGACCTATTGTATAGTACATGGAACTCTATTCAATGTGACTTGCCAGCCTGGATGGGAGAGGGGTTTGGGGGAGAATGGATACATGTACATGTATGACTGAGTCCCTTCGCTGTTCACCTGAAACCACCACAACACTGTTAATCCGCTGTGTGTGTGCATGTGTGACCCCAAGGACTGTAACCTGCCAGGCTCCTCAGTCCATGGAACTTTTCCAGGCAAGAATACTGGAGCGAGTTGCTATTTCCTTCTCCAGGGAATCTTCCCATTTCAGGAATCAAACCCATGTCTCAAGAGATCTCCCACATTTCCTACATTGGCAGTCAGCTTCTTTACCAGCTGAGCCATGGGGGATATCCCAGTACAAAATAAAAAGTTTAGTTTGAAAAAAAAAAGAAAGTGTTTTGAAAGAAAGGCCAAATAAAAGGGGAAAACAAAGCAACCGTGGGATCTTGTTGCTGATCCTTGCTGAGAGTTTCTGAGCTGAGTTTGAAAGCAATTAAGAAAAGTAAAGGAAACAGAATTTCTCTCATAAGCCGTAAGATTTACTCCACCAGTTACACAGGACTCCAGTGTTTTCTCAACTACAAAAAGTCAGCAAGTCTTCTTCACAGAGTGGAATGGTATGTCCTGTTCCACCCTGAAATAGCAGAGTTCAAGTTCTCAGCACTTTCCGTTTCTCATGGTTTCTGTCTCTCAAAAAGTGGGAACTCTCGGCTAGATGATTCCTGTCAAGGAAAAAAAAATAGTTTAAGAAATATGCAAGAAAGTTAGAATTTTTTAAAATAAATTCTATTTTAAAAGGGAAGGAAAAAAAAAATCAAATACACCCTTTGTCATGTTGCTTCTACAAAATTATTCCAATTTCCACTGGGATGCAACTTCTGAAACAATCTTTTTGCAGTCTCTCCATGATAATGGCTCAACCAACTTCTCAATCTTTATGTTTTTCTAACTCTTAATCATGAACTTTCATTCTCATCCTCTGGTCTCCTCACCATCAAACACTCATGCCCTATCTCTTTTTTCCAATTGGAAATCCCTGTTTCTGATGGCTTTAATTCTATCTAAAAACTACCATTCCTTCAAGTATCAACTCCAATCTTTCTTTCACCATAAAGTCTTCTCAATCTACTCAGTTCACTGTGATTATTCATTTTTGCAAAACTACAGCACTTTTTAACATGTCAGTTCTCCTCTGATCATCCTCATTTCCTTACCTGCAAATGAGTGACCTCCCCTACTTCTTAGTGTGGTTTGTGGAGACTGAATAAGGTAATATACGCAGCTGTTTCTGGTTACAGTACATAATTATCAGTCAATGATTGCCACTGCATTATGAAAGAGTGATATTATGGAAGGATAGATTGATATTGAGAAAAGAGTTTTAAGGTTCTGCCAGTATTGGATTCCAACATCATTTAACTTCCTGAGTTTGTAAAATGGGAATAATAATTCCTATCTCACAGAGTTATGGTGAAGATCAATGAAGAGAATGTAGGTAAAGATCTTCTTCACTCCGCTGCATCACTTCAGTCGTGTCTGACTCTGCGCGACCCGATAGACAGCAGCCTGCCAGGCTCCACTGTCCCTGGGATTCTCCAGGCAAGAACACTGGAGTGGGTTGCCATTTCCTTCTCCAATGCATGAAAGTAAAAAGTGAAAGTGAAGTCGTTCAGTCATGTCCGACTCTTAGCGACCCCATGGGTTGCAGCCTACCAGGCTCCTCTGCCCGTGGGATTTTCCAGGCAAGAGTTCTGGAGTGGGGTGCCATTGCCTTCTCCGCTTCTTGACTCTAGAACATGCAATTGGTTTGTTTTCACCTTATTGCCTCAGAGTTCATTCATTCATTCACTCATTCCCTAAACATGAATTGGGGGCTTGAGATACACCTGTGAACCAGACACAAACAGTCTCCTCCGCATGACCTGGTAAGGGCTGTTCTACGATGGCAACAATCAGGATACCCAGGGAAAGGCACCTGATCCAGACCTGGGAGGTCAGGAAAACCAGGAGCCGAGGGGGGACAGCAAAGGCTATGGCAGTCAGGCATCTCAGGTAGAGGGGAATTTGTATAATAACAATATTGAAGTTCTGAAAATTTAACAGTCAACTCTTGTGATCCTGTGCAAGTCAGCCCTGCACACTGCTGTTTTATGGAGGGGCGGGGGGAAGGTCACCTTAGGTTGATAGAGCATCACAGAAAATTTCCCAGAGCACATTAAGAATGAATTTTAATAAAGGGATATTGGTATTTAACTGTCAGGGTAAGACCTGCTGATGTTATCCTGAATAAAGAGAAAAACCTATTTCTTACTGATCACAATTCAAATCTCAACACCGAGTAGTCACTTAAAGAGAAAGAAAGGTGTCCTAATGTCCTATTCGGCTCAAACATCAAACATTTAAGGTTCTATGTTCCAGCTACTGTGTGTGCACCTTGGACAAGTTCCCTGCCTCTCTAAGTCTCCATTTTTTCATCTATAAAATGGGGAGAGTGAATGACCTGTAGATGGTTATGAGGAAATAAAATACAATCAATGGTTTGTCAGAAACAACCCAGTTCAATCAGCAGATGAATGGATAAACCCATTGAGGCTTGCTCTCACTAATACCTACCATTTAGCAACAGATAGGAATTAACTCAATACATACAATTTTGGGATCTCAAAACCATGACCTGAATTAAAGAAGACAGATTTTAAAAGTGTATATACTGCACAAACCATTTGTATAAAATTCTGTAAAATGCAAACTAATATGAGACCAGAAAACAGATCGGTAGTTGTGAGTGAGAGATGCAGGGAAGGGGTGAGAGGTAAGGCCTACAAGCAACCCAAACAGACTGAGAAGTAATGGAAATGTTTATTATCTTGATTGTGGTCATGGCTCCGTGGGTGTATACATGTGTCAAGACAGCACATTGTACATTTTAAATATATGCAGCTTATTATTTGCCAATTATATCTCAATAAGCTTTTAAAAGACAGGAGAGACCAAGAAGCAGTGTTTTGCTCTGAATTCATAATGATCTTGTCATTCAAGAGGATGCTGATAGTTATGAATCAGTTTTGTTAGCAATCTTTTCCCACCACAAAGGAAATGCAATTTTCTAACAGTTTGTACCCTATGGTGTCACACAAGATCAGTTCTCATGACAAAAGATCATAAGGATCACATTTTAAATACTCAAGTACTTGCAAGAAGCTTGTAGTGTGTATTCGCTGTTTTAAATTCATAGCTAAAAATTCCCTTCTCACGACCCCACTCACCTTTCACAGGAGTTTACGAATTACTTGTGCTACAATCTGCTGTTTGCCAAAGTTACAGACCTAGGTTCTGGGAAAGAAAAAACTAAAATCTTTTATATGACTAAGTTAAATGACAAAATTGGCCAGAGTCAGTGTTTCTAAAGATTCAAGCTGCTCAATTATTTATATATTCAAATACATATATTGATCGCTGAAGAAGGCTTTCTTATCTCTTCTTGCTATTCTCTGGAACTCTGAATTCAGGTGTTTATACCTTTCCTTTTCTCCTTTGCTTTTCGCTTCTCTTCTTTTCACAGGTATTTGTAAGGCCTCCCAAGACAGCCATTTTGCTTTTTTGCATTTCTTTTCAGTGGGGATGGTCTTGATCCCTGTCTCCTGTACAATGTCACGAACAACAGAATGGGAAAGACTAGAGATCTCTTCAAGAAAAAGAAAAGACTAGAGAGCTCTTCAAGAAAATCAGAGATACCAAAGGAACATTTCATGCAAAGATGGGCTCGATAAAGGACAGAAATGGTATGGACCTAACAGAAGCAGAAGATATTAAGAAGAGATGGCAAGAATACACAGAAGAACTGTACAAAAAAGATCTTCATGACCCAAATAATCATGATGGTGTGATCACTGACCTAGAGCCAGACATCCTGGAATGTGAAGTCAAGTGGGCCTTAGAAAGCATCACTACGAACAAAGCTAGTGGAGGTGATGGAATTCCAGTTGAGCTATTCCAAATCCTGAAAGCTGATGCTGTGAAAGTGCTGCACTCAATATGCCAGCAAATTTGGAAAACTCAGCAGTGGCCACAGGACTGGAAAAGGTCAGTTTTCATTCCAATCCCAAAGAAAAGCAATGCCAAAAAATTCTCAAACTACTGCACAATTGCACTCATTTCACACGCTAGTAAAGTAATGCTCAAAATTCTCCAAGCCAGGCTTCAGCAATATGTGAACCATGAACTTCCAGATGTTCAAGCTGGTTTTAGAAAAGGCAGAGGAACCAGAAATCAAATTGCCAACATCCGCTGGATCATGGAAAAAGCAAGAGAGTTCCAGAAAAACATCTATTTCTGCTTTATTTACTATGCCAAAGCCTTTGAGTGTATGGATCACAATCAACTGTGGAAAATTCTGAAAGAGATGGGAATACCAGACCACCTGACCTGCCTCTTGAGAAATTTGTATGCAGGTCAGGAAGCAACAGTTAGAACTGGACATGGAACAACAGACTGGTTCCAAATAGGAAAAGGGGTTCGTCAAGGCTGTATATTGTCATCCTGTTTATTTAACTTATATGCAGAGTACATCATTAGAAATGCTGGACTGGAAGAAACACAAGTTGGAATCAAGATTGCTGGGAGAGATCTCAATAACCTCAGATATGCAGATGACACCACCCTTATGGCAGAAAGTGAAGAGGAACTAAAAAGTCTCTTGATGAAAGTGAAAGTGGAGAGTGAAAAGGTTGGCTTAAAGCTCAACATTCAGAAAACGAAGATCATGGCATCTGGTCCCATCACTTCATGGGAAATAGATGGGGAAACAGTGGAAACAGTGTCAGACTTTCTTTTTCTGGGCTCCAAAATCATTGCAGATGGTGACTGCAGCCATGAAATTGAAAGACGCTTACTCCTTGGAAGGAAAGTTATGACCAACCTAGATAGCATATTCAAAAGCAGAGACATTACTTTCCCAACAAAGGTTCGTCTAGTCAAGGCTATGGTTTTTCCCGTGGTCATGTATGGATGTGAGAGTTGGACTGTGAAGAAGGCTGAGAGCCGAAGAATTGATGCTTTTGAACTGTGGTGTTGGAGAAGACTCTTGAGAGTCCCTTGGACTGCAAGGAGATCCAACCAGTCCATTCTGAAGGAGATCAGCCCTGGGATTTCTTTGGAAGGAATGATGCTAAAGCTGAAACTCCAGTACTTTGGCCACCTCATGCGAAGAACTGACTCATTGGAAAAGACTCTGATGCTGGGAGAGATTGGGGGCAAGAGGAGAAGGGGACAACAGAGGATGAGATGGCTGGATGGCATCACTGACTCAATGGACATGAGTCTGGGTGAACTCCAGGAGTTGGTGATGGACAGGGAGGCCTGGCGTGCTGTGATTCATGGGGTCGCAAAAAGTCGGACATGACTGAGCAACTGATCTGGTCTGATCTGATCTGATACATATATTATAAATTATTTTATTTTTGAGGTAAAATTACTCACCTGATATATGTGAATATGAAAAAGTACATGGCAAAAAGCCTAAGTGCCGCCTCCACCACTTCTTGCCATTCCTGGTCATTCCGTGTTGTGCTTCCAGATATAGAAAAAAACCTACATATATGTATATTCTTCCCTCCTCTCTATTAAAACCCAGCAATTTAAACTTCCTTGGTGGTACAGTGGATAAAAATCAGCCTGCCAATGCAGGGGACACAGGTTTGATCTCCAGTCCAGGAAGATTCCTCATGCGGCAGAGCAACTCAGCCCGTGGGCCACAGCTATTGAGCCAGTGCACTAGAGCCTGAGAGCCACAATTACTGAAGCCCACATACCCAGAGCCTATGCTCCACAAGAGAAGCCACTGCAATGAGAAGCCCAAAGACCTCAACTAGAGAAAGTCTTTCAGCAGCAAGGAAGACCCAGATCAAATAAAAATAAAATAAATAAATTTAAAAAATAAATAAACCCCAGCAATTTGTGTTTTAACACAATATCCCTGTGATTCATTGCACACAGAATTTTGAGAAGCACTCTCCTGACATAATCTTATTCTCTTGAGTTTTTCAGTTATCACAAAGAGATATCTTTGTCCAAACTTCCTGAGTCAGGAATTAGGAAGTCTTACAATTATTCAGTGAAAGGGACAAATAGATTCAAGGGATTGGATCTGATAGACAGAGTGCCTGAAGAACTATGGATGGAGGTTCATGACATTGTACAGGAGGCAGTGATCAAGATCATCCCCAAGAAAAAGAAATGCAGAAAGGCAAAATGGTAGTCTGATGAGGCCTTACAAATCGCTGAGAAAAGAAGAGAAGTTAAGGCAAAGGACAAAAGGAAAGATATACCCATCTGAATGCAGAGTTCCAAAGAATAGCAAGGAGAGATAAGAAAGCTTTCCTCAGTGATCGATGCAAAGAAATAGAGAAAAACAATAGAATGGGAAAAACTAGAGACCTCTTCAAGAAAATTAGAAATACCAAAGGACCTATCATTCCTTTGCTATTCCAAGGACCTATCATTTCACACGTTAGTAAAGGGATGCTCGAAATTCTCCAAGCAAGGCTCCAATCGTACATGAACCGAGAATTTCCAGATGTTCAAGCTGGATTTAGAAAAGGTAGAGGAACCAAAGATCAAATTGCCAACATCCACTGGATCATAGAAAAAGCAAGAGAATTCCGGAAAAACATCTACTTCTGCTTTATTGACTACACCAAAGCCTTTGACTGTGTGGATCACACCAAACTGTGAAACATTCTTAAAGAGATGGGAATACCAGACCACCTTACCTGCCTCCTGAGAAATCTGTATGCAGGTCAAGAAGCAACAGTTAGAACCGGACATGGAAGAGCAGACTGGTTCCAAATTGGGAAAGGAACACATCAAGGCTGTATATTGTCACCCTGCTTATTTAACTTATATGCAAGGTCAGTTCAGTTCAGTTTAGTCGCTCAGTCATGTCTGACTCTTTGCAACCCCATGAACTGCAGCACACAAGGCCTCCCTGTCCATCACCAACTCCTGGAGTTCACTCATGTCCATTGAGTTGGTGACGCCATCCAACCATCTTATCCTCTGTCGTCCCCTTCTCCTCCTGCCCTCAGTCTTTCCCAGCATCAGGGTCTTCTCAAATGAGTCAGCTCTTCACATCAGGTGACCAAAGTATTGGAGTCAGCTTCAACATCAGTCCCACCAAGGAGATCAGGACTGATCTCCTTTAGGAAGGATTGGTTGGATCTCCTTGCAGTCCAAGGGACTCTCAATAGTCTTCTCCAACACCACAGTTCAAAAGCATCAATTCTTCAGAGCTCAGCCTTCTTCACAGCCCAACTCTCACATCCATACACGACCACTGGAAAAACCATAGCCTTGACTACATCATGTGAAATGCCGGGCTGGATTAAGCACAAGCTGGAATCAAGAGGAGAAATATCAATAACCTCAGACATGAAGATGACAGCACCCTTATGGCAGAAAGCGAAGAACTATAGAGCTTCTTGATGAAAGTGAAAGAGAGTGAAAAAGCTGGTTTAAAAGTCACCATTCAAAAAATGAAGACCATGGCATACAATCCCATCACTTCATGGCAAATAGATGGGGAAACAATGGAAACAGTGACAGATTTTATTTTCTTGGGCTCCAAAATCACTGCAGATGGTGACTGCAGCCATGAAAGTAAAAGACGCTTGCTCCTTGGAAGAAAAGCTATGACAAACCTAGACAGCATATTAAAAAGCAGAGATATTACTTTGCTGACAAAACTTTTGTCTAGTCAAAGCCATAGTTTTTCCAGTAGTCATGTATGGATGTAAGAGTTGGACTATAAAGAAAATTGAACGCTAAAGAATTGATGTTTTTGAATTGTGATGTTGGAGAAGAGTCTTGAGAGTCCCTTGGACTGCAAGGAGATCAAACTAGTCAATCCTAAAGGAAATCAATCCTGAATATTCATTGGAAGGACTGATGCTGAAGCTGAAACTTCAGTACTTTGTCCACCTGATGTGAAGAACTGACTCATTGGAAAAGACCCTGGTGCTAGGAAAGGTTGAAGGCTGTAAGAGAAGGGGGTGACACAGGATGAGATGGTTGGATGTCATCACTGACTAGATGGACATGAGCTTGAGCAAGCTCCAGGAGTTGGTGATGGACAGGGAAGCTTGGCATGCTGCAGTTCATGGGGTCGCCAAAAGTAGGACATGACTGAGCAACTGAATTGAACTGAGTTCTCAGCTGCAAATGGGGGTGGGGAATGGGAGACAAGAAAAACCAAGAGGACAAGCATGTAGACAGCATTTCAATCCACCACCTGATTTCCTTTATTCATGCATTAGTTTTAACTACAAAATAAATAAATATCCAATATATAAAATGTGTAAAATCCCATCACCCATTGGTAACCACTTTACATACTGATGTATCTCTGAGAGCAATGGAATTTTATTTACTATTTTTATATGTATAAATACAGTGTGTTTCTCTTCTCAACAGAAATTCTTTTATATCTAAATTCTTATCTATATTCTTCTTACTAACAGTATATCTAAAGGATTTGTTCAGTGAGGATTGAGACAGTTGGCTAGTCCACTAGTTGATGAGGAAGACACCTGGCACAGAAAAAAAGACTACAATGACTGATCTTGAAGGCAGCCTGGGATGAGGGTTGGATCTGAGATTGTCCAAACAGGCAGGCAGGCCTGAGTGAACTGTGTAGACTCTGGGGGCAGTTACCTAGCTGAAGGTCAGTGGGCAAGTTGGCCTGATACTAACAAGTCCATCCTTGTTTTATAGGACCTCAGTTGGTGGGGTGCGTGGTATGGGGACAGGGACCTAGCTCAGAAAGGGAGAAAGGTTCCAACCTCGGCCTCAGGGTCAAAGTGGTGCTAGTTCCTGGAAGGAGTGGCTATGCTGAGAGTCAGAGTGAGAAAGGGAGAGAACCCTTGATAACCACTTCCAATCAACTCAGTGGCTCATCTATCAGGGATAAGGTTGACCCCAGACAAGCTCTAGGCTGAGGATGCTGAATTAGATTAGTAGCAGTAGTGATGGAGAGGAGGGAGTCAATTCAAGAATTAATCTTGAGTAATAATTGGTATGGTTTCCCTGGTGGCTCTGACTGTAAAGAATCCACCTGCAATGCAGGAGACCTGGGTTCAATCCCTGGGTTGGAAAGATCCTCTGAAGGAGAAAATGGCAACCCACTCCAGTATTCCTGCCTGGAGAATCCCATGGACGGAGGAGCCTGGCGGACTACATAATTGGCATGAGACAGTGACTGGTGGTGGAGGAAGGGAAGAGCATAAAGTTTCCCAATCTGCTCTGCTAAAAATCACCTTAAAAGCCTAATAAATAGAGACTTCCCAGCCTCTTTACTGAAGATTCCGACTTAATAAGTCTAGGGTGAGATCCAACAATCTACATGTCATTCTTTTTCCTGTGTGTATGTTTAGTATCTTTTTTTTTTTTTTTAATTGAAGTATAGTTGATTTACAATATCGTGTTATTTTCAGGTATACAGCAAGGTGATTCAGTTTATGTTTCTGGCTTGGGGTATTGAATAAGGGTAATGGAATTCACTGACTTCAGCTTTAGGTAAGTTGAATTTGGAACATAACAACAATGGTGATAGGATTTCCCTGGTAATCCAATGGCTAAGACTTTGAGCTCCCAATACAGGGGGCCTGGGTTCAATCCTTGGTCAGGGAACTACATCCCACCACAACTAAGACCCAGCATAACCAAGTAAATAAATTACATTAAAATAAATATTTTGAGGGAGGAGCTAAGATGGCGGACGAGTAAGACGGGGAGAATGCTCTCTCCTCCACAAATCCATTAAAAGAACATTTGAATGCTGAATAAACTCGATAAAACAACTTCTGAATGCCAGTGGAGGACATCAGGCACTTAGAAAGACAGCTCATTGTCTTCAAAATGAGAAAACGAGCCCTGCGGTAACTCCTTTTGCAGAGAAGTGGCACGGACACCAGCATTTGCTATTGCCAAGCAGGGGCTGGGCTAGGAGGAGCGGCGAGGCCTGCATTGCTTTGAGAAAGGACTTGGCCTGGCTATCTCGGGCGCTATCTGAGCGAAATAACCAGACTGTCGGTTATCTACTACATCAAAAGCCAGCCCTAACTTAAGACACCACCAGGACTACCTACGGAACAAAGGGCTGCACAGAGTTGGCCAGCTGCAGGCCGTCCCACTCCGGTGACAGGCAGCCAGGGCCGGAGGCGGGCAATTATAGCCCTAGAGAGACACTGTCTAACGGAACTGTGAGTAGGTTTCTGTGCTGACTCACGCTTCTTGGGGCTCTGGATAGTCAACATCTGCCTGAGAAAATGCGCTGTTTGTATACCCAGAAAACTGAGCAGCGGAGAGGCGATAAGTCGCAGCAGCTGCGCTCGCTGAACATTTCATCACCTGCGCTACTCTGGATCTGGGAAGGGCATAAAACGCAGACTCAACCAAGTCTGTGCTTCTGAGGATTATCTGAGTGCCTGAACCTGGCCGGTTTAGATTTGGGTGTTCATCTCCGCCCCCTCTGTAACAAGGCAGAGATCAGATATTGAAAAGACCTGTAAACCGCCTCAATAAAGAGAATTCAACAAACTACCAGAATATAGTAAGGACACTGTAAATTTGGCAATTTTAACAAAATGAAGAGACAAAAGAATACCCAGCAGCTAAAGGAACAGGATAGATGCCCACCAAACCAAACCAAAGAGGAAGAGATAGGGAATCTACCTGATAAAGAATTCCGAATAATAATAGCGAAATTAATTCAAAATCTCGAAATCAAAATAGAATTACAGTTAAAGAGTCTGGAGACAAGGATTGAGAAGATGCAAGAAAGGTTTAACAAGGACCTAGAAGAAATAAAAAGAGTCAACACATAATGAATAATGCAATAAATGAGATCCAAAACACCCTGGAGGCAACAAATAGTAGAATAACAGAGGCAGAAGATAGGATTAGTGAATTAGAAGATAGAATCCTAGAAATAAATGAATCAGACGAGAAAAAAGAAAAACGAATCAAAAGAAATGAGGACAATTTCAGAAACCTCCAGGATAACATCAAACGCTACAACATTCGAATCATAGGAGTTCCAGAAGAAGAAGATAAAAAGAAAGATCATGAGGAAATACTTGAGGAGATAATAGTTGAAAACTTCCCTAAAATGGAGAAGGAAATTACCACTCAAGTTCAAGAAATCCAGAGAGTCCCTAACAGGATAAACCCAAGGCGAAACACCCCAAGACACATATTAATCAAATTAACAAAGATTAAATATAAAGAACAAATATTAAAAGCAGCAAGGGAAAAACATCAAATAACTCACAAAGGAATTCCCATCAGGATAACAGCTGATCTTTCAATAGAAACTCTCCAAGCCAGGAGGGAATGGCAAGACGTAATTAAAGTGATGAAAGAAAATAACTTACAGCCTAGATTATTGTATCCAGCACGGATCTCATTCAAATATGAAGGAGAAATCAAAAGCTTCACAGATAAGCAAAAGTTGAGAGAATTTTGCACCACTAAACCATTTCTCCAACAAAAACTAAAGGACATTCTCTAGATAGGAATCACTAAAAGGGTGTAGATCTTGAAAAGGAGAAAATGAAGGTTACACATAACGACTTAAAGGAATAATCCAAAAAGAAGTTATAACAATTATAAATATATATGCACCCACATTGGAGCATTGATATATCCAAGACAAACATTAATTAATATGATAGAAGAAATATGCAGCAATACAATAATAGTGGGAGACTTTAATACCCCACTTATAATCTGGCTGTAATAGACAAAGTAAAGAGGAAAACATATTTACTTATGAGCCTCAAAAAATTCAGTTCACTCAGGAGAGTTTAAAAAAAAAAAAAAAAAGACTTATTTGTTTACTCTGTAAAGGTTTATTGACTATTTTATGGGTTTGGTACCACTTTGGGTAGTAAGGAGGAAGAGGTGACAAATGTGATCCTGTCCTAAATAATATATTGTGGTAAAGATAGACTTACCAATATAAAATACCAAGAGGTGCCTAAAGATGAGGACACCCAAACCGGACTTTTTGTTTCCTGAACTTTTCATTTCGAGAACAAACTTCCTAATATAAGATGAATTCAACATGATTTTTTTTAAGTGTTCTTTGTGATTAAAAACAGAAAGCCATTGGTTAAGAAATTACATATACTCCTCCCCACCATCACTCCCCTCCTTTCTTCCCATTTCCCTCCCACCCTTATTGATCCTTTCCTTTGTCCATTTTCCCCTGCAAAATAAATAAATAAATAAATAAAGTCTTAAAAAAATAAAATAAATATTTTTTAAAAATAGTGACTAAATCTATTGAGCATTTACTTTATACTGGTGCTTCACATGCACTAATTTAATCCACTAAACATCCATATAAGGGAATTACTATTGCTATACTCATTTTGAAAATGAGTAAACTGAATGATAAGGACAGTAAATTATTTTCCATTAACTACACAACTAGTAAAGATAGATCAATAGAACAAAATAGAAAGTCTGGAGATTAATCCATGCACATATGGACACCTTATCTTTGACAAAGGAGTCAAAAATATGCAATGGAGAAAAGACAATCTCTTCAACAAGTGTGCTGGGAAAACTGGTCAACTATGTGAACTAGAATGAAACTAGAACATTTTCTAACACCATACACAATAATAAACTTGAAATGGATTAAAGACCTAAATAAAAAACCAGAAACTATAAAACTCTTAGAGGAAAACATAGGTAGAACACTCTCTGACATAAATCACAGCAAGATTCTTTATGACCCACCTCCCAGAGGAATGGAAATAAAAACAAAAATAAGCCAGTGGGAACTAATTAAACTTAAAAGCTTTTGTACAACAAAGGAAACTATAAACAAGGGGAAAAGACAGCCCTTAGAATGGGAGAAAATATAGCAAATGAAACAACTGACAAAGAATTAATCTCCAAAATATACAAGCAGCACATGTAGCTCAATACTGGAAAAATGAACAACCCAGTCAAAAAGTGGGCAAAAGATCTATATTTCTCCAAAGAAGACATACAGATGGCTAATAAACACATGAAAAGATGCTCAACAACACTTATTATAAGAAAAATGCAAATCAAAACCGCAATGAGGTACCATCTCATGCCAGTAAGAATGGCCATCAATAAAAAGTCTACAAACAATAAATGCTGGAGAGGGTGTGGAGAAAAGGGAACCCTCTTACACTGTTGGTGGGAATGCAAATTAGTACAGCAAATGAAGAACAGTGTGGCGGGAGATTCCTTAAAACACTGGGGAAAGAACTGCCGGAATTCCACTGCTCAGCATATACACCGAGGAAAGGAGGACTGAAAGAGACAGATGTTCTCCAGTGTTTCAGATCAGATCAGATCAGTCGCTCAGTCGTGTCCGACTCTTTGCGACCCCGTGAATCACAGCACGCCAGGCCTCCCTGTCCATCACCAACTCCCGGAGGTCACTCAGACTCACATCCATCGAGTCAGTGATGCCATCCAGCCATCTCATCCTCTGTCGTCCCCTTCTTCTCCTGCCTCCAATCCCTCCCAGCATCAGAGTCTTTTCCAGTAAGTCAACTCTTCGCATGAGATGGCCAAAGTACTGGAGTTTCAGCTTTAGCATCATTCCTTCCAAAGAAATCCCAGGGCTGATCTCCTTCAGAATGGACTGGTTGGATCTCCTTGCAGTCCAAGGGACTCTCAAGAGTCTTCTCCAACACCACAGTTCAAAAGCATCAATTCTTCGGTGCTCAGCCTTCTTCACAGTCCAACTCTCACATCCATACATGACCACAGGAAAAACCATAGCCTTGACTAGACGAACCTTTGTTGGGAAAGTAATGTCTCTGCTTTTGAATATGCTATCTAGGTTGGTCATAACTTTCCTTCCAAGGAGTAAGCGTCTTTCAATTTCATGGCTGAAGTCACCATCTGCAGTGATTTTGGAGCCCAGAAAAATTAAGTCTGACACTGTTTCCACTGTTTCCCCATCTATTTCCCATGAAGTGATGGGACCGGATGCCATGATCTTCGTTTTCTGAATGTTGAGCTTCAAGCCAACTTTTTCACTCTCCACTTTCACTTTCATCAAGAGGCTTTTTAGTTCCTCTTTACTTTCTGCCATAAGGGTGGTGTCATCTGCATATCTGAGGTTATTGATATTTCTCCCAGCAATCTTGATTCCAGCTTGTGTTTTCTTCTAGTCCAGCATTTCTCATGATGTACTCTGCATATAAGTTAAATGAACAGGGTGACAATATACAGCCTTGACGAACTCCTTTTCCTATTTGGAACCAGTCTGTTGTTCCTTGTCCAGTTCTAACTGTTGCTTCCTGACCTGCATACAGATTTCTCAAGAGGCAGGTCAGGTGGTCTGGTATTCCCATCTCTTTCAGAATTTTCCACAGTTTATTGTGATCCATACAGTCAAAGGCTTTGGCATAGTCAAGAAAGCAGAAACAGATGTTTTTCTGGAACTCTCTTGCTTTTTCTGTGATCCAGCAGATGTTTGCAATTTGATCTCTGGTTCCTCTGCCTTTTCTAAAACCAGCTTGAATGTCAGGAAGTTCATGGTTCACATATTGCTGAAGCCTGGCTTGGAGAATTTTGAGCATTACTTTACTAGCATGTGAGATGAGTGCAATTGTGTGGTAGTTTGAACATTCTTTGGCATTGCCTTTCCTTGGGATTGGAATGAAAACTGACCTTTTCTAGTCCTGTGGCCACTGCTGAGTTTTCCAAATTTGCTGGCATATTGAGTGCAGCACTTTCACAGCATCATCTTTCAGGATTTGGAATAGCTCAACTGGAATTCCATCACCTCCACTAGCTTTGTTCATAGTGATGCTTTCTAAGGCCACAACAGCTAGGACATGGAAGCAACCTAGATGTTCATAGGGAGATGAATGGATAAGGAAGTGATGGTACATATACATAATGGGATACTACTGCTGCTGCTAAATTGCTTGTCTTGTCCAACTCTGTGCGACCCCATAGACGGCAGCCCACCAGGCTCCCCCGTCCCTGGGATTCTCCAGGTAAGAACACTGGAGTGGGTTGCCATTTCCTTCTCCAATGCATGAAAGTGAAAAGTGAAAGTGTAGTCGTTCAGTCGTGTCTGACTCTTTGCAACTCCATGGACTGCAGCTTACCAGTCTCCTCCGTCCATGGGATTTTCCAGGCAAGATACTACTCAGCTATAAAAAGGAGTGTATTTGAGTCAGTTCTAATGAGATGGATGAACCTAGAGCCTATTATACAGAATGAAGCCCGAAAGAGAAAAATACTGTATATTAATGCATATAAATAGAATCTAGAAGGATGACACTGATGATTCTACATACAGGACAGTAAAGGAGACACAGATGTAAAGAGCAGACTTCTGGACTCAGTGGAAGAAGGAGAGGGTAGGATGACTTGAGAGAATAGCACTGAAATATGTACATTACCATATGTAAAACAGATGACCAGTGCAAGTTCTATTCATGAAGCAGGGCACCCAGGGCCGGTGTCTATGACAACCGGGAGGGATGAGGTAGGGAGGGAGGTGGATGGGGGGTTCATGATGGGGGGAACACATGTATACCTATGGCTGATTCATGTTGATATATGGTAAAAACCATCACAATGTTGTAAAGCAATTACTCTCCAATTAAATAAATGAACAGATTTAAAAGAGAGAGCAGATCTGGATGTTTAAACCCAGACATACCTTACCCCAAAGCCCTTGTTCTTTCCAACAATGTTCTATTGTCTGCTGAGGTGATATGTACCCCCAGGCAGTAGCACCCGAGTTGAGCTGAATCACAGGTCAAGGCTGGAAATAAGGATTTGAAATGAAAATTTGCTTTAGACTGCCCAA
Source organism: Tragelaphus eurycerus (assembly GCA_935064755.1). Taxonomy (NCBI): domain Eukaryota; kingdom Metazoa; phylum Chordata; class Mammalia; order Artiodactyla; family Bovidae; genus Tragelaphus; species Tragelaphus eurycerus. The sequence continues at coordinate 17,592,797 of CAKXYN010000006.1, read as the reverse complement.
GGAGAAAGCCTGCAGAGAGAAAAGAGTATCTGGTCAGAGATGGAGCTGTGTTCCTGTTTTGAAATGTGGGCAGTGGATAAAAAGGCCTTGGACATCATAGAGATTCAAGGAGAATTGGGAGAGACAAACATTTTATAAACTAAGCAAGTTGAATTACCAGAAGGAGTAAATTTAAGAGCAGTAGAGAGCGCCATTAAAATAAATTATCCATTGAATTTGGCAAAGGAGGTATTTTTTTTTACCTTGCCCAGGAAGGTAGGGTAGGGGGGGGAAGGCCAGTCTCTTCAGACTGAGGAGAAAAGAGATGAGGAGATGGAGGCGGTGAGTGAAGGCGCCTTTTCTGGCAGGCTCAGCCTTGACAAAATAAACGAAAAATATCCACTGAGATGTTCACTACGCTCATCTTGAGTAGTTGGATTCCAAGTCTCTTTCATTTCCTGATTCCTTTTTTCCTCTCAGGCTGCAATTTAGTAAGAATGCACTTTAGCAAGCATTGTTTTCATTGAGAGGGCGGTGCTGGAGGAGGAGAAAGTTGGGGGGAGCACGTTTGCCTCCCTTAACCTGGGATGGACACAGGAAAAAGGTAAACTGTAGTCTTACCTTCATGTGGGGGCAGATCAACTACGGAAATGAAAAAGGTACACTCGGTATCTTAAAAGAGAAGAGGGTACTTTTCAATCCAAAAGGTTAATTTTATAAAATTGATTGATTTTTCTACACTAAAATTGTATATACGTTTGGTAATTTGAAAGTCTAAGAATGTTGGCTGTTGATTGTTGCCATCATGTTCTTAGAAAATTATTTTCCTTTTTTCTGTGGAATGTTCCAATACCTAGCTATGCTGTTAAGTATTGCTGAGTTCATCCGTTTATCCTTTAACAAAGGAGCTGTATTAGGGCAGATTTGTGAACTTAAACAAGAAACTTAATACCAGCTAATTGTGATAAAACCCATTACCAATTAGAAATAAACTTAATGATTACTTAGCTGATTTCTTATGAAAATCTTTTCTAAGTGACTTGTTCCCTTCTTTTCTTGTCAGTGTTTCAGGAAAGAGTGAACTTGATTTCTCTCCATCTACTAAATCCAGCTGTGACAAAATCTTATTTGTGAGGTATGATTTAAAGGTTAGAGAAAATTAATGAAACCTGAAAAAAAAGTTTTTCAATTTCAACTTTAAAAAATAAACCTGTATTGACAATAATAGGAAAATTATTTAAGATGCAAAATGAAAGCATTTGGGACTCAAGGACAGAGATGACTAGAGGGGCTATCGGAGAGATTTTAAGTTGGGGCTACCAGGATCTGTTCACAGACCCAGGGAAACAGCCGGTGGAGAGAGAACTGGTCAGGTTAGAATGTCTCAGGTGTAACAGGGCTGAGAAAATATTATAGCATTTTATCATGGCATTAAATATTATAAGTAACACTTTGGTACCTAAAAATCCCTTATATAGATGTTATATTTTTCAAGGCTAGTGAAACATTTTCAGATTACTTTCTAGAAAAATTATATCAATTTCTTTCCCATCAGTAATAGATCAGTCCTGCTTCCCCACACTCTCACAAGCTCTGATGTTATCACTTTTTTCCATCATTGTCAATTTGATAGGGAAAACAGGGTATAGAGTTGTGGACATTAATTTGCATTTCTTTTATTATCTTCAAGGTTGGTTATTTTGGCAGCATTATAGTTCACATATATTTCCACTCTGAAATACTCATATCCTTAGTTATTTTGTTTAATATGATAAGCATGCTTTCATTAATTTGAAATTATTTTTAAAATATCAAATACATTCATATTTACCTGTCATCTTGGCTTTTAAGTTTTTAAAAATTTAGAGAGAGAGTAGTCAAACCTCTCAACAGCATGTTGCAGATATTGAAAAGTGACAACTATTTGCAAATATTTATATTTGTTCTTTGTTGACTGTATGTTTTAAGTGCCAGGAGACATTATCATCATCATCACCATCATCATTGCTTCATGCTTCAATATTGACTCCAGATATTCTTTTTCTTATTTTTCACTTCAGTTAAAGATTTCCAACTATTGATTGTTGGATGGCATTTCACTGCCTGTGGATTTCTTCACAGGATGTGAAGGGTTAAAGAGTGAATGGCAGATGAGCTGTGTTGCTTTTCTGCGAAATGTCCATTTTTTTCCAATAAACTAAGATGAGAGCATTTCATAGTGATTAAATGTGGTTGCAGGTTTGGAGTTAGAAAGCCCTGATTACTAGCCAGCAATGTATCTGTGGCCCACACTTTGTCTCTGGGTTGTGGTTTCTTCCTCTGTTAAATGGGCAAGCAGTCTGGGGGAGGATTTGTGAGGGTAAATGAGAGATGCATGCAAAGTGTTTTGGTTCCAGGCCTCACACATGGTACGTGCCCCACAAATGGTGCCACTCTTGGGTTCAGGGGGCGCAATACCATTGCAGAGATGATCTCTGGCTATGATATGCTGCTTCATTGTGATTTGGTTTTTCAAGCATCTTTAGAAAATCCTTCCAACCATGAACTTTTTTAAGTTCTGTTCTGTGCAGACTTACTTTTGATCCTTTTATGGAACTGTGATAAAATATTATAAGAAAAATTAACCTGGGATCCCCATAGCAATTGCTGATGGATGGAGAAGCACATGTTCCTGTGTAAAAACCCAACATTGCATGTCTCATGGCACACTGTGGGTGCTTCAAATACAGATATTTGTAACCAGATTCTGATTAGTGACTTGACTTGAATTCTTTCAGTGAATTAAAATGGCACTAGATAGAATTTAAAGCAGTATTTATGCTCCTCTTTCTCAACATGTCAAATTTCTAGAATAAAAGAGACTACTTCCTGGCCAGCTCATATCCAGAAAGCAAAAACAGGAAGGGGAAGTCTGGACCTTTGTGAAGAAACAAAAGTCATCTCTAAACTATACCGCAGTTCCTGATGGTTCTCTTACAAATGCTGGCTATTCTTACTCTCTGTCATCTCATCTCAATGGTCTTGTTCAGAGGCCTTCCAGACTGTTCAGTTCCTTGCCCATCGCTCTCTTCCCCTTCCTGTTTGGTTCCAATATTTAACACGTTCTTCACTGATTATTTGTGCTGCACACCACATCATCTGTCCCCTTTCCTGGGATGGACTTTCCGTGAGGACAAGACCCAGGTCTCAGCATCCAGCTCGGGGCCAGACATGAGGCAGAAACTCCATGCATCTCCTCCAGGTACACCTGTTGACTGAGACAACTTCAGAGGTGAGCTAACAGTTCAAATCAGCCATCTCTGCACCTCTGTGTGGACTCTCCTCTTTTCATGATGGCTCCCTTTGTATTTGATGGGAACACACATTTGAAACTTCTCCAGATATGCTCAGCTCAGGCTCTTATCAGCTCTCCTAAAGTCTATAACTCTCTCTCACGGGGTTCCCTGGGGAGAAGCAGAATAAATGGATTCCCATGGAGTAATGTGATCACATGCTCGCTCCTTGCTCCACACTAGTATTTGCTCAGAGTAAATGCAGAGCTAAACTAAGGTGCCTCCATGCCTTTGGTGGTTCAACAAAGATAAGACTAAAAGGAACAGCTCACTGACAAATTAAAAGAGAACTTTAACTGGCACCTTTGTGGTATTCACCTGGATTAGAACCTGAGGAGATTTCTCTGTGCCGTTCCTCATCTCTCCTCTCTTTCAGGACTCCAGAGAAACTTTTTGCTTCAAAGCCAGCTCTTGTTCTCCTCAACCTATAAATGGAGGGTGGGGGGTTGAGGGGTTCCTTTATTCCACACCATTCAGCCTCAGACCAGCACACCTGGGCTTTGGAGACCTTACCTGGAGTGAAGTTCTCAAGAGCAGATTTTCATTTCTCAGGTAACAAGACATTAGTTTTGTTCATGGTTATACAGAAACACAGTAATACATGGAAAACACAGAAAAATGCCAATCAGGCACGTATGAGCACTGAAACTACTGCCTTCCCCTGGGGAAAAAATTAGCATCCACATTCTGGCATAGCCCTCCAGGAGTTTTTTGGGTTTTTTTCTCTGTACTTATTTATCTCCATAAGTATAGAAAGAGCAATGATGCGTTTTCAAAAGGAAATATCTTTTAGACTACCACAGCATTTAGTTTTAAAAGAAGGGGCAAATTTTTTGTTCTAGCAGAAGAGGACAGTTTGTCGGTTTAGTTCGTGGCTATAACCCCACAGTTAGAACAGCACTTAGCTAAATAATCAACGGTTTGAATGAATGGAAGCAAATAACATCTCTCTGTTAAACAAGAAAGCAACTCTATATTGAGAATATCTACTTGTTCATGTTTTTTTCTTTCCTGTTTCCTTATGTGCAACCCTTGGGCACTTCTTCTAAACTAATTATAGCCTCCCCATTCAGGGAAATCTTTAAAAAGTGACTTGGAGTCTTTACGGTCATGTCCAGGGTCTTTAGCTGAAGTTTATGGGGTTTAATTGAAAAGCTAAGTCAATGGTGAGAATCTTGTTTATTCAGAAACAAAACCATTAAGTAGCTGCATATAAAGAAATAAAAAGCTGCCCATGTGAATTCTCAAAAGCTTAGCCTTACAACTTGCTTGAGTGTTGTCTTTTTAAAGTGAGTGTGTGTAGTGGGGTGGGGGCTAGGAAATGAGGGTGGAGAACAAATGACATCAAGTGTCTCCCACCATCGTCTATGTAGAAATTTCACACACACAAAGTTACACCTTAACTGTGAGAAACAGACAAACCCCAACGGAGGGGCATTCTGGCTCAGATTCCTAAAAAATGAACCAGCATGTGTATGTGAACCCCCAGGAAATGCAGTAGAATTTACTGCATTTTTTTCCTATTGCCTCCTATTTTCACTGTCTAGAATAGAAAGTGAGCTAGCCAGGAAATGGACTCTTTTGCTCTGAAAATTAAAGTAATTTAATATAGAGAATGGCAAAGTCCCATTCATTACCTAATTAACAGGAACATCTCTCTCCTTGATGAAAATTTGTTGATCTCATTAGCTTAGACCAGAAGCCAAGAGAATGCAGCTGTCCCTAGCACATATATTCCTGAGATAATGAACTAAAAGCCAGGATTTTACTGTGCAGTTTGAAGTTCACTCTTTTTTACCCCAATCATCTCATCTCTTTCATCCACTAATTACCTGACAAGATTAGACATTTTGGAATTTCTTTCCTCTTTGTGAGCGCTACTGTGCAAAGTGGTCCTAGCTATAGTGTGAAGGCAGTTTTCCTTTGGGGAAGTTCTGAGATATGGTTTTCTCATAAGGCAAAGGAGGCAACCTCTCTTTTAAGCCCCTCATCCTACCATTGCCTTTGAAAGGTTGAAAATTTGCCATTCCATTTTAATGTGTTAAAATATAACCACGTAAGTTCATCAGAGAATTAAGATGGCTAAATTGGGTTTAGATCATTTTTACTAGTTAAGTAGTTCAACCTGCATTTACAGAATTCCTACTATATTTGGAAATTCTGGCTGATACAGGTGTAAGTAAGAGAGAATGGAGGTCACTGACAAGGATAGGCAGTCATTATGCAACTAGTATGCTGCTGCTGCTGCTAAGTCGCTTCAGTCGTGTCCGACTCTGTGCGATCCCATAGACGGCAGCCCACCAGGCTCCTCCGTCCCTGGGATTCTCCAGGCAAGAATACTGGAGTGGGTTGCCATTTCCTTCTCCAATGTATGAAAGTGAAAAGTGAAAGTTAAGTCGCTCAGTCGTGTCCGACTCTTAGCGACCCCATGGACTGGAGCCTACCAGGCTCCTCCATCCATGGGATTCTCCAGGCAAAAGTACTGGGGTGGGGTGCCATTGCCTTCCCCCATACAATTATCTAATTAGCCACTTGTCTGGTGGCTCAGTTAGTAAAGAACTCACCTGCCAATGCAGGAGACACAAGAGATGTGGGTTTGATCCTTGGGTCAGGAAGATCCTCTGAAGAAGGAAATGGCAACCCACTCCAGTTTTCTTGCCTGAAAAATTCCATGGACAGAGGAACCTGGAGGGCTACAGCCATGGCGTCACAAAGAGTTGGACACGACTGAGCACACATGCCTTAGAATTGAGAAGAGAGCTGCAAGAGTGGAGTACCCAGTCCTGTGAGAGCATATGATGAAGGCTTAATGCCATCTGGGGAAATGCAGAAATGCCTCCCTGAAGAACAATATTGACCTGGGGTTTGGAGTAGGAGTGGAAGTTGACCTGAAGGAGGAGGTCAGAAGAGGGTATTCCCTAAGAAAAGGCCACAGTTGTGGGGCACAGTGTGCTCTGGACACCTGCAAAGTTGGGTATGCAGAGGTCAGATGGATCTAAGACCTTGCAGATGGGTTCAAATTTTTTATTTTAATACTGACAGCAATGGGGTGCCCCTGAATGGTTTACACAGGTGAGTGACACTGCAGAATAGTGAGCCAGGAAACAGTGAGAAATTATGTTTGTGCGTGAAGCTTTGTATGTCAATCAGCACACTTCATCAGGACATTTTCCTAGGTGGAAATTTATTTAAGACGGAGAATGTAAAGTGGGGTTTTTTGGATCACTGTTTCTACTTTTTATTATAGGAAATTTTATACGCTTAAAAAATGAATAGCAAAATGGATCCCTGTATAGCCATTTCCCAGCTTCAACAAAGATCAATGTGTAATCTATCACTTTTCATCAATAGTCCCATGTAGGCACTTCTAATCTTCAATGGATAATTTTCAAGCAAATTCTAAACACCATGATTTCATCTGTTAATATTTCAATCTGTATTTCTGGAATTTAAAAATACTTTTTGTTTCTTACCTTAACGTCAATGCAGTAATTGCATCTAATGATAATAATTCTTTAATATGGTTAAATGTCCATATAGAGTGGTTTAAATATGTTAAACTGCTTTTTAAAGTCTCTAAACAAATTTATATTTTCACCAACCACTTTTGAGACTGTTTACTGCATTTTCATCAAAATTATGTATTAGTTTTCTTTCCTTCACCAATTTAATAAATGACACATGCTATCTTATTGATATTTGAATTTGCATTTCTTTTATCAGTTGGATAGCATATTTTTTCATAAGCTTATGAATTATTTATATTTCCTTATTAGTGCTCCATCTATTCCTGGCCTTTGAACATTCACCAGTCGCAATCTTAGTGTTTCTTTTATGAGATCTACATGAAAGTTTGTTAGATATGTAGCTACTATTTTTCCCACTGATTGCTTACTTAGACTCTTAACCATTGTCAGTGATTGTCACTGAAAGGAAAAAAAAACCTGAAATTAAAACTCCTCCCAAAGCCACCCAGTCCTATGTCCACCCTGTACTTTTGTACTTTGCATGAATCGATCCTTCCACATCTCTGCCAAGGTGTATTTGGCTTCTGTTTAAACATTTCTAGTAATAGAAACCTCACTGCTTTAAGGGCATCAGGTCTGAATGTGGGCTATAATAATTGGAAAATGTCTTAGATTGAATGGAAGTCTTTATATTGAACTTATTAATAGTAACTTCTACCCAGTTCTCTCAGAAGAAGCTACCCAAAATATCATTCTCAGCACATGGCATCCCTTTAAATTTTTGATAACAGTATAATTTCCTACATTCAAGCCAACATTCCAGTCCCTTCAACCACTCATTTTCTGTCATTTCTAAGCTCCTTGTTATTTTGACCTTTCTCTTGTAAACATACCCAAACTCAATGCTCCTAATAAAATGTCTCTCTCTGTCTCTTTATTTCTCCATCTACAAAATGGTTCTCAGAACAAAAGGGGTAATACTATCATTCTTGTCCTCCTGCTCTGCTAAATTGATTATAATTTAGCATTTTTAAAAATTCTTTAAAATAGTCTTTAGATGTAAGCCAGAATTTAACATGGAATCAAGCTTCTATAATAAAATTAGAATGAGATCATTACAAATCATCTTACTTCCTAATATACAATATTGTGACATTTTTTTATCAAATTTAAAGAACAGAAATTACAAAGTTGTTCAGATGCTCTACAAACCCAAGACATTGATTTATACCATGTACCATGTCCATGTTTTTGTGTTAGAGCATGATTGTCAGTGTATATTCTGGCCTTTGAGGATTCTGAGAAAATAAGATTATGAAATATTTTCACTTCATACAGGTCTAATGGGCTTCCTTGGTGGCTCAGATGGTAAAGAATTTGCAATGTGAGAGACCCAGGTTTGATCCCTGGATCAGGACGATCCCCTGGAGAAGGAAATGGCAACCTACTCCAGTATTCTCAAGGACGGAGGAGCCTGGCAGGCTACAGTCCATGAGTGTCCCGAAGCATTTAACAGGAGGCTTCCTGTGTGCTGTTTTGGATCTGTCAGGAATTCTCTGCTCCTTATTAATTCTTGAATATTCAGGAATTAGGAGGAGAGGCAAGCCTTTCCAGAGACTGAGGAATCCAGGCATTTCCTTCATTAGCGTTTCTATATGGTGATAAGTCGGGGAAGGCAATAGCACCCCACCCCAGTACTTTTGCCTGGAAAATGCCATGGACGGAGGATCCTGGTAGGCTCCAGTCCACAGGGTCGCTAAGAGTCGGACACGACTGAGCGACTTCACTTCCACTTTTCACTTTCATGCACTGGAGAAGGAAATGGCAGCCCACTCCAGTGTTCTTGCCTGGAGAATGCCAAGGACGGGGGAGCCTGGTGAGCTTCCATCTATGGGGTCGCACAGAGTCGGACACAACTGAAGCGACTTAGCAGCAGTAGCAGCAGCATGGTGATAAGTACCCTCTTCCTTCTTGTGAACCATATGGTAAAAGTGATTGTTTACAAATCTCTCTCTTTAATATGGATTGCCTATGTTTTGTAAGTCTGGAATTTTAATCTTTATCTTTGCTGAAAATAACTACTTTGTAAGACAGTATATATGCCTACACCATGTTGATTAAAACACCTTTGCTCCATCAGAGCTCTGGTCTCCATGTCTTTCTCTCTCTCTGTCTCTCTCTTTCTCTCTTTCAGGCTGATCCCCTAGAGTGTAGAGGCCCTTTGAGTTCACTTTTCTGCCCGGGCTTCTAAGACCCTCTCGAGAAGACTCTCTGCGTCTTCACCCCATCAAGAGGGCGCCTGAGGCCTCCGTCAACAGATCAAGTCCCATGTCAGGGGCTTTATTGGCTTTCTGTGTAAACCAAGGAATATCAGCCTCTTTCTCTCCTTTACTTTCTTATCGTCAACTCCGGACCACCAAGTTCCGGTCCATTAAAGGACCTCAACACATGGGGTCTCAAAGAGTTGGACATGACTGATGTGACTAACACATGATCTTTTTTTTTTTAAATGATAGAATGTTGGCAATGGAAAGAGTTTAGAGACCATGTAGTTCAACCATCTCTCCCTAGTTTTCCAGAGAAACAAGGTGAAGTTCAGGGAGGTACAGAGATTTTCCCAAGGACACAGAGGGAGTTGGTGGCAGATTTTTGAGGGAGTTGGTCAATCAGCCAATATTTTCTATCAAGGTTTGTAGGCATCTAAAAGAAATTGATCACTGTGATGTCAAGACACCAGACCCCTTTTGATTCTCAGAAGGTTTTCCTAATCAAAGATACAGCAATTAGATTTCTGTAAATACCAATCTAAACACCAAAACAACTAAGATGGCAGATTGTATTTTCTGAAGATAACTACAGCAATAAATCCTGAAGGATTTCTTGATCCAGTAAATCCACACATCTGTGAGGAATAATAGCCTATTGTTTTAATAGATGAAAATTTAGAGTGGTTTATTATGCAGCAGGATTTCTAATCTATCCTCAGCTTTATTTGTCTTTTTTATATACTGTTTTCCAGTAGGTGTGATTTACTAAAAGAAACACTAATGGAAGTCATATAAAAGCATTCTTAATCCCAGTTTTTAAAACCACTGTCCCTCTTCCCAACTCTATATATTTTGCTTATTTTGTTATATTTTGTTAAATTTACTCCTTGCCAGAACCCTTTGGACAAGATGCTACAATTCTCATGTCACAGATGAATTGCTTGAAACAGAAAGATATGAAACACTCTCAAAAAGTAATAGAGCTAGATCCAGACCCACACCCACAGCTTTCTAGCTAAATCTGGAATCCTTTCTGCTTTCAGAGTTGGTAAAAAGGGCAAGATATTATTGGGTCTGGAGAAATCCCTGGCTCTGGCTGAGCATTAAGAATTAGAGGCAGGGAATTCCCTGGTGATCCAACGTGCAGGACATGAATTCTATCCCTAATCAGGGAACTAAGATCCCACAAGCCACAGGACTCAGCCACCACAAAGCGGCAAAATGAGTAATTATCTGGTCAGGTTGTTGTGAAGATTAAATGAGATAATACATATGAAGCAGTATGCACAGTACCTGTCTGGGATCATCTCTAAATATGGCCTCCAAATGATTCCTTCCGTCCCTGTACACAGAGCTGCTCCTCACACAAGCCATGCAGTCCATTTCTACTCTCCTTGAAGCTGGGTGGGCTTTTACTCATTTCTAAAATTTATATGAAGACATTTTTTTTTAAAGAACTTTGGTGGGATGCTGGCTACACATTTGGTTATTGTTGTGGAAATTATTAATTTGACTGACACACTTTTTAGGTATACTTCTAAATAATCTCCATAATCACTGAATTCAGAAAGCTTTTTCCCCTATTAAGAATAAAATACAGGGACTTGCCTGGTTCTCCAGTGGTTAAGACTCCTAAGGCAACCCACTCCAGTACTCTTGCTTGGAGAATCCCATGGACAGAGGAGCCTGGTTGGCTGCAGTCCAGGGGTCACTAGGAGTTGGACATGACGGAGTGACTTCACTCTCACTTTTCACTTTCATGCATTGGAGAAGGAAATGGCAACCCACTCCAGTATTCTTGCCTGGAGGATCCCAGGGATGGGGGAGCCTGGTGGGCTGCCATCTATGGGGTCGCACAGAGTCGGACACGACTGAAGCGACTTAGCAGCAGCAAGGCAGGGAGTAGGGTTCAATCCCTGGTTGGGGAGCTAAGACACCACATGCCTCACAGCCAAAAAAACCAAAACAAAAAACAGAAGCAATATTGTAACAAATCCAATAAAGACTTTAACAGTGGTCCACATGAAAAAAAATTATCTTAAAGAAATAGGAATATTGACACATAAATGTGTACGTGGTAAATCTACTGAAATCTAATTATAAAGAGTACTTCAACAAGTATTGAGATCAGATGAGGAAATTTGAAGTGTGCAATACTTAGGAAGGACACAATACAGTGAAATAGATATTCTGGGACTTCCAAGCCCAGTCTTAAGAAGACTAACAGTTTTTTACTTCTTTGCTGTTAAAATGATCCCTCTTGGAATGCTTGAGACCACCATGCTATGAGGCAGCCCAAGTCAACCGCACAAAGAACTAAGGTGCCCTGAACAGACACCTGAGCCGAGCCTGGTCCCCAGGCAGGCTGCCAGTTTAATGCAGCCACATGGGCAATTCCAGGCAGGACCAACTGCCCATTCAACCTTCATTATTGTGATAAATGGCAAGTTAGATTTTGTTTAAACCCATTACATTTTGGTGTGTTCTGCTACTCAGCAGCAAACTATTGCAATGTTGAAACATATTAATCCTCATAAATATAATATTTAGTATATTATTGCTACTATACAGAAGTCTTGTATAAAGGATAATGACATTTATTTAGACAGAATTATCATCAGGAAACTTTTGGTTACATGGGAAATGGGAATAAGGATGGGATGATAAAGAAAATTCTCTTTCATTCTTTATAGATTTCTATCTTTATTAGGTAAAATACGAACTTCAGTTCTTCAGTTCCAACCTGGAAAATCATTGCTGCTATGAATGGTTGAAATCTCCAAGGCAAAATCTGATTCACTCAATTGTTTATTTCGTATTCAACCTAGAACCTTGCTTCCATCAAATGGCTTTTAAATACATGACTTGTCATATTCTTGCTTTTCTTCCTGACTTGCAACTTTGTGTAATTGCTATCTAAGTAGACATTGCAGTAATCACTTACAGATTTCTAGATAAAGTGCCTTCTCTAAGCAAAAATGTGTATGTTCCAACCCTCTTTCACTTCCCTGCCACCCCCATACATCTGGAATTTTAACTTTCTTCATTTATTTCAAACAGAAGAGAGATGTTCGTGGAGACATCTATTCCCTAAAAATGATTTTCTTTCCTTCTTCCGTGCAGCAGTTAGCCCCTTGGGAAATTTTTAAATTTATTTTCTCAATAAGGGAATCTTGTTTCTCTAAGGGCATCATCTGAAATGGTGATGGGAATGCAAAGGGAACATAGAAAGGACTCATATTTGCAAATAAAACTTTTAAAAGCCAAAACTTGAGAAAAGAAAGAAGTTACGTCGCTTAGTCGTGTCCAACTCTTTGTGACCTCATGGACTGTAGCCTACCAGGCTCCTCCGTCCATGGAGTTTTCCAGGCAAGAGTCCTGGACTGGGTTTCCATTTCCTTCTCCAGGGGATCTTCCCAACCCAGGGATCAAACCCGGGTCTCCCACATTGCAGGCAGACACTTTACTGTCTGAGCCACCAGGGAAGCCCCTACCAGAAAAGATGGCATATGGAACCCAGCCAGTGTCGTCTCTTCGGAATCCATACTTATATGACAGTAAAGAAGGTTTTTCATTGTTATTCTTTAAGGTTTGCACGTGTGCTCAGTCGCTTCAGTCATGTCCGACTCTTTTGTGATCCCATGGACTATAGCCCACCAGGTTCCTCTGTCCATGGAATTCTCCAGGCTAGAATACTGGAGTGAGTAACCATTTCCTCCTCCAGGGTATCTTCTCTACCCAGGGATCGAACCCAAGTCTTTCATGTCTTGTGAATTGGCAAGCAGGTTTTTTACCACTAGCACCACCTGATCACAAAGATGTGGACAATAAGATAGGAGACAACAAAAGTGTGAAAGTGCTAAAACAGGACAAGTGCAACCAAGGATGGACACAGGAAAGAACTGAATCCTGAATGAGTTTGTTTCCTAAGACTGCTGTAACAAAGTACCATAAAGTGGGTGGCTTAAACAACAGAAATTTATCTCCGTGCAGTTCTTGGAGGCAAGAAGTCCAAGATCAGGGTGTGGACAAGGTTGCTTCTTTCTGAGAGCTGTGAAAGATAATCTCTTCCCTGCTCCTCTCCTAGCTTCTGGTGATTTTCAGGCAATCTTTGGAGTTTCTAGGCTTGTGGAAGCATAAGCCAATCTCTGCCTTCATCTTCACATCATGTTCTCCCTAGGTACATGGCTCTGTATACAAATTTCTCCTTTTAATAAGGACACCAGACATCTTGGATTAGGGTCCACTCTCATGACCTCATCTTAACAAAGACCTTGTTTCCGAATAAGGTCACACTCTGAGATACTGGAGATAGGGCTCCAATGTATGAAACTTGGGGGGAATCACAAATCAACACAACACTGAGCCTACCGTGGGAAAGCTGAGACCCAGAGCAATTTACAACACAAAATCTCCCAGAGTTCCACAAATGTGTCACCGGCAGTCTCTGGAAGTGGAGGTGAAGGAACCAGACTGCAATTAGCAGGATGGGATCAAAGCTGTGTAAGCAGCTAGGAAATTGAACTTTTCCCACCCTTGCTGGAGGCTAATTCTCTGGAGCTGAGCTGTCCAATAGGGTAGCCACTTGCCAAATGTGACTAATTAAATCAAAATTAAATAAAATTAAGCATTCAGCTCCTCAGTCACACTAGCCGTGTTTCAAGTGCCTAAGCCTCATGTGGTAAGCGACTGTTGTACTGGAAAGCATAGATATAGCACATTTCCATTATTGTATAATAGAAAGTTCGACTGGACAGTACTGCTCTGGAGGAACAGGTGTCTGGACTTGGGAGGAGGACAGGTGCAGTTGAATATAGAAGCACATACTAGAGAGATGGGGACAGAGTGAAGACTGTGCTATTGGACACTAAGAAACCCCTGACCCCACAGCCCTCTTCCTCCACGCAACCCACCAAATCATGCCCCCTGGACACAATGCAAAGCATAAATTCATACCTCTGACTCAAAAGCAAAAAGCCTATATCTTCAGTGTCCTCCTTATAGGAGGCAAGAAGAAAAGTGAGGCCACATAAGCTCACTTTTTCTCGATTCACTACTGCATACCGAGCATTTGACACACATTTTCTCATTGAATTCTCATAACAAGTCAAAGTGATGGGTATTATTCTCATTTAAAGATAAGAAAACTAAGTCTCAAGAAGGCTGAGACATTTGCCCAAGTTGCCTTGTTTGTAAATGTAAATTTAGGACAGTTTGAACCGAAAGCCCGCCTTTTGCTTATACTATACTGCCTGCCTGAATGACAGACTGCTTCCCTAACTTGGTATCAGCAAGTCTGTAACCGTCTCTAGGTCTAATTTGCTCTCCAGTGTCAAATATATTAAAGAACATCTACTCTATAAGATCAACTAAGAGAGAGCTGAAGGGTTTTAAATGAGGTAGCTTATAAAAGTTTATTAAAATGTCTGCCTCTCTGTACAGGGGCTTTCCCAACACTTCAGTGGGTAAAGAATCTGCCTGCAATGCAGGAGACACAGGAGGTGCAATTTTGATCCCCAGGTCAGGAAGATCCCCTGGAGTAGGAAATGGCAATCCACTTCAGTGTTCTTGTCCGGACACTTCTATGGACAGAGGAGCCTGATGGGCTATAGGCCAAAGGGTCACAAAGAGTCAGACACAATAGCATGAGCACAAGACAAAACATCTCTGTACAATCCATCCTTCTGTCCATATAGGAAATCCTCACAAAGAAGACTACACATGCAGTTTTAGAAAGCTTAACAGAACTTCAAGAGATATTTGGGTTGCTTTATACCATCTTATCAGAGAAGGCAATGGCACCCAACTCCAGTACTCTTGCCTGGAAAATCCCATGGATGAAGGAGCTTGGTAGGCTGCAGTCCATGGGGCCGCTAAGTCAGACACGACTGAGCGACTTCACTTTCACTTTTCACTTTCCTGCATTGGAGAAGGAAATGGCAACCCACTCCAGCGTTCTTGCCTGGAGAATCCCAGGGATGGGGGAGCCTGGTGGGCTGCCATCTATGGGGTCATACAGAGTCAGACACGACTGAAGTGACTTAGCAGCAGCAGCAGCAGCATACCATCTTATCACTTTTTTTTTTTAATTTAACTTTACAATATTGTATTGGTTTTGCCATACATCAAAATGAATTCGCCACAGATATACATGTGTTCCCCATCCTGAACCCTCCTCCCTCCTCCCTCCCCATACCATCCCTCTGGGTCGTCCCAGTGCACCAGCCCCAGGCATCCAGTATCAGGCATTGAACCTGGACTTTTGAACACATTCTAGCCACATTTAGAGCCAGAACTTCAACTACTACTTCATGTCTTCCTAAAATAAAGTTTTCTAATTTGATCTAGTAGTTAACCCAGGGCAAGGTTCATGGATAAAGTTCTATGAATGTTGAATGATAAATAAATAAATCATTCAATTGATGAATCGATCATTTCTTAAATCAATTTTTAAATTCTCGCAAACTGTGAGACTCTCTAACCAATGTATAAAACCCTCCTTTTGTACATGCTACCTTGGTGTATTATTTTGAAACTCCAAACTATACAGGGCCGTTAGGAGCTCCAATAGAGGCTTAGGTCTTCTATAAGAGATACAGCAATAATAATCAGGCATCTAGTATTTTATTTCTATTACAGATGGTTTGGAATTTAAGTAGGTCTCACTATAGACACGGCTGCATTTCAACAGGGACAAAGGAGTCTTCTCCATCTTTACTTCTCCATCTTTACCTTTGCCATAGAAAATACAGATGGTCACAGAGTATTTTACTGCAGTGCAAAGTACTGTCCTGACTGCTAACACTGAAACAGCCCAGAGACTTCCCTGTTGGCCAAGAGCATTGGGAGTGGCACTCCTTAACCAGGTTTATCCTTAATGACAAGATTAACTGTAGAACTTCCCTGTAACACACTTTATAAAGGATGATGACTTGCGTCATTGTATGTTCAATGGTGCACATTGCTAAGTGGATGTGAATTTGTCTGGAGTTCTTTGGTATTTTGGTATCTATGTGGTTAATTCTTACAGGCCTTTGTTTCTATATTAAGAAATTAATTGATTGCTAATGAAATATTTTCAAATGTTATTTAGAAGGAAAGAGTTTCCTGATTTCTTTCTACAGCAGGATGTGGTGTCTAAAAAATTGGATTTTCTTTAGCTTAAATGTATCTTGTTTTAATTGAAATTTTTCTTGAGGTAATTATAGATCCATATGCAATTGTAAGAAACAGAAGAAATCCTGCATACCCTTTGCCCAGTTCGAACATACCTTTTTAATTGACTTCAGAAGTCATTACTTCTGACTGAGTCAGTGCTATTGATGCTCTTTGTGTACATGAACAGTGCAAACAACTTGGTCAATTATTAATACCTAGTCCTCATTTTCTAATATTTAAAATAACGTGCTCAGTCTCATCCAACTCTTTGTGACCCCATGGACTGTAGCCCACCAGGTTTCTCTGTCCATCGGTTTTTCTAGGCAAGAATACTAGAACAGGTCGCCATTCCTTCTCCAGTGTACCTTCCTGACCCAGGGATTGAATCCATGTCTCCTCCTGCATTGGCAGGCAGATTCTTTACCACTGAGCCACCTGGGAAGCCAAATATAAAAGAGCAAGTTGTACTAACTGATTTGTAAGAGTTCAACCAGTCTGATATCCTATCAGAACCTGAGATTAAGACCTCTGAAAAAACCATGGCCACATTTCTGTACAGCCCATGAAAATGATTTTTACATTTTGGTGGTTGAGAAAAAATCAAAAGGATGCAACTTTTTGTGACATGAAAATTACACAAATTTCAAATTTCAGCATCCATAATAAAGTTTTATTGGAAAAAGCCATGTTCACTCATTTACATATTTTCAGTGTCTGCTTTCATGTTAAAATAGCTATGATAGAGACCATATGTCCCCCAAAGCCTAAAATATTTATTGGCCCTTCACAGAAAAAGTTTGCTGACACTTCCTTTAAACCAGTCTTGCTTTTTAAGCTAGGAATGCCAATTCTAGAGATTCATCTGAAATAAAAATCACTAGAGGATTCATGACATAAAATATTACCTTCATCTGATGGAAAAATATACAGTCATTAAAAATCATGTTTTATAAGAGTATTGCATGATTTTGGAAATGCTCACAGTACATTGTTCAAGAACATGCTCATGTTCTTTTTAAATCTATATTTTTCTAGGAGAAAAAAAAAAACTCTCCATGTATTTATATGCATAGAAAAAGACACCTGCCAAAGCTCTCAGTGCTAGTCTTGGATGTAGGGCTTTTGAATGATTTCTATTTTCCTTTTTATTGCCTTTTGCATTTTCTAATGTTTTATAATAAGTATGTTTTACTTTATTTCATCTGAAAAAAATTGTTTTATACTAAATTATTTACTTGCACTACTTCTAGCTGAACAGTCATTTATAGATATTCTTAGCAGAAAATTAATATGTTTCCTTATAGTTTGCCAAAAGTCATCAGAATGTAAAACAGGAAAATCTAAGCAAGAAGGAACTAAAATTCTAATTTCTTACCTCATAATACTTTATAGCTATAATCAAGCTGGTTATGGGGCAGTTTTATATTTTCTTTAAAATAAAGTTAGGTTTTGAGATGCCATCATTAACAAAATCTTTAAAATCTGAATATTATTAGCGAAGTAACATTTTTTAAATACTTAAAGTGAAAATACATGATCAACTGCTTTGGAAAACAATTTGCAAACTTCTAGTAAAATTGAAAATGCATATATCATTCTCTATGCTATGCTATGCTATGCTAAGTCACTTAGTCGTGTCCGACTCTATATGACCCCATAGTCTGGGGCCCACCAGGCTTCCCTGTCCCTGGGATTCTCCAGGCAAGAACACTGGAGTGGTTGCCATTTCCTTCTCCAATGCATGAAAGTGAAAAGAGAAAGTGAAGTCGCTCAGTCGTGTCCAACTCTTAGCGACCCCATGGACTGCAGCCTACCAGGCTCCTCCGTCCGTGGGATTTTCCAGGCAAGAGTACTGGAGTGGGGTGCCGTTCTAGGTATATAATCTAGAAAAATTCTATCACATGTGCTTAAGGATAAAAAATCAGGGCAAAGATGTTCATAAACACATTTTAAAAGAGAACTTGTAAACATTCTATAGATCCATGGTTAGGAAAATGCATGAATAATAATAATCTCATATAGCAGATAAAATGAACTATATCTGCATCATCATGATTAGATCTGAAAAAGTAAATGTTGAATGAAAAAGGAACAAAAGGATATATATAATATATTATTTATGGAACAGTGTTAAAGATCACAAGAAAAATATTATATATATATTGTGTCATTATATATAAAACCAGAAAAATAAATGAAAATATAAACTTAAAAAAATACACACCAGATCTGTGATAGCATTTAGAGGGAAGAGGGAATGAGGACTGGGGAAATGTAAGGAGATCGCAATTTTATTCATAAAATTTCATTCATCTCCAAAACAAACAATTAACTTAGACATATATGATACAAAGTGAACTTCTATATATTTGCTTATATTTTATATGACTTCAAAATTTTTTCCTCAGTCCTACTTTAACAGCCCAAGGAAGATAGGATGGGTAAAGTCCACAGACTGTGATAGTAGAAAAGTGAAAAGGATCTCTAATAACAGATGGCACTGACTTATCTCACTGTTCATTGTAACTATTTTGAATTCCTATCTTATAAGGATGTTCTTCTGGGGCTTTATCTCTAGATCGTATCATCCCCGGAAGTCAAGCACTTTCTGTGGTTTTGCATTAGAACCAGAGCTTTCTCCACCAACTCACTGACCCTTCAAAGTTCAATGACATTGACCATGGTAGTCATTACAACTCTTTAAAATAACTAGAGAAGAGGATAAGGGGTTTTGTTATAAAACACCAAGATGATGTCTCACAAGAATCAAAGGTTCTAGGGAAAAAAATAACTAATTGTTGGTTATTAAAGAGGTAATTCTTGAGAAGGAAATGGCAGCCCACTCCAGTGTTCTTGCCTGGAGAATCCCATGGACAGAGAGGTCTGGGGGATTACAGTCCATGGGGTCACAAAGAGTCAGACGCGACTGAATCGTATAAATTATATTTATATTATATAAATTAAATATACTTTATATTATATATAAATTTCTTAATTAAAATATATTAATGAAGAAATGCTTGTTTTATATATAAGAATTTATATTATATATAAAATTCTTCATTAAAATATATTAATATATTTTTATTTCATTAAAAATATAAATATATATAAAACTACAGTTATCATAAATATATATAGCTATATCAGATCGGATCAGTCGCTCAGTTGTGTCTGACTCTTTGCGACCCCATGAATTGCAGCACGCCAGGCCTCCCTGTCCATCACCAACTCCCAGAGTTCACTCAGACTCAAGTCCATCGAGTCAGTGATGCCATCCAGCCATCTCATCCTCTGTCATCCCCTTCTCCTCTTGCCCCCAATCCCTCCCAGCAGCAGAGTCTTTTCCAATGAGTCAACTCTTCGCATGAGGTGGCCAAAGTACTGGAGTTTCAGCTTTAGCATCATTCCTTCCAAAGAAATCCCAGGGCTGATCTCCTTCAGAATGGACTGGTTGGCTCTCCTTGCAGTCCAAGGGACTCTCAAGAGTCTTCTCCAACACCACAGTTCAAAAGCATCATTTCTTTGGTGCTCAGCCTTCTTCACAGTCCAGCTCTCACATCCATACATGACCACAGGAAAAACCATAGCCTTGACTAGATGGACCTTTGTTGGCAAAGTGATGTCTCTGCTTTTGAATATGCTATCTAGGTTGGTCATAACTTTCCTTCCAAGGAGTAAGCGTCTTTCAATTTCATGGCTGTAGTCACCATCTGTAGTGATTTTGGAGCCCAGAAAAATAAAGTCTGACACTGTTTCCACTGTTTCCCCATCTATTTGCCATGAAGTGATGAGACCAGATGCCATGATCTTCGTTTTCTGAATGTTGAGCTTTAAGCCAACTATTTCACTCTCCTCTTTCACTTTCATCAAGAGGCTTTTTAGTTCCTCTTCACTTTCTGCCATAAGGGTGGTGTCATCTGCATATCTGAGGTTATTGAGATTTCTCCCGGCAATCTTGATTCCAGCTTGTGTTTCTTCCAGTCCAGCATTTCTCATGATGTACTCTGCATATAAGTTAAATAAACAGGGTGACAATATACAGCCTTGACGAACTCCTTTTCCTCTTTGGAACCAGTCTGTCGTTCCATGTCCAGTTCTAACTGTTGCTTCCTGACCTGCATACAAATTTCTCAAGAGGCAGATCAGGTGGTCTGGTATTCCCATCTCTTTCAGAATTTTCCACAGTTGATTGTGATCCACACAGTCAAAGGCTTTGGCATAGTCAATAAAGCAGAAATAGATGTTTTTCTGGAACTCTCTTGCTTTTTCCATGATCCAGCGGATGTTGGCAATTTGATCTCTGGTTCCTCTGCCTTTTCTAAAACCAGCTTGAACATCAGGAAGTTCATGGTTCACATATTGCTGAAGCCTGGCTTGGAGAATTTTGAACATTACTTTACTAGCATGTGAGATGAGTGCAATTGTGCGGTAGTTTGAGCGTTCTTTGGCATTGCCTTTCTTTCTTTCTTTTTTTTTTTTTAATTTTTATACGAACCAGTATAGACAACAACAATATGGCACAACCATCATAAAATTGAACTGCCGATTTAGCGTTCTCAGCTCCGAACCTAACCATCCCCCCTCCTTTCATCTTCTCGTATAGGTATTGTCCGCTGATTTAATTTTTCCTTTTGGTCTTTCCTAGTCCCGCATGCCTACTTTAAACTGCAATGCATTTCCAGGCGGAATCAGAGGGCCAGCTGCTTTCCAACGCATGCGCCATACCAAGTTCCATCATTACAGACCAAATCAGGGCACTTCCAAAATAAGAATGCTAAGTACGTAGTCACAAGGTCAGCCTCTGGGGCACCAGATTTTCAGCTCTAAAAATTACAGTTTAATATTAGTTGACATCCAGGTATTTCGTTTGCTCACTGTACGTAGCCTTATGCTACAAATAATTGAAATCTACCAGGTATGGTAAATTTTCAGAAGGTATTTAAGATATATTCTGGTAATTGTGTATGCCTGTTTTAATCATTGTAACCATGTTTTCCCAAAATCTGTAGCCTTCTAGGGAGGTTTCTTTGACAGCAACACAAAATAAAAGTGACAAGAATATCCCACTACTGAAAAATAGAAAACAAATTTTTGTATTTTAACATTTCAACATGTCTACTTTGATTCTGTCAAGCAGCACATTCATATTTCTCAATCAGGAGTAAGAGGATCAAAAATAATTTAGAGTTTTATTAAAATAACACCAACTCCCTCTCAAAAAATAAATATTTTAGCTTTTATAACTTCATTGAAATCACTCAGTAATAAGTTCAAGTCTTAGTTTATGGGATCTGAAAATCGCCAGTTGTATCTCCCTTTGATTTAGACACACTTTTCTCTCAGATCTTATTTAGAAAGGTTGTTTTTGTTTTTACCATTCAAACCATCTTATTTCATGTGGCACATTCTGCTAGCCAAGCCACATGACATTTTTACATTCAACCTTCAGTCATCAGTGAAGGCTACAAAGATAAATAAGCCATTAAAGAGAAGGAAGTAATTAGCTTTTATTAGAGAACACTGAGGTGATTACACCCTTTGGTTTCCAGAGGTGTGGCTTGCTCATCTTATTTTTAGCAGCACTAAACACACATCTCTTCCTATATTGCCACTGTCAAGGTAAAACTGGTATCCAAAGTATTTTCCACATGGAGATTTGCATAGAGAAGATCAACAACGCAGTCTGAGGCATAGGGGGGAAAATGAGGTGTGTTCATTTGTTTGTTTTTCCTTCCCAAAGGCTGTAAGATAGGAACAAAAGACACAGTCTCTGATGAAGTCAGCTTTCAAAACTTCTCTGATTCCGGGTCCAGACCTTCCTGTGCAAAATAACAAGCATTGACCAGCACTGCAGTGTCTCTTGCCTTATCTGATGCTGAGTCTTCACAAGAAGATAACCACTTATGCTGTGAAGTCTGTGACAGCAAGGATCCTAAACTTCCAGTTAAGGTCAGGAACCTCTAACTTCAAAATTTAGACACAGGTAGAAAATGTTACATTGTAGCTCTTTCTTTTGAGTAGTTAAAGCTGGCTTCCTTTGTAAGAATGGAGTTCTTACTTGATAATATCACAAGCTCTTTTTTCTAAAGCAATTGTGCTTACCGATACATTCGTCATGGGTTCTTATCTGAGCTGAAAAAAAGAAAGCCTGATATAAATGGCAAGAATGGAGCAAAGGTTAGGGCAAACATAGTGTGATGTGGAGCCCTTAATTACCATGCTGAGCCCCAAAACATGATTTGAGAGGTGGTGACTAACAGGGAGTTTCAGGTTCCTCTGGCAGGCAGAGTAGATCCCCTTGTCATAATGGGGAAACTTCCAGGCATGGCCCTCCCTCTTGTTCAACCCTGGTGTGGTAGGGGCCTTCCTCTTCTGATCATTAGGCCTTGAGGAGGGATGCTGCCTGTAGGTTCCAGGAGAGTAGGGATAGGTGGGACCTATATTCTGAGCCTCTTGCCAAGGAGACAAAATCTTCCAGGTCTGTCTGCCTTCCCCTTCAGACCTTGTGACTTATCTAAGTCACATAATTCCTTGGGCACCCGTCCCCACTTCTCCCTTCCTCCTTCCCCCTTCCCCCTTCCCCCTCCGCATTCCCTTCCATATTATTCTATCTAATGATGTTTTTGTAAAGGATGACAAAGACACATACAGTCATTTTGTTAAAATACAAAATGCCCTGTGGTTAAATGATGACTGAAAAAGAAATAAAAATCAAACTAGCGAAGCATAATTGTCTTTTAATCTTCACGTGAACTACCTTGCTCAATCTCAAAATTAGTGATTTCAGATGTTAATTTAACAACGCCTCAGACCCTTGGGCTTGATACTGCTATTTTATAAAGGAGTAATTTGCCTGATGGGTACCCACAAGTTAGCAGTAGAGTCAGTGAAAAGCCTCCAGGACTTCCCCTCTGGCTGGATTAGCAGCTTGATGGTAATCCTCAAGTTGCTTTAGACAGAAACCTTCTGCTCCACGCTCTAGTGGCTCAGAGGTCTGCCCTCAAGTTACAAGAGCTAGGCTACAGAAAAAGTCTGTAGCCACATGTTACTAGCCTGGAGATGTCTTCCAACCTTGGGGGTGGTGACTTTGAGATATATATATATGCATATATATACATATTCAAAAGCAGAGACATTACTTTGCCAACAAAGGTCCATCTAGTCAAGGGTATGGTTTTTCCTGTGGTCATGTATGGATGTGAGAGTTGGACTGTGAAGAAGGCTGAGCATCGAAGAATTGATGCTTTTGAACTGTGGTATTGGAGAAGACTCTTGAGAGTCCCTTGGACTACAAGGAGAGCCAACCAGTCCATTCTGAAGCAGATCAGCCCTGGGGTTTCTTTGGAAAGAATGATGCTAAGGCTGAAACTCCAGTACTTTGGCCACCTCATGTGAAGAGTTGACTCATTGAAAAAGACTCTGATGCTGGGAGGGATTGGGGGTGGGAGGAGAAGGGGATGACAGAGAATGAGATGGCTGGATGGCATCACTGACTCGATGGACGTGAGTCTGAGTGAACTCCGGGAGTTGGTGGTGGACAGGGAGGCCTGGCATGCTGCGATTCATGGGGTCGCAAAGAGTCAGACACGATTGAGCGACTGAACTGAACTGAATTGATGCATACATATATTTATAATAAATTTATATGGGAAATTGCTTGGTGGCTCAGTGGTAAAGAATCTGCCCGTGACACAGGAGACCCAGATTCAATTGCTGGGTGGGAAAGATCCCCTGGAGGAGGGCATGGCAGTCCACTCCAGTACTCCTGCCCAGAGAGTCTCATGGACTGAGGAGCCTGTTGGGCTACAGTTCACAGGGTCAACAAAGAGTCAGACACAACTGAAGCAACTGAGCATGCATACATGTATATACACATATGGATTTTTGCAATTCAGTAATAAGGAGACAACTGAATAGAAAATGGGTAAAAGATTTGAACAGATACTTCACAAAATACGATATATACAAGTGGACAATGAGTATAAAAGAAACATCGTTAATCATCAGAGAAATTCAAATTAAAACCCCAAGGATATATCACTTTATATCCATTTGAGGGGACTTCCTAGGTGGCGCTAGTGGTGAAGAACCTCCCTACCAGTGCAGGAGACATGGGAGACATGGATTTGATTCTTGGGTGGGAAAGATTCCCTGGAGGAAGGCATAGCAACCCACTCCAGTATTCTTGCCTGGAGAATCCATGGACAGAGGGGTCTGGTGGGCTACAATCCATAGTGTTGCAAAGACTCAGACATGACTGCACAACTTAGAAGGGTTGAAATTAAAAAGACTCACAATGTAAGATGCTGCCAAGCTCATAGAACAACTCAAATTCTCATATAGTGCTTGTGGGATTGTACATGGTACAATCACTAGAAAAAATAACTTCACAGTTTCTGCCAAAGTATTTGTATGACCTAGCAGTTCCACTCCTAGGTATTTATCTAAGAGAAATGAAAACATGTCCACACAAAGACTTGTACACAAAGGTTCATAGCAGTCATATTCTGTGATAGGCATCCTCTAACATGGGTCCCAATGAGCCCCATCTCTTAGAATTCACACCTTTGTTCGTACTGTCTCCTGGACTGTGGGCTGAAACTATGACTTACCTCTAACAAAGAGAATGAGGCTGCAGCAACGTGGATGGGCCTGGAGATTATCATAAGTAAGTTAAGTCAAACAGAGAAAGGCAAATATTATATGATATTGTATCCTGGAATTTTGGAAGGAATGATGCTAAAGCTGAAACTCCAGTATGGCCACCACACTCGGAGCTGATACGAATGAGAGGACTTACTTATAAAACAGAGACCATAGACAGAGAAAGTCTGATCTGATCTGATCTGTGTAGCTAGTGAAAACTTAAACTAGAAAGAAAGCAAACTTATGGTTACCAAAGGAGAAAGAGGGGGAGGGATAAATTAGGAGGTTAGGATTAACAAATACACACTATTATATATAAAATAGATGAACAACAAAGACCTACTATATAGCACATGGAACTATATTCACTATTTTGTAATAATCTATCAGGGAAAAACCTGATGCAAAGAGCCAACTCATTGGAAAAGACCCTGATGCTGAGAAAGACTGAAGACAGGAGGAGACGACAGAGGGCAAGATGGTTGGATGGCATCACCAACTCAATGCACATGAGTTTGAGCAAGTTGTGGGACTTGGTAAAGGACAGAGAAGCCTGGTGTGCTGCGGGCCATGGGGTCGCAAAGAGTCAGACATGACTGAGCAACTGAACAACAACAATAAGGGAAAATAATCTGAAAAGGAATATAATTGAATCACTGTGGTGCACACCTGAAACTAACATGACATAGTAAATCAACTATATTTCAATTTAAAAAAAAAAAAGAAAAAAAAGAAAAGGAGAGAAAGAATATGGCAAAAGTGATGAGATTAGGCCACAAAAACACTGATTTTGGTATATCCTCCACTCTCTCCTGGTCTCTTCCCTGTTCGCTCTGGTGAGGCTCTGGTGAAGCCAGTGGGTGTGTTATGAGATTCCTTATGAACACGCCACGTGTCACAGGATTAAGGGAGGCCTCTGGCTGACATTCAGGGAGGAGCTGAGGCTCTTGGTCCAGCAGTCTACAAGGAGCTATATCCTCCCAATAACATGGGCGTTGGGACTTGTGGCCTGGCCAACACCTCAAGTACAATTTTGTGAGGAGAACTTGAGGCAGAAGCACCCAGCTAAGCTAGACCCAAATTCCTGACCCACAGAAACTGTAACATAATATGTATTTCCCTTTTAAATCACCAAGGGTTATAGTAATTTTTTCCACAGCAATAGATAACTAATACATATTCATCATAGTCACTGAAAACAACAGAACAGTAAACATACTGCTGAATATTCATACAATGGAATGCTACTTGGTAATAAGAAATAAACAGACTTCTGATATCTGTAACAATATAGATGAATCTAAAACAGTTAAACTCATGAAAACAAATCACAAACAAAAGAGAACATACAGTATGATTCCATTTGTGTGAGAATCTAGAAAAGACAATATTTACAGTAACAGAGAGCTGATCAGTGACTGCCCAGGGCCAGGAGGCAGAAATTGACTACAGAGAAGCAAAAAAAAAGCTTCTGGAGTGATGAAAAGGTTTTATATCTTGTGTATCCTTTGTCACTAGCGATCTCTTCAAGAAAATTAGAGATACCAAGGGAACAGTTCATGCAAAGATGGGCACAATACAAGATAGGAATGGTATGGATCTAACAGAAGCAGAAGATATTAAGAAGAGGTGGCAAGAATACACAGAAGAACTATACAAAAAAGATCTTCATGACCCAGATAACCACGATGGTGTGATCACTCACCTAGAGCCAGACATCCTGGGATGCGAAGTCAAGTGGGCCTCCACTATGTACAAAGCTAGTGGAGGTGATGGAATTCCAGTTGAGCTATTTCAAACCTTAAAAGATGATGCTGTGAAAGTGCTACACTCAATATGCCAGCAAATTTGGAAAACTCAGCAGTGCCCACAGGATTGGAAAAGATCAGTTTTCATTCCAATCCCAAAGAAAGGCAATGCCAAAGAATGTTCAAACTGCCACATAATTGCACTCATCTCACATGCTAGAATGGAGAAGGCAATGGTACCCCACTCCAGTACTCTTGCCTGGAAAATCCCATGGATGGAGGAGCCTGGTAGGCTGCAGTCCATGGGGTCGTGAAGAGTCGGACAAGTGATTTCACTTTCACTTTTCACTTTCATGCATTGGAGAAGGAAATGGCAACCCACTCCAGTGTTCTTGCCTGGAGAATCCCAGGGACGGGGGAGCCTGGTGGGCTGCCATTTATGAGGTCGCACAAAGTTGGACATGACTGAAGTGACTCAGCAGCATCAGCATGTGCTAGAAAGGTAATGCTCAAAATTCTCCAAGCCAGGCTTCAACAGTACGTGAACCATGAACTTCCAGATGTTCAAACTGATTTTAGAAAAGGCAGAGGAACCAGAGATCAAATTGCCAACATCTGCTGGATCATAAAAAAGCAAGAGAGTATCAGAAAAAGATCTATTTCTTCTATATTGATTATGCCAAAACCTTTGACTGTGTAGATCACAAAAAAGTGTGGAAAATTCTTCAAGAGATGGGAATACCAGACCACCTCACCTGCCTCCTGAGAAATCTGTATGCAGTTCAAGAAGCAATAGTTAGAACTGGACATGGAACAACAGACTGGTTCCAAATTGGGAAAGAGATACATCAAGGCTGTATATTGTGACCATGTTTATTTAATTTGTATTCAGAGTACATCATGTGAAATGCCAGGCTGGATGAAGCATAAACTGGAATCAAGATTGCCAGGAGAATTATCAATAACCTCAGATTACACAGAGGATACCACCCTTATGGCTGAAAGTTTAGAAGAACTAAAGAGCCTCTTGATGAAAGTGAAAGAGGAGACTGAAAAAACTGGCTTAAAGCTCAAAATTCAAAAAATGAAGATCATAGCCTCCAGTCCCAGCACTTCATGTCAAATAGATGGGGAAAAAATGGAAAGAGTGAAAGACTTATTTTCTTAGACTTCAAAATCACTGCAGATGGTGACAGCAGTCATGAAATTAAAAGATGCTAGCTCCTTGGAAGAAAAACTATGACCAGCCTAGACAACATATTTAATAGCAGAGACGTTACTTTGCCAACAAATCTATCTAGTCAAAGCTATGGCTTTTCCAGTAGTCATGTATGGATGTGAGAGTTGGACCATAAAGAAAGCTGAGTGCCAAAGAACTGATTCTTTTGAATTGTGGTGTTGGAGAAGACTCTTGAGAGTCCCCTGGACTGCAAGAAGATCAAACCAGTCCATCCTAAAGGAAATCGGTCCTGAATATTCATTGGAAGGACTGATGTTGAAGCTGAAGCTCCAATACTTTGGCCACCTGATGTGAAGAACTGACTCCTTGGAAAAGATCCTGAAGCTGGGAGAGATTGAAAGCAGGAGGAGCAGGGGACAGGGAAAACAGAGGATGAGATGATTGGATGGCTTCACCAAGTCGATGACATGAGTTTGAGCAATCTCTGCTGCTGCTAAGTCGCTTCAGTCGTGTCTAACTCTGTGCGACCCCATAGACAGAAGCTCACCAGGCTCCCCCATCCCTGGGATTCTCCAGGCAAGAACACTGGAGTGGGTTGCCATTTCCTTCTCCAATGCATGAAAGTGAAAAGTGAAAGTGAAGTCGTTCAGTCGTGTCCGACTCTCAGCGACCCCATGGACTGAAGCCTACCAGGCTCCTCCGTCCATGGGATTTTCCAGGCAAAAGTACTGGGGTGGGGTGCCATTGCCTTCCCCGTGAGCAATCTCTGGGAGTTGGTAATGGACAGGGAAGCCTGGCTTGCTGCAGTCCATGGGGTCACACAGAGTTGGACATGACTGAGAGACTGAACTGAGCTGATACCTTTGTCATAGCTAATTGAACTGTACACTCAAAATAGATATATAGGCATATTTTACCTTATGCAAAATATTTTACCATATGCAATTAAGTTGGTTTACAAAGTTAAATAACTCCCAAAGCAAATACAATTAATAAATCAATGGCAGCATATTTTTAAAATCTGTAGGAAACACAAGTTTCCAAAATTGAAAACATCAAAAATATACAGTGACCACATAACAAACTTAAAAGATGATTTAAAAACTGTGAAAGACTACTTGGAAATTACTTAACTTCTTGATTTTCAGTTTCTTAATCTGTAAAATGGAAATAAAGTAACACCACAGAGAATTTTTGTAAGAATTGAATGAACATGCTTAGTCTAATACTTGGAACCCAATAGGTGCTCAAAGGGACTTCTCTGGTGTCTCAGACAGTAAAGAATCTGCCACGTAGGAGACCTGGGTTCGATCCCTGGGTTGGGAAGATCCCCTGGAGATGGTTACCCATCTGTTATTCTTGCCTGGAAAATCCTGTGGACAGAGGAGCCTGGTGAGCTACAGTCCATGAGGTCACAGAGTCAGAAATGACAGAGCAACTAACACTTTTACTTTCAAGTGCTCAGTACTAGTTTTCCTGATCTGCAGTAGTGTTTTAAGCCTAACTCAGCATGTACACATGCATACACATGATGATAGCTTTACTTCTCTTTCCAGAAAGGCAACATAACACTACTTAATTCAGTCAACAAACACTGAGTTCCTCCTTTGCAGGCTCTTCCCAAGGAGAGTCCCAACTCCACAGGATGGCTCAGTCTTTCTGTGATTTTCTTTCCTCAATCTAAATGTGAAGAGTAAGGAGAAAAGACAACTAAAAGCAGCAAAGAGGAGACTAAACCCTCAGAAAGGTAAGTACTACCAAGCAAGGTAGGTCAGATCAGATCAGATCAGTTGCTCAGTCGTGTCTGACTCTTTGCGACCCCATGAATCACAGCATGCCAGGCCTCCCTGTCCATCACCAACTCCCGGAGGTCACTCAGACTCACATCCACGAGTCAGTGATGCCATCCAGCCATCTCATCCTCTGTCGTCCCCTTCTCCTCTTGCCCTCAATCCCTCCCAGCATCAGAGTCTTCTCCAATGAGTCAACTCTTCGCATGAGGTGGCCAAAGTACTGGAGTTTCAGCTTTAGCATCATTCCTTCCAAAGAAATCCCAGGGCTGATCTCCTTCAGAATGGACTGGTTGGATCTCCTTGCAGTCCAAGGCACTCTCAAGAGCCTTCTCCAACACCACAATTCAAAAGCATAAATTCTTCGGCACTCAGCCTTCTTCACAGTCCAGCTCTCACATCCATACATGACCACAGGAAAGACCATAGCCTTGACTAGGTGAACCTTTGTTGGCAAAGTAATGTTAGGAGATGTCTGAAGACTGTCTTCAGCATATTCAACACACACTCCCTGTGCAAGCCTTCAACTAGGATGACACTGCCAATTCTGCACTGAAGAATGTTCAGGTTTCTAAAGTGTAAGCTGTGGTGTTGCAAAGCTGAGCACTTCATCCCTAAAGCTAAGCAGGTGATTGATGGAAGTGGAACTTTTCACCATGGGTGCCTCCAGTACCCCCCATCCCCACCCCACCCCAACCTCCTACACCTCCCCCTAGGGGAAACATCTGAGCTGAGGGTGGAGCCTGCTCCCCTGGGAAGTTTGGGAGTGGCATTCAGAGAAGGCAGCCTCCTGCCAGGTTGGAGGTCTGAAGGAATGTGGAAGGTCACTTCTCTGCTGACCTCCTCCCCTCTCCACCCCCATGACTGTTTCTGTTGGCCTCCTCCAAGATCGGGGAATGTTCCAGCTTTCAGACAGCTGCTGGAGTCTCCTGTGGCTCTGATCTGGGTGATGCAGAATGCCAGGGAGCATGTATGTGGATAGTAAGGAAGAACACAGGCTGTTATCCAAGGGAACAACAGTAATTTCCAATATAGCCGCTATCATATCTCCTCCACCCTCAAATATGTCTCTCCCCACGTTCATGCTAAGAGAAGTCAACATCAGAGAGTCGGGTCAGGCTCAGTGAGATTTTTCAGAATTCCCAAGAATTTGCCATCACATCTTGGGAGCTATTCAAGAACTTCCATAGGTGACTTCTGGGGACTTTCCTCCAAATAGAGATCCACATTCTAGGCAAAGTAACTGGCTTTGAAATCAAACAAATCTACCAATGGGACCTGCCACCCAGCAACTCTGGGGCCTCAGTTTTCTCATCAATAAATTGGGGATGATCATATAATTTCTTTTTTAAAAATTACTACTTTAGTTAGTTAATTTTGGTTGCACTGGGTCTTCATTGCTGTGAGTAGGCTTTCTCTGGTTGCAGTGAGGGACTACTCCGCATTGCAGGGCTTCCGCTTCTCCTGTTGCAGAGCCCATGCTCTGGGGCACTCAGACTCCGTAATTGTGGCACACAGGCTTAGTTGCTCCACAACAGGTGGAGTCCTCCCAAATCAGGGGCTGAACCCATGTCCCTTACACTGACAGGTGGATTCTTATCCACTGTACCTCCAGAGAAGTCCTATCACCTCCTTTTAACGGTTGTATTGAGAATGACAGAGGATAGCATACGTCAAGTGCCTCGTACTGTCCCTGGTTCATGACAGAGCCTCAGTAGGTATTAATCTTCCCCAGTCACTGTCATTTCACATACTTTCAGTAGGAGCATGCAAAACAACTCCCTCTATCCTGTACATTTTCCCCAGTGCCCCTTATATAAAAGTCACAGTGAATTTTGGTGATAACTGGTTTGCTCAACAAAAGACAGTCCTACTCAAATTTGACTTAAGAAAGATCTGTGGAGCACAAGCTATCTCTGTGTAGGTCCTGGGAGGTAGAGATGATTTCTGGTTGCCTATTGCTAAAACCACCCCAAAATGTAGTGTTTTAAAAGAATAATGTCTTACTGACCTTGTGGTTCTGTGGGTTGACTCAGTCTAGCTGGCTTGCTTTCATGCAATGACAGTTAGTGCTGAGTCATTGGAAGGCCTGTCTGGGCTGGGTGTCCATTATTCATTGATTTATCTGATGTCTCAGTGCTTCTCCCCATGACACCTATCTCCACTAGATCAGCCAGGATTTCTTACTTGGTGGCTTAAGGCTCCAAGAGAAAGGAAGTAGAAACTGCTAGTGATCTTAAAGCCTGAACCTAGGAAGGACCCCGGTTGTCTTCTGCCTGATTCTAATGACAAAGCAACTACATGTCAGCCCAGATTCAAGGAAGAAGAGGAACAGATGCTACCTCTCAGTGGGGGAGTGGCATATGTTCACAAAGGGGAGGAATTGATTGATAGTGGATGTCTTTAGTTTAGAGACAAGCTGCCACCAGTGGGTACAATATATGCATTCCACGTGGATATAAATGCACGATGTTTACTCATAAGGCTTTTTTGAGCTGATAGTTCTTCACCCAAGTGTGCCATAAACACCACTCATGTGTCTCAAGCTTTTGAGTTCTTACCACTGGAAACGAGGCCACAGTTAGGCACAAATTTAGTAACTGCATCAGATCATTATATTTTTCACTTGGTGAAGGCATCTTCATTACCTTGGAACTCTTTTTTATCCACAAATTTTAACTTCCATGTGAGCATGTCACTCACTTTGTAACTCATTGTTCTGACTTTAGAGTAAAAACCAAGGCTTCAAATCAGTCAGATGCTGCTTTATGTTTTTCTATTGTCCCAGTGATCATGCTTCCAGTGAGTTCTAATTACTCAGCTAATTCTTCTAACTAAAATAAACGACATCCTTTAATAGCTCCTTGTACTTCAAAGCACCTTAATTTTTTAACTATATTCATGAGATTGTTGAATTGATTTCCATCTTCCCCACTAGACTCTAAACTCTATGGAGTCAGATACTATTTATCTCCAGCATTTAGGTCTGTACTTAGAACATACTGCTGCTGCTGCTGCTAAGTTGCTTCAGTCATGTCCAACTCTACGCGACCCCATAGACGGCAGCCCATCAGGTTCCTCCGTCCCTGGGGTTCTCTAGGCAAGAACACTAGGTTGCCATTTCCTTCTCCAATGCATGAAAGTGAAAAGTGAAAGTGAAGTCACTCACTTTGGTAGGCTGGACGGCAGCCTACCAGGCTCCTCAGTCCATGGGATTTTCCAGGCAAGAGTACTGGAGTGGGTTGCCATTACCTTCTCTGTAGAATATACTAGATGTTCAATAATATTCTTTGAATGAATGGTTTCCTTTCCAGAACTATGGCAGAAAGATCAACCCCATGAAAACAAAAAGAAATATTTTAGAAATTTATTTCAAAAATGTAGTGTTTATGTTGACGTGTCAGACCTTCAAAACCTTGATACCCAACTTAAGAAAAGTGAAATTATTGGATTCTGTGACTCAAGCAGTACAAACGAAGGAATCTTTCAGAAGCACTCCACAGCAGCAGATGTAACCTCGGGCACCCCACGCTCCGCCAGAGGAACATATCTAGGTTTCGACTTGCACTTACCATTCCAGTCCCAGCTGTGTTCCTGCATCTCACATTCCTTTCCAGTTGCTTCATATCTGGTTATTCAATCCTTGCTAATGGATATTACAGTTGTAATATTGTAAAATTTCCCTGAATTCCCTGACCCCCTCAGACAATATCTTGCAAAGTTCTGCCCTGCCTCATGCCCACACCCACACAGAACTCTGGAATCCTTGATTAAATTCCAATACCCTGATTCTCAAAGTATTCAGACACAGCCCCATTCCACTTTGGGCCTCCACAAACTGCAAACATAGAGGAGCAATAGAATTCCAGAAATCTGTTTATTCTTATTTTTCATTATGGAAAACTCAAAGACAAAGAAAATACTACAGGGACTTCCCTGGTGGTCCAGTGGTTAAGACTTTGCCTTCCAGTGTAGGGGGTGTGGTTTGATCTCTAGTCGGGGAACTAAGATCCCACATGCCTTGCGGCCAAAAAACCAAAACATGAAAAAGAAGCCATATTATAACAAATTCAAAAAAGACTTAAAAACAAAAGAAAATACTATAACACACTTTGATATGTTCATCACGTAGCTTTAATTATCTTCCACTCATGACCAGTCTTTTTCCAGTCACATCTCCACCCACTACTCCTCTTCCCTGTGAATTTCAGTATCCATCTCCAAAAGATCAGATCAGATCAGATCAGTCGCTCAGTCGTGTCCGACTCTTTGCGACCCCATGGACCGCAGCACGCCAGGCCTCCCTGTCCATCACCAGCTCCCGGAGGTCACCCAGACTCACACCCATCAAGTCAGTGATGCCATCCAGCCATCTCATCCTCTGTCGTCCCCTTCTCCTCCTGCCCTCAATCCCTCCCAGCATCAGAGTCTTCTCCAATGAGTCAACTCTTCGCATGAGGTGGCCAAAATACTGGAGTTTCAGCTTTAGCATCATTCCTTCCAAAGAAATTCCAGGATTGATCTCCTTCAGAATGGACTGGTTGGATCTTCTTGCAGTCCAAGGGACTCTCAAGAGTCTTCTCCAACACCACAGTTCAAAACCATCAATTCTTCGGCGCTCAGCCTTCTTCACAGTCCAGCTCTCACATCCATACATGACCACAGGAAAGACCATAGCCTTGACTAGGCGAACCTTTGTTGGTAAAGTAATGTCTCTGCTTTTGAATATGCTATCTAGGTTGGTCATAACCTTCCTTCCAAGGAGTAAGCGTCTTTTAATTTCATGGCTGCAGTCACCATCTGCAGTGATTTTGGAGCCCAGAAAAACAAAGTCTGACACTGTTTCCACTGTTTCCTCATCTATTTCCCATGCAGTGATGGGACCGGATGCCATGATCTTCGTTTTCTGAATGTTGAGCTTTAAGCCAACCTTTTCATTCTCCACTTTCACTTTCATCAAGAGGCTTTTTAGCCCCTCTTCACTTTCTGCCATAAGAGTGGTGTCATCTGCATATCTGAGGTTATTGATATTTCTCCCGGCAATCTAGATAGGTACTTTTAAAAATGCAGCTAAAAAAAAAAAATGATCATACCTAAAAATTCTCTGGGCCTTCTAAATGTCAGTGACTACACATTTTTAGTCTGAAAGGTACTGATATAACAGAGTGCCATAAACTTAACCCTTCTCCTCCACTGCCCTCCCCAGTGATCACAGATAACACACTCTCTAAAGTACAGAAACTGGCTTCCCTGGTGGTCCAGTGGTTAAGACTCTGTGTTCCCAATACAGGGGACGCTGATTGGATCCTTGGTTGGGGTACTAAGATCCTACATGGTGTAGCCAAAAAAAAAAAAAAAAAGTACAGAAAGATGTGCTTTTCTGATTATGTCCTTTATTGTCCCACGTGAAATATGGCACTAACCGACTACTGGCTTTGCTTTTTCTATTCTTCAAAGACCACCAGGAACACCTGTAGTGGGACAAGATGCTATTTTTTTTGTTTGTTTTAATCGGGTGCAGTGGTGGGAACACACACAATGGGGAGCAATGGAGCGTCTCAATAAGAGGGTGTCAGAAGAAGCAAGCGAAGGATTTGGGTCCTAGTGGGTAGTTTGGGGGAGAATCAATGGAAGTAAGGATTTACTCTGGATTGGGGGTTGTCAGAAAGTGGGAGCAGTTCTACAAATGGATATCTCAATAGGTGATCTCTGTGAGGAGGTCGGGCTAGAGAAGGGTGAACGCTGATGTTGGTAGAGAAATTACAGTCTCCCACGCAGCAGATGAGGGGGACATTTGGTATTTTGTGTTGCGCAGCAACCCTATTTTTGTCCCACTTGATGGTGGTCTGAGAAGAACCTGTTAAAGATATTCTGTAAGAATGTTTCTGTGCAACAGGAAAGCAAAGTGAAGCTGTGAGCCTCAGACCAGTTTATAATAACGTTGACATCTAACTGTGAAGGTCAAATCCATTCTGGATGTCAGGAGCTATATTTTTTTCCTCTCATTACTTCATCAATTTCTACGGTAAATGACTTCACTGAATACTACTATTGGTAGTCTTGGTTCTGTGTGACTTTCTGAATCCCCTTCTCCTTTAAGATCGTTTTTTTTTAAATCACTTATTATTTACCAGTGTGTATGATGAAAGTGAAAGTGGAGAGTGAAAAAGTTGGCTTAAAGCTCAACATTCAGGAAACTAAGATCATGGATTCTGGTCCCATCATTTCATGGGAAATAGATGGGGAAACAGTGGAAACAGTGTCAGACGTTATTTTGGGGGGCTCCAAAATCACTGCAGATGGTGACTGCAGCCATGAAATTAAAAGACACTCCTTGGAAGGAAAGTCATGACCAACCTAGATAGCATATTCAAAAGCAGAGACATTACTTTGCCAACAAAGGTCCGTCTAGTCAAGGCTATGGTTTTTCCAGTGGTCATGTATGGATGTGAGAGTTGGACTGTGAAGAAAGCTGAGCACCGAAGAATTGATGCTTTTGAACTGTGGTGTTGGAGAAGACTCTTGAGAGTCCCTTAGACTGCAAGGAGATCCAACCAGTCCATCCTAAAGGAAATCAGTCCTGGGTGTTCATTGGAAGGACTGATGCTGAAGCTGAAACTCCAATACTTTGGCCACTTCATGCGAAGAGTTGACTCATTGGAAAAGACCCTGATGCTGGCAGGGATTGGGAGCAGGAGGAGAAGGGGATGACAGAGGATGAGATGGCTGGATGGCATCACCGACTCGATGCACATGAGTTTGGGTGAACTCCGGGAGTTGGTGATGGACGGGGAGGCCTGGCGTGCTGCAATTCATGGGGTCGAAAAGAATCAGACATAACTGAGCAACTGAACTGAACTGAACCGATGTGTTCTATTATTTTATATTCAACTGTGTATAAATCTTCTTAAATCTTTTTCTGGACAAGAAAAATGAATTCATGTTTGCAGGAATGTTTGCAAATGTGAAACTAACCCAGTTTCACTAGTCAAACGCTAGTCAGAAACTAGTCAAACACTCCAAAATCAAACTCATTTTTGATGCATATTCAATACCATTTTATTTTTCTAGGGCAGTAACCAGGCCTATGTTAAAATTAAAGCATTAAGTTTGGGGGCAATTTTCTCGAACTTTTTCACCCTTGCTGGGACCCTTGGTAAGGAGTACATCGTACTCAGTAAAAAGTACACACACATAAAATACTCATCTCATACACATACCTTACCAAACTCAAAATTCTACAAAGCAATGCTTATATTTACTAATTGTGATATACTACAATATTTTCTATTTTATTTTATTTAAAAATTAAATCAGATCAGATCAGTCGCTCAGTCGTGTCCGACTCTTCGTGACCCCATGAACCGCAGCACGCCAGGCCTCCCTGTCCATCACCAGCTCCCGGAGGTCACTCAGACTCGCATCCATCGAGTCAGTGATGCCATCCAGCCATCTCATCCTCTGTCGTCCCCTTCTCCTCCTGCCCCCAATCCCTCCCAGCATCAGAGTCTTTTCCAATGAGTCAACTCTTCGCATGAGGTGGCCAAAATACTGGAGTTTCAGCTTTAGCATCATTCCTTCTAAAGAAATTCCAGGATTGATCTCCTTCAGAATGGACCGGTTGGATCTTCTTGCAGTCCAAGGGACTCTCAAGAGTCTTCTCCAACACCACAGTTCAAAACCATCAATTCTTCGGCGCTCAGCCTTCTTCACAGTCCAGCTCTCACATCCATACATGACCACAGGAAAGACCATAGCCTTGACTAGGCGAACCTTTGTTGGTAAAGTAATGTCTCTGCTTTTGAATATGCTATCTAGGTTGGTCATAACTTTCCTTCCAAGGAGTAAGCGTCTTTTAATTTCATGGCTGCAGTCACCATCTGCAGTGATTTTGGAGCCCAGAAAAACAAAGTCTGACACTGTTTCCACTGTTTCCCCATCTATTTCCCATGCAGTGATGGGACCAGATGCCATGATCTTCGTTTTCTGAATGTTGAGCTTTAAGCCAACCTTTTCACTCTCCACTTTCACTTTCATCAAGAGGCTTTTAGCCCCTCTTCACTTTCTGCCGTAAGAGTGGTGTCATCTGCATATCTGAGGTTATTGATATTTCTCCCGGCAATCTTGATTCCAACTTGTGTTTCTTCCAGTCCAGCATTTCTCATGATGTACTCTGCATATAAGTTAAATAAACAGGGTGACAATATGCAGCCTTGACGAACTCCTTTTGCTCTTTGGAACCAGTCTGTTGTTCCATGACCAGTTCTAACTGTTGCTTCCTGACCTGCATACAGATTTCTCAAGAGGCAGATCAGGTGGTCTGGTATTCCCATCTCTTTCAGAATTTTCCACAGTTGATTGTGATCCACACAGTCAAAGGCTTTGGCATAGTCAATAAAGCAGAAATAGATGTTTTTCTGGAACTCTCTTGCTTTTTCCATGATCCAGCGGATGTTGGCAATTTGATCTCTGGTTCCTCTGCCTTTTCTAAAACCAGCTTGAACATCAGGAAGTTCACGGTTCACATATTGCTGAAGCCTGGCTTGGAGAATTTTGAGCATTACTTTACTAGCGTGTGAGATGATAAAAATTAAATAGTAACCTTCTAAATTGATTTCGTGACCTCCTAATAGATCTCAACTTGAAGGTTTAAAAACTGGCTTGGCATTAGGAAGTTATTTTGCACAAAATAACATATTTATAGGTTCTTCATTGAATTGATTGGAGAAGGCAATGGCAAACTACTCCAGTACTCTTGCCTGGAAAATCCCATGGACGGAAGAGCCTGGTAGGCTGCAGTCCATGGGCTCACGAAGAGTCGGACATGACTGAGCTACTTCCCTTTCACTTTTCACTTTCCTACATTGGAGAAGGAGGTGGCAACCCACTCCAGTGTTCTTGCCTAAAGTATCCCAGGGACGGGGGAGCCTGGTGGGCTGCCGTCTATGGGGCCCAGAGTTGGACATGACTGAAGTGACTTAGAAGCAGCAGCAGCATTGAATTGATACTGATGTTGCTGCTGTTTTTTAAAACCTTGATGAGTACTGTAAAAACCATTTAAAAATCTTTCCTGCCTAGAATGATGGTAATTAATGGTGAATGGCATAGATGATGACAAATTATTTGTGGAGAGAAATCTTAGCCATCCCTCATAGTACTTTTGTGCTTTCCCCATGTAGATAAAACCTGTGTTCGGAGTATGCCTCCATCATTCATCCGGACTCTCATAACGGGACTTTAAGCCAAGTCCAGCCCTTACTTATCAGCAGAGAAGAGCTGCATTCCAGTACTTCTCAAGAAGAATGATCTCTCTTTCCACCCTACCAAAAGAAGAAATGGAAGAAATGTCTGTAGAAGGAAGATATTTGGAGATATATACTATACCTAAGTCTTCCTTGCTGACTCTCCATTTCTACTCTCATCACTATCAACATCATTCTTTTTTGTTTCCCTGCTCTTTCATTTGCCATAAAGAGGAAAGGATCCAAATTTACCCAGAGTAAATGTGAGTCAGAATGGAGATTGTAAGCTTACCGTCAAAAGCAGACATAAACCTGGCTTTGAATACCAAGAGTCAAAGAGATCAAAACATTTACCCAGCAACAATAGATGAGAGACCAAAGAACAAAGTAGAAGGACCAAGCTGAACACTTCAGGGTGGGCAGCCTGGGGTAGAGTTGGGGGAATAGGGTGAGAGTGATGAAGATTCAAAAGGGTGGGGGGGCATTAGTAGGCTGGAGGTTAGTGGGGCCCTACTGGGGCATCTAACTAGAGAAGACATCGTGGCATCAACAGACTGCCCAGCCCTGCCAGAGTGAGCCCAGTCCTTCACAGGGGCAGATTGTTGAGCCAGTATACTTGACTGACCATTGACATTCACTTGAGGAGAGCACTTCAGTTTTAACTAATCACTCTTGCTAAACTTAGTTGTTTTAGCTGCTATAAAAGAGCTTGCTGCTACTGCTAAGTCACTTCAGTCGTGTCTGACTCTGGGCGACCCCATAGACGGCAGCCCACCAGGATCCACCATCCCTGGGATTCTCCAGACAAGAACACTGGAGTGGGCTGCCATTTCCTTCCCCAATGCATGAAAGTGAAAAGTGAAAGTGAAGTCGCTTAATTGTGTCCGACTCTTCACGACCCCATGGACTGTAGCCTACCAGGTTCCTCTGTCCATGGGATTTTTACAGACAAGAGTACTGGAGTGGGGTGCCATTGCCTTCTCCAATAAAAGAGCTTGGGCTCCCCTTAAAAAAAGGAAATCCTAACACATTCTACAACATGGACAAACCTTGAAGATATTATATAAAGTAAAATAGGCCTGACATAAAAGGACAAATATCATATGATTGCATTTATATGAGGTACCTAGAGTACTCAAACTCAGAGAAAAAGGAGGAGAGTGGTTACTTGAGGGCTGAGGGGAGGGCAGGATTGAAAGTTGGCGCTTCATGGGTGTGGAGTTTCAGTTGTGAAAGATTAAAAAGACCTGGAGATGAATAGTAGTGATGGTTGCACAACAATGTGAATGTACTAATGTCTCTGAAGTGTAAATTTTAAAATGGCACAAATTAACCTATTTGCAGGGCAGGAATAGAGATGCAGATGTAGATAATGGACATGTGGATACAGGGAGGAGGGGACAGTTAGGTTGGGATGAACGGGGAGAATATGACTGGCACATGTACAATACCATGTGTAAAATAGCTAGCTAGTGGGAATCTGTTGTATAGCTCAGGGAGCTCAGCTTTGCGCTCTGTAATGACCTAGAAGGGTGGGATGGGGGGATGCATCTAAGAGGGATAAGATACATGTATGCATATAACTGATTCACTGTGTTGTACAACAGAAACTAATACAACATTGTAAAGCAATTATAGTCCAATAAAAAAATAGCTAAAATAGGGAATTCCTTGGCAGTCTAGTGGTTAGGACTCAGTGCTTTCACTGCTGTGACCCAGGTTCAATTGCTGGTCAAGAAACTAAGATCCTGCAAGCCTCCCAGTGCAGCCAAAAACAAAAAGTTAAAATGGTAAATTTTAGTTTATGTGTATTTTACTATAATTTTTTAAACGGGCAGGGAGCCCTCAATATGTAACTATGCTGAGCTGCGTGCACGCGCAGTCACGTCTGACTCTTTGTAACCCCATGGGCTGTAGCCCACCAGATTACTGGCCACGGAATTCTCCAGGCAAGAACACTGGAGTGGACTGTCTTTGCCTCTTTCAGGGGATCTTTTGCACCTGGGGATAGAGCTTGTGTCCCTGCAGCTCCTGTATTGCAGGCAGATTCTTTACCCCTGAGCCGCCTGCGAAGTCTAATATGGAACTTATAATATACATTGAAATAACCAATAATTATTTTAAAATTTTGTTCTTCTTAAATCCTGCATCCAGGGGAAAACTCCCAGGTGCTCCACCCCCCACCACCACCACTTAGGGCTCTGCTTGCTTGCACACCCAGTAAGTAAGCCTTATTCAACCTCTACCTGTGTGGTGGGCACCAAGCTACCTTCTCAGAATACAGTGATGGGTCTACAAGATGCTCACAGTTTAGTAAGGATTTGTCTCCTACTGGACCATCCATCCTTAAGGGAAAAAGAGTAAAATAGGGACTTGGTGGTTCCAGTGGTTAAAAAGCCATCTTGCAATGGAGGGCAGGCAGGTTCGATCCCTGCTCACATGCCACAGATCAGCTAAGCCCATGGACCTCAACTACTGAGCCCTCAAGCCACAACTAGAGAGGCTGCATTCTGCAACTAAAGATCCCACATGATGCAACTAAGACTCGACACAGCCAAATAAATACAAACATAAATAAATAAATATTTATTTTAAAAAAAGAAGAATACAACTTTTTTCTTCCCTGAATTACCTTCATCTATGGAGTTACCATAGGTAACAGCTGCTCTGGCCTAAAACCTGGGAAATAATCTTGGCTTTTCTCTTTCCCTGTGACCTCACATCCAGACTTTGGCATGATCTCCATCCAAATCCTTTCTCAAATCTGCCATTTCTCTGCAATCACCAACCTCAATACAACTCACTTGGGCCACCACCATGCCCTTCGGTCTGGCCTGCTGACTCATATTTTGTCTTGCTATAATCCATTCTCCACCCAGGAACCAAAGAGATCTTAACTAGAAGGAAAAATAGAAAGAATTGTGTCACCCTTCTGCTTAAAATTTCTCAATTGGGACATCACTGGGAAACCCCAACTTCTGACCCTGACTTCAAGGCCGCACATGACCTGACCTCGCTTCTTCCCTTCAATCACACTGCCTCCTCTGCCTTCTTCACTCATGGCCCAGCAGCACTGGGGCCAGGTGTTCCTGCACCGGGGCCTCTGCACAGGCTGTGCCCTCTGCCTGGAA
Organism: Tragelaphus eurycerus; assembly: GCA_935064755.1. NCBI lineage: Eukaryota > Metazoa > Chordata > Mammalia > Artiodactyla > Bovidae > Tragelaphus > Tragelaphus eurycerus. The sequence continues at coordinate 17,550,854 of CAKXYN010000006.1, read as the reverse complement.
TGAGACTCCCCTTCTCCCTGTTTAAATCTTATCATGAATGTCTCTGAACCCCGTGCAGTGTTGGTCATCCCCATGGTGCTCCCACTCACCTTATTATTCCCTATTTTCTTATTCTGTTTGGTTCCTTTTTAGGTTTCATCTCAATTCTTATGTACTTTCCTTGTGTTTTCTTACTTTCTCTCTCCCCCGCTAAGCTCCATGAAGGTATGGACCAAGTTTGTTTTATTTACTACTTTAAACCTGGCACTGCTGGGCGCAGAGCTAGCATTCAATAAAATATTCATTAATGAATAAATAAGATATATAAGATACATAAGCAAATCACATTCAAAGTAGGAAGTGATACGTGCTTGAAAAAAATATGTGCTGTTGAATTCAGAGTCAGGAAAGACAGCTGAATATATGTGTGCTTGTGTGTATGTGTGTGTGCATGCATGTACATGGGTATGGGGGCATGGAGAGAATCAAAGAAAGTTACAAGTAAATACATGTTAAAAATATATCCTGCTGCTGCTGCGTCATTTCAGTCATGTCCAACTCTGTGTGACCCCATAGACGGCAGCCCACCAGGCTTCCCGTCCCTGGAATTCTCCAGGCAAGAACACTGGAATGGGTTGCCATTTCCTTCTCCAATGCATAAAAGTGAAAAGTGAAAGTGAAGTCACTCAGTCGTGTCTGACTCTATCGACCCCATGGACTGCAGCCTACCAGGCTACTCTGTCCATGGGAATCATATATATCTTTGATATTTTGCCCTTTTTGCTCTCAAAGTTATACTTTAAATGTTGACAAATTTTTCCATTACAACCTAAATAAATCAAGCATTCTTCTCTTGGTCTGCATTCCTATTGAGATGCAAAGGAACATAGTTGTTTTAAAAGAGCTTCTAAATTTTGATGATTATAAAACTATGATTTATGAACCGGAAAGATTAAAGAATATGGTATAATGTAAGCCCATGTATAACACTGGCATGAAATTCAGAAGACTTGAGTACAAGTGCTGCATTCATGTGGACTTGATTCTGTCACTGCTTCACCCGGTCTACAGTATCTTAGCTATAATATACTAGTTTGGGCCAGATAACTTATTAGCACTATCAATCTCTGTTTATAGGGCATAAAATAATCTCCTCTGTATTGTATAAATATTTTTTCCTGCCTTCTAACTTTTGTCATGGGAAATTTTGAACAAGTAAAAAAGTTGAAAGAACAGTAAAAATGACCCCATGTGGCCATCACCAGCTTCCTGGCCACCCAGTTCCCAGCGCTGGCTGAAGTTGCTCTGTCTCTGCTCCTACCCACGCCCATGGCTATTTTGAAGCAAATCCCCAGACATCATGTGTTTCATCTGCCATTCTTTCCTGGAAAAAAATGTTTTTAAGAGAAAGAGCAATTTTTAAATTTAGAGTCCCACAATGTCACATTTGCTCATATTTAGAAATTTAAGGACAAAGAGGCTACATGTAACAGGGTGACTGGAAATAGACAACAATTTGATCAGAAGTGGTTTTAAGAGGCATGATGCCTAGCTGCTAGAGTTAAAAAAAAAAAAAAAGGTAAAGATATAATTTTTTCCCAGAGTACTCTCTGCATTTAAAAATTGTCTTCTGTGGCTATTTGTCAGCATTAATTGAAGTGATCGGATGAATCAGAGAGAAATCTGTGATCAGAGAGAATTTGTGAGCCACAGGATGAAGGGAGAGTCAGGCCACAGTCTGATTTTCTTCTCTGGCCCCGGCTTTTGGAAGGCTGAGTACCTGGGTCTGCAAGGTCAGTCTGGCCTCCCCAAAACCATGGGCAATCAGTGAATATGATAGTGTACATTCCACACAGGTCCATATTGTAAATTAAGCAAGTAAATTTGCAATACAAACCTATTGCAAAAGTTGCCAGATTTAGCAAATAAAAATACAGTATGTCCAGTTGCATTCTAATTTTGGAAAAACAGCAAATCATTTTTTAGTATGAGTAGGTCCCAGATAATGCATGCTGCTACTGCTGCTAAGTCACTTCAGTCGTGTCCGACTCTGTGTGACCCCATGGACGGCAGCCCACCAGGCTCCCCCGTCCCTGGGATTCTCCAGGCAAGAACACTGGAGTGGGTTGCCATTTCCTTCTCCAATGCATGAAAGTGAAAAGTGAAAGTGAAGTCGCTCGGTCATGTCTGGCTCTTAGCGACCTCATGGACTGCAGCCTACCAGGCTCCTCCGCCCATGGGATTTTCCAGGCAAGAGTACTGGAGTGGGGTGAGGCATACTTACATTTTAAAAAATATATACTGTTTTTCTGAAACTTCTAATTGAACTGGACACCCTGTATTTTATCTGACAGCCTTAATTGCAAGGCATATGTTCCAGGTAATCTAGCTGCATAATGAAACTTAATGGCTTACAGCGACAAAAATTGTTTATTGTATCACATACTTGCTACAGGTCAGGAATTCAGAAAGGGCATGGGGGGACAGTTTCTGCCATCACTATGTCTGGGGCCTCAGCAGGAAGATGGGATGTGCCTGTATTTGGCCGAGGATGCTTGTCAGCACTGCACATAGCTATTGGCTGCAGTTCTCACGTGTGGGCTTCCTGACAACACAGTAGCGGGTTTCCAAGGGTAAAAGTCCCTGAGGTTAGAACCAGGAAGAGGTCATATTGCTTTTTATGACCCAACCTCAGTGTCACTTTTATCCCGTTTCAAAGGGAAGGGACATAGACCTGAACTATTTTTGTCACATAGTGAGAAGAGTGTGTGGGATGGGATTATACATTGATATTAATCCTTAAAAATACAATCTTCTAGAGTACATGGTATCATTTAGATATCTTGTACCTGACTGTTCATTTTCCAATACAGATAAACATTGCAAAGATAACTTGGAATGAAAACTCTCCTTATGTGTTCTTTTCCTTTACATACTATTGGACAGCTAAAATTAAATCATATGTATTTATATATCTAAGGGTAAAATGTCAAAATAATCCATTTTTATTGTGAAAGCTATGTATTTTATATACAAAAAAATTAAGAACCACTAAGTTGATAGGGAAATCAGTTGAAAGTTTGTGTAGTAATTCTCACCTTTGGAGAATGAATTGGTGTTCTATCTTTCATAAAATTAAATAAAATAAGCTTTCAAAATTGTATTTCAGTTTTGGTTATTTAAATTTCATTTAGGCCATGAATCTTTCAAAGAAAAGTCCTTTTAAAACTTCTTTACATATTAGGAGGATGCATTAAAAGCATAGATATAACATTGATGATTTAGTTGCTAAGCCATGTCCTACTCTTGTGACCCCCACGGACCGTAGCCCACCAGGGTCCTTGGTTCATGGGATTTTCCAGGCAAGAATACTGGAGTGAGTTGCCATTTCCTTCTCCAAGTGATCCTCTAGATCCAGGAATCGAACCCAGGTCTCCTGCATTACAGGTGGACACTTTACCGACTGAGCTATGAGGGATGCCCTAAATATAACATTAACCACTTCAAAAGATTATGAGTAGGAGAAGCTTAAAAATCATTTGACATCTGTGATAAATTATCTTTGACCTAGAGAGAATAATGTTATGATTCCATGACTAGACTATTGTGAATATATATACAATGGGATACTATTCACCCTTTAAAAAGGAAATCTTGCCATTTGCAACAATCTGGATGAATCCAGAGGGTATTATGCTAAGTGAAATAACCCAGAGACAGAAAGGGAAAAACTACATGATCTCACTTATATGTGAAATATAAAGTCAAATACATAGAAACAGAGGGTAGATTGGTGGTTACCAGGAGCTGTGTAGGTGGGGGAAATGGGGAGATTTTGGTTAAAGGATACAAATTGTAGCTATGGAGGATGAATAGAAATCTAATGTACAACATGATGACTGTAGTTAATAGTATTGTACTGAATAGTGGAAATACCCTAAGAGAGTAGATTTCAAGTGCCCTTATAAGAGGTAACTATGTGAGAACAGGGTATATTAGTTAGCTTCACTGGGTCTGGGAGATCCCCTGGAGTAGGAAATGGCAATTCACTCCAGTATTCTTGCCTGGAAAATCCCATGGACAGAGGAGACTGGTGGGCTACAGTCCACAGGGTTGCAAAGAGTCAGACTGAGCGACTAAACACAGACATACAATAATCATTTCTTTTTGAATACGTATGTCAAACCATCATGTTTTACACCTTATATATATATTCAACTTTTACTTTGAAAAATGCTATGAAAAGAAAGAAAATATAAATAATAGTGTTGCTGTTATTATTGTTCAGTCAATAAGTTGTGTCCAACCCTTTGTGATCCCATGGACTGTAGCACACCAGGCTCCTCTGACCTCCGCTATCTCCCAGTTTGTTCAAAATCTGTTCCACTGAGTTAGTGATGCTATATATCTCATCCTCTGCTGCCTGCTTCTCCTTTTGTTTCAATCTTTCCCCACATCAGGGTCTTTTCCAATGAGTCAGCTGTTCTCATTAGGTGGCCAAAGTATAGGAGCTTGAGGTTTGGCATCAGTCCTTTCAATGAATATTCAGGGTTGATATCCTTTAGGATTGAATGGTTTGGCCTCCTTTCAGTCCAGGGGACTCTCAAGAGTCTTATACAGCACCACAACTTGAAAGCATTAATTCTTTGGCGCTCAGCCTTCTTATGGTCCAGCTCTCACATCCGTACATGACTACTGGAAAAACCATAGCTTTCAGTTCAGTTCAGTTCAATCGCTCAGTCGTGTCCGACTCTGTGACCCCATGAATCGCAGCACATCAGGCCTGCCTGTCCATCACCAACTCCTGGAGTTCACTCAGACTCACGTCCATCGAGTCAGTGATGCCATCCAGCCATCTCATCCTTTGTTGTCCCCTTCTCCTCCTGCCCCCAATCCCTCCCAGCATCAGAGTCTTTTCTAATGAGGCAACTCTTCGCATGAGGTGGCCAAAGTACTGGAGTTTCAGCTTTAGCATCATTCCTTCCAAAGAAATCCCAGGGTTGATCTCCTTCAGAATGGACTGGTTGGATCTCCTTGCAGTCCAAGGGACTCTCAAGAGTCCTATCCAACACCACAGTTCAAAGGCATCAATTCTTCGGCGCTCAGCCTTCTTCACAGTCCATCTCTCATATCCATACATGACCACAGGAAAAACCATAGCCTTGACTAGACAGACCTTTGTTGGCAAAGTAATGTCTCTGCTTTTGAATATGCTATCTAGGTTGGTCATAACTTGGGTATCTCCAAATATCTTGTTTCCCCATCAGCTTCAGGTAAAATGAGCATCTATTTAGAGTAGAAGACAGCATCCAGCAGTAGATCAGATCAGATCAGTCGCTCAGTCGTGTCCGACTCTTTGCGACCCAATGAACTGCAGCACACCAGGCCTCCCTATCCATCACCAGCTCTCTGAGGTCACTCAGACTCACATCCATTGAGTCAGTGATGCCATCCAGCCATCTCATCCTCTGTCGTCCCCTTCTCCTCCTGCCCCCAATCCCTCCCAGCATCAGAGTCTTCTCCAATGAGTCAACTCTTCACACGAGGTGGCCAAAATACTGGAGTTTCAGCTTCAGCATCATTCCCTCCAAAGAAATTCCAGGGCTGATCTCTTTCAGAATGGACTGGTTGGATCTCCTTGCAGACCAAGGGACTCTCAAGAGTCTTCTCCAACACCACAGTTCAAAAGCATCAATTCTTCGGCGCTCAGCCTTCTTCACAGTCCAGCTCTCACATCCATACATGACCACAGGAAAGACCATAGCCTTGACTAGGCGAACCTTTGTTGGCAAAGTGATGTCTCTGCTTTGAATATGCTATCTAGGTTGGTCATAACTTTCCTTCCAAAGAGTAAGCGTCTTTTAATTTCATGGCTGCAGTCACCATCTGCAGTGATTTTGGAGCCCAGAAAAATGAATTCAGACACTGTTTCCACTGTTTCTCCATCTATTTCCCATGTAGTGATGGGACCAGATGCCATGATCTTCGTTTTCTGAATGTTGAGCTTTAAGCCAACTTTTTCACTCTCTACTTTCACTTTCATCAAGAGGCTTTTTAGTTCCTCTTCACTTTCTGCCATAAGGGTGGTGTCATCTGCATATCTGAGGTTATTGATATTTCTCCCAGCAATCTTGTTTCCAACTTGTGTTTCTTCCAGTCCAGCATTTCTCATGATGTACTCTGCATATAAGGTAAATAAACATGGTGACAATATACAGCCTTGACGTACTCCTTTCCCTATTTGAAACCAGCCTGTTGTTCCATGTCCAGTTCTAACTGTTGCTTCCTGACCTGCATACAGATCTCTCAAGAGGCAGATCAGGTTGTCTGGTATTGCCATCTCTCTCAGAATTTTCCGCAGTTTATTGTGATCCACACAGTCAAAGGCTTTGGCATAGTCAATAAAGCAGAAATAGATGTTTTTCTGGAACTCTCTTGCTTTTTCTATGATCCAGCGGATGTTGGCAATTTGCTCTCTGGTTCCTCTGCCTTTTCTAAAACCAGTTTGAACATCAGGAAGTTCACGGTTCACATATTGCTGAAGCCTGGCTTGGAGAATTTTGAGCATTACTTTACTAGCGTGTGAGATGAGAAAGTGAGAAATAGATTTAAGGGCCTAGATCTGATAGAGTGCCTGATGAACTATGGAATGAGGTTCGTGACATTGTACAGGAGACAGGGATCAAGACCATCCCCATGGAAAAGAAATGCAAAAAAGCAAAATGGCTGTCTGGGGAGGCCTTACAAATAGCTATGAAAAGAAGAGAAGCGAAAAGCAAAGGAGAAAAGGAAAGATATAAACATCTGAATGCAGAGTTCCAAAGAACAGCAAGGAGAGATAAGAAAGCCTTCCTCAGCGATCAATGCAAAGAAATGAAGGAAAACAACAGAATGGGAAAGACTAGGGATCTCTTCAAGAAAATCAGAGATACCAAAGGAACATTTCATGCAAAGATGGGCTCGATAAAGGACAGAAATGGTATGGACCTAACAGAAGCAGAAGATATTAAGAAGAGGTGGCAAGAATACACAGAAGAACTGTAGAAAAAAGAGCTTCATGACATAGATAATCATGATGTTGTGATCACTGACTTAGAGCCAGACATCCTGGAATGTGAAGTCAAGTGGGCCTTAGAAAGCGTCACTACGAACAAAGCTAGTGGAGGTGATGGAATTCCAGTGGAGCTATTCCAAATCCTGAAAGATGATGCTGTGAAAGTGCTGCCCTCAATATGCCAGCAAATCTGGAAAACTCAGCAGTGGCCACAAGATTGGAAAAGGTCAGTTTTCATCCCAATCCCAAAGAAAGGCAATGCCAAAGAATGCTCAGCAGTAGATAGTGCTGATTAATTACTGATCTCATGCTAGTCATACTTCGACAAAAATTCAAATAATAGAACTGCAGTGATAATTAAGTTTATTGGCAAAATTCCAGATTCATTCTTATATCCCTTATATTTATTCTATGGGGCAAAAATGGATGAATATTGATTGTAACATTTGGTTGTTATCAGAGACCAGTCGCTCAGTCATGTCCGACTCTTTGCAACCCAGACTCACATCCATCGAGTCAGTGATGCCATCCAGCCATCTCATCCTCTGTCGTCCCCTTCTCCTCTTGCCCCCAATCCCTGCCAGCATCAGAGTCTTTTCCAATGAAGCAACTCTTTGCATGAGGTGGCCAAAGTACAGGAGTTTCAGCTTTAGTATCATTCCTTCCAAAGAACACCCAGGGCTGATCTCCTTCAGAATGGACTGGTTGCATCTCCTTGCAGTCCAAGGGACTCTCAAGAGTCTTCTCCAACACCACAGTTCAAAACCATCAATTCTTTGGCGCTCAGCCTTCTTCACAGTCCAACTCTCACATCCATACATGACCACAGGAAAAAACAGCCTTGACTAGGCAAACCTTTGTTGGCAAAGTAATGTCTCTGCTTTTGAATATGCTATCTAGGTTGGTCATAACTTTCCTTCCAAGGAGTAAGCGTCTTTTAATTTCATGGCTGTAGTCACCATCTGTAGTGATTTTGGAGCCCCCCAAAATAAAGTCTGACACTGTTTCCCCATCTATTTGCCATGAAGTGATGGGACCAGATGCCATGATCTTCGTTTTCTGGATGTTGAGCTTTAAGCCAACTTTTTCACTCTCCTCTTTCACTTTCCTCAAGAGGCTTTTTAGTTCCTCTTCACTTTCTGCCATAAGGATGGTGTCATCTGCATATCTGAGGTTATTGATACTTCTTCTGGAAATCTTGATTCCAGCTTGTGTTTCTTCCAGTCCAGTGTTTCTCATGATATACTCTACATATAAGTTAAATAAACATGGTGACAATATACAGCCTTGACGTACTCCTTTTCCTATTTGGAACCAGTCTGTTGTTCCATGTCCAGTTCTAACTGTTGCTCCCTGACCTGCATACAGATTTCTCAAGAGTCAGGTCAGGTGGTCTGGTATTCCCATCTGTGTCAGAATTTTCCACTGTTTATTGTGATCCACACAGTCAAAGGCTTTGGCATAGTCAATAAAGCAGAAATAGATGCTTTTCTGGAACTCTCTTGCTTTTTCCATGATCCAGCGGATGTTGGCAATTTGATCTCTGGTTCCTCTGCCTTTTCTAAAACCAGCTTGAACATCAGGAAGTTCACGGTTCACATATTGCTGAAGCCTGGCTTGGAGAATTTTGAGCATGACTTTACTAGCTTGTGAGATGAGTGCAATTGTGTGGTAGTTTGAGCATTCTTTGGCATTGCCTTTCTTTGGGATTGTAATGAAAACTGACCTTTTCCAGTCCTGTGGCCACTGCTGAGTTTTCCAGATTTGCTGGCATATTGAGGGCAGCACTTTCACAGCATCATCTTTCAGGATTTGGAATAGCTCCACTGGAATTCCATCACCTCCACTAGCTTTGTTTGTAGTGATGCTTTCTAAGGCCCACTTGACTTCACATTCCAGGATGTCTGGCTCTAGGTCAGTGATCACACCATCATGATTATCTGGGTCTTGAAGTTCTTTTCTCTACAGTTCTTCTGTGTATTCTTGCCACCTCTTCTTAATATCTTCTGCTTCTGTTAGGTCCATACCATTTCTGTCCTTTATGGAGCCCATCTTTGCATGAAATGTTCCTTTGGTATCTCTGATTTTCCTGAAGAAATCCCTAGTCTTTCCCATTCTGCTGTTTTCCTCTATTTCTTTGCATTGATCGCTGAGGAAGGCTTTCTTATCTCTCCTTGCTGTTATTTGGAACTCTGCATTCAGATGCTTATATTTTTCCTTTTCTCCTTTGCTTTTCACTTCTCTTCTTTTCACAGCTATTTGTAAGGCCTCCCCAGACAGCCATTTTGCTTTTTTTGCATTTCTTTTCCATGGGGATGGTCTTGAGCCCTGTCTCCTGTACAATGTCACGAACCTCATTCCATAGTTCATCAGGCACTCTATCTACCAAATCTAGGCCCTTAAATCTATTTCTCACTTCCACTGTATAATCATAAGGGATTTGATTTAGGTCATACCTGAATGGTCTAGTGGTTTTCCCTACTTTCTTCAATTTCAGTCTGAATTTAACAATAAGGAGTTCATGGTCTGAGCCACAGTCAGCCCCTGTCTTGTTTTTGCTGATTGTATAGAACTTCTCCATCTTTGGCTGCAAAGAATATAATCAATCTGATTTCAGTGTTGACCATCTGGTGATGTCCATGTGCAGAGTCTTCTCTTGTGTTGTTGGAAGAGGGTGTTTGTTATGACCCGTGCATTTTCTTCGCAAAACTCTATTAGTCTTTGCCCTGCTTCATTCCATATTCCAAGGCCAAATTTTCCTGTTACTCCAGGTGTTTCCTGACTTCCTACTTTTGCATTCTAAATAAAAAAAAAAAAAGAGGAGGGGTGGGGGGGGTTAAGTTGGATCTGGTCTAGAAGGAAACCACCGAACCCTCACAATTGAGAGTGTTTGGGGTGTGGGGTGAGGGAAGAGAAGGAGTAACAGAAAGAATTGTGGGTGGAAAAAAAAAAGAAAAAGAGATTATTTTTTTGTTGTTGCGAACGAATCCAAGTACGGCGCCGCGTCGAGTAGGTGAGGGCCACTCCTTTTCTTCTGGGGGGCGGCCCCCCCCAGAGAGAAAAAAAAAAAATGAAAGAAAAAAAAAAACCCCACTACACTACATTTTAGTTTGCTGATTCTTAGAATGTCGACATTCACTCTTGCCATCTCTTGTTTGACCAATTCCAATTTGCCTTGATTCATGGACCTGACATTCCAGGGTCCTCTGAAATACTCCTCTTTACAGCATGGGACTTTGTGTCTATCACCAGTCACATCCACAGCTGGGTATTTTTTTGCTTTGGCTCCATCCCTTCATTCTTTCTGGAGTTATTTCTCCACTGATCTTCAGTAGCATATTGGGCACCTACCAACCTGGGGAGTTTCTCTTTCAGTATCCTATCTTTTTGCCTTTTCATACTGTTCATGGGGTTCTCAAGGCAAGAGTACTGAAGTGGTTTGCCATTCCCTTCTCCAGTGGACCACATTCTGTCAGGTCTCTCCACCATGACCCGCCCATCTTGGGTTGACCCACAGGCATGGCTTAGTTTCAGTGAGTTAGACAAGGCTGTGGTCCTGGTGTGATTAGATTGACTAGTTTTCTGTGAGTATGGTTTCAGTGTGTTTGCCCTCTGATGCCCTCTTGCAACACCTACTGTCTTACTTGTGTGTCTCTTACCTTGGATGTGGGGTATCTCTTCAAGGCTGCTCCAGCAAAGCACAGCCATTGCTCCTTACCTTGGACGAGGGTTATCTCCTCACTGCCGCCATTCCTGACCTTCAATGTGGGATAGCTCCTCTGGGCCCTCCTGCGCCCGCATGGGGTCAAAATAGATACAGTAAGCTTCCAGTGGCAATATACCATATATAATCAATAGAGCAGCAGGTTCTAATTCCAAGATTTACACAAAGGCTCTATCTACTTACACACTGTTTTGGGGAATTTTTATTTGGTTTCCAATCACTTTCAAATTGGAATATTTTGTATGATTTCCAACTTCCTTTGAAAGATCTGGAGGGATAACAGCCTGGACCCATATTTCTTCATGGTAGTCAGAAGAAAGAATTCTCAGATTGATTGAAATGATGGCCCCAATTAAAGGCCTCAATTTGACTTTGCAGGTCCTCTTGTTTAGAGAGGTCTCTTTCACCATCCCTTGAATCTGGGCAAGCCTTGTGATTTGCTTTGATCAATAAAACATATCAAATGAAATCTGGCACATACCAGTGTCTCTCTTGAAGCCCTATGATTGTCATTGAATAATTGAGCCCAAGTAGCTGTAGGAAGATGCGATCACCTGGAGGAGAATCCTCTTGTCCCAGTCAAGGCCACCCTAGACCGCTGCTTCTAGCCAGTCTGCCACCTGACGCCAGACTCATGAAAGACCCCAACTAAGAGCAGGAGAACTGTAGATTTATGAAAAACAAAAGGAGTTTACTGCTTTGGGCTTACCAGGTAGCTCAGTGGTAAAGAATTCTCCTGCCAGTGCAGGAGACCCAGGTTTGATCCCTGTACCAAGAAGATTTCCCTAGAGGAGGAAACGGCAATCCACTCCAGTATTCTTGCCTAGGAAATCACAAGGACAGAGGAACTGTCACAAAAAGTCGGACACGACTGAGCCACTGAACATGCACGCATTTACAGCTTTAAATCACTGGGTTTTGGTGTGGTTTGTTATACAGCAATCACAAACTAATACAGGAGAAAATGGATAATCTCTAGTCGTATTTAGATATCATTTTTTTCCAGCAAAACCAACATTTAACGCACTTAATAATTAAGTCCTTTATATATATATGTACATATTTCTTCAGTTTAAGTTTTATCTGGGGATGGGCAGAGAAGAAGGAGCCGTAGTGAGCAGAAAGCTTGGCCATGTATGTTTAAATATTTTATTTATTTATTTATTTATCTGGCTGTGCCAAGTCTTTAGTTGCAGCATGTAGAATCTAGTTCCCTGACCAGTGATCGAACCCGGGCCTTCTGCATCGAGAGTGCAAAGTCATACCAGGGAAATCCTGCCATGTGTGTTAAAGAGTCAGTAATTGGAGTCCCATGCTGGGTGAGCATTCTGGTATGAAAATTCTGTCTCTCTCAGCATCACAGCAGTCAGAGGCCTAGCCTAGGGGTCAGAAGATATTTACTCTAATTTTGGTTCTGCTGTTTGCTGACTGTGTGTGCCCAGTTGCTCAGTCATATCCAACACTTTGTGACTCTATGGATTGTAGTCCACCAGGCTCCCTTGTCCATGGGATTTCCTAGGCAAGAATACTAGAGTGGGTTGCCATTTCCTTCTCCAGGGGATCTTCCAGACCCAGGAATCGAACCCATGTCTGTTGAATCTCCTGCATTGGCAGGCAGATTCTTTACCACTGCACCACCTGACTGTGTGAACTTTGGCAAATCTCTTAACCTCTTCAGCCTCAGTTCCTCATCCATTGAAAAAAAATGGCTGTAATAATACCGACTGTTGATCTCATGGTTGGAATTAAGTGAGATGGAGCTATGAATGCACACTGAAGACTGAATAATAGTCCTCTGCACTTATGTGTGTGAGATGAAGTGATTATAGGACCTGAAGCCTTAGCTGATCGTACCCTGGTTTGGTCTGGACTATTCAAAATGTCTGATACTACATTAGAATTTCAATTAATTTTTAAAAAGTCAGTGTTTGATCTAAATTTTGTCAAATGCCTGGATTTTATTTTATAAAATAAACAAATAAAAGTTTTGTTCTGCTTATCAGGCAATGCATGTTTTATTCCCTACCCTGGTCTCCCTGCCAGATGCAGGTAGTAAGCATTCTGTAGACAGAGCCATGACCTTCTCAGCTCCCCATGGACGTCACCCCTGATAGCTCTGTTGTCTTCTGAGTTCAGTGTTCTTACTGCATTGGGCTTACCCTCTGGTATATCATCAGGAGATGACACCTAACGTGGACCAGAAATCCTAGTTCTGGAATTGAGTACATGGACAGGACTGGGTGAATTTAACTCAGATGACCATTATATGTACTACTGCAGGCAGGAATCCCTCAGAAGAAATGGAGTAGCCCTCATGGTCAACAAAAGAGTCCGAAATGCAGTACTTAGATGCAATCTCAAAAACGACAGAATGATCTCTGTTCGTTTCCAAGGCAAACCATTCAATATCACAGTAATCCAAATCTATGCCCCAACCAGTAATGCTGAAGAAGCTGAAGTTGAACGGTTCTATGAAGATTTACAAGACCTTTTAGAACTAACACCCAAAAAAGATGTCTTTTTCATTATAGGGGACTGGAATGCAAAAGTAGGAAGTCAAGAAACACCTGGAGTAACAGGCAAATTTGGCCTTGGAATACGGAATGAAGCAGGGCAAAGACTAATAGAGTTTTGCCAAGAAAATGCACTGATCATAACAAACACCCTCTTCCAACAACACAAGAGAAGATTCTACACATGGACATCACCAGATGGTCAACACTGAAATCAGACTGATTATATTCTTTGCAGCCAAAGATGGAGAACCTCTATACAGTCAACAAAAACAAGACCAGGAGCTGACTGTGGCTCAGACCATGAACTCCTTATTGCCAAATTCAGACTTAAATTGAAGAAAGTAGGGAAAAGCACTAGACCATTCAGGTATGACCTAAATCAAATCCCTTATGATTATATAGTGGAAGTGAGAAATAGATTTAAGGGCCTAGATCTGATAGATAGAGTGCCTGATGAACTATGGAATGAGGTTCGTGACATTGTACAGGAGACAGGGATCAAGACCATCCCCATGGAAAAGAAATGCAAAAAAGCAAAATGGCTGTCTGGGGAGGCCTTACAAATAGCTGTGAAAAGAAGAGAAGTGAAAAGCAAAGGAGAAAAGGAAATATATAAACATCTGAATGGAGAGTTCCAAAGAACAGCCAGGAGAGATAAGAAAGCCTTCCTCAGCGATCAATGCAAAGAAATAGAGGAAAACAACAGACTGGGAAAGACTAGGGATTTCTTCAAGAAAATCAGAGACACCAAGGGAACATTTCATGCAAAGATGGGCTCCATAAAGGACAGAAATGGTATGGACCTAACAGAAGCAGAAGATATTAAGAAGAGGTGGCAAGAATACACAGAAGAACTGGACAAAAAAGATCTTCACGACCCAGATAATCATGATGGTGTGATCACTGACCTAGAGCCAGACATCCTGGAATGTGAAGTCAAGTGGGCCTTAGAAAGCATCACTACAAACAAAGCTAGTGGAAGTGATGGAATTCCAGTGGAGCTATTCCAAATCCTGAAAGATGATGCTGTGAAAGTGCTGCCCTCAATATGCCAGCAAATCTGGAAAACTCAGCAGTGGCCACAGGACTGGAAAAGGTCAGTTTTACATTCCAATCCCAAAGAAAGGCAATGCCAAAGAGTGCTCAAACTACCACACAATTGCACTCATCTCATATGCTAGTAAAGTAATGCTCAAAATTCTCCAAGCCAGGCTTCAGCAATATGTGAACCGTGAACTCCCTGATGTTCAAGCTGGTTTTAGAAAAGGCAGAGGAACCAGAGATCAAATTGCCAGCATCCGCTGGATCATGGAAAAAGCAAGAGAGTTCTAGAAAAGCATCTATTTCTGCTTTATTGACTATGCCAAAGACTTTGACTGTGTGGATCACAATCAACTGTGGAAAATTCTGAAAGAGATGGGAATACCAGACCACCTGACCTGCCTCTTGAGAAATCTGTATGCAGGTCAGGAAGCAACAGTTAGAACTGGACATGGAACAACAGACTGGTTCCAAATAGGAAAAGGAGTATGTCAAGGCTGTATATTGTCACCCTGCTTATTTAACTTATATGTAGAGTACATCATGAGAAACGCTGGACTAGAAGAAACACAAGCTGGAATCAAGATTGCCAGGAGAAATATCAATAACCTCAGATATGGAGATGACACCACCCTTGTGGCAGAAAATAAAGAGGAACTAAAAAGCCTCTGGATGAAAGTGAAAGAGGAGAGTGGAAAAGTTGGCTTAAAGCTCAACATTCAGAAAACGAAGATCATGGCATCTGGTCCCATCACTACATGGGAAATAGATGGGGAAACAGTGGAAACAGTGTCAGACTTTATTTTGGGGGGCTCCAAAATCATTGCAGATGGTGACTGCAGCCATGAAATTGAAAGACACTTGCTCCTTGGAAGGAAAGTTATGACCAACCTAGATAGCATATTCAAAAGCAGAGACATTACTTTGCCAACAAAGGTTTGCCTAGTCAAGGCTATGTTTTTTCCTGTGGTCATGTATGGATGTGAGAGTTGGACTGTGAAGAAGGCTGAGCGCCAAAGAATTGATGGTTTTGAACTGTGGTGTTGGAGAAGACTCTTGAAAGTTCCTTGGACTGCAAGGAGATGCAACCAGGTCCATTCTGAAGGAGATCAGCCCTGGGATTTCTTTGGAAGGAATGATGCTAAAGCTGAAACTCCAATACTTGGCCACCTCATGCGAAGAGTGGACTCATTGGAAAAGACTTGTTGCTGGGAGGGATTGGGGGCAGGAAGAGAAAGGGACGACAGAGGATGAGATGACTGGATGGCATCACTGACTCGATGGATGTGAGTCTGGGTGAACTCCGGGAGTTGGTGATGGACAGGGAGGCCTGGCGTGCTGTGATTCATGGGGTCGCAAAGAGTCGGACACGACTGAGTGACTGAACTGAACTGAACATTATGTATCATCTGGTATGAGTTTTCTAGTGTCTTTTTTCTAACCGAGGAATAAAGGTAGTAAGTTAATGAATCAGATTTTTTTCTACTCTTCTGGGGGAAAAAAAAAGTTGTTACTTGCCTTGACTCTGTCAAAGAAAGGCAGACTTGTGTTTTGTTGGAGCATCCATTTTTCTAAAATATTATATATATGTCATAATTGCAGATGTTCTTATTCTGAATAAGGAAAAGGAAAGTTAAAACAGGAAAGGGAACTAATATGTGAATAACTCACTCTAGAATACGATCTTCCTAAGAGCAGGGTTGTTCACCACCAGGTCCCCACACCTGGAGAGTGATGATCATAAAGTCTGTTGAGCACAGTGTTGAATGAACTGCTACTCTTGACCTTTGCCTACGTCATCTTCTTTGAACCTTGAAAGCCAATTATTCCACTTCATCAATGAAATGACTAAGGCTCTGACAGGTTAAGTAATGTCTCAAGGGCCACAGTTATTAAGTAATAGAGTAAGAGAAGCCATCACAATGAGAAGCCTGCATACCCCAACTAGAGAGTAGCCTGTTGCTTGCCACAGCTAAGGAAAGTCCGCACACAGCAACAAAGACCAAAAGCTGTGAAAAATAAAATATTTTTTTTATAAAGTGATAGTGGGCCTGCTTCAAAGACATACACATCTCAGTTACCTTTCTGTGGGGTGATGACCAGGTATCTTCACAAGAATGCAGCATAACATTCAGAGGACAAATCCCTTCAGCCAAGAAAGCTTTGGGGGATCTTTTGGTTTTTCTTCACTTCCTCTGAAACTGATAGGTGAATCTGAGGCTGGCAGGTAGCTCTGGAAGTCACCAGGAGCTGAACTTAAGGTCAGTTAAAACACTAGAGCTATCCAGGGTCAGACAGGAGGAAGACTCTGGATCATGATGGTTATCAGATTGTGGTTCATTTGGGGACTCAAAGTCAGAGAATGTGTATACATGGGGGAAGGGAAGTGGCTGATGTTTCCTCTGTCTAAAACATAACTGTTTTGGGAGTTCCCTGGCTGTCCAGTGCTTAGGACTTGGCACTTTTACCACCATGGCCCGGGGTTCACTCCCTGGCTGGGGAACTAAGATCCTGCAACATGCTGCATGGGCAAAAAAATTAAACAAACACAAAAAGTGTCTAAACTATTTTCCAGAAAGTGTTCAATATGATGTTATTTTTCAGGTGTTCCCCCCCAGAGAAGGAAAAAATATACTTAAATCAGGTAGGAAAATGTCTCCTTTCCCTCTCTGCCCTCCCCTGGGCCACATCCCTCACTCCATCTTGCCAGTTTACACATGCTCTTAAGTAGCTCTCAATTCAATTGTGAAGAAGCAATGAATGGATATTCTTAAGAGCTAACTAGAATTTTTAAATAGACTCAAAACCATACAGGAAGCCCAAGAACGTGGAAATCCCAGCCTCTGAAGCTTTGGGTAATTAGCTGTGTGGTTATTCCAAAAGGGTATTAAAACTGTGAGTTCAAGAAGTAAATACATGATCCTATCTTATGTTTCCACAAGTCAGGGTTTATAGTTGTGTGGGGCGGCTGTCATTATCATCGTCATCACCGTTATCAGTTAATAGTTTATGGTGCTTCAATTCAGTGAAGATACTGGGTACCAGGTACTGTCGAGGACTTTACCTTTCTAAAGATACAGTCACTGTCTTGAAGGAGTGGTCCGTCTCCTTTTCTAGGCTCGAGGTTAAGATGAAAGATCTTCTTTGTGTGTGTGGCAGCACGATGCAGCACGTGGGATCTAGTTCCCTGACCAAGGATCAAACTGGCACCCCCTGCATTGGAAGCTTGAAGTCTTAACCACTGGACCACCAGAGAAGTCCAAGATGAATGAATCTGATGTGGTGATGAGTTTGGAAAGTCAACGTAGCCCTGAAAGTCCCAGGAAGAGAGAACAATACAGAGTGCTAACTTCCAAAGTCCTTGCAGAGATAACCAGTGTGACTCCAGAATGGAATGCTGCAGGGGCCAAAGAGTGAAGCCTGAGAAATCACCACTGGATTCAATCATGTAAAATGTTGGTGACGAACTTTCTATGGTGAGTCCAGACAGGAACCAGGCAGCAAGAGGTTAATAAATCAGACAGAACCAGGGACTGGAGAGAGGGGCTTGATCACAAAAGGAAATCAAGAAGTAGGGTATAGGGTGATAGATGAGGGAGGGAGCAGAGCAGAGGGAAGATGTTTCCAAGAAAAAAAAAAAAATTCAGAAGTGGCAAATTTTGATAAGGATTGAAGTTTATGAATGGGTAAAAAGGAGCTCTGGCTTCCCAGGTGAAGCAGTGGTAAAAAAAATCTACCTGCCAAGGTAGGAGATGCAGAAGAAGTGGATTCAATCCCTGACCACCAGCATCCCTGGAAGCTTGTTAGAATTGCAAAGCCTCAAGTCCCACCCTGCTGCTGCTGCTGCTGCTGCTGCTGCTGCTGCTAAGTCACTTCAGTCATGTCCGACTCTGTGCGACCCCATAGACGGCAGCCCACCAGGCTCCCCCATCCCTGGGATTCTCCAGACAAGAACACTGGAGTGGGTTACCATTTCCTTCTCCAATGCATGAAAGTGAAAAATCAAAGTGAAGTCGCTCAGTCGTGTCCGATTCCTCATGACCCCATGGACTGCAGCGTACCAGGCTCCTCCATCCATGGGATTTTCCAGGCAAGAGTACAAGTCCCACCCTAGACCTTCTAAATCAGAATATTAATTTTAACAAGCTCGCAGATGAATTATATACACAGCAAATTCTGAGAAGCCATGGTCTATAACTTTGCTAAAATCTTTGATACACATATAGGTAATCACAGTAATGCTAACTTCAATAAAGAAAAGTACTGCACCTCTGCAAAGTCCCTCAGGCTGTACCGGATACTGGGAAGACCACCAAAGACCTCTAGGATGTATTATCTACCCTGTAAGTTTGATTAGCATAGTTATTACTGAGAAGATTTTTTTTTTTTTGCAATTATAGTTTAGATTCTAAAGGAAAGTTGTTTAACTCTGATTTTCTGTGATTTGGAGTTGGTCAATCAAATGCAAGTGAGTGATGCTTAACATTCAACTCAGGCTTCTGGACATCATTGTCAGCAGAGGAGGGCAGCCCAACCTGGCCACAGAGTAAGCACATGTCACACCAGCTGCCTACACCAAGACTTGCTTTTTTAAAATTTTATTGTAATTGGAGAATACTTACTTTACAATATTGTGATGGCTTTTTCCATACTTCAATATGAATCCACCATAGGTATACATAGAGGTCCCCTCCATCCTGAACCCCTCCCTGTCCCACCTCCCTACCCATTCCATCCCTCTGTGACAATTTTGAAGACTTGCCTTTTTTAAATTTGGTTTTAATATTTTCAACACCCTACCGTCTGTCCATGGAATTCTCCAGGTAAGAACACTGGAGTGGGTTGCCATTCACTTCTCCAGGGGATCTTCCTGACCCAGGGGTCAAACCCAGGTCTCCTGTATTGCAGGCAGATTCTTTACTGTCTGAGCCACCAAGAAAGCCCTATTTTATTCTTACCCATAAGTTTTTGTCTCTTGCTCAGTGCTTTTGCAACTGGAAACCAGTCCTTAAAGTCAACGTGAGCATGTTTGGGCAGCAGGGCAGCCTGAGCCCTTCCATCTCCCTGGGCACTGCCTCTCCTTTTGCTATGATAAGCAGTGTGGGCTTGGGTTCAAATGCTGACTTGATGCTTTCTACTGCATGGTCCTCAGCAAGCTCCTCACCCCTCTGAGCCTCAGTTCCTCCCATATAGGAAAGAGTGAGTTACTGTATCCACTTCAGACGGCACTGTCAATTAAATGAGCTAACAATGAAAAGCATTAAAGGCTCCTAGCAAGGAGCAAGTGCACAATAAACACTGTGTGTGTGTTTGTTAGTGTGTGGTACTTGCTCAATCATGTCCCACTCTTTGCAATCCCATGGACTCTAGCCCACCAGCCTCCTGTCCATGGGATTGCCCAGGCAAGAACACTGGAAGGGATAGCCATTTCCTTTTCTAGGGGATCTTCCTGACCCAGGGATTGAACCTGAGTCTCCGGCATTGCATGAAGATTCTTTACCATCTG
Source organism: Tragelaphus eurycerus (assembly GCA_935064755.1). Taxonomy (NCBI): domain Eukaryota; kingdom Metazoa; phylum Chordata; class Mammalia; order Artiodactyla; family Bovidae; genus Tragelaphus; species Tragelaphus eurycerus. The sequence continues at coordinate 17,531,034 of CAKXYN010000006.1, read as the reverse complement.
AGCCACCAGGTAAAGCTATATAAATTAAAGTTTCAAAGGTATGTTACCTTCCTAGACAAGCTTCGATATTTTCCAAATTTCACTTGTTTTATGTTTTTTATTGGTTTCAAATATATTTGTAAACTTTCTAAAAGTAAATATGACTGAAGAAATACCTGTGCAGAGCCATAGACCAAATATATGTATATATATTTGGCCCATATATATGTAATTATATATTTATGAAATTATACATGCTTTTATATTGTTATTGGTATATAATTATATATAATTAATAAAGTAAATATGACTGGGAAATACCTGTGCAGAGGCATAGACCAAATATATGTATGCATATATAAATTTGGTATAGTACAGATATAATGCAGGTATTTCCCCAGTCATATTTACTTTAGAAATTATATATAGTTATATATATTTATAATTATATAAAATTATTTATATATAATTTCATAAAGTCAGATTTATAAACCTAAGAAATAAATGCAGTGTTCACATGTCTCTGCCTTTAAACCATGACATGAATTTCTTAATTTATTCTAGTTTAGAACCTGTGAGTACACTTAATTTAAAAAGAGGATAAGGAACCTCAATTAGTGATGTTCCACTTTATGGAGAATGAGTAGGGGCTGAGTTTTTATTGAAAGCTAACTTTCCACCTATAACCATAGCAACATAAGGCTAAAAAGAGAAAGATCGCTGAAACCAATCGATATTTGGGCAGGTCTCAGGAAAGATTCGTCAGCCAAGGTTCATGCCTCTCTGAAGGGTCAAGTTGTGCCCTTTTGTACTAAGACCTGGGTTGGGGAGGGTCACAGAGCACCTCTTTGAGTCATAAGGCAGGGTGTGCTTGCAATTGCTCATTCTGATTTTGAAACCAACTGGAGACATGGACTTTTCAGTGTTGATGGTGCTTTCAAAATTCCCAAGTCCAAATCCTAATCAAGCTGTGTCCACCCCTATAAAATAGAGGGAATTGTCCAGAGTATTCAGCCTGTAGTTGAAAAAGGCCCTTGATGTAAAGCTAAGTGCACACCGGCCGCCTTCCCTGTGTGATCGAAACTCAGTGTTACTTTGTGATAGTTAAGAGCTTCACCTCTGGAGCCAGATTCCCTGGGTTTGAATCCTACCTCTACTACTGTGGCAGGTTAAAGACTGCCACAAATGCTTTGAGACTCTTTTCATACATAGGTAGGGTCTTGGCCCCTCTCCTTGAATCTTAGAGGCCTCTGATGCAGAGAACAGGACAAAAGTGACCCTGTTCCAGTTTCTGACTCAGGTTTTAAGAAAGGGATAGCTTCTATTTCTTGTCTCTTGAGTCATCATATAAAATCTCATTTTGCTGTTGTTCAGTTGCTAAATTATGTCTGCCTCTTTGAACTCCATAGACTGTTGCACTCCAGGCCTCCCTGTCCCTCACCACCTCCCAGAGCGCACCCAAATTCATGTCCACTGAATCAGTGATGCCATCCAACCATCACATCTTCTGCTGCCCTCTTCTCTTGCCTTCAATCTTTCCCGGCATCAGGGGCTTTCCTAATGAGTCTGCTGTTCACATTAGGTGTCCAAAGTATTGGAGCTACAGTTGCAGACCCCTAAGACTACAGGGGGAAGAGAGGGGTCCTGCTGAGCCCAATCGTATCACCCTTCCCATCAAGGCAACTGGTAGGTGAGTGAAGCCATCCTGGGCACTACAAATCAATACAATGCAGCTCGCAGCTGAACAAGAGCAAAGAGCTCCAATAGTACTACCTAGAGCTGAAGAATTACCTGATCTCCTTTAAAACAAGCTAGTCCTACTTCTTCTGCTAAGGAGCAGTTAACTCATTTAACCTCGTGCATGATTTTTTTTTAATCTCTTGTCACAAGATTGGGGTGCTAATACTGCGGGGTTGTGCCAGATTTTGCAGCAGGTGGGATCTTCTATCTTCACTGTGGCATGCAAACTTTTAGTTGCAGCATGTGGGATCTAGTTCTCTGAATTAGGGATCAAACGCCAGTCCCCTGCTTTGGGAGCTCCGAGTCTTAGCTGCTGGACTGCCAAGAAAGTCCCAAGGTTGTTAAATCAGTGAAGTCAGAAAGCAAGTCAGATTTATTTTGTTCACTAGGACAGTACTTGGCACACTGGTGGACACACTGTGGGTGCTTCAAACACACTTACAGATTGCACTGCATTGCACTGAATTCATGATTCTTCATCAACTGCCAGGCGAAGAGTTTAGCAGACTGAGAAACACTAATAAATGTCACCCAAGTATTAATGCATGTCTTCTGCAGATGGTCAGGGTCACCTGGCAAACGTCTCCCAGACCTGTGCTCTTTGGCTTAGGCATGGAGTAGCTGCATCACTCCTAAGGTCCAGGAACCACTGGATTTTCTGTGGCTGAATTTACTGCCAGCAAACTCCCAGAGGATGTGGTCTAGGGGGCAGCTGCCAAGCTCGTATTCTCCTTTTCTTTCTACAAGGATCCCTTTTTGTCCCTTCGAGAGCTGCCATCTGCTCTCACTTCTGAGGTCTTCTTCCTGCAGAACAGGAACCAAAGTGGGGCTCAGCCTCAGCCACCTCGTTCTCATTGTCTCTAAAAAGGAGGGCTCTAGCCCTTACCATTCAAGGGCTTCACTGCTGAAGAGAGAGTGAACAGCAAACGTCAAACACGGGCGTCACAGCCTCATTGTCAGAATCTTACGAGTGTCTTAAGCAAGGACTCAGCCCTTCCTGAGGGTAACTTCACCAAGGCTCCCTCCCCTCACCTCCCCCTTCCCCAGATTAGATTGCCACTTCCTGCTTTCAAGTCTAAAGGCATAATGAATTGTTGAACAATAAATGAATTATTCACCCTCGAAGTGTCTGAAGTCAGGGCATTCCAGAAGGGTGACTATCCCACAGAGTTTCCCCTTCTGCATACAGGCTATAAATGACCTCTACCCTCTCCCTTATAGCTCCTCATGTACCACATCTTTTTAAAAATCATGGAAGAAACCTCAACTGTGGTCCATGATATCTTCTACTTTCACCTGTTCACTTAGTGATCAGTAACCCATGTTACTAGTCTGAAAAGTCTAGTCTGAAAAAGTGACCAGTGTTATTCAAATTTCTTAAGTAACTTCTAGGGGAAAAAGTCTCTGAAGAAAGGAAAAACTGCCCAGGCTCCAAAGGGGAGCTGCCTAGCTCCAAGATGGCATCTACAAAGATCAATTCCCCTCTTACATCCTGAGAACTTTGGACTTCCTCCTGGCACTTTCAGAATTCCTTGTCAAAGCTGGTGGGTTACAAAGAAAGCTCATTTGCACCTGCTCAGATTGGTGAAAAGCAACAGCCAGCAAAGTGATAACAGTCCGTATCTGCTGGTGGTAGGAACATGGCTGGTTTTTCTTCCTTCTGCTAATCTGTATAATTGACTTTTCAAAAAAAAAAACAAAACCAAACATATTATTTTGTAATAAGAAAAAAATCACAATAGTTCATGGTTGTTCAGAAAGAAATATGTCCTGCTGTACCCATACAATTCACACACAGCATCATTCTATTGTTTATATTGGAAAGAGAACATTTTTTTTAAGTTCTAAAGAAAAAAATCTATTAGGGAGACCATAGCCCAGGCATGGGTGACAAAGAATCTTGTTCCAAAGTCTTGGTTCCTTGTCTTATTATGTTGGGATGACCTTATGATATGTACTTAATCTCTCTGAGCCCTAGGGCCTTCCCCAGTAGAAAGGACATGCCATCTTCACAATTCATGCTTAGTACATCATGCATGCTCAATAAATATTTGTTTTTCTTCTTGCCCCAATGCTGAGATCTCAGAAAGTATCCTTATAGAGCAACCAATGCACGTTTCATAGAATCTTCAGAAGAAAACTCAGCATCCAACCAATCTGACTTCTCTGGAATCAACCAACCATAGCTTCCCTGGTCAAGGGTCCCTGATCCATGGCAGATTGTAGCCCACTGCTTCCCTGGGAACAAGTGGCCAACTTCATAGCAGGACAGGTCTTACCACGTTACAATGTTACTTGCTTTTTATTTAGCTACAGCTTGACTGACTGTGAAATTCTGTCTTTCTCTTAACCTCTGCTGCTGCTGCTGCTAAGTCACTTCAGTCATGTCTGACTCCGTGCGACCCCACAGATGGCAGCCCACCAGGCTCCCCCGTCCCTGGGATTCTCCAGGCAAGAAAACTGGAGTGGGTTGCCATTTCCTTCTCCAGTGCATGAAAGTGAAAAGTGAAAGTGAAGTTGCTCAGTCGTGCCAGACTCTTAGCGACCCCATGGACTGGAGCCTACCAGGCTCAACAAAGGGCTAGCAGGGCTCCCTTTTCATCCCACAGTCCCCAGCTAGCTGTTAAGCAACACCAGTACCCAGCAGGGAGGGTCTCTGCGTGACGTAGGGCTTGGTCTAGGCATGGCAGAAGCTTTCTTAAAGTGACACAAAGCGTACTAGAAACCGAATGCTGCCCCAGACAGTTGGCAAAATTTCCAATAAAGATCCATCTTACCTCCTCTTACACTTTCTAACTGCTCTTTTAACTTTGTCCAATCTACCTCCAATCCCCTCATCAATATCTTTCCTATCTTCCACCCAATACCAACCTCCCTTTCTCCTTACCCTTTTCAAAGATGGAGCTTTTTATTCCTGCAGAGAAGATATAACTGAACAAGTTGATTGGGAATGGTTTTTGCTAATTCTATCATGCCAGGTAGGGACTAAAATAGAACTTAATGGAATAGCAAGTATAAAAATAGAGCAAGCAGACAACAAAATAAATAATCATCCTGATTTTGTCCTTTAAAAAATTCCTGTGGGCCCAAGCTCAAAAATGCCCAACTGGACCATCAGATTGCTATTTTCCTATTGAGGAAAACAGAAGCTCTTTCAAATAACTCTTTTGCATTCCAGGCTTTCAGGGGAAAAGGCAAAGACACACACTGTAGACCATTAAGTACTTAGGAGACATGATTTTAGCTAGGATGTAACTCAATTTTACTGTGATTTATAAAGAGCCTGGGGGAAATATTTCTTGATTTGGGCAGGCCATTGTCAGATTAAAGGTGCAGTAGGCCCAGATGCTGTTTGTTCCAGCCCTAAGTTCGATTGCAACAAGGTTGAGTGTCTTGTCTGTGCTGGTGGATTATTAACAGAGGTTATTGGTCTCCATGGCAAAATGATTGCAATGAACGTAATCTTATTTATGAGGGTGCAGGGGGAAAAAAAAAAAGAGCTTCAGGTCAGGGAGAATATAAATGACCATCGCCACTGAGGTTCTGTTACATTTGAGAAGCTGAAGCAACTCCCAGGACAGAGCTCGCAGGCTGATTTTGCTTCTCAGCTCCAAAATAAGAATTGATTTGAGGACAATTGTTACGACTCTGCAGCCGATAACTTTGAAGAGAACCTGCGAGGAAGGCAGCTAGGGGGCTTGATCGCACACCTACATCGTATATCCCCGGCATGTGCACTGGGAGCTGTGCCAAGTGCCTGGGGGGCACTCTCATCCCCCTGTCTGTGTTTGGCCTCCTCGCTAACATCCTGCTATTTTTCCCTGGAGGAAAAGTGATAGACAACAATGACCACCTTTCCGACGAGGTCTGGTATTTTGGAGGAATATTAGGAAGCGGAGTCTTGGTGAGTAAGGAAACCTTAAAATCTACCCCCAACGATTTTCATCCTATCTTTTAAAAACTGGGTACTTACTGAACAGGAAGAGATTTAGTTGCTAACAAAAGCCCAAGAACTGCATGATGAAACGTTAAGTGCCTCCATTTTTTCCCTGCCTCATAGGGACCTGCCAAGGAATCCCCACTTAGGCTGGCAGCTCCCATGGGGCAGTAAACTTCCCTGAACCAAACTGAGTGCTACGTAATTTATTTTAACAAGATAATGATAGGATGCGGGGTTGTGGGGGGTTGGGGAGTGAATATACTTTTTCTAGTAAATTGGTTGAAAACTACCAAGAGAAACAGGTGTCAGTGAATTCCTCTTCCAATTCTTTGGTAATGATTTCTTTATCCCTTATTTCCATTATAGACTAGGAACTTATGGTTTAGAGAGAGAAAACTCATGTTTCATGACAATTGTTTGCCCTTCTCTTAACCCACCATGTAAATGGAAACTCAGAGTGTCAGATCTTGATATATTGCTTCATTGGGTTTGCAGTTAGACCAAATAGAACCTAAATATTCCATAACACTCGTCTACCCACCAGCCAGACTCCATTAGCTGTTGGCCTGCAAGTCCCAGGTTGGAGATGAGGCTCCTCACACAGGCAGGCAGACGTGGGGCCCCCCTTCACGTGCCAGGCCACAAGGTGTTTCTTTTGCTTGTAGATGATCTTCCCTGCCCTGGTGTTCCTGGGCCTGAAGAACAATGACTGCTGTGGGTGCTGTGGCAATGAGGGCTGCGGGAAGCGCTTTGCGGTGAGTGCCTGTGGGGGACGGGAGCGGGGAATCAGCCACCAGACTCGCTCCAGGGGGCACTGCCTTCCTGTGCTGGGCATTGAGGGGATGAGTTACCAGCCCCAGGCAACACTCTGAGGGCAGCTGGTACAGGGATAATGATGGGATTCTTGCTGGTGCAAAGTAACAGTAATCATAAATTTTTAAAACCATAGCCCTTCTACTTCTAGAATATGAGTATCATTCAAAACGTTACAAACAGTCAAGGATATCAGAGCTGGAAAACTGGAGTGATGCCGTAGAAAGAATGAAGGCTTGAGGACTTCCCTGGTGGTCCAGTGGTTAAGGTGTTGCACTTTCAGTGCAGGAGGCATGAGTTAGATCCCTGGTCAGGGAACTAGGATCCTGAATGCAGCACATTGTGGCCACAAAAAAAAATTTTTTTTTAATAAAAATGCTAACTAAAAGTATAGCTTAATAAAGAAAAGACTGCAGGCTTGGAAGGCAGAGATGGGGGCTGTGACTGCCTCTGCCGCTGAGAAGCCCTGAGACCTTGGGCAAGTCAATTCCCTTCTCTGGCTCTGGGTTGCCTCGTCTGTAAAGGTGGGGCTGGAACAGGATAACAGATGGTGACTTCTTCTCCTGGTAGCCCCCTAAACTCTCCATCTGCACCCCTGCCAGGATCACTGCCTCAGAGGCTCAGCACTTCCCTACTTCTACCCCAGTTTTGCCCCCCAGCCTTCTGTTTCCTTTCTTGTTTCCTGTAGCCATCCGTCTTTAGTGGGCAAGCTACAGAAAATAGGCTTCACCATTCCAAGCTGGAGTGGGAAGGCTGGGAGTGGGGTTGAGTCCCATTTCCTCAACTGGGGTGCTCTCTGCCTGCCTCTGCCCATCGGTTAAGATAAGGAAGTTGGACTAACTCAGAATTTCCCAAGGACAGACAAGCTCTGCTGGCACACAGATTTGCTCTGTCTTTCAATAATATAGAAAGTTATTTTCTTTTAATTCTCCTTCAATCCTCTTAAGTCTATCAAGAAAACTCTTACTTTGATGGAAAAAAGTCTTTGCTATTTCTAATTCTCTGTAATCTCCCTAACAAGTCTCCAGCTCCAGGAATGTGAGAAACATTAACTAGAAATTCAATAATATAGTTTTTATGTTTGTTGATGATTCGAGCTTTTCATTCATAGAGGTGACATAAATGAATAAAATAGAGAGCTGATTTAAAGAAAAATATTGAGTTCAGATACACTGATGTGGCAAAAATGAAGAAGGCTGAGACAGAATTACTGGCTGGATGATGGATAAACTAGCATCTGATCTAATCTCCAGAGAGTCAGCTATCTATCTAAAAGAACCCCAATGATAAATTATACATTCTTACCTTAACCTCTTAAAGGGAAAGGTGTTGCAACTTGTCCTGAAACATAATCATTTCTAACATTTCTTTGTCTTCATTATTTCCTCATCTAGTCAACTAAAAAATATCTGTGCTGTGCTATGCTTAGTTGCTCAGTCACGTCCAACTCTTTGCATCCCCAAGGACTGTAGCCCGTCAGATTCCTCTGTCCATGGGGATTCTCCAGGCAAGAATACTGGAGTGGGTTGCCATGCCCTATTGAATACATGTGAAGAGCTAAGGCTGGTGCACTGTGAATACCATGATGCTTATCCACCCAAGATCAAAGATCATTCAAAGAGAATGTTATCACTTTTCAAACTCAATCAAGCATTGATTATTATAGCAACATTTCAAATCATTATTGACAAAAAGATGCAAAAATCAACCACAATGCATTTTATACAATTATGTAATTTGATACAAATTACAAATCATTATGTAATTTGATACATTTGGTTTAAAAAAATTGTGTTATTGTTGTTGCTGCTTAGTTACTAAATTGTCTCCAGCTCTTTTGCAAACCCAAGGACTATAGCCACAAGGCTCCTCTGTCTATGGGATTTTCCAGGAATACTGGAGTGGGTTGCCATTTCCTTTTCCTGGGGATCTTCCCAACCCGGGGATCAAACTCCCATCTCTTGCATTGCAGGTGAATTCTTTACCACTAAGCCACTAGGGAAGCTCCAGTGTGTGTTATATATAATTATATTTTCATATTCTTAATAATAAAGGAAAGAAGTAAATATGTAACTCATTTTCTCTTTGAAATCTAATCCCATTACACCTTGTGGATTTGGGGGGAATAAATCAGAGATGAGAATTTGAAAAAAGAAAACACAAGCAATTAAGGAAATTGGATGAATTACACAGAAATCTAACAGCTCATTCCCTGGTGCTGAGTAGAAGGCTGAACATCAGCCAGTACAAAACCAGGGTTTTTGTTTCATTTTTGTTGTTGTTGTTTGTTTCACACATAATCACAGTGAGAAGGGAAACAATATTCAAAGTACTGTGCAAAGCATGTTTTTACATTAGATTTGTGTGAAATCCAAGAGGAAAGCAGAAAAATTATTAAGCACAGTTGAATATATACAATCTGAAACACTTGGTCTGCTCAATGCAAGTCGTCTGACTGGGGTCCCTCACCTCTCAGGGAGGATCCATTCTTGATGTAAGTTGAATACGACTCCTTCCAGCCACTAGCTAACTGTTCACAGGGGCAGTGCCCTTCAAAGGACCAGCTCTGCCACTTGGAAACCAAAGCACCAGCCACAGCTGCCCCGCACCAGGGGTGACCACTCTCTAAGTGACCAGAGAAAGATTTCTTGTTTTGGGTTCATTTGTTTGTTAATCAGCTGCCACTGTTTAAAAATAGATTTCACATATACACAAAACAAATCTAGATATCTTATTTCTTTTTTAAAAAAAAAACAAACAAATAACCTGGGACTTCTGCACCTGTATTTTGGCAAAAAAACAGCCATCAGTCTGCAATGCAGGAGACATGAGTTCAACCCCTGGGTCGGGAAGATCCTCTGGAGAAGGAAATGGCTACCCACTACAGTATTCTTCCCTGGAAAATCTCATGGACAGAGGAGCCTGGTGGGTTATAATCCATGGGGTTGCAAGAGGCAGAAATGACTGAGCAACTAAACCACCACCACCTGGGCATCACTGAGCTCTTTGCCCACCCCAAAAGGCCACAGGGTTCGTGTCCCTGCTTTAGATGTTTCCTTAATGTTCCAAGGCTCTGAAGCCATAGTCAGTTTTTAAAGAAAGGTATTTACAAACACGGAGGACGGCAAGGCAATCCACTCCAGTATTCTTGCCTGGAGATTTCCTATGGACAGAGGAGCCTGGAGGGCTACAGAACATAGGGTCGCAAAGAGTCAGACTTAGCACGCATGCATGCATTTACAAACATTTTGTCATACGAAAAGAAAAAACCCCTGCAGCATAATTTGATTGGTTCTATAATGCTAAAGATTTGAATTATTTTTCCAAAGGCTCACAATATTCCCTTCCAGGTGTATAAGGAACACTGAGCTTCTGAGAGCATCATGTAAGAAATCCTATTGAGTAGAAAAGCCTGTGAGGCAGGAACAAACTGGGCCAAGAGCTGCTGAGCCAAATCACATGGCTGTCTTCATAGCTGTCTCTATCATTTGTTTCCTGGTCTGTCTCTCTCTTCTTTGTTCAGTCTTTCTGGAATATTCTTCAGAAATTAGCTGCATCATTCTCTTCTCTTTTCTTGGGCAGTAAAACCAGGATGTAGGAATCAACAGTGGAAGCAGGATGTGATTGCTGTAGAGATAAAGCAAGACAATAAGCTGGGAAAAAAATTTTTTTTGAGGTTGCCTAATTGATGGTTTCAGAGTGAAACTAAAAAATGAAGGCTAAACATTCTCTGAGGCAGAGCAAGACCAAAATCCTCTCCCTGAGATCTGCACTCTTTTAAATAAATTAGGGTAAATAAGCAGAGAAGGCAATGGCAACCCACTCCAGTACTCTTGCCTGGAAAATCCCATGGGCGGAGGAGCCTGGTAGGCTGCAGTCCATGGGGTCGCTAAGAGTCGGACACGACTGAGCGACTTCACTTTCACTTTTCACTTTCATGCATTGGAGAAGGAAATGGCAACCCACTCCAGTGTTCTTGCCTGGAGAATCCCAGGGACGGGGGAGCCTGGCGGGCTGCCGTCTATGGGGTCGCAGAGAGTCGGACACGACTGAAGCGACTTAGCAGCAGCAGCAGCAGCAGCGTAAATAAGAGCTGAGAAGAAGGAGCCCTGGGATAAAAGCTGCAAGAGGAGGGAGACTCTCAAAATGGGCTTTGAAAGCCCTGGTCTGGGTGTGTGGCTAGGTCTCACCCTCCTGCTCCCAGACTAGAGGTGTCCTAGCAGCTGATCTGTCCTCTAATTCATTAAAAAAAAAAAAAAAAAAAAATTTGACCTCAGGGTCCAATGGGCTTCCCCAGTGGCTCACAATAAAGAATCCACCTACAATGCCGGAGACTCAGGTTCGATCCCTAGGTGTGGAAGATCTACTGTCATATCCCCGATGTGACAACCCATTCCAGTACTCTTGCCTGGGAAATCCCATGGACAGAGGAGCTTAGGAGGCTACAGTCCATGGGGTCACAAAGAGTCAGGCGCGACTGAGCATGTACACACAGGGTCCAATGAGACAGCGAACTCATTTTATCAATTCTTTCCTGTTAAGTAAGTACTGTAAGAAGGCCATTTAGAAAACCTTGACCTTAACTCGAGGAGTGTCTCTAATAATTGGCCTGATAAAGGAGATATTTAGGGACAGACAGGAATTTCAGCATCCTGAAAGTATATCATGCAGATAAACGCCCACCCCACCCATAGGCAGGGCCAGAGTGTGCACTGACCCGTTCTGAAGGAAGATCTTGATCAGGTCATAAATCAATCTATTCACTGGAAGTCAGCACTTTTCCCCGCGTCCGACTCGGCTCGCCAGCGGCCCCTAGGGGCGCCTCCTGGTTGAGCACTTCTGACGTCAATATTTCCTGAGGCCAAGACAACTGCTGACAGCAGCCTCCTCATTCCTTGTAAGGACCGCTAGTTTTAAGGGGATTTAAGAAAGCCCCTTCTTGTGAAATAATTATCATAAAAGAAGAAATGAAGTATGAAACCCTATTTCTTCTCTAAGTGTTCTGTGTTTCAAAATTCTCTGCTGTAAAATGGCCAATGCCAGTTGCTACCTTTCATAAGACCATGGCAAGGGCTGGGGAAAAAGGTTGTAAGCATTAGCGTCAGGGCAGAGGAGGGTAGTAGCAATTGCCTGGGGTACTGGGGGCTCATAGAGCCTTCATAAATGCTTGTTGGATGAATGAAGTACATGAAGGGAGGATTTCAGGTCATTTCCGTACTTTATCAGGCTCAATTCTAACAATAGCTCTTTGAGGTAGACGTTCCATTTCTCATTTTATAAGTAAGGAAACTGAGGCTCTTGCAAGTTAAGTTTCTGACCACGGCAAACTCCCCCACCCCCCACCCCCAGTCTGTTTTTCCAAGACTGAGTCAGAAAATACAGGAGAGCATTAATGTTTAAGTGAAAAAATCTTCAAGTAATCTCTATGTATCTCCTTTCTGAAAGGAAACTTCATGCTCTCCAGCGATGTTTCTCCAACATGTTGCCACTGCCCAAGCCTTGAAATATCCTGTCTCCTAAACCATCCACTTTTCCCCCTTCTCAGTGCCCCACCCCCAAGCCTCCTCCAGGTGCTTCCGCTGACAGAACACCCACAGGCGGGGGCAGAGCTGGTGTTGGACCCCACCTCATCTGCCTCCAGAGCCTGATCAAGAGGGAGGTCTTAAACTGATACCTGGTGATTCGAGAGCATTCTCTTCCATTTCAAGGGAAGCATTTACAGCATATACATTAACACATGCTTCTTTAGAAATGCAAACCGAAGGTGTGTGTTGAGCAACCAGAAGACAGCCTGTTTACTTTTTTTTTTCTCCCCAGAGCTAGGCTGTCTGTGGAACGTTAACATATGTGAAGCTATGACTATTAAAATTTTTATAATAAAGACATTTGTCAAGTGATTGTTAATGTCATGGAAAATTCTTCAAATATTGAAAATAGGCAAGAGAGATCCCTGGGTATCCTCCCAGTGAAGTACTGTGCTGTGCTTCAGATCAGATCAGTCGCTCAGTCGTGTCCGACTCTTTGTGACCCCATGAACTGTAGCCCACCAGGCTCCTCTGTCCATGGAACTCTCCAGGCAGGAATACTGGAGTGGGTTGCCATTCCTTCTTCCAGGGGATCTTCCCAACCCAGGGATCAAAGCCAGGTCTCCTGCATTGCAGACAGATTCTTTACCAGCTGAGCTACCAGAAAAGCCCCAGTGAAGTGCTAGGCATTATCTAATAGCCTACCCCACCAGGGGGTTATCTGATTTTCTAGACATGTGTACCTTTGATTCCTGATTTACTGTTGATTAGGCAATCTTACATGTTATGTTCTGGGAAAGAAAGTGAAAGTCATGTCTGCCTCTTTGTGACCCCAAGGATATACAGTCCATGGAATTCTCCAGGCCAGAATACTGGAGTGGTTGTCATGCCCTCCTCCAGGGGATCGTCCCAACTCAAGGATCAAACCCAGGTCTCCTGTATTGTAGGTAGATTCTTTACCAGCTGAGCCACAAGGGAAGCCCAAGAATACTGGAGTGGGTAGCCTATCCCTTCTCCAGAGGATCCACCTGACCCAGGAACCAAACCAGAGTCTCCTACATCGCAGGTGGCTTCTTTACCAACCAACTGAGCTATCAGGGAAGCCCATGTTCAGGGAGACAGGTAGTTATTCTTGAACCTTATTTTACGGAAGAGGAAATGGAGACCTTAGAAAGATAAACTTCCCAATGTCATGGGGGAAGAAACAGGAATCAGACCCTATCTGGGACTTCCCTGGTGACCCAGTGGTTAAGACTGTACGGCGCCAATGCAGCGGGCATGAGATTGATCCCTGGTTTGGGAACTAAGATCCCACATATCTTGTTGGACAGCCAAAAAAAAAAAAAAACCCAGATCTGTCTGCCTGTACCCCGTGCCCTTGGCCACTACACAATAGAGTCCCCCCTTTACTATTTATTAATTTAGAATAGGAAAAACATGTCCATAGTACAAAAACTACAAAGGAAGTCACACATTCCTGACTCTATAAAGTTTGGCAACGCCTTTCCTCAGAGGTTAGCAGTGTTCCCAATTATTGTGTCTCCTTCCAGAAATATTCCAGGCCTTTTGCCTGTTTACTTTTAAAAAGCATCAGTTTAGAGTGCCTGCTCCCTAACATATTCAACTTTACTTTCATAATTTCTCTTTTAACTTGAAAAATTTTGTATCATGTAACCCATGGTAAATGAAAGGTACTCCTTCTGATTTTAAGACATAACAGAGTAGTAAATTAAGCAGTTTTTCAAGACTTCCAAACATGAGTTAAAACAAAGTGACATAAAATGTAGCTGGCTTCTCCATCCTGGAAAAGTAATGAAAAATTAATTGGAGAAACTTTTCAAATTTCAAGGTGAGATATGTCAAATGTGAATACAAAAACAGAACATACTGCCTGTAGCTTTATTAAATTGTAACCTGATGCCATTTTTTCTTCAGATAGTTTTATAAAGAAATAAAACCGTATTGCTTCAACTGAGAATGACTGTGTTGCCATCCTCTGTTATACACTCCTGCCTCCTGAGAGTAATCATAATCATGAATCAGTACAGACCATATTCATCTATTGTTTTTAACTTTTACTACCCAAAATCAATCTTCCACATTTTCTAGACTGTACTGTCCAATGCAGGAGCCACTATCCACATGTAGCTATTGAACATACAGAAGGTAGCTAGTCTAAACTGAGATGTACCATAGGTAGAAAACACACACCAGATCCCAAAGAACTGGTACAAAATATAAAATATATCATTAGTAGTTTGTCTATTGATTATCTATTGAATTGATAATATGTTGAATATGCGAGTTAAAGAAAGCATATTATTAAAATTAATCTCACCTTTTTTAAACCTTTTAAGTGGTGGTTATAAGAAAATTTTAAATTATGAATACGGCTTGTATTAGTTTCCATTTGGATACTGTTGGTCAGAGGTGCTTACCAGGGGGGACTCTTTGGTAAAGGGGAAATTGTCTCATTGATGTTTTATATTAACCTGGTTTTGCATGTACTCAAACTTGCCTAAAATGAGGACTGTTTGCAAGTGCACTCACTTTTTGTGTCTGTAAACATTGGCCTGTTGAAATGTTCCAGGAATGATATCTAAAATCCTCTCCTCCTCCCACACAGCAAGAATAGCACAAGACAGGTTTCTCCTCTCCCTTCCGGCCACTGGATGATGAAATCCTGAGTTGTTTTCATTGAAGGGACCTTCTAGAACTACCCACCCCTTTCTTCTGTATACCACCGAAAGCTGAGGCTGGGCAGGTGGGGGCCTGGGTGCCGCGGAGAAGGCTAGACCCCTGGTCCCCTCGGACTTCCAAACTGCCTTCCTGGAAAAGCGATCTTCCTTTTCTATTATAGCAATTTTAGATGCTCTTTCATTCTCAGCAGTTAATAGTTTCATGATTCCTGACTCAAGACCAGGAAAAAAAGGAAAAATATATTTTTTCCTTATCTGTCGTTTTGTTTCTGTGAGCGAATCAATGTCACTCAAAGAGAAATTTGCAAATGACAAATCTGATCTGTTGCTAAGTGCATCTGACGCTAGTGGCAGTGTGCCGTGTGCGTGTGTGTGTGTGTGTGTGTGTGTGTGTGTGTGTGTGATCTGAAGAAGTAGCAGGTACAAGACACTGACTGGGAGGGAGACTCCAGTTCTTTTTTTTTTTTTGAAGTATAGTCGCTGTACAATATTAAATAAGTTACAGGTGTATAATACAGAGGTTCACAATTTCTGAAGGTTATACTCCATTTATAATTATTATAGAATATTGGTT
The DNA here is from genome assembly GCA_935064755.1 of Tragelaphus eurycerus. Classification (NCBI taxonomy): domain Eukaryota; kingdom Metazoa; phylum Chordata; class Mammalia; order Artiodactyla; family Bovidae; genus Tragelaphus; species Tragelaphus eurycerus. The sequence goes on along the minus strand of CAKXYN010000006.1, from coordinate 17,515,764 downwards.
CTATGCCCCGTGTTGCCTAATATATCCTCATAACATATTTTATACCTAATAGTTCGTACCTCTTATCCTCCACCTCTATATTGCCCCTCCCCCTGAGCCTCCAGCCTTAGTCTAGCTTGACCACCTTCTAGATGTGTGACTTGAGAAAGCGACAAGAGCATGATGGCCTTTGGAACCAAAGGACCATGGACGAATCCCAGTCCCACCACTTCACTTTTTGTTTGACTTAGAGCTATTAGCTTAATTTCTGCTAGTCTTAGTTTCCTGTCTGGAAAACCTAGATAATCACACTCACCTCACAGGTTTGTTGAAAAGATTAGATGAGATAATGCATCTAAGATTCTAATAGAATGAAGGCATTCTTACTAGTCAGAAAATTAGATGATTGCACTAGAAGGTTTTTGAGATCTTTTTATGAAAATATAAGAATATTCAGCCCTTTAAATAAATGGAAATTCTGGCTTTTGATGACTTGAAGCAATTTTAAGATGAGAGACTATGTATTTGTAGATGTTGTGCTGTGATGAGAGTAGATACATTCCAGGGTCCTGGGGCTAGGAGATACTGATGCCAAACTCTTGGCCTCTGTGCACTGGCACTAAATTGGAGCAGCATCTCCCAAAGTGTGTTGTTGCAAGGACTCATGAGAAAAAGGTTATAGTCTCCTATGAGATCAGAAAACTCTGCAAATTACCATGTATGTGTGCGTGCTAAGTCGCTTCAGTTGTGTCTGACTCTTTGAGACCTTATGGACGGCAGCCCACCAGGCCTCTCTCTCCAAGGGATTCTCCAGGCAAGAATACTGGAATGGGTTGCCATGCTCTACTTGAGGGGATCTTCCTGACCTAGAGATCGAAATCACGTCTCTGATGTCTCTTGCATTGGTGGGCAGGTTCTTTACCACTAGTGCCACTTGGGAAGCTTGCAAATTACCATATATACCCAAATACAAACTAGGAAAAAAATAAGCTTTATTTCTTTGCTAAGCCAAAGGGGACACAGCAAGCTTGTGCTCTGAAAAACTGTATGTTCCAACCCAGGAGGATTTGGTTAGGAGTTTTATAGCAATGGTACAAGAGCAGTGTTGCTGATAAGGATGAGGGTGTGTGCAGGGCCTGCACTTCTTTAATCTGGGCTCTGGTCTCCTGATGAGTTTCTTAAAGTTATCAAACTGTGATTTTCTCTGAAATGCAGAATGCTAACATCTTCCATTTGTTGGGGGTCTTAATTCTGTAAAGAGCCCAAAGATATTGCTCTGTGTATCCCTTGAGACAGAGCCAAGACCCTGCCCCAAGGCTGCACTAATGTTTCTTGGCCAGTCCTCCCTTGTCTCTGCATCTCCTTTCTTCCCTTATTAGCAACTGTTTGAATCTGCCTTTTGGGATTCTGAGAAGGTCATGGAGGCTGCAGTCCGTTCCCTACAAACAAGAAACAGGGGACATGGAAAGGGCTTCCATGCCCAGGAGTCCCATAGGGTCCTGTTGAGTTTTTATATGAAGGAGAAAATGGTCAGTTCTACAGGCACGAGAAGTCAAATATGCTCCATGGAACCGGAGTTCAGTCTTGGAAAGTTGCATCCAAAGTATATTAATACATAATATGATATATGATATGAATATGAATCCAAGCTAAATAGATTACATAGATTCCAGTTGATTAGGCACAATTAGATCCTCTCTACCCTCTAACCCCACCCTCAAACCCTCAAATATGCACTGTGAAAAGACTGATACTAAAACAAGGAACAGGAAAAAGGAAGTATCTGACATTTAACTTCTGTTACCATGTCTAATTTAGGTAGGCTTTATCATGCACATTTTATAGATGAGAAGCTAAGGCCCTGAGGCTACATTCATTATGCAGATTCATCACACAGGGAAAAGTAACATTGCTGAGATTTGAGCTTGAGTCTGCTGACTTTTAAACTCTTGTGCTTTGCACTACACCTTCATGTCCCAATGCAATAGAGGTGATAATTTTTCATCTCTAATTTCAAAATTGTTAATGTTTCCAAGCTACTCTCTAATTACTTTTTAGAATAGAGATTGCATCGCTATGCCTAAATTTTTTCATCTCTAAGAGAGGGTTAGCCTAGATGGGCTCGAAGATTGTTTCTGCATTTTATATTCTATAGTCTATCTTGATTTTATAATTTGAAAAAAAGGCACTAGCACAATCCATTTTTCACTAATTAATCTGTCATATAAAAATATTTAAAAGAACTGAAATTGTTGGGCTTGTGTAACCCAAAGGAGAGAAAAGGTAGAAGGGGTGGAGAGATGTCAAACAGAAAATATTTTTGTGTAAAATATAAAATACCTTCAGATATTTTAAAGATTGCTACCTGATGGAAGAGAAGTTGGACTGAACGCCTTTTTGAACTCAAGGGATGTAATTAGGATTAATGAGGAAAATATCCTAGATTTCTACCCTTTCTCATAAGCAAAACCTGCCTGCCACATGAGGTCCCATGATGACTTAGACTCAGCAAGATGACTGGACCAGAAAACTTAAGATTACTTCCCATTTTAAGAGTCTTTGATTCTGTAATAGACTGGGCTTCCATATTAATCCTGTGAAGGACAGTCTATTTTTAACAAAGTTAAAAACTCTGCCTCAAAGGTATAAAACCATAACTAGCACATGAGTCTTCAATGAATAGGAGAAAAATATATGGGGAAGGGGGTAGAGAAGGGAACATGAGACATCAAAATTCATTCTAGGAGACTCCACAGGCCCCATTTCCAGTAAAGACTGGCTTCTACTCCAGAACTTCCCCATATTCATCACATCTATGATTGGACAGTCAGGAGTGTTGCATGTAATCTCTGAACACCTTAAGAACCCCACATGGTCTCTCTCCTTCTCTTTCAGATGTTCACCTCCACAATATTTGCAGTGATTGGAGTCCTGGGTGCTGGATACTCCTTTATTGTTTCAGCCGTCTCAATCAACAAGGGTCCAAAATGTTTCATGAGCCAAAACAACACATGGGGCTACCCCTTCCAAGACGGGTAAGGTACACCCTGCAATACCAACGTGTCACCACAGTGGGCACCAGGAGGTAAATGCCCAAGGAGGGGCACTGTATAAGGTCCTCCATCTTCAGTTACAAGCTTCAGGCATGTTGCTCCTTTGAGGCAGAGCTGCAGTTGTGCAGTGAAATTCCACAAGATCTCACCTCTTAGTGATCTTGTGATAGACACCAGGAGAAGTTATAAAAGAAGGCACCTCATCCGTTCCATCCCTGGGTCGGGAAGATCCCCTGGACGAGGGCATGGCAACCCATTCCAGTATTCTTACCTGGAGAATCCCACAGACAGAGGAGCCTGGTGCATTACAGTCCATAGCGTCACAAAGAGTCAGACACAACTGAAGCGATTTAGCACTTACTCACTAAGCTGTCCTGAGGGAAGAAGTTGATGTGTCACCACTTGCACTCAAACATTTATTAGCATCAACACTAGGCAACTTATAACATTAATAAACAGAGAGCATTGTTTGAAAATCTTATAATAGAAAATGAGAATGATTACTAGTAAACAGAGCTCAAAGGCCTTCACTGGTATTCATAAACAGAGTGTAAAGACCTCATTGATAGCCTACATGATACTTAATCTTTTAAGGTGCAAATTTACTGAAAACATTGTAGGTTCTTCATGAGAGTTAATGTTACTAGAACTCATTAAAGTAACACTTCATATTTTCAGGTACTTTGTAAAGAACTTTTTAAACAAATGAATTTATAATTTAATCTGCACAACACCCTCAAGAAGTGTGACTTCCCCCCATGAGGCAGGCTGAATAAGTGTGATGTGTTTCACGTCTCTCAGTTAGTAGGGGGCAGAGACCAGGCACAAACTCCTGTCTTCCAACTTTGGGTCTTAGTCTTTTTATATTACACATTCTTCTGCCCCTACCTAGACTGCACCGCTCAAGGCAGTAGACAGTTGCTGTATGTGTCTACTTAAACTTAAGTTCCAATAAATGAAATAAAGCTTAAAATTCCTCAATCACACTAACCATATTTTAAGCACTCAGGAACTGCAGATGGCTATTATTGACCATATTGAACACTGCAGAGGTGGGACATTCCCATTAGATAGGGTTACACTAGACTCTAACTTCCAAGAGGGCTGGGATGGCCTCTGTCTCATTCATCATTACAACCTCTCTGTCTGGCACAGGGACTGACATATCTAGGGAGTCAGAAACTAGAGTTGTTGGGTTTCCTGCACACAGAGGATGGGCCCATGCCTAAAAAAAAAAAAAAACCTATAGGACATCAATTCATTAAGTCAAATCCCTAGTTATCGATGTATATGAGAGGTTACAGAATCGCAGGAGCAGGCTCCAGACAGATGAGATGGAGGTGGCTGGTTCTTACGACCTGAGGTCTCAGTTTGTCCACAAGGATTTCACATGAACTATCCCCACCCTTCTCTGTAGTTACAAGCCCCCTACCACCCTTATGGTGCATGTAGCAATTGCCATGAGTGTTTATGTTGCTGTGGCAAGCCCTGTTCGCTTTACAGAGGACCGCTGTGGGCTTGACTTGCTTGAATGTAGCATTCAGAAGGCATGAGGCTGAGCCATCTCCTGAGGTCCTTCCATGGATGGAGCCCTCCTCCCGCCCCAGGGGCATACCTACAAAGCTACACATTACACCGCCTTTCAAGGATCCTTCTCCTAGTATTTCTATGGACAGCGTTTATCCTATAACGTGAACGGTACCCCCCTTGATGGATCTGAAAGCAATTAGAATACATCTACGTCCAAAACAAAGGAGAGAGAAACACAAGAGATGCCAAGTTACACCCCAAGGCAGTACAGTGGTCTCATATTGTTCTGGCACCCTCATACCCAGCTTGGGGTGGGCTGGCACTGATGTTCCAGGTCAGGACAGAGACAGCTGGTCTATGGGTCTCCACAGGAAATATCAGCTTGGGAGAAGGACAGGAAACCACTTTCCTGTTTTTCTCTCTTTTTTTTTTGAATTAGAGTATAGTTGATTTACAACATTGTGTTAATTTCTGCTGCACACGCTAAGTCACTTCAGTTGTGTCCAACTCTTTGTGACCCCGTGGACTTTAGCCCACCAGGTTCCTCTGTCCAATGGATTCTCCAGGCAAGGATACTGGAGTGGGTTGTCATTCTCTTCTCCAGGGGATCTTCCTGACCCAGGGATCTATTCCGCGCCTCTCACGTCTCCTGCATTGACAGTTGGGTTCTTGACCACTAGCGCCACCTGGGATGTCCCAATTTTTGCTGTACAGCAAAGTGATTCGGTTTTACATATATATATATATATATATATATATATATATATATATATATATATATATATATACACACACACATTCTTTTTCATATTCTTTTCCATTCTGGGTTCTTTGGTAGCTCAGATGGTGAAAAATTTGCCTGCAATGAGAGACCTAGGTTCAATCCCTGGATCAGGAAGAACCCCTGGAGAAGGGAATGGCAACCCACTCCAGTATTGTTGCCTGAAGAATTTCATGGACAGAGGAGCCTAGTGGGCTACAGTCCATGGGGTCACTCAGTCAGACACGACTGAGCAGCTTTAATTTTTTCATTTCATTTTCCATTCTAGTTTATTTCAGGATATTGAATATAGTGCCCTGTGCTACACAGTGAGACCTTGTTGTTTATCCATCCTATATACAGTAGTTTGTATCTGCTAATCCTGAAGTCCCAATTCATTCCTCCACCACTCCCCTTCCCCGTGGCAACCACAAGTCTGTTCTTTATATGTGTGAACCTGTTTCCATTTCATAGATAAGTTCACATGTGTCATATTTTAGATTCCATGCATAAATGATATCCTGTGATATTTGTCTTTCTCTGTCTGGCTTACTTCATCTAGTATGATAATCTCTAGGTTCATCTATGTTGCTGCAAATGACAATATGTCATTCTTTAATGGCTGAGTAGTATTCCATTTGTATATGGACTATATCTTCTTTATCTATTCATCTATCCATAGATATTTAGGTTGAAGATACCACTTCTCAAAGTCTTCTGCATCCATCCTGCTGAAGCAAGTTTGCATTCACATCAGACACCTGTATCACACATTACTCTGTGAGAGATCCTTTTGCATGTATCATTTTATTTACCCCTCTCACAGCAGCTAACCCATCCATTAAGAGGTATTGGATTCAGTTCAGTTCAGTTCAGTCACTCAGTCGTGTCCGACTCTGCAACCCCATGAACCGCAGCATGCCAGGCCTCCCTGTCCTGTGATCAGATTGGCTACAGCGGTTTAATAATAAAAACAGAATAAACTGTGCAGAAAAGCAGGCACACTTCAGAATTCTCCCACTCATCCCCTTTTTGCCAAAAGGTTTTGATAGTTATCAAAAGGGAGAAAGGTTTGTATACTCACACATTTGCATAGTAGCTTCAAACTATAATATTAAAAATTGCTGCATTTGGATTTATTAGAAAATCATACATACTATACACTCTGCAGGTGATTTATAAGATAGAATGATTTTGACTATTCGTGCTCTTTCCCATCAGGCCCTGACTGTAGGATTTAATCACACATAAAATGCAGGTCCACCCTTGGTATGCAATATGCCACGATTGCTACAGAAGGGCTTTCAGGAGGACGGGTGCAGACATGCATCTCACCACACCCTCTGCCACCTGGCAGGCTTTCCTCAGCACCCATTCTCCCCTACATCCCGCGTCTTTCCTCCTTTATGGCCTTATCTCCTGCAACCAGCTCCAAACCTTCCTTCCAGCTGCAGAGGCTCATTTCAAGTTTCTTATAAACAACCCTCGAATCTTGTGCTGCCTAGTATTTTCAGTCAAAGTGGGAGGGGGTAGTGGGGTGAATCGGGAGATCGGGATTGACATATACACATTATTATGTAAAAAACAGATAACTAATGAGAACCTACTGTGTAGCACAGGAAACTACTCAACGCTCTGTGGTGACCTAAACGGGAAGGAAATCCCATTAAAAAAGAGAGGGGATATACGTATATGTACAGCTGTACACTTTGCTGTACTGCAGAAACTGACACTATATAAAGCAACTATACTCCCATAAAAAAAAAGTAAAACAATAAAACATTAAAAAAAAAAAAAGAAAGTGCTTCCACCCACAATGTTTCATTTCAGCCTCACTAAAAGCTCTCCTTCAGAGGTGATTCAGCAGAGGTCCAAAGAGGACAAATGACTTGCCCAAGGGAATGCTATTCTTAATGATGGAAGCTCCAGTCCCAGTTTTCTGACTTGAGGTCACAATGCTTTTTCAACACTGTATTGATTTGCACTGTCTGATTTTTGTAGAGTCCATTTTGAAAAGTCCAGGGGCCTTTTGTCTGTCTCCAGTCATTTTTACTATCCCATGGATTCATCCATCGGATCCCAGTGTGGAGGCATCAGAGGAGTTACGGTAGCTCCAAGTGTAACACACATACACAGCTACTTAGTGAGTGGGAAGGAATAATCACGTGTATGAGACTAAAGGAAAGGACGGACAGTTTCTCTCATCACCCAGTGGCAGCAGCAGAACCTTCCCTTCTCCTCTCCGTCCTCCTCCACCTCCTCCTCCTTATGATAATTAAAGTCCAAGTGTTTTTGCATGAATTATTTCACTTAATCTTCCTAATAAATCTCAGAAGATTTTTTTCATCCCTAGAGTAGAAAAAATATAGTTAAAAGGTTAACTTGCCTGGGGCTCCACAGCTAGTAATTAGAAGAAGAATTTAAAAACAAAAGTACCTGATGGGACCTCACTTTTTGCTGAAATCTGTCTCAGATATGGAGCAGAGGACAGACCTGGTCCCCTGCCCCAGTGAGCACATGGTAAGTTAGAGTGTTAAGAGGGAACGGACCTGCCAAAAGGGCTAAATGAAGTTGCACAAGGGAAACTTCTTGGAGGAGGTGACAGAGGATGATCTTAGAAGATGTGCAGAAGCATGTCTTTTGGAGAGGAGGGGAAACAGGTTTCAAGCAGAGAGAAGAGAAAGTCCTGAGGCTACTTTGAAAAGGTTCCATGTGCTCATAGAATGTCAGATCACTGAGTGGCCAGAAGCTCAGGGTGAATGTTGAGGGGGGAGCAGAGGGACGCCACAGGAGGGGGTGATGGAGACACAAGTAGACCTTCAAGACATTGGGGGACAGCAGAGGACTTCAAGCAGGCTAAGCCATGGCCACTTGGGAGTTTTAGGAGGATCATGATGTAGTGATGTGGAGGATGAGAAAAGGACTCCGTAACTGACAGAGAGAGCAAAGCAGGAGGTTGAAGGAACAATCCAGATAAGATTCTGAGCATCTCTAAGGCAGTGGAACTGGGGCTCAAAGGGGGAGAAATTTCAGAGACTGTCTGAGATGGAATCATCAGGATTAGGAATGAGAAGAGGGAAGGTAATCAAGGTGAACTTTGAGGTTTCCAGCTTGGGGCACAAAATTCAGGGCTCTTCAAGAGTATAGAATTTAGTTCTGTTTTCCTTAGAAGTGCCTGTTGTTGATCATCTTAAAGGAACAAAGGCAGTTAACTTTTTCAGTCACGGGAACCATACTGAAGAAGCATCCTAGAAGGAAAAAGAAACCTCGGACATTCTGAGATAAGCCCTCCTGGCTTCCTTTGAAGTAGGACCTCCTCCCATCCAAGGTCTTCCTTTCTGAGACAATTGGCCAATCTACCTTGACCCTGAGCTGCTGAAAGGGAAGCAGCTGGCACATGGCGTGCAAACAGCTGTGGGAGGGAATGCAGGAGGCCAGACCAAGGACAGTCAGCAGTGGGGGTGGGACAGGGGGCACCGCCAAGCACAGCACTGCCAGCTCAGGCTGCAGCCCTCCCTGTTCCCTGAGGATGGAGTTCAGGGGTGAGGAGAGTGCTCTCTCACCAGGCACAGAGCTGAAACCACTCAGCGCTCTGCCTGGACGTCAAGTTATGACCATCTGCAGCCGCTCTTCGTGATTACTTCTTAGCAAGGAACTGCTGTGAAAACACTCCCCAGAGCAGAAAGTCACATAGATGGGGTGAGATGAGATTGCAACAAAATGTTTCCAGCTTTCATGAGGCAGGAAAGCCCCAAAGATGTTAAGATGCGGCTTTGCCCTTGACCTGACCAGACTTTGGGTCCGGTCCCATCCTAGTGGTATGAGCTTGACAATCACACCTCTTAGCTCTTTCTCTGTGAAATGGGGTGACAGTAAGATATACCTCACAGGTTCAGGCAAGAATGAAATAACATGATGTACATAATGTTCAGTTCAGTTCAGTCGCTCAGTCGTGTACATAATGTAGCACTTGCTAAACATTACTATTCATTTTTATGAATATAAAAAATTCATTACCTTGAATGGAATATATTATGATGCATTAGAACTTTCTAAAATGTTATGTTCTTATAATAATTTTGTGATTAATTTCTGTCTTTTCAACCAGCCTCATGAGGGTTCAAAGAGAATAATCTCTTTATGATGTTATGTTGTTGTTCAGATGCTAGGTTATGTCTGAGTTTTTTGTCACTCCATGGACTGTAGCCTGCCAGGCTCCTCTGTCCGTGGGATTTTCCAGGCAAGAATACTGGAGTGTGTTGCCATTTCCTGCTCCCATGGACCTTCCCAACCCAGATATGGAACCTGTGTCTCCTGCATTGGCAGGCAGATTCTTTACCACTGAGCCACCGGGGAAGCTCTTATTATGGTACAGGGAAGCCTTGATTGACATACTGCTAGAGATACTATATATACTATTAAAGATATATAGATCAAATTTCATGAAGTAATATTTTAATTATTCTAAAGGAGTGACATTACTCAAATACAGGCCGTGTGTGTAATGATTAAGAGCAATGGCTTTGGAGTCAGACAGAAGGAAGATCAAAGTCAGGCATTTACATTCCCTAGCCTTAGCTTCTTTTTTCTTTAACACTTTCTAAATATTTAATGTCTTTTTTTTTAGTAGTACATTTTTCATAACCAAAGTATAGTTGATGTACAACATTGTATAAGTTACTGGTGTACAATGTAGAGATTTGTAATTTTAAAGGTTATACACATTTATAGTTATTATAATTCCCCGTGTTGTCCAATATAGCCTGTGGCTTATTTTATGCCTAATTGTTCGTACCTCTTAATGCCCTCCCCCTATGTTGCCCCTCCCCACTCAACTTCTCAATCTGTGTATCTGTTCATTCACTCAGTAACTATTTCCTGGGGGCAACTGTATGCCAGGCATTGTTCAAGGAAAGTAGTACCTTCTTGTAGGATTGGGAGGAATGGTGGAACACGGCTGGCTCAGTGCCTGGAACATGGGTGGGACCCTTACAGGAAAGCTGGCCATTTATTGAACACTCCCTGTGGTAGAACCGGGGACAGAGATGAGAGACAGAGGTGGGGGCCATGGTCTCTACCCCTGTGGGTAGTCGCAAAGACAGACAAATAGAGGACAGCTCAAGGTCCCAGGCGCTCCGTACAGAGGGAACCCAGAGAGTTGAGAAGCACCGAAGGGGTGCCACAGCCAGCTGAGGTCACGAGGAGAGTCAAGGGGTCGAGGAGAGAGGAAGTGGCACCTATTATGCAGGCAAAGCACCTGGGCTCCCCTGCTCCTTCCCTCAGCAGCCTTTGCTGCTGGTAAGAAGTGAGTTGTATGAAATCCATGGCGTTGACTCTGAGGTTGATGGAATAACTGCCGCCTAGTTGGGACTGCCTTCACAAATGATAGGATTCAGGGAGTTTAAACTGTCTCAGATCTCTTCAATACAACAGAATGTGGGAGTATGATTAGCCTCCAGATCCACGAAAAATTAGGGAGCCCTTTCACCTGGGGTTGGAGGGCTGGAAGCGGCAATCAGTCCAGGGATCTGAGACTCTCAGAACCTGAGAGTTTGGGGGTAAAGGAAAAGGGCCTGTGGAACAACTATCCGTGAGGATTTGTAAGGGGTGATACAGCTGCAGGAGTGAAACTGAAAGGATCTGTCCACGCAACTCAGTCGTTGCGTCCTAGCTTCCCCGTGAGTATTTCACCAGTCTTACCACCAGAGGGCACTGTCATCCCGCCACTGGACAAATCCTTTCCACAAGGGCAGGAACTCAGGATTGACAATTAACTTCATTTTAGGATCTTTTCCTCATGAAAATGTGGCTGGGATATATTGCCTTTTATTACCTCTTATAATCACCAAGTTGAAAATGGTAAAGATAAGAGAGACTGCATGGAAAAATGCAGAAAAGAAAAATGGGTGTTTTAAAAATAACATACTGAAGTCTTACCTGCTGCTGCTGCTGCTGCTGCCGCTGCAGCTGCTAAGTCGCTTCAGTCGTCTCCAACTCTGTGCGACCCCATAGACGGCAGCCCACCAGGCTCTGCAGTCCCTGGGATTCTCCAGGCAAGAACACTGGAGTGGGTTGCCATTGCCTTCTCCACTGTGTGAAAGTGAAAAAGTGAAAGTGAAGTCGCTCAGTCACGTCCGACTCGTAGCGACCCCATGGACTGCAGCCCACCAGGCTCCTCCATCCATGGGATTTTCTAGGCAAGAGTACTGGAGTGGCTTGCCATTGCCTTCTCCGGAAGTCTTACCTAGTAATACGTAAAGTATATTACTGAACGTTCAGAGTCATGCAGTTGTTCTCAGCCCATTTTATAGATGAAGAAACCAATGGTAAGGGCAGGGGTCAGGGGATGTTAGATGAGTTGTGTGAGGAATACAGAGCCAGTAAGAGGAATACTCGACTTCAAACTCGGGTCCGTCTGAATTCAAAATACCAGTCTTTTTCCTTTAGCCCACACTACTCAGCTTAAGCAAAGTAGTTAACAATATTAGGGTTTGCTGCTAAGTCACTTCAGTCATGTCCGACTTTGTGCAATCCCACAGACGGCAGCCCCCGTCCCTGGGATTCTCCAGGCAAGAACACTGGAGTGGGTTGCCATTTCCTTCTCCAATGCATGAAAGTGAGAAGTAAAAGTGAAGTCGCTCAGTGGTGTCCGACTCTTAGCGACCCCATGGACTGCAGCCCACCAGGCTCTTCCATCCATGGGATTTTCCAGGCAAAAGTACTGGAGTGGGGTGCCATTGCCTTCTCTGATATTAGGGTTTATTGAGCACTTACTATCTACTAGGCTCGGTTCTAAGCACTTTACTAGTGTTAACTCATTTAATCCTCACTTTAGTCCTTATTTAACCCTATGATTTGATAGATATTGTTATTCCCACTTTCCAGGGAGATACACAGTCACAGAGCCAGTAAGCAGCCAGGGCTGTATTCTTGTGGGAAGGTGTATCAATGCAATATGCAATGCTTTATCTTTAAATCAAGACTGGCTCATTCTTTCATTTATCCCTTCTGGATAAAGGAAATGTCTTCTATCATTTCAAAGATTTTTCAAAATCTTAACGCAAAATATATCTCAAGTTAGTGTGTACTGATGCGCTGGAGAAACCGTCAGAGACAGATGGTCAAAAAGATCTAAAAACAATGAGATGGGTGTTCCTTTAGTAGCCAGATAGTTTTCTACAGAGATTCTGAAAAGAGGGTGGATTCCTAAAGCAAAAGGGAAAAACCAATTTGGGGCTCTAAGAATGTGAGAAGGAATTATAATACTACAGAAATTTTATCCCTTTACCCTCATTTTTGTCTTTTAAGCATACTTCACGTTTCTCCTTTAAAGCACAATGCCTTTGAATTGTGATGGACTCTTAATAATATATTATATATATTATATTTTAATATATATAATATTAAATATATACTTAATATATGTTTTAATTTATATATAATATTATATATATATGCTATATATGGTATAATATATACTATTTTATGGGGGAAGGCAATGGAACCCCACCCCAGTGCTCTTGCCTGGAAAATCCCATGGATGGGGGAGCCTGGTGGGCTCCAGTCCATGGAGTCGCTAAGAGTCAGACACGACTGAGCGACTTCACTTTCACTTTTCACTTTCATGCGTTGGAGAAGGAAATGGCAACCCACTCCGGTGTTCTTGCCTGGAGAATCCCAGGGACGGAGCCTAGTGGGCTGCCGTCTATGGGATCGCACAGAGTCGGACACGACTGAAGCGACTTAGCAGCAGTAGCAGCATACTATTTTATAAATATATTGTAATTTCCCCTATTTCAAAGTTTTTATAAAATATGTAATAAGGCAGCAGATTATTATTTTCTTCTAGTTAATTAAACCTTTTTGCAGGTGGAATCCATATATTGTCACAAAAATACAGCTGAGTCAGTTCACAGTTTGACTGGAAGTAGGCCTCAAAAGAATCGAGCCCTTCCCTTTAACTATATGACACGATTGTACTTTCCATGGCTTCAGAGGGCCACTAGAGGTGGGTCATTTGCCAGAAGTTCAAAGGGTCCCTGTGGGCAATAGTAGGATAAAGGCCGTGGACATTTGTAAGATTGTCTTCCTGGTGTGTCTTCATTTTCATGACCCCTTAATACATATTTGATTTGCCCATCTGCCTGGTCAGCTCACAAAAATCACTCTGTCACTCAGTAACTGTGTGAGCTGGGTAAGTCACTTAACCTTTCTTTGCCTCAGTGTTCCCATTTGTGAAACGGGAGTAAAGAACCATGAAGTCTCCAGAAGAGGGTCCAGCACATAGTAGATACTCAATAAAATTGTTAGGTATTGCATTTGAATGTGTTGTTAGTATGGGATTCTTTTTCTTAGGAATCTTAGGTCTTGGATAGATCAGATCAGATCAGATCAGTCGCTCAGTCGTGTCCGACTCTTTGCGACCCCATGAACCGCAGCACGCCAGGCCTCCCTGTCCATCACCAGCTCCCGGAGGTCACTCAGACTCGCATCCCTCGAGTCAGTGATGCCATCCAGCCATCTCATCCTCTGTCGTCCCCTTCTCCTCCTCCCCTCAATCCCTCCCAGCATCAGAGTCTTCTCCAATGAGTCAATTCTTCGCATGAGGTGGCCAAAATACTGGAGTTTCAGCTTTAGCATCATTCCTTCTAAAGAAATTCCAGGATTGATCTCCTTCAGAATGGACTGGTTGGATCTTCTTGCAGTGCAAGGGACTCTCAAGAGTCTTCTCCAACACCACAGTTCAAAACCATCAATTCTTCGGCGCTCAGCCTTCTTCACAGTCCAGCTCTCACATCCATACATGACCACAGGAAAGACCATAGCCTTGACTAGGTGAACCTTTGTTGGTAAAGTAATGTCTCTGCTTTTGAATATGCTATCTAGGTTGGTCATAACTTTCCTTCCAAGGAGTAAGCGTCTTTTAATTTCATGGCTGCAGTCACCATCTGCAGTGATTTTGGAGCCCAGAAAAACAAAGTCTGACACTGTTTCCACTGTTTCCCCATCTATTTCCCATGCAGTGATGGGACCAGATGCCATGATCTTCGTTTTCTGAATGTTGAGCTTTAAGCCAATCTTTTCACTCTCCACTTTCACTCTCATCAAGAGGCTTTTTAGCCCCTCTTCACTTTCTGCCATAAGAGTGGTGTCATGTGCATATCTGAGGTTATTGATATTTCTCCTGGCAATCTTGATTCCAACTTGTGTTTCTTCCAGTCCAGCATTTCTCATGATGTACTCTGCATATAAGTTAAATAAACATGGTGACAATATGCAGTCTTGACGTACTCCTTTTCCTATTTGGAACCAGTCTGTTGTTCCATGACCAGTTCTAACTGTTGCTTCCTGACCTGCATACAGATTTCTTAAGAGGCAGATCAGGTGGTCTGGTATTCCCATCTATTTCAGAATTTTCCATAGTTTATTGTGATCCACACAGTCAAAGGCTTTGGCATAGTCAATAAAGCAGAAATAGATGTTTTTCTGGAACTCTCTTGCTTTTTCCATGATCCAGCGGATGTTGGCAATTTGATCTCTGGTTCCTCTGCCTTTTCTAAAACCAGCTTGAACATCAGGAAGTTCACGGTTCACATATTGCTGAAGCCTGGCTTGGAGAATTTTGAGCATTACTTTACTAGCATGTGAGATGAGTGCAATAGTTCGGTAGTTTGAGCACTCCTTGGCATTGCCTTTCTTTGGGATTGGGATGAAAACTGACCTTTTCCAATCTTGTGGCCACTGCTGAGTTTTCCAAATTTGCTGGCATATTGAGTGTAGCACTTTCACAGCATCATCATTCAGGACTTGGAATAGCTCCACTGGAATTCCATCACCTCTACTAGCTTTGTTCGTAGTGATGCTTTCTAAGGCCCATTTGACTTCACATTCCAAGATGTCTGGCTCTAGGTCAGTGATCACATCATCATGATTATCTGGGTCTTAAAGCTCTTTTTTGTACAGTTCTTCTGTGTATTCTTGCCACCTCTTCTTAATATCTTCTGCTTCTGTTAGGTCCACACCATCTCTGTCCTTTATCGTGCCCATCTTTGCATGAAATGTTCCTTTGGTATCTCTGATTTTCTTGAAGAGATCCCTAGTCTTTCCCTTTCTGTTGTTTTCCTCTATTTCTTTGCATTGATCACTGAAGAAGGCTTTCTTATCTCTTCTTGCTATTCTTTGGAACTCTGCATTTAAATGTTTATATCTTTCCTTTTCTCCTTTGCTTTTCACTTCTCTTCTTTTCACAGCTATTTGTAAGGCCTCCCCAGACAGCCATTTTGCTTTTTTGCATTTCTATTCCATGGGGATGGTCTTGATCCCTGTCTCCTGTACAATGTCACGAACCTCATTCCATAGTTCATCAGGCACTCTATCTATCAGATCTAGGCCCTTAAATCTATTTCTCACTTCCACTGTATAATCATAAGGGATTTGATTTAGGTCATACCTGAATGGTCTAGTAGTTTTCTCTACTTTCTTCAATTTAAGTCTGAATTTGGCAATAAGGAGTTCATGGTCCGAGCCACGGTCAGCTCCTGGTCTTGTTTTTGCTGATTGGATAGAGCTTCTCCATCTTTGGCTGCAAAGAATATAATCGATCTGATTTCGGTGTTGACCATCTGGTGATGTCCATGTATAGAGTCTTCTCTTGTGTTGTTGGAAGAGGGTATTTGCTATGACCAGTGCGTTTTCTTGGCAAAACTCTATTAATCTTTGCCCTGCTTGGATAGATAGTGCTGCAAAAAGTGCTGCAAAAGAAAAATCACTGTGGTGACTTTCTAGCCTAGGGGATTGCATACTTTTTAACCAGTGTCTCTTTTCTCTTTCATGTCCCTGACAGAGATTACCTTGGGAACTCTGGCTTATGGAACAAGTGCCAAAAGCCTAGTGACGTGGTTCCTTGGAATCTGACCCTCTTCTCCATCCTGCTGATCATAGGAGCAGTTCAGATAATTATCTGTGCCATCCAGGTGATCAATGGCCTCCTGGGGACCCTGTGTGGAGACTGCCAGTGTTGTGGCTGCTGTGGGGTAAGCTGAGATATTTGGTCAAGGCAGGCCACCCGCGCAAATGGGACGAGGGGGTGGAAAGAGTGGCGGCTGCAGGATCTCCAACCAGGCTGGAAGGTCCACGCAGCTCCTCTCTCAGCCAAGGGAAACTCTGCTCTCTATGAAGCTATTAATAGCATACCTAGGCTGAGGCTGACCACAGTTTCAGTCTTACCAGCACCTGACCATAGTTTTGAAGGCAAAGGACTCCACACACGTAGAGAAGTCTATGATAATGTCTGCATGAAGATTCTCAGGAAGTGGACATCTGTTATAGCAAGACACATCATGGTCTGTTCCCAAATGTTCTCTTTCCTAACTCGATCTACACTAAGTTGATCTACACAGTGTGTTAAATTTGTCAAGTAATACATGAAGGGTATTTTCTTCCCCTTGGAAAAGATATGGAAGAGAGAAATTGTTCTTATGTGCAAAAAATTGTGGAAATCATTAGGGATTTCCTCTCCAAATATGACTGTAAATTATCGACACTATGAAAAATAAACCTATGGACAGTAAACCAAGGTGATTATTTTAACTACTGAATAAGCCAGATCAGGAAATTATTTCATACACATGAAGTGATTTTTTAAACACAGATTAAAGTATGAGGAAAAAATTAAATAGGACTCAAGTGTTGGGGACTTCCCGGGCAGTCTAGTGGTTATGACTCTGCAATTCCACCGCAGGAAGCATGAGTCTGATTCCCAGTCAGGGAAGTATCACACGATCCTGCATGTGATGTGTTGTGGCCAAAAAAAAAAAAAAAAAAAGGTTAGCTAGAACTGCTGCTGCTGCGAAGTCTGCTAAGTCGCTTCAGTCGTGTCCGACTCTGTGCAACCCCATAGACAGAAGCTCACCAGGCTCCCCTGTCCCTGGGATTCTCCAGGCAAGAAAGCTAGAACTTCAGAGTTCCCTTATTGGGGAATTATGTAAACAAGTATAAATAAAGGTCTATCTACTTAATATAATATCATACCCAAATTAAAAATGATCCAAATAATTTTTTCAAATAATTCCTATAAGCAATATGTATAAAAGTCAACAGTTGTGTGTGTGTGTGTATGCGTGTGCACAGAAATCTAGGAAGGTGTTCAGTTAGGACATCTGTGCCCTGGCCTTGTCTTTCACCCACCAATTTCTTCAGTTATGTGATTCTTATATATCCTCCCAGAGTTTTGTTGTTATTGCTTTCATTTCCTCTACCTTAAAAGGATTTTTTTCAAAACTGTAATACTGAAAATGCTTATAATGTTATTTAAAAAGCGCAATATACAAAAATATATACAGGACACACAATTATATAAATTTTAAAAATCAGTATTCTAAATGGGAAAAGAATCTAAAACACAATAGTACATGTATATGTGTAACTGAGTCACCTTGCTACACACCTGATACTAAGACAACATTGTAAATCAACTATTTGTGTGTGTGCTTAGTCGCCCAGTCTTGCCCAACTCTGTGCGACCCCATGGACTGCAGCCCACCAGGCTCCTCTGTCCATGGGGATTCTCCAGGCAAGAATACAGGAATGGGTAGCCATGCCCTCCTCCAGGGAATCTTCCCGACCCAGGGATCGAACCCAGGTTTTTCACATTGCAGGCAGATTCTTTACCAACTGATCCACCAAGGAAGCCCAACTATACTATACTCCAATATAAAATAAAATTTTTTAAATAAATAAAATAAAATAAATGAAAACTCAAACACAATGAGTAGAAAAAAGACCTAAAGGAAATCCAACCAAAATGTTTAATGATAATTATTTGTAGGTAAGAAGACTTTGACTTTTTTTCTTCCTTCTAGCTTATATTATTCAAAAATGTTTACAATCATATATTTTGAAATATAAAAAAATATAAATAAAAACTTCTTCCCAAAGCCAAGAGTAAAATGCATATATTAAAAATAAATTTCCCTGACTATTGGATTTTTGTTTTATAAACTTTCAGTTCTATGGTGTTGTATTTAAATTTTTTGGTCTTGAAACACGATTGGGGAAAAAAGAAAACTACCAGTTAGAAATCCATCAAAATTATTTTTACGGTAGTGGTTAAGAGTATTGTGCATTTGAATTTTGTAATTTGTCCAACAAGAATGCAAGCTTGCTAAAGCAGGTAATTCATTTCAAACACTGATATTTCTTTTTCTGCTTTCATGAAAGAAGTTACATTTTTTTAGTTAGGTAGCAAATGTTCATTGCAAGTATAATTGGAAATACAACTGTTCTTCTAAAGAAAGATAGCAGTTTACTAAATCTGAGAATTATTTATAAATTAAAAGCATACCCACAGATCATCAAGCTAACTGAAATAAATCAGACAGAGAAAGATAAATACTATATGATATCACTTACATGTGGAGTCTAAAAAACTCAACTATTGAATATAACAAAAAAGAAGCAGACTCACAGAGAACAAACTAGGGGTTGGCAGTGGGCAATGCAGGGGTGGGGAATGGGAGGCACAAACTTCTCACTGTGAGGTAGGCTGCAACACAGGGAGTAGAGCCAGTGTTTTGTTTTGTAATAATTGTAAATGGAAAGCAACCTTTAAAATTGTATTAAAATTTTTTAAATTAAAAATTACAAAACAAAAAAACACACCCATAGTTGTAGTCAGTTGACTCTTCAGTGACTGTCATCTACTCAGACTCCATATTTTAGCAATTTTAATGAATAAATCACCTGATAGTGAAAAGAAAGCTGCTGAACACTCTAGCTGGCTCTAGAGAATCACAGAGAAGGAATGTACATCACCAGAATTCGCTTCCCTCCTTCCTGCTCCACCTTTTTATTTGGATAACTTCAAATCTATGTAAAATTTTAAAAAACAATACAATGAACACCTGTGCCTTTTCACCTGGATCCACAGACTGTTAAATTTGCTTGTTCTCTGTCTGTACCGTTGGAAAACAATTTACAGACGTCATGAAACCTTACTACTAAATATTTCAGTACACACAAGAGCTACATTGGAGGGGGGCGGGAAACAGTGGTCTGCTGAGGATTCCTGTTTTGTGGGCAGCTCCCCTTTGTACAACTGGTCAGGGTCCCTCCCACAGGAGGACACGAGGGAGTGTTGGGCTCCCAGGTAATCACTCACTTGCTGAGTGAGCTGAGCAAGCTGCCTAGCTTCTAGAAGCTTCGTTCTCCCAGCTGCCTCCTGCCGAACTTCCATAGAGAGGGTGCAGATAGACATCCATCCATTCAGACAAGAAGTATTTATTGAGAGGCCCCTGGCCTGGCACAGTGCTTACATGAGGTAATAGGTGGAAATGTGCTTCAAAATACAAGCTATTGAATGCCAGCTGTGTGGTCTTGGCCAAGTTGGTTGCCCTCAACTGTGTCTTTGCAGTAAAATGTGATTGTTAAACCTACTTCCTAAGGTGCTGAGTGAGTGTCTAACCTGGGGTGATCAATGTGCCTCCAAGTCAGGACTTCTTTGGTGGTAGAGTGGTTAAGACTGTGCAACAGCAGGGGTCCAGGGTTCAATTCCTGGTTGGTGAACTAAGATGTCACATGCCACATGGCACAGCAGGAAAAAGAGAAAATGCATCCATGTCAGTAACTAGAAGGCTCAGTACACTGTACCGTTATTTCCTTAAGAGGATGGAAATCTGTGTAGCAGCCTAAGTTCAAGAAAAGGAACACAGTTCCTGGGTTCCACCTCCCAGGGTTCTCTACTTATTAATTCCTGTCGTCTCTATTTATTAACAATGGCTTCAGGTACATCACTTGAGCCCTCAGTTCCACTTATTAAAAATTAATTTTAATAATAAAGTGAAGCTTCCACACTTCTAGTCTAAATACAGGTAAGTGACAAAGATCTGAACCAAAGGCAGAAAAGGAGAGAAAACATTCAGTAAGTGACCAATAAGGGCAGGAGTAATCAAGACTAAGGGGGGCTTCCCAAGAAGTAGGCTCAATCCCTGAGTTGGGAAGATCCCTAGAGAAGGAAATGGTATCACACTCCAGTATTCTTGTCTGGGAAATCCTATGGAGCGAGGAGCCTGGTGGGCTATAGTCCATGGGGTCACAAAGAGTCGGACACGACTGGGCACACAAGCAAATTAAGACTAAGAGGGGTGATGGGGAGGGGAAAGTACACGCACACACAAATGATGAAATTAATTAATTTTTTCTATCTTCTAGGGAGATGGGCCAGTCTAAACCTCCACGATGAGCTGTTGTAAATTGATGGCGTGTGAGAAGATATATTAAACTTAATTCTTCCCTTCTTGGAGTTGCCAGTTCCTACCTGCTTCCTAACCGACAAAGCTTAGGCAAGCCAGAGTTATTTCTTCTCCTTTCCAACCAGCTCAGTTCAACTTAGAATTTTATGTTAGTTTCAGATTAAAAAAATAGTTTGACCACTTAAGGAATATTTATGAATCTTTCCAATTAGCTTCCTTTTATAATTGAAGAACAGGTTCAAAGCAAATGTTTTATAATTTTTTCTCTAAGAATGAAAAATGTATGAGAACACATATACTGCTGCACTGCTTCTTTGTATATAGAGATGTTAATATCTTTGGAAGTTTTACAGAACTCAAAGGAGTAAATCACATTAAAAATGAAAAGCTAAGATCAATTTTTATTTTTAAGATTTATGGGGAAACAGGATGACTGATATATCATAATTTTTATTTATTGCCTTTTTGAATTACTTGTGACTAATCTTTTGAGCTTGACATCATTTACTAGGGTTTCCTTATGTATTAAATTAAAATCAGAATTCAAGGGTGATATAATAAAGATTGTGTGTTTGCGAGGAAGGAGGAGCAAAAGATTAAATGAAAATTCATGTTTTCTACAAATGCTTCCTCTGAGCAAACAAAACAATGTTTTTAAAAAACTGATTTGGGTAATCATTTTGTCAGCCTATGGCCCAGGATTAAGGTAATAGATTTGTATGATCAGTTCTACATGTTATATTAGGACATTAGCTTTGGTCTTATGAATCAGGCACTAATATAGAATCAAATTCATTCCACTGATTTGAGTTCAAACCCCATCTATCCACATGTCAGCTTGGGGATCCTGGGAAAGTTACTTTCTAAACCTCAGTTCCTCCATCTGTATAAAGGACTACTGAAAAGCAATCAATCATCCAAGAAATGTTGAAGTCCCTCAAGGGGAAACAAAGAGATTTATGTGATTGTCCACATTACTGATATATAATAAAGAGGATTCACAGAGGTTGACACAAGCTAGCCTCTCACTTCTGCACCTGCCAAGCCGATGGGCAGCACTATATAAGTTAGGCACACCAAAAAATGGGTTTCTCAGAGTCACCAAGAAGACAGTTACTAATCACAGTACTGGCCACTCGAGGCTGGGCACTGAAGACACGACATGCTGTGATTTTGCCCTCACTGTAATGAGAACTCTGAGGCCAGAGAGTGCCCTGGGCACCAGCCAAGTTGAAGGAAGAAAGGCAGGCAGACAGACAAGTAAGATCTCATTTGATGGGGGGCGGGGTACTTCCCCGTGGCCCAGTAGTTAAGACTTTGCCTGCCAATGCAGAGTGCAGGCTCAACCCCTGTTTGGGGAGCTAGCATCCCACATGCCTTACTCCCCAAAACTCAGAACATAAAAAACAACAGAAGCAATATTGTAGCAAATTCAGTGAAGACTTTAAAAATGGTCCACATAAAAAAAAATCTTTGAAAAAAGATCTCAAAGGGGGAACTATGAATGCAAACACTCACACACTTACACACAATGTTTCAAATCAGTTTAGACCATTGGTTTTCCAACATGGCTGATCATTAGAATAGCCTAGGAAATGTTCTAAGGCTGATCATTAGAATAGCCCAGGAAATGTTCTAAAATTATGATTCCTGAACCCCAGTTTAGACCTACTACATCTGAAAATCTAGGCACGAGGCATGAAAGTTGTTTTTTTTTTTTTTTTTTTTTTCCCATACTGTAGTGTTTTGAGCTCACCAAGTGATGCTAAAATCCAGCCTCTTTGAGCAACTATTGATTGCTCAATAGTTGATCACAGGCTTGTGGGCATCAGGGGTGACAATGGGTTGGACCCCATGACAGCTTGTCGGGAGCTCACACTTTACTGATGAATATTAATTAATGGAATACGTGCTAGACCCTAAAGGTGACAGAGGTATCTATGGAGGATATTCATCCAAAAGGTGAAATAGAACAAATAAAGAAAGAGAAAGAACAGGCAAAAGATGAGGAAGAGGAGGAGCAAAAAGGAAAGAATAGGCCCAGAGTTTTGAAAAAATCATGGGAGAGAACCATTGAGATTGGTCCCAGGAAAGAAAAAAGTCTGCCTTTGTACAAAATTACTTTGTCCTGTGTTAAAAATACTAATTGGTTGATGTCCACCATAACCCGTGTCAGTCATGGTTCAATCAGAGATTAAAGATCTGTGTGTATAAATTACAAGGATTTTCCTTTACTAATTGTGGGAGCTAAGTAAGCATTCTCTGATAGACCAGGGGTTCCCAAGCTCCAGGATCTAATGCCTGATGATCTGAGATGGACCTGATGTAAAAATAAGAGAAATAAACCACACAATAAATGTAATGCCCTGAATCATCCTGAAGCTGCCCCCACCTATCTTGGCCCGTGGAAAAATCGTCTTCCACAAAGCGAGCCCCTGATGTGGAAACGGTTGAGGACCACTGTTTGCAACTGTTGTCTCAATGTCTGATGCTGGGGCTTGAAGTCCACAGGGCAGAATCTGCGAGGAAAGATGGATGTAAGGGGTGAGAGAGCGTGAACAAGCTGGAACCCACAGCATGAGCTGAAGCCCACGAGGAGGCTCTGAGACCCGTGGCAGTTCTCACTGCCTCTGGCTTCAGCGGAATGGTGTCCTAAAGAAGCTGGAACCAGGGGAGATAAACACTCTGGGTATGGTGGGCCCAGGGATCAGAAGAGCTGTTGATCCCAGGAGAGGTGAGCAGATGTAGACCCTTGTGTCAACAACAAAGTACAGGAACCCCAAGTTGCTGCTGCTTCTTGTCTGCCCTCCAAGGCTGGCAGGAGTCGCTCTTGTGGTGCACCCTATTGGGAAACATAACTTTGGGGCATGCAGTTTGCCCTAGCCATGCTAACATTACAAAGCCACCACACTCAGATGGGAGAAGGGAATTTTTTTTTTTTTAACTTCCTTGACTATGTATATTAGGCATCCCCAATCTCCAGGCTTCAGACCAATACCTCCTATTGGATCAGCGGCAGCATTAGATTAGAAATAAAGTGCTCAATAAATGTAATGAACTTGAATCATCCTGAAACCATCCCTTGCCCCCTGGTTTGTGAAAACACTGTCTTCCATGAAACATTCCCGGTGCCAAAAAAGGCTAAGGACCGCCAGTGTACATGCCGTATTTCTTAGGGTAGATCAGGGCTTCTCAGCCTCCACTCATGAGACGTCTGGGCGAGATGATTCTTTGTTTGTGTGAGGAGAGCTGTCCCGTGCACTTTAGGGTGTCTGGCAGCATCCTTGGCTTCTTCTTACCAGGTGCTAGTAACAACCTCTCCTTCTCAGTTGTGACAACCAAAAATATCCCCAGACATTGCTAAGTGTCCCTGGGAGGAGTTGGGAGGGGGCAAACTCACCCATGTTGAGAATCACTCATCTGCTGCTTGAGGAGAAGAGCCATAGTCCTTTCTCCTGGAAACCAACACAGTGTTTACACATACCCTGTGCCCAGTGACTGCTTGAATCCTCTCATAAGTCCATAAACAATCATTGGCCCCTCATCAAGTGATATACGTACATTGAAAAGGAGATACACTGCTCCTTAAACATTCTGACTTCAGAGCACTGCTTTTTAAAATATATATATATATATATTATTCATTTTTCACTGTGCTGAGTTTTCCTTGCTGCTCGAGGGCTTTTCTCTAGTTGCAACAAGAGGGGACTACTCCCTAGGTGCTGTGTGTGGGCTTCTCGCAGCCGTGGCTTCTCTTGTTGCGGAGCACACGCTCTAGGGCAAGAGGGCTTTAGTAGTTGTGGTATGTGGGCTCAGTAGTTGTAGCCCCTGCGACCTAGAGCACAGACTCAGTAGTTGCTCCACAGCGCGTGGCATCTTCCTTGATCAGGGATCAAACCCTTGTCTCCTGCAGTGGCAGGCGGATTCTTTACCACTGAGCCACCAGGAAAGCCCCTGAGCACTGCTTTTCTCGGTCAAAATACGCTCCCGGGTGATCTTCACTGCTGTGTTTCATGACAATGCTCATGACCTCCACGTCTTTTTCTCCAGTCCAGACCACTGCCTTGCCTGCTAAATGTCTGTTTTTGAATTTCTCATTGGTATCTCAAAGCAACATTTCTAAGCTGAACTCTCCCAGTCCTTCCACACAGGCTTGTCCTGAAATCTTTGTCTTAGTTGGGAGAAGGGAATAGTTTTTTTAATTTTTTTTTTTTTTTACAGTCATCATCTATATCAGGCAGACACAGAAATGTAGGAGACAGCCTCGACATGTCCTAAACACAAAGTTTAGCTTGCCCCTGCCCTATCTATGCTTCCCAGGTGGTGCTAAAGAACCCACCTGCCAATGCAGGAGATGTAAGAGATGCAGGTTCAATCCCTGGGTCGGGAAGATCCCCTGGAGAAAAGAGTGGCAACCCACTCCAGTGTTCTTGCCTGGAGAATCCCATGGACAGAGGAGCCTGGAGGGCTACAGTCCACAGGGTCACAAAGAGTCGGACACAACTAAGCACGCTCGCATGCCCTTTCTATGGCTTCCATCACCTAACTCCCACTGGCTTCTGTCCTTGCTCTGCCCGAAACTCAGGGATCCAGAAATTGCCTGATGTCCTGGGCACCTCCCACCCTCTTTAAAACCCTGGCTTTGTATGTTGTGTTCTGTCTGCCTGGGAACACTCTCTCCCTACTATTCATCAGGGTAACAGCTTCTTCTTCAAGACTCAACTCACACTCTCATCTTATTCTTCCTACATCACTGTACCTCCAGCCAAGTCACAACCCTCCATATTCTCCCATGACATCCCGTATATATGAGAATGATTGCCCTTTGCAGGTTATATCACGTAACACTTCCTTCTTTCCCTCTGGACTGAGGACTCCTCGAACCCAGAAATTCTGTCTCAGTGTTTGTACCTCTTCCCAGCACCGGGCCTGAAACATAGTATTGGCTTGGCCAAAAAGTTTGTTGGGATTTTTCTGTGGGCTGTTATGGAAAAACCTAAATGAATTTCTTGGCCAACCCAATAAATACTCACTGAATGGGCTGTTACCCTGGTTATGGTTCCATGACTAAAATTATTCACCTCAAAGGAAAAAAAAAAGCTGCTCTCTAGCATTTTAGAATCAAGCGTTCGTAACAAAAAAAGAAAAAAAAGAACTTGGCATTCATATATACCCAGAAATCTTGGCAAGTGATATACATGGATAATTTACTTAATCTTCCAAACAACCGGCCAAGTGTTCACAACTGCCCATGGCTTACCCACTGCTTTGTCTTGATGGAGCTTTAATGAGGCTCTTCTCCTCCCCACAGGACCATGAACTCTGCTCGCTTCCAAGCCTAAGCAAGCACTACATCATTCCTTCTTCAGCTTATCTGGGAAATGGGCTGCCCCAGTTAGACACTGTTACTGTCAGACCCAGCCATCATGCACACTTGCTCACCTAACTTCTGATTGCTACTTACCCCTCCCATAAAGGTCTACTTACCCCTCCCATAAAGGAAAGGCCTTTTAAATTTATTTTTGAGATGCCAACATATTTCTGAGATTGGAGATTCTCCCATTGCAATAGTCCTTTTGAATAGTTTCCCTTTTCTAAGTCTGGGTTTGTTTATTTGATACAACTCTTGATAAAGAAACTACAATTAGCCCATTTTGTATGAGACTAAAGTGAAGCTTAGAAAAAAACAAACAAATAAATTTCGCAGAACCTCATAAAAAGCAAGTGGGAAATCCAGGATCTAAGCCTAGAGAGTCTGACTATTTGAGGGTGAGAATCTCTATACTCTCAGCCACTGAGCTCTTTACCCTCCTAATTCTTCTAAAAGCATCTAGGAAGGGATGCTTTGTCACGCTGAAGTTCCACTGTAAAACTGAAAATACTAAAATATTGTTATTTTTTTTAAGTCATGGGAGTTTTCCTTGTGGTTCAGTGGCTAAGACTCCATACTCCCGATGCAAGGGTTTGACCCCTAGTTAAGGGACTGGATTCCACATGCCACAGCTAAGAGTTTGCATGTTTCAACTAAAGATACCTCTGGCCACAACTAAGACCCAGCACAGCCAAATAAATAATTTTTTTTTAAATAAATGAATCAAAATTTTTAAAATAAATAGTCACAATTTATACTGCTCACTATTTCATTCTAAACTGAATTAGTGAAAACTATTAAACCATGATAATCAGAGTCATTATTTTTATATAATCTTTCAAAGCACCTGTATACAGACATCCACCCACAGAGTCCCCCTGGTTGCTCACTTCTGTGTGTTTTATTTCTCAATTATTCCTATTTAATGATTTTCTTCTCTCAGTGTGGAAGAAGCTGGAATGCACAAGCAGAATTCTATAATCCTCAGGGTTAAAAAAGAAGAATAAAGAAAGAAAGGAAAAAGAAAAGGAAAAAAGGAGAGGATGAAAAGAACAAAGAAAGGAAAGAGAAAAGAAAGGCAGGATCCTAAGCAGTCTGCCCCCAGGCCTGCCACCAACAAAGAGTGAACATTTGCAGAGCATGCACTCTGGTGTGGACATCGGTCTTGATGGGCATCAAACCGATTTAATAGTCACAACCTGCTCATCGGAGATAGCTGTGATATTATCACCCTTGAGTGAGGAGTGAGGAAACTGAGGCATGAAGAGAATAAGCACAAGCCCCAAGGTCACAGAAGGAGCTCATGGCAGCGCAGGCTTTAAATCCAGGACACCTGGCTCTAAGCCTGAGCTTTCCCTGACCAGGACCAAGCTCTCCTGCTTGGTACCACCACATATCAACACCAGGATCACCCTCTCCCTGCACTACTACTCCCAGCTTCCTCTTCCCACCAGCCAGGCATAGGTTAAGCTCATTCCCAAGAAAACACGAGCTGAGTTGAAGGCAAATGAGCAGTAGGCACCACAAATAGTGAGCTAAAGAGGAAAAAACACTCAGAGCTGATATCAAAGATCTGCTTCAGAAAATGCTGAGATCTGGGTCACTGCTGAACACGCATCTTCGTGTCCAGGCTTCCTCAGGAGCGCCTGGGTTTGCTGTTCCAATGGGTGGCCATTCCTGGAACAGAGACCCATGGAGAGCTGAATGCTGCCTGAGACTCTCGGTAACTCTGTGGTCTTGGGAAAGCTCCTCAGTCTTCAGGCCTTGGTTTCCTCACTGGTAAGTGAAAGCGATGAGTCAGACCTTTCCAGGTTCCTTTCTAGGAGGAACTAGTGGGCTCGAGTTTGGAGTTGTCAGAAATAGTCTGGCTTGTTATAATCTGGGTCTACAGAGCTTACTTTCTTTGGCTGTTGTTCTTTAGTCACTATATCGTGTCCATCTCTTCACCACCCCATGGACTGCAGCCTGCCAGGCTTCCCTGTCCTGCATTATCTCCTGGATTTGCTCAAACTCATGTCCATTGAGTTGGTGAAGCCACTCAACCACTTCATCCTCTGTTGCTCCCTTCTCCTGTCCTCAATCTTTCCCAGCATCAGGGTCTTTTTCAATGACTTGATTTCCTTAGGATTGACTGGTTTGATCTCCTTGCTGTCCAAGTCTCGAGGGTCTTCTCTAATACCACGGTTGGAAAAGCATCGATTCTTCAGTATTCTGCCTTCTTTATGGTCCAGCTCTCACATCCATACATGACTACTGGAAAAACCATAACTTTGACTATATTGACCTTTGTCAGCAAACTGATGTCTCTGCTTTTTAATACATTATCCAGATTTGTCATAGTTTTCCTTCCAAGGAGCAAGTGTCTTTTAATTTCATGGCTGCAGTCACCATCCCCAGTGATTCTGGACACCAAAAAAATAAAATCTCCAACTCCTTTGGAGAATTTTCTTAAATCCCAAATTCCAAGAATGACCTTATGTTACTGGAGGAAGGATGGGGGATGGGATACTTAGGGAGTTTGTGGTGGACATGTACTCACTGCTACATTTAAAATGGATAACCAACAAGGACCTACCGTATAGCACATGGAACTCTGCTCAATGTTATGTGGCAGCCTGGATGGGAGGGAAGTTTGGAGGGAGAATGGATACATGAGTATGTCTGGCTGGGTCACCCCACTGTCCACCTGAAACTCTCACAGCATTGTTTGTTGGGGACTCCCCTGGTGGTCCGAGTTTCGCTGATAGCTCAATTGGTAAGGAATCTGCCTTCAATGCAGGAGACCCCAGTTAGATTCCTGGGTCAGGAGGATCCCCTGGAGAAGGGATAGGCTACCCACTCCAATACTTTTGGGCTTCCCTTGTGTGGCTCAGCTGGTAAAGAATCCACCTGCAATGCAGGAGACCTGGGTTCAATTCCTGGTTGGGAAGATTCCCCTGGAGAAGGGAAAGGCTACTCACTCCAGTATTCTGGCCTAGAGAATTCCATGGACTGTATAGTTCATGGGGTCACAGAGAGTCGGATGTGGCTGAGCGACTTTCAATTTCACTTTTCCCTGGTGGTACAATGGTTAAAACGATGCATTCCCAATACATGGGACCCAGGTTCAGTCCTTGGTTAGGGAACCAGATTCCACATGCTGAGCCAAGAGTTTGCATGCCACAACTAAGACCCAGCACAGCCAAATTAAATAAATACATATATTTTTAAATAAACCATTGTTTGTTAATCGGCTATACCCCAATACAAAATAAAAAGTTAAAAAAAATAAAAATTTTAAGAAAAGGAAAAAAAAAATCCTCATGTCGAGGCCTCACCTCCAAAAATACTGATTTAATTAAATCGGATTGATGCACATGAATCAGTGCCTTCTCTCTCTTTTATTCTTTAACTCACCAGGAGAGTCTTATAAGGATGCACATTTGAGAACCAAAAGGCTGGAGTGTTTTCAAACTTGAAAGTGAAAGTGAAGTCGCTCAGTCATATCTGACTCTTTGCGACACGTGGACTGTAGCCCATCAAGCTCCTCCATCCATGGGATTCTCCAGGCAAGAGTACTGGAGTGGGTTGCCATTTCCTTCTCCAGGGGATCTTCCCGACCCAGTGATCGAACCCAGGTCTCCCACATTGCAGGCTTTAACCTCTGCGCCACCAGGGAAGCCCTTAAATACAAGAATACGATCTCTCAGAAAACCTCCTACAGAGACACAGAACTTCAGATCCAGAACTAACATCAAAGATTTCAAGGGAGGAAAGGAAGCCGGGTTGAAAGAAGAAGAGGGAGGAGGCGAGTATACACTAAAAATACCTGGAGGGGTTATTCCCAATCAAGTTTGATTCTGTAGGCTTTAAGGGTGGAGCATTTCTGGTAAATTCCCAGAAAATGCAGACACTGTTGTCTCAGAGTCCACACTCTGAGAACTCCAGAGACTTTCACACCCTCTGAAACGGTGTCTATGGGAAGATGAGTATATTTCTTTCCCTCCCATCCTAGAGAAAAAGTTCATAGAGTTCATTAGATTCTCAAAGAGACCCATGACCTCAAAAGATGCAGAGTCAAATTTAGAGTCTAATGGCGAATTTAAAGCTTTTTCTAGGCCAGGTTTAATAGCAGGTGATTTTGTAATTTGTTCAGACTTGACATAGTCCCAGAGGGTGAGTGTGTGTGTGTGTGTGTGTGTGTGTGTGTGTGTGTGTGTGTGAAGTACCTGGGTGTTGCTACCATGCCAACACACCAAACAGTTCACACTCAGCTTCCCACCCAGAAGTTGTATTCAGGCTATCAGGTTGGGGAAGAGGGTAACCATGACAACTTTCCTCAACACCAAATGGGAATATGAGAGGGAAGGTGGGTGGGGGAAATATCCCCAGTGACTCTTTGGAAGCAGAAATAAAATCTCTACAGATAATCATGCTGCCTCATGCCTACTGATGTTGGGGCCCTAAACTTGAGGAAATGAATATTATGTCATCACAATCAGCCTGAAGATCAGTTAAACAACATTTCATCAGCATGAATTATCCTTATCCTCTCATCCAAAATGTGGCATGGGAAGTTCATTTATAAAACTTAATGTATATGCTTTTCAACCTTCCAAAATTTCTGTTTTGGTGAAATGTTTTATGATGTACAAGATACATGAGGACAGCCATGTGCTGTGCTCTGCTAGGTCACTTCAGTTGTGTCTGACTCTTGGTGACCCTATGGACTGTAGCCCCCCAGGCTCCTCTGTCCATGGACTCTCCATGCCCTCCTCCAGGGGATCTTCCCCATGCAGGAATCGAACCCACTCTCATGTCTCCTGCATCGGCAGGCAGGTTCTTTATTGCTAGCGCCACTTGGGAAGTCTCTGGGACAGTCTTCTATGTATATAATTTATAAAGAAATGAGCAGGCAAACATGCATACCTTGGGGGATCCGTGACAGAAAAGTTTAGAGACTACTCATCAGATGTTTGGGCTTCCCTGATGGCTCAAACGATAAAGAATCTGCCTGCGATGCAAGAGACCTGGATTTGATCCCTGGGTTGGGAAGATCCCCTGGAGGAGAGCATGGCAACCCACTCCAGTATTCTTGCCTGGAGAATCCCCATGGACAGAGGAGCCTGGCGGGCTACAGCCCATGGGGTTGCAAAGAGTCGGACACAACTAAGCACAGCACACAGCACATTCATCATGTGTGGTGGTTCTCAAACTTAAGAGTGCACGAGAATGACCTGGAAGTTTGCTAAATAAATACAGATTCCCAGTCCTCGGCCTCATTCAGATTCAGGAAAATTCTCATTCTATTCTGATGTTTTAACCTTGCTCTGAGAATGTCTTATTTTTTCCTTTTTTTTTTTTTTTTCTGTATTCTTAAAAATAACTTTATTCTCCCTCAAAAGCTATAGATCTTCCTGTCAAGAGATATATAGGCGAATGCAAGGAAGGTAACAAAATGTCAATACTCTGCTTGTCCTTCTAGTTCCCCCTCCTGTGATGCTGGCTCCTTCCCCATCCTCGCTTGGCTCTGGTCACACCCTGACAAAGCCATTTGCTGCCCTCTAATGGCAACTTAGCCTAACTGCTCACAGCAGATAATTTCTCAGTGGGCAGGTTTGGCCATCTTTCTAAAGAATACAATTGTAAAGTAATTAGCCTCCAATTAAAATAAATAAATTTATATTTAAAAAATGATGTTGGAAACTTCAAAAAAAGGAATACAATTTTCCTCTGATACCTCCCCCATTGAGGAACATTTTCCAAAAGCATATTTAATTCAAGACACAGAAGTGCAAGCCAACAAGTCAGTCAAAGATGGTGCCATCCTCAGCAAGGGTTGTGGTGTGAAAGACAAGTTCTCTTAAAGATATTCATCCATTCAACAGATATTTTTGAAAATACTTTTGAACAGTATACCAGGTATTGTTCAAGGTGCTAGGCGCTGCTGCTGCTAAGTCACTTCAGTCGTGTCCGACTCTGTGTGACCCCATAGATGGCAGCCTACCAGGCTCCTCTGTCCCCGGGATTCTCCAGGCAAGAACACTGGAGTGGGTTGCCATTTCCTTCTCCAGTGCATGAAAGTGAAAAGTGAAAGTGAAGTCGCTCAGTTGTATCCAGCTCTTCGAGACTCCATAGACTGTAGCCTACCAGGCTCCCCCATCCATGGGATTTTCAAGGCAAGAGCAGTGGAGTGGGTTGCCATTTCCTTCTTCAGCTAGGTGCTAAAGAAAGAAAAATATCTTCTCTCACAGCACTGACAGGTTAATGGGGAGAGAAAATGACATTATATTGTTAGGTGGTGGTGAGAAAAACATGGCCTGGGAAGAAGGGAAGAAAAAGTTTACAGAAAAAAGAGGGAAATGATCATTTATTGACCACCTTTGAATTACTGCATGTTCTACATAAGTCATTTCCCTTGAGCTTCACCACTCTTTCATTGTACCCTCCTTTTATAAAAAAATTGTAACAGCCCAATTTACATGTAAAGAAATTGAAGTTCCACAACACTAGAAACATGGCTGAAGCCATGATGTTAATTAATAGTGGGATGGCACTGACCTTCTTCACTTGTTGTGGGAACAAAGCCCACAGCAGATTTGTAAAGGAGACTGCCCACACCTGCCCTTCCTCAACTCACACACACACCTGCTCCAGGCCCTGTAATGCTGCACAGAATGTGCTTGACTCACCTTTCTCCCTTCATCTTTCACTTGTTCTCACTCTCTGAAATTCTTATTTCACTCTGTGCTAATTCCATAAATGGATTCTCTTGCTAGAGTGCGAGAGTTTGGTGACTGTTAATCTCTGCTTTGCTGGAGCAACCAGGAAGAGATACCCCACGCCCAAGGTAAGAGAAACCCAAGTAAAATGGTAGGTGTTGCAAGAGGGCATCAGAGGGCAAACACACTGAAACCATACTCACAGAAAACTAGTCAATCTAATCACACTAGGACCACAGCCTTGTCTAACTCAATGAAACTAAGCAATGCCTGTGGGGCAACCCAGGATGGGCGGGTCATGCTGGAGAGATCTGACAGGATGTGATCCGCTGGAGAAGGGAATGGCAAACCACTTCAGTATTCTTGCCTTGAGAACCCCATGAACAGTATGAGAAGGCAAAATGATAGGATACTGAAAGAGAAACTCCCCAGGTCAGTAGGGGCCTAATATGCTACTGGAGATGAGTAGAGAAATAACTCCAGAAAGAATGAAGGGATGGAGTCAAAGCAAAAAGAATACCAGCTGTGGATGTGTCTGGTGATAGAAGCAAGGTCCGATGCTGTAAAGAGCAATATTGCATAGGAACCTGGAATGTCAGGTCCATGAATCAAGGCAAATTGGAAATGGTCAAACAAGAGATGGCAAGAGTGAATGTCGACATTCTAGGAATCAGCGAACTAAAATGGAATGGAATGGGTGAATTTAACTCAGAGGACCGTTATATCTACTACTGCGGGCAGGAATCCCTCAGAAGAAATGGAGTGGCCATCATGGTCAACAAAAGAGTCCGAAATGCAGTACTTGGATGCATTCTCAAAAACGACAGAATGATCTCTGTTCATTTCCAAGGCAAACCATTCAATGTCACAGTAATCCAAGTCCATGCCCCAACCAGTAACGCTGAAGAAGCTGAAGTTGAACGGTTCTATGAAGACCTACAAGACCTTTTAGAACTAACACCCAAAAAAGATGTCCTTTTCATTATAGGGGACTGGAATGCAAAAGTAGGAAGTCAAGAAACACCTGGAGTAACAGGCAAATTTGGCCTTGGAATACGGAATGAAGCAGGGCAAAGACTAATAGAGTTTTGCCAAGAAAATGCATGGTCATAACAAATACCCTCTTCCAACAACACAAGAGAAGACTCTACACATGGACATCACCAGATGGTCAACACCGAAATCAGACTGATTATATTCTTTGCAGCCAAAGATGGAGAAGCTCTATACAATCAGCAAAAACAAGACCAGGAGCTGACTGTGGCTCAGACAATGAGCTCCTTATTGCCAAATTCAGACTGAAATTGAAGAAAGTAGGGAAAACCACTAGACCATTCAGGTATGACCTAAATCAAATCCCTTATGATTATATAGTGGGAGTGAGAAATAGATTTAAGGGCCTAGATCTGATAGATAGAGTGCCTGATGAACTATGGAATGAGGTTCGTGACATTGTATAGGAGACAGGTTTCAAGACCATCCCCATGGAAAAAAAATGCAAAAAAGCAAAATGGCTGTCTGGGGAGGCCTTACAAATAGCTGTGAAAAGAAGAGAAGCAAAAAGCAAAGGAGAAAAGGAAAAATATAAGCATCTGAATGCAGAGTTCCAAAGAACAGCAAGGAGAGATAAGAAAGCCTTCTTCAGCTATCAATGCAAAGAAATAGAGGAAAACAACAGAATGGGAAAGACTAGAGATCTCTTCAGGAAAATTAGAGATACCAAAGGAACGTTTCATGCAAAGATGAGCTCGATAAAGGACAGAAATGGTATGGACCTAACAGAAGCAGAAGATATTAAGAAGAGGTGGCAAGAATACACAGAAGAACTGTACAAAAAAGAGCTTCACAACTCAGATAATCATGATGGTGTGATCACTGACCTAGAGCCAGACATCTTGGAATGTGAAGTCAAGTGGGCCTTAGAAAGCATCACTATGAACAAAGCTAGTGGAGGTGATGGAATTCCAGTTGAGCTATTCCAAATCCTGAAAGATGATGCTGTGAAAGTGCTGCACTCAATATGCCAGCAAATTTGGAAAACTCAGCAGTGGCCACAGGACTGGAAAAGGTCAGTTTTCATCCCAATCCCAAAGAAAGGCAATGCCAAAGAATGCTCAAACTACCACACAATTGCACTCATCTCACACGCTAGTAAAGTCATGCTCAAAATTCTCCAAGCCAGGCTTCAGCAATATGTGAACCGTGAACTTCCTGATGTTCAAGCTGGTTTTAGAAAAGGCAGAGGAACCAGAGATCAAATTGCCAACATCCGCTGGATCATGGAAAAAGCAAGAGAGTTCCAGAAAAACATCTATTTCTGCTTTATTGACTATGCCAAAGCCTTTGACTGTGTGGATCACAATAAACTGTGGAAAATTCTGAAAGAGATGGGAATACTGGACCACCTGATCTGCCTCTTGAGAAATTTGTATGCAGGTCAGGAAGCAACAGTTAGAACTGGGCATGGAACAACAGACTGGTTTCCAAATAGGAAAAGGAGTTTGTCAAGGCTGTATATTGTCACCCTGTTTATTTAACTTATATGCAGAGTACATCATGAGAAATGCTGGACTAGAAGAAACACAAGCTGGAATCAAGATTGCCAGAAGAAATCTCAATAACCTCAGATATGCAGATGACACCACCCTTATGGCAGAAAGTGAAGAGGAACTCAAAAGCCTCTTGATGAAAGTGAAAGTGGAGAGTGAAAAGGTTGGCTTAAAGCTCAACAGAAAATGAAGAAAACGAAGATCATGGCATCTGGTCCCATCACTACATGGGAAATAGATGGGGAAACAGTGGAAACAGTGTCAGACTTTATTTTTCTGGGCTCCAAAATCACTGCAGATGGTGACTTCAGCCACGAAATTAGAAGACGCTTACTCCTTGGAAGGAAAGTTATGACCAACCTAGACAGCATATTCAAAAGCAGAGACATTACTTTGCCAACAAAGGTTCACCTAGTCAAGGCTATGGTCTTTCCTGTGGCCATGTATGGATGTGAGAGCTGGACTGTGAAGAAGGCTGAGCGCCGAAGAATTGATGGTTTTGAACTGTGGTGTTGGAGAAGACTCTTGAGAGTCCCTTGGACTGCAAGGAGATCCAACCAGTCCATTCTGAAGGAGATCAGCCCTGGGATTTCTTTGGAAGGAATGATGCTAAAGCTGAAACTCCAGTATTTTGGCCACCTCATGAGAAGAGTTGACTCATTGGAGAAGACTCTGATGCTGGGAGGGATTGGGGGCAGGAGGAGAAGGGGACGACAGAGGATGAGATGGCTGGATGGCATCACTGACTCGATGGATATGAGTCTGAGTGAACTTCGGGAGTTGGTGATGGACAGGGATGCCTGGCGTGCTGCGATTCATGGAGTCACAAAGAATCGGACATGACTGAGCGACTGATCTGATCTGATCTAAATCTCTGCTAATCCCATAAATTAATTTTTTCCATTTATAGTTTAATTAGTCATATCATCATTACTCAGGTAAGAAATCTGAGGGGGACCCAGGGCTTCCCTGGTGCCTCAGATAGTAAAGACTGCTTGCAATGCAGGAAACCTGGGTTGGGAAGATCCCCTGGAGAAGGGGAAGGCTACCCACTTCAGTATTCTTGCCTGGAAAATCCCATACACAGAGGAGCCTGGTTCATGGGTCCTCCAAGACTCGGACACGACTGAGCGACTAAGCACAAGCATTGCAAAAGACGGCCTATAGGAAAACATTGCAGTCTCATGTCAATAGAAGGGCTCCAGAGAACCTATGAGCCATCTATGAGCCATTAACAGAGTGTGTGAGCAGTTTCCTGTGAACAACAGCTAAAGCTTTGGTCAGTTTCCTAAAGTCTCCAGCGACTGTGCAAAAGTCAAATGTGTTGGTTGCTTGTTTCGGTGAATCTTGAAATCTGGGGACATTACAGAGAAAATTTTAAGGAATTCTTCTTTGAGGACCTGAGTGTCCCAGACCTTCTGAAACATCCCTGGAACAAATTCATTCTGTTTTAAGGCCAGACTTCATACAACCATCTCACACCAGTGACCAGAATCTCATCTCAGAAGTCTTTCTGAATGTGACCTAATATATCTGATCTTGATTTTGTATTCATTTTAATATGTCACATATATTTAACTATTTTGGGGAGCAAGACAGATGTCAGTTTCTGCAGATTTTTAACACCTATGGTCCCTTCACATTGAAGGCAGTCCTTCCAGAATGAGATGGTTGGATGGCATCTCTGACTCGATCGACGTGAATTTGAGCAAGCTCCAGGAGTTGGTGATGGACAGGAGAGCCTGGCATGTTGCAGTCCACGGGGTAGCAAAGAGTCAGGAGCAACTGAGTAACTGAACTGAACTTTTATATGTGCTCTCAGTGGAAGTCAAGTAAATTACATTTGCAGAAGCTTTGACGGTCAGATAATATTTAATCATTATGTAAAAAAAAAACAAAACACAGTGCCCCAGAGAAAAACTCAAAATATAGTGGTCACAGTTTTTCATGGGGAATACCATCATATGAATTTTTAATTGATTGCATCCTTAAAAAAGAATAAAAGAAACTTGAGTACACTATAAATGTACAAGTCCTAGCTCTCAACCAGTTTGGCTGCAATGCCTGTCAGATTTACTCACCAGCTAGATCAACCCACTACACGAACAACGTGGTTGGCGCAGTGCTGTCATCCCACTGATTCAGTTCACTTCAGTTCAGTCACTCAGTCGTGTCCGACTCTTTGCGACCCCATGAACTGCAGCACGCCAGGCCTCCCTGTCCATCACCAACTCCCAGAGTCCACTCAAACCCATGTCCATCCAGTCGGTGATGCCATCCAACCATCTCATCCTTTGTCATCCTCTTCTCCTCCTGCCCTCAATCTTTCCCAGCACCAGGGTCTTTTCCAATGAATCAGCTCTTCGCATCAAGTGGCCAAAGTGTTGGAGTTTCAGCTTCAACATCAGTCCTTCCAGTGAACACCCAGGACTGATCTCTTTGAGAATGGACTGGTTGGATCTCCTTGCAGTACAAGGGACTCTCAAGAGTCTTCTCCAACACCACAGTTCAAAAGCATCAATTCTTTGGCACTCAGCTTTCTTTATAGTCCAACTCTCACCTCCTTACATGACCACTGGAAAAACCATAGCCTTGACTAGACGGACCTTTGTTGGCAAAGTAATGTCTCTGCTTTTTAATATGTTGTCTAGCTTGGTCATAACTTTCCTTCCAAGGAGTAAGCGTCTTTTAATTTCATGACTGCAATCACAATCTGCAGTGATTTTGGAGCCCAGAAAAATAAAGTCTGACACTGTTTCCACTGTTTCCCCATCTATTTGATTGATTTGACAGATTTGTTTAAGCAACTAAATTGTCTAGGAAGTTCCTTCTCCCCTATTTTGCAACTGCTTCTCTCTGTTGTGTCCCCTCTGACAGTACTCACTTCCTGAGGAATACAGTGTCCAAATATTAATTCACTCAACAGATATTTACTGTTTGTTCATCCATATGTTCTGGACATTGCCCTAGAGACTGGGGATATAGGGGTCAACAAAACAGACCAGGCTGCCAGCTTCGTGAAAGTTACAAAGTGTTTTTATCAGTTCACACTGCTGCCAACAGGACATTGCCTTCCCACTTTTCCACATCCCAGCTGACCCTTGGTGTTGTAAGTCTGGGAATTTGCAGTTTGATATAAGTGAAATGTTATGTTACTACTATCTTATTTCCATTTTCCTGATTAGTAACAAGGTTGGGAAATTATTTGGCACCTAGTTTTCCATTCTGTAAAATTTCAGTGCATATCCTTACCCCACATTTCCACTGGATTGTTTTTCTGATAGATTTGCAAGAGTTGGCTGTGTATTCTGGATGCTAACCTAGATCTGGTTTCCAGAAGCAGATCCTGATATAAGGTTTCATGTACAGATGGTATACTAAGGGAGTATTATTTAAGAAAAGGATTTATTAAGGAAGTGGATATTTAGAGGAGAAACTGGCGAGAGTTGGGGAAGCAGCACTGGAAAGGGGAAGAAATAGGAAATGTGCTGTCAGGCAATATCCCACAGAAGGTAGTCTTTGCCCGATCCCACAGGGGACTCTGGAATGTGAGTTAAGGCCCACCTGTCATTGGACAAAGTTATGTCCTAGGATGTAAATTCCTATGCATTTCCAGCTCTCTCGTGTATGGGGGCAAAGTGAGTCTAACAATCCTTTTAAAAGAGCCACAGTTGTTAGCTTTTGGAAGTAAAAATACACCATCATGGGGCTGAAATTGAGAGTGAATGTGTTAGTTGCTCAGTCGTGTCTGACTCTTTGTGACCCCATGGACCGTAGCCCACCAGGCTCCTCTGTCCATGGAATTCTCCAGGCAAGAATATTGGAGTGGGTTGCATTTCACAAAAACAGTAAAAAGGAATCTAAGGTAATCTGGGTAATTGAGA
Source organism: Tragelaphus eurycerus (assembly GCA_935064755.1). NCBI lineage: Eukaryota > Metazoa > Chordata > Mammalia > Artiodactyla > Bovidae > Tragelaphus > Tragelaphus eurycerus. The sequence continues at coordinate 17,476,689 of CAKXYN010000006.1, read as the reverse complement.
ACTGACATCACCCACCATAGACAATAATCTTACAAAAAGATCAATTTCACTATTAATTCAAGAATTACAAACTATAATAGTAAGCTATTTTCTATATATCATATTTGCAAAGTTTTAAGAGTTAGTCAAAATTCTTACTGCAAAGAAAAATTATATAACCATGTAAGGATTAGGTTATTAGGTTAGGATTAGGATTAGGTTAACTAATCTTCTTGTGGTGATCATTTTGCAGTATATACATGCTTAAAATCACTATGTTGCATACCATATATTTATATATGATGTCAATTATATCTCAATAAAGCTGGAAAAAATCAGAAAGAGAAGCTAATTTGTTTTGTATACTATAGATAGAAATAAAAAAATATTTTTCATTCAATTTTTGAACTTCATATATTCCACATATATTCATGAACATTTTGTGGGATGTATATGTGGGTGGGTGGGGGACAAAAAAAGTTAATGTTCATACAAATAAAATTTGATTTTCTTTTTTTTTTAGACTGTATATTTATAGCCTCAAACTGGAAAAACAAGAAAAACAACAAGAGTTAGGCAATATCCAGCTCTGGGTTGGCAATGGTGAAAGAGGCCTTTGCATACATTGTTTTTGGAAGTATAAACTGGCATAGACTTGTTTTCAAAAATATTTGACAGAATCTACCAAGATTTAAGATCACATATCTTTTGATATAGTGATCTTTCTGAGGAATTTGTCCTCTAGACATACTCATACAAGAACAAACAGTTGGGACTAGTGGTCCAGGGGCTGAGACTTTGCACACCCAAAGCAGGGAGCCAGATTGCAAATGCTGCAACTGAAGCTCCTGCATGCCACAAGTAAGACCCAGTGCAGCCAAAATAAATAAATACCAAAAGGACAAACTGCTACATCCAGTACTATTTGTAAGAGGAAAAACTGAAAACAACCAACTGACTACCAAGAGGGGACACCCATGCAAAAGGAAACTTATTGTTAAATATAATAAAATACACATGTACTGGCATGGAAGGACGATCTTGAGCTTTTGGATATATTTCTTGCTTACTATGTACCCTTATAAAAATTATTTTACCTCTCTAAGCCTCAGTTTCTTCATCTGCAAAATGAGGACAGTAATGAAATAATAGTGTTGATGTGCAGATTTTATATCAAATGTTTTGTTGAGTGTCACTTAGTAAATGTTCAATATGTATTGGTAATATCATTATTATTCAGAGAAAAAATGAAAGCTTCAAAACTTCACACAGAATTGCTCTTCTTTTGTTTAAAAAAATCCAGCTTATGGGGGAAAAAATCTAACAAACATATTTTTTGAAGGGTGAGATTTGAAAGATAGAGAACTTTCATATTTTTACTTTACACATGTTGGTACTTAGAACACTTTCAACAGAGAGCCTCTCTTAACTTAAAAGTAATGATGAAATACAGTTTTTAAAAAGATGCATGAGGCTTAGACTCTGGACTGTTACTAAGTTGTTTCCCCCAGGATTTCTTTTGTTGTTGAGCCGAGTGCTTCTGCTTAAAAACACTCTGCTACTAAAAGTGCCCTCACATCATAAAGTGTCACCACAGCAAGAATCAGGGGGCTCAAAAGACAGAAGAAATACACTGTCACAGAATGAATGAACTACTTTGGGTTTGACAAGAAGTCACGCTGTGCTTATCACTCAGTTGTGTCTGACACTTTGCGATCCTATGTTCTGTAGCCCTCCAGACTCCTCTGTCCACGGGATTCTCCAAGCAAGAATACTGGAGTGGGCTGCTATGGCCTTCTCCAGGGGATCTTCCCAACCCAGGGACTGAACCAGGTCTCCCGCATTGCATTCTTTACTGTCTGAGCCACCAGGGAAGCCCAAGAAGCCATAGCATATTGTTAATAACAGAGAAACAAAGAAAAATACTATAGTCCTGATGTTTCAGTCAAATCTGCAAGGTTGTTGGAAGGGTTGACTCGGGTTCAATTCCTGGGTCAGGAAGATCCCCTGGAAGAGGAAATGGCAACCCACTCCAGTATTTCTTGCCTGGAGAATCCCATGGACAGAGGAGCCTGGTGGGATATGGTCCATGGGGTTGCAAAAAGTCAGACGCAACTGAAGTGACTCAGCACAAGGACACACACACACTCATAGCTTTTAAAGTCTCAGTGAATTACTTCAAATAAAGTAGAAACCAGAACTCTGGATATTTAGAATATTGAAAACCAGGCATTTGAGCCAAAAAAATGTTTGCCTACAAAATTTTCTTTCCTTCATTGTCTGCCAGGAAGGTTACATAAGCCTTCCTCCAGTACCACCCAAAGCCCTCAGTAAAAAGAACACACACAAATCATGACAAGATAAAGTTCCAAGTGGAAATTCAATTGTATTTATTTTTCTTATACAGAATCAGAGAAGTAAAAACCAGTACCAAACTCCAGGTAATACAGTTTGATTTGACTGATTTTTCTGCATACTCTCCGTATGCATAGCAATTTGAATTAAAAATAAACACACATATATCATATTACAAAATGTAGAAATAATTTTTTAAAAAGTTAAAATACGAACACATAAATGATGTAGTGTGTTAGGGAAACAGTCTCTGTTGATCACCTACTTTCCCAATTAAATTAATCTACAATTTCCTTTTAACAGCTTTTGTTTGTCATAAAAGTTGCGCTTCTGGAAGTTGCTTTCTGTTATGAGAACATCACTTGTCACTAGCAAAACTCTCTCTTTCCACATCACCTTCTTCTCCAGAGAGATTTTCTGCCAAGCTGGAGTCAGTAGCACCCCCAGCACACTGTTTTACTCTGTTTTTACTTATATTGTATAATCAGTGAAAGAAAGGCATACCACATCCTAAATTCTATGGTGAAACACTAACAATTACTTAGATTTAACAGAATTGCAAATAGGTCTTGAAAATGTATTTACTTCAAGGAAATGTGTTGTATCAGGGAAAGAAAATAGCTTAAAAGAAAGATTTCTGAAATTATTTTTCCATTTTTAATCTGGATGAAATGTTGAAATCTACTGATTGACTTAGGACTAAAAAGACATGATATTTGGCAGTCATTTTGTAATAAGAAATATAGTATAAATAGCACCTTATCATGAATTCTGCAGGGGTTTTAACACTTACAATAATAGGAAAGAACCTTTAAAAAGTTGTTTTTAGATTTCTAGCTTTAGTGTTCTTTAACAAAGGCCATATAACATGGCCTCAAAAATAACAACAAAAATTAGATCTGGCTTCATTTATTAGTAAACATGTAGTCAGGATCTGTATCTAATTCTGGAAGAATAATTGTTATGTTCATTAATAAATGTTCCAACTAATTTCACTAAAAAAAAAAATTCTTCTAGTATTTTCTAATGCCACAAGCTTACTAGGAAATTATTTCTAAAAATTGATAATACAAATCATCAATGTTTTAACTACTTAAAAAAAGGAGGGATAATTGTTTCTTTAATGTTTAATAACCTGAAAATGAATCTATAAAAATATTTTTTTAAAATACAGTAACACTGCTCAGTTTTACTAGGTCCCTTGTTTTTGAGTCTTTTTTTTTTTTTTTGCTTTTTCTTAGAAAGAATGTACAATGCTTTTTGCAATTATTGCTAACAGAAGAGAAAAAGAAATAGTGCTCCCTTCAATATAGTAGCAATAGAAACATCTACCCTCATCTCTCAGAGTGTTTTGAGAAAGAGATGGAATCAGAGGAAGAGAAACCATGGGTTCTTCAGGGGGAAAAAGTCACTTCATTGTGTTGGAAGCAACGATAGGTTTAAGCTCTCATCTGCCTACTCACGTAACATCAGCGTGGACAGGGCAACACGAGCACTGTGCCTCTTTCTTCCATATAAAGTGCACCAAAGCCTTCTTTTCTTCTACAACAGTCTTTTGGTACAAAAGTTGTAGGAGAAAATCACTGCTTTGTTCTTTGGGGGCACCTCACACCTCCTTCTCGTCTTGCTTTTGGGGCACTGTAGCTTGTCTATTTCCATCTCACACCTCGTAGCCTTTCCACTGTATTTCCTAACGTTACTACTTCATCTCTGACCTTTACACTTGCCTTCATTCCAACAAGATAAGATGTATTCTGCCTGTCTGTCTTTTGGTAGATGAAAAAGGATCTCAGATCCCCAGCAAATAAGCCCCTTTGGGAATGGAAAGGTTCCTCTCAGAGACCTGCATTATTAATGTCTCTCAAAAAAGATATTAAATTCATAGATTATAAATAATGTCAGTTCAAAATATTAAACAATTGAGGACTTCATTGGCAATGCAGGCAGAGGGCATGCCAGGCGAACCCGATGCTCTCTCTCAGTCCTTAAAAGCTAATAAAAAAACAAAAAAAAATGGTTTTGGTTACATAAGAGGTACTGAGTACATATTTCATGCCTTTCTATACCAACTGTAGCAAACAGGATTAGGATAATACACCTAGGAATCAACTTTAGTGACTTCGGAAACACTAAGGGTCTCCACCATACACCCTCAGGGGGCTTTTTTGACCCGTCAGTCAGAGATCTGCTTCATCCTTCAAACAGCTTCATAGATAAGATTATTTCAAACCCTAGAAATCTTGAATGAAGAAAAACCAACAAGGCTTCAGAATTTTAAAAGCAACAGCTCACTGTATGCCATCAGGTTGAAAGCTATGTGGTCCTGATGTTTTCAGAACAGTTTCAAAGGACAAAAATACAGTTGCCACTGATTTATCAAAAACATTTGGCTGCCCTTTGTCATCAGTCACCAAATGATAGTGCTTCATAAAATAAACATCAAGTTCTAAGCTGTAATTTTTTAAAAAAATCCAACTTGTCATTTAAAAACCTTTTGTTTAATAAATCTTCGTGATTAGTACCAAACTGGTCTCTTTCATGAGATCTTGGTGTAGGAACTGTGACCAATGCCACTGCCGCTCTCCTGTTGGAAGGACTAGTTGTCTAGATGCTGTGCAGTAAAATGATGAAGGATAAACTACAAGAGGACTCTGTGTGCCTTTGTGTATACAGGTAATAAGAGCCATCAGAACCTGCATGGATTGAAAACTACATTGTATTCCAAACAGCAGAATTTTACTATCAGTACAATGATTTTTAAAGCTCTAGTTAAATATTCTTTAAAGCATTTGGTACTAATGTCATCAATAGTTTTTGAAACTGTAAATCAGGTCGAGTTTTGTGTACATTTCCTGGATCGAGCCACCTGTCAAAAGTCACTGCCTGTGGTCATCAGTTTTTCATGGTTTATAATCAATTGATGTATAAATTTCAGCTAACACCCATAAAGCTTGGTCATGGGGTAGCAGAGAGGAAAGCAAAGAAGCAATTTTGCATAATCAATTCTGCTGCACAACCCATCACAGGAATGCAGGCTTGCAGAAAACAGAAATAGAATGTTTATTCATGTTTAACTTAAGTGACTGCCAATCAGATCCAGGCAATTATTAACCTGGCCACAAGGAAAGGAGGGAGCACGTGTGATGGAGGCAGGAGGCAGCTCACCTGCCACCTTGCTCTGCTCCATCGCTTTTTCCAAGAGGCCCAGGAAATGTCAGGTCACGGCTGCATCCAAGCTACAATGGTATTAATTACAGCCAGGTTAGAAAAGGCTCGCTTTTGTTTAGAGCAGACTCTACATCATTGAAGAGGGGGATCAGATCTTCAGATTCCAAAGTTCCTAGATCAACGTTTGTTCCTGGAAGACAGTCAAGAAAATCAGGGAAACGGGTCTGCTGAGGGTTGATATTCATGGGTGTCTGTCCTGTGTTTTCTCCTGTAATGGAAAAGAATGAAACCATTTTAATTCTTTTATTGTAGTATAACTGCTTTACAATGTTGTGTTGGTCTCTGCTGTACAATGAAGTGAATCAGCTACATGTATACATGTTTCTACTTCCTCCTAGACCTCCCTTACTCCCTATCCCACACTTCTAGGTCATCACAGAGTACTAAGCTGAGCTCTGTGCTACACAGCAGGTTCTATACCAGCTATCTATTTTACACCTGGTCATATATATGTGTCAATCCCAATCTCCAACTCATCCCACCTTTCCCATCACCCCTTGTCCGCACATCTGTTCTCTATGTCTGTTTCTATTCCTGCAGAGTAAAGTAAGTCAGAAAAACAAATCTCGTATATTACCACACACATGTGGAATCTAGAAAAATAGTACAGATGAACCCTATTTAATTCTTTTTTAAGGCTCCTGAAAAGAGGAACAAGTTCAATTGTCAACATAACTCTCATCTTCGTTTCTGCTGTGCTCACATTCCTCTAGAAGATCTTATTGCTGCAGGTTGCAAATATTTCATCTCCTTGCAAAATTTCAGCTACCACATTACTGAAACCAAGTTGGTGGTACTCATGCCTAAGAGACACAGAGATGCTGGGTGAATCTTTAATTGTTCTGGGTAGACATGGTCCAGAATGGGTAAGTCCAGGGACACAGGAAAGGAGAAAATGAGGACACTGTGGTTCTGACTACCATCACTGACTTCCCATGACAATGGCACGAAGAGCTGGTTTGAGTAGAGGCCCTGACAGTCATAAAAACCTCATCACAGAGCTATAATCCAACATTTTCATTGTAAACTCAAATTTGCTCATATCATCCTCTTTATGTTCAAAGGTAGTAGTGAGGAAGTTCTTTTAACTATGTTATTAAAAAAAAATCTTCATTGACAACTCTGGGGATCATGTTTAAAGTATTTTAGAAGGTGGCTTCTGCAGATTGTTCCCCTCACTACACATGTTCATATACCCCAAAAATACCAAGTATTCTCATAAAGCATATGAGTTACAATGCATGGCAGCATATAGGTTTTGAGAAGTCTTGTAGTAAGGAAAATCTGTTTTATTTGGTTTAAGCCACTATCACCTCCTCGAATCCAATTTTGGCAGAATTTATATCCTAACAGAACTAAAGTCTGCAGAACCTAGTTGAGACAATGCTATTGTAGAGCAAAGTTCAGTGTCTGGGATATGACATGAAGAACACATCCTTCATGAATGACAGGATAGAGAAAACGTACAGATCATTGTGCCAGGAGATGAAGCTTTTTAGCTGTGTGGCCTAAGACACACTTGCTTGTCTGAAATTGGGAGGTAGGTGCTGTATCATATCTGCCACACATGATATGAGGTTCTGGGCTTCATTCATACATAAATTAAACACTTGGTGATTTAGTCGCTAAGTCGTGTCTGACTCTTTGTGACCCTATGGATTGTGGCGAGCTAAGCTCCTCTGTCTATAGTATTCTCCAGGCAAGGATCCTGGAGTGGGTTGCCATTTCCTGCTCCAGGGGATCTTACCAACTCAGGGATCAAATCCATGTCTCTTGCACTGCAGGCAGATTCTTTACCAACTGAGTTACCAGGGAAGCCCACATAAACACATACACAAATACAAAAGCACCATAAATGTTTGTTGACTGTGCTGAGAGAACTCAGTCATGGTTAATTAATTACATAATATCAGAACAACTGGTTCATTCCAACAGCCCCAATCAATTTTCTGAAGGGATAAAATATACCTCAAAGTCAGGTGCATTGATAACTATGGCCAGCCATGGAATCATTTCTAAGAAACTTATTCAATTAACTTCTGTGTCATACAAGTACTTTAGGCTTCCTAAGAAGCCTGCATAGAGATTTTACTATTCTAGACAAAATGGGAGAAAACTCATTTTAATAATAGGCATTTTCCAAGGAGAAAAATCACTTCTTTCATAGCGACAAGGGAAACATAATCACACTTACATTTTTGGAGGTAGCAAAACTTCATGGCTTTTCTATAAACTTGTAAAATATCAGTGACTCTTGGGAATATTTTATAGGACGTGCATTGCAAAAAGCAGTCATTTGAAAAATTAAAATGAGTTCAACATGACCTCAGGGTTATTGTGTTACCAACATTGAAAAACAAGGTTAGTTTAGGAAAAAAAAAATCCAAATAACTTTTTCTACACAATAGATTGTAACAGAAGGAAATTAGGCTTAAAAAAAATTATCCGCCCTGAAAAATTACCTGATCTAAAGTGCTGGATGTCTTTTTTCTTCATATCCAGATAGAAATATCCACCTCAACTAATTTCCCATTTTATGTTTTCAATAACTCAAGAACTGATTTTTTTTAACCAAATAAAATGTCTCTGTTTTAAAAAATTCTCTTTTCTCCTCAGAAAGCATGATGAGACTAGTTAAGGTTCTTCATGTAGGCTAACAATCTTAAAGTATCTCTCCTTGGAGCAACTTTGCAACCTCATAGTAATCTTTTTAGTCATTACAGTTTTCTTCATTTGAAAAGTAGGACATATTATACAACATGGGGAATATAGCCAATATTTCACAATAACTATAAATGGAGTATCACCTTTAAAACTTGTGAATCACTGTATCATACACCTTTAACATAAAATATCGTATGGCAACTATACTTCAACTTTAAAAAAAGATGCACATTTGCATCAATAATAAAAATGAACGGATGAATAAAAATGAGACAGAACGAAAAAAAAAAGAAGTTCTTAGAAGGGGGTGATTGTTGTAGAATATTCTGGAAAATGGATGACCTCCAGCCTTTGCTCCTGTTATTCCATCTACTCTATCCTCCTATGTCTCTAACACTATGTCCAGCTGTTGTTTCCCTGTATTTTACAAAGGGAGTGTTTGGCTGGCTTGTCAGCATTTAGCATTGCTCAGCATGTGATCAGTGGGCCTACCAGACCTTTTCCAGCCACATTTGAGCTCTGCCCATCCCTTGGCTTTTCTTTTTCTTGTTCCTGTGTAATTAACTCCCCTTGAGGGGGCTTATGCCCACTTCCCACAAAGACTTCACAGATGTGACCGTAAATTCAGCACTCACTAAGCCAGGCTAACCTGGAACCCCAACATTTAATAGGACTAATCTCATCCTTCTCAGGAGAAGAGGACTTTGTGCCAAGCGCTGTGACCTCATGATGCCTCACCACTGTACCAAGTGCGCACATTACTCCCACTTCACAGGTGAGAAATCTGAGGCCCTGGGAGGTTACATAACTTACCAAAGTTACTACTAAGAAGTAGAGAAGCAAAGATCCAATTCAGGCGGCCTGTCTGCAAGGACTATGTTCTCTACAGGACATCACTTAATTCCACATTTTGGTTTCAAAACATTCCCTAGTTATCGACTTGATGTCATTTTAAAAAGCCAAAGACTAGAATCCAACTTTTTTTACATTTTAAAGTCAAGCTAGGGACTTCTCTGGTCCTCTAGTAGCTACAGCTCCACCATCCCAGTGCAGCAGGTCTGGGTTCAATCTCTGGAATAGATCTCACATGCTGCAACCAAGACCTGGCACAGCCAAATAAATAAATACTTTTTAAAAAATGTCTAGCTAGTGGGAAGTCGCTGTATAGGACAGGGAGCTCAGCCTGGTGCTCTGTGATGACCTAGAGGGGTGGGAGGGAAGGTCAGGAAGCAGGGGATTATGTATATTAATGGCTGCTTCACCTGTTGTACACCAGAAACCAACACAACATTATAGAACAATTATCTTTCAATTAAAAACAAAAAAAAATTTTTTTTAGTGTCAAACTTGCTTAGATTTCGATTTCCTGAGTCTTTTCTTATTTAACTTTGCCTTTTATGTTTACTAGCTTTTCAATGTTGAAAAGATGAAAGCAAACAATTATTAAACATGGGAAGGAGACACTTCATTAAGCTGTTTCAAAGAGGGCAAGATAAATCTCACACCAAAAAATAAAGAGAAGGATAAAGAAAGAGAGGGTGGGAGGCAGGAAGGGAGGCAGAAGGCTGAAGTAATAAATTGAAGACTAACAAAACAAACAGTTCCAACTATTCCTGGGTGACTCCTCACAAGACAGTCTGTGCAGTTCTCTAAACACATAGATGATAGGCTGCTCGGAGAGCCCGGAACAGCTGCTCCTACGTTCTGGCAGAGTCTGCATCTTGTCTGACCGACTGTTTAGTTTCAGAGCACAAAGCACAGCCATCGAGGAGCAGAAGGTGACAAACACGGGTCCTCTGGACAATGGCACTGGGGAAAACAATCCTTTTCATCACAGAACAATTTTCTATCATCAGTGGTGATGGAGGAGAAACTTACATGAGCAGCTCCAAAGAGGGGACATGTCAGCTATTATTTTTTTTTTTAGTCTATTTTTAGTTTTTTTTTTTTAATTGAAATATAGTTGATTTACAGTGTCATGTTAGTTTTAGGTATACAGCAAAGCAATTCAGTTGTACCTATATATTCTTTTCCATTACATGTTATTTCAAGATACTTAATTCCTGTGCTATACAGTAGGTCCTGGTTGTGAGTTGTCATTTAATTTTGGTTGAAAAGACTATCTTCTGGGAGTTTAGGACTTTGATAATTAAATCTAGACCAAGTTTGGAGGCCTTGCTCCTGGAGAAGTAGAGAAAAAGAGGTAACCAGGAAGCCAGCTGAGGCCTAGCCAGAAGGCAGAGCAGGCCAGGAACTACTCAAATTTAATTGCCGAAGGAAGACATTGTTAGGACTTGGAGCTGACAATTTAGAATCCTTTGAGTTGCTTAACTTTCCAAAAGCCCACTGCCAATTGCTTCCCAAATGCAATAATGACATGAAAAGCTGCGTACTGGTGGCCTGTACATTAAAAAAAAAAAAAAGCTAGAAAGGTATAAATATTCAATTGTGAAAGAATGGTAAAGCAGACAGCGGTATATTAATGCAACTGTGAGGAAAGGGCTAACTAAAGCAGACAAGAAAAGGAAGGGAGAGAGGAAAGGAAGGAGGAAAGGAAGGAGAGAAGAAAGAAAAAAAGCAGAAATTGAAATCCTGTGCCCATATAAAAACTATATTTGTATAAACTATGGGGAAGGAGCTGGAGTTTACTAATGGTGCTTGGGTTCTGGGGGCTTTGCAGCTGTCAGTTCATGTTGTTGAAGTTAAGTGTTTCTGGTTGGATTTTAGAATTGAGAGGATCACTGCACAGGGCACAGGTTCAAACCCTGGTTGGGGACGTAAGATCCTACATGCCTCGCAGTGTGGTCAAAAAAAAGAAAAAAAAAGAATTGAGAGGACTAAAGAGACAATTTAAAAGTCCAAACCCACTGCAAGGCTTCACAGGCTTGGCCCCTACCTGTGTCCATCTCATCCACGTTGCTGAGGAAGTCCTCTGGAGTCGTGGGGACGCTGTAGCACCCCAGCCCCAGGCCACTGTCGGTGCTCTGCTCCCTCGAATGATATGGCCCCCTGTAGAGCAAATGATGGGAAGACATTTTAAAATTAAAATATAATCATGAAGACCCCCAACTAATGTAGATCTGCCTGATGTTCCAGATAACAAAGGGAGGTGGACTTTGAACCTCGTCTTAATTTTGAAACATATATCCCCGTGTCGAAATTAATCAACTGTAAGCAAAGAAAAAAAACCAACTGGCCAGTCATAATAAAGTGACACTGATTCCCTTTTCATCTGAAAATAGTAAAATAAAATAACAATACGTATAGAGAATGATACCATTTATGTAAATTAAAAAAAAAAAACTAAAAAAGAAGTTGAATATTGCTTCTGGATACAGACATTGACAGGCAGTGTGTGTGTGTGTGTGTGTGTGTGTGTGTGTGTGCACACATGCACAGTGTGTCCACTCCTTTGCGGCCCCATGGACTGTAGCCCACCTGGCTTCTCTGTCCATGGGGTTGTAAGAATACTGGACTGGGCTGCCATTTCCTCCTTCAGGGGATCTTCCTGACACATGGATCAAACCCATGTCTTCTGTGTCTCCTGCATTGGCAGGTAATTCTTTATCAGTAGTGCCAACTGGGAAGCCTTTGACAGGCAATGAGAAGTATAAAAATAGATGTGATGGATACACATCAATTTCCAAATGGTGGCTACCACTAGGCAGGGAAGAAGAAAAAGAAATGTATTTTCAAGGGTGGTGGGGAAGTGTTTAAATATTAGTTGTAATATTTATTTTAAAAAATAACATCAATGTAAATGTGGAAAACCTGGGTGTTGGGTACGTGGGTAAATATCAAGTTATTCTTTACATTTTTTCTGGCCATTTGAATTATTTTTGTATCAGTCATTTAGAAACTCCTTTCCTTCAGTATTTTGATTACTGTTTGTTTTCATTGTTCTATTTTTAGTAACTTTCGTAACTGTATTTGCTTGTTGCCTGAAGCCTCCGCAAGGGCAGAAAAGACACAGGAAATAGAAAACTGCCCTTTATTTGGGTTTAAAAGGCTACAATTAAGGTTGACTACTTCTACTCATGAAGATATTTCTGGTTCAATTACCTTTTTCTTCTGCTCATATATTTCATATTTTAAAACAACACATCTTTGTTTTATTTCATTCTTTAATTGTGAAATAATTTTAGACTCACATAGAAGGTATAAAAAGAGTACAGAGTTCCTGTGCATGCTGTGTGCATTTTCCCCAAGGACACAGTACATAACCACAATAGAAGGATCAATATCAGAAACTGACAATGTACAACACTATTAACTGGCTTCCCCGGTGGCTCAGTGGTGAAGAATCTGCCTACCAAAGTAGGAGACCTGGGTTTGATCCCTGGGTCGGGAAGATCACCCAAAGAAGGAAATGGCAACCCACTCCAGTACTCTTGCCTGGGAAATCCCATAGACAGAAGGGCCTGGTGGGCTACAGTCCATGAGGTCGCAACAGAGTCCATAACTTCATGCCTAAACAACAACAACCATAATAATACTATTAACTAACACCTGATTCATATTTCATTACAAACATCACCTCTTATTTGTTTTGCTCCTATTTGCCATGTAACAAGTTTTTATCTCCATTGGCTATATCAAACCACAAGATTCTTCTAAATAATTACTATAAACACCATGCCATTGAAATCATAAATTCATCCCTATTTTCAAATTATTGACTAGGGGTTTATTCCATGTCGTAGCATCAATTTTTGAATTTGAGATTAAAAAAAAAAAAATTAGTGACTTCTTGTCCGCTTAATTTTTTTCTGCCATGTCCCTCCACATCATCCCTCCATCCTCACCCCAACCTCCAAGCTCCCCAACTTTTCCCAATATAAACAAAGATCCATTATACTCTAAACCTCATAATAAAGAAAGCAAAAATAAGTGGCCTTAAAATGTTGACTTACCCATTGAGGAAAGGATCCGAGCTATTATTAGTGATGGATCTCATGTCTGGAGTCATGGCAGGAGGGTTGACAGCAGCCTGAACCGTGGTTAGAGTCTCGGCCTCCATGGGGAGCTGTCTACAGAGGGCGGCTTCCTGCAGAAAGATAACAGTCAGCGGGAGAGGCAACGGTGATTCACTTGTTACAAGGATTGGAGCAAAGGATGCTTCACGTAAAAAGTTTTCACCAAACACAAAAGCAGTTTATGTTTATTCTTCGTAAGTCAGAATCATCAGAAAATCATTAGTGTTCTTTCGCTGAAGAAGTCCTACAGGCTTAAGTCACTTTCTCACAGACACCAAGTTAATGAGAAGCTCATGTAATATTTGTCCTCAAAGCACTGACGGAGCAACTGTCCAACCCACCCAAATTGCTTAAACACCCAAATCATATAAAGACCTCTCAAGACACTTTCTCAAGGATAAGACTATTTTTACCCCAAGTGATCAGACCAAATCTAAGTCAATCAAAGCAACTGGACTCTTCTGGACTAGCAGGTACATTCTGGTCTTTGCCACTTACACCCCAGTAAAGCTGTGGAATTACAGAGTTCAGGCTCTGTGTTAAATCACAACTGGCAGTTTTAGATGATAACCAGGAGAGGAAAGCAACCAGTTTAAAAGTTTGTTAGTCAATCAGTTTTTCTATTTGACTAATTATTCTGTCCACTAAAATGGCTGAAGTTTGGAGAAGCATGCAGATCCCATCCAGATCTCACTTGATGATTAACTGTTTGATAGCATATGGATTTCATTAGCAAAAATTAAAACACCAGCATTTTTTTTTTTGAAAGCTAACATGATTTTGCCAAGGAGAGTCCATCCAAAAGGTTACAAATTTGACTGCAATTACTTTCTCTAGATATAACCTCCAGGGAGTCTCTCCTATTTTGACAAACATGACCAGACATCAGATTCCTTTCAAATTTGCTGCTGTTTCCAGAGAATAAAACTTTTGTATATTTTCCCATGTGTCCAAAACCTAAGTTAGGCCCTTCCCCTGTTTATGCCTATGAGTTTCCCACTGCCCAAGCTGAATCACTGGTCTTGCCATCCATCAAACCCCAAAACCAAGGCTACCACAGCACACAGAATAGTCAGGCCATCTAAGTTAGATCTCTTCCAGCCCTAAGAAGTGATGATTTTAGACAGCAACAGAGTAACTGCTGTCTAGACAAGTCTAGTGAAGTCATCGGCTATAAAAACTTTCGGTTACTAGGGTTCATCACACTGTTCCTAGGAGTTATGGTAGCATGACTATTACAAACCAGGATGATCTGATAGATAAGAAACTGCATTTTTAATTTATGCTGAAATAAACACGCTGTCTAGAAAGGGCTCCTGGTTCACTTCTGTTCATCCAGATTTCAAATAATTCAATACTTAGCTAACCTAAATTTTACTCAGTAATCTATGAAAACCAAACCCCCCCACCCCCAAAAAGGAGATTTTTAAAGGGGGATTTTAGTCCATAATTCCAATCTTAGAAGTACCTTCTGAATACATGTAGAAAAACTGAATTATCTGCTATAGTTGTCTTTATGTGGTAAGCAGTGTTCATTAGAAACCTTATCTTCTAACCAAAGCTTACCTGGAGGCTTCACACATAAGAATAACAGGGACTGGACCTGGTGTGAGGACACAAAGCCCACCAACCCCTCAAACACACTCATATACACACACCACAGTCTGAAAACAGCTAGTCAATGATGTAATTTTTAGTCCTTTATAGACAGTAAAATTAAAGATCCTTCAGGCAATAACCTTCATTATCCAAAAAGAAAATCAACTTTAACTAGAATGTTCCCATTCTCCAACCATTCTGAATAAATGTGGAGTTTACCCCTAAACAGCTATCCTTTTAAACATACAATTTGAAGAGATTGCTGCATTTCTTTACATGTGATGCAATTTTATCACCATATTTCTTAAGAATACTAGATAAATTTACACTGTCCAGATGGTCTGAATTTAAACCTAATAAGAATCATTTCTGGAACTTCATTGGATAAAAAAATATATATACAATATACATGAATTATTATTATAGAAATATATAAAATAATACAGTTTTAATATTTTAAGCTTTCCTGTTCATTTAAGTTACTCCTGGGATAGTTCTAATAGAGTATTTATTTTAAAAGAATGCTTGTGAGTAGCTAAATATATAAACGAAATTCAAAAGGACTATTTATAATAAGCATCACTACGAACAAAGCTAGTGGAGGTGATGGAATTCCAGTGGAGCTATTTCAAATCCTGAAAGATGATGCACTTCATATGAGTGCTGCACTCAATATGCCAGCAAATTTGGAAAACTCAGCAGTGGCCACAGGACTGGAAAAGGTCAGTTTTCATTCCAATCCAAAGAAAGGCAATGCCAAAGGATGGTCAAACTATCGCACAATTGCACCCATCTCACACGTTAGTAAAGTAATGCTCATCTCCTAGCCAGGCTTCAGCAATACATGAACCGTAAACTTCCAGATGTTCAGGCTGGTTTTAGAAAAGGCAGAGGAACCAGAGATCAAATTGCCAACATCCGCTGGATCATGGAAAAAGCAAGAGAGTTCCAGAAAAACATCTATTTCTGCTTTATTGACTATGCCAAAGCCTTTGACTGTGTGGATCACAATAAACTGTGGAAAATTCTGAAAGAGATGGGAATACCAGACCACCTGACCTGCCTCTTGAAAAACCTATATGCAGGTCAGGAAGCAACAGTTAGAACTGGACATGGAACAACAGACTGGTTCCAAATAGGAAAAGGAGTACGTCAAGACTGCATATTGTCACCCTGATTATTTAACTTCTATGCAGAGTACATCATGAGAAACACTGGGCTGGAAGAAACACAGGTTGGAATCAAGATTGCTGGGAGAAATATCAGTAACCTCAGATATGCAGATGACACCACCCATATGGCAGAAAGTGAAAAGGAACTAAAAAGCCTCCTGATGAAAGTGAAAGAGGAAAGTGGAAAAGTTGGCTTAAAGCTCAACATTCAGAAAACGAAGATCATGGCATCTGGTCCCATCACTGCATGGGAAATAGATGGGGAAACAGTGGAAACAGTGTCAGACTTTATTTTTTTGGGCTCCAAAATCACTGCAGATGGTGAATGCAGACATGAAATTAAAAGATGCTTACTCCTTGGAAGGAAACTTATGAGCAACCTAGATAGCATATTCAAAAGCAGAGACATTACTTTGCCAACAAAGGTCCATCTAGTCAAGGCTACGGTTTTTCCAGTGGTCATGTATGGATGTGAGAGTTGGACTGTGAAGAAAGCTGAGCGCCGAAGAATTGATGCTTTTGAACTGTGGTGTTGGAGAAGACTCTTGAGAGTCCCTTGGATTGTGAGGAGATCCAACCAGTCCATCCTAAAGGACATCAGTCCTGGTGTTCATTGGAAGGACTGATGCTGAAGCTGAAACTCCAATACTTTGGCCACCTCATGCGAAGAGTTGACTCATTGGAAAAGACTCTGATGCTGGGAGGGATTGGGGGCAGGAAGAGAAGAGGATGACAGAGGATGAGATGGCTGGATGGCATCACTGACTCGATGGGCATGAGTTTGGGTAAACTCTGGCAGTTGGTGATGGGCCTGGCGTGCTGCGATTCATGGGGTCACAAGGAGTCAGACACAACTGAACTGAACTGATTTATAATAACCAAAGCTGGATGAATTTTATACTATATTGGTGGAAATGTTCAATGGTGCCATTTCATTTCTCCTTTCTCTATTTTAAATGAAAGATACCTGAAGTTCCATTCCTCCACATCCATATTTTCCAAATGATTCAACACTTTGAGGATTTGACCCTATTATCTTAAGAGGCAATGTTTTGTTCTGCCTGTAGGGGGCTCATGATATCATTTTCACCTTGAAATAACGAACAAATGAGAGACAACAGATAATATGTTGAATATACCTGAAAATTAGCTCCAAAATATAAACTAGGCCAGTCTGAGATAGAAAGGTTTTCGGGGTTGGGGGATACTTTCTTCAAGATTATTATGAGACCATTCTTAAGTCACAGCAGCCACTGTGAAGGTGATACTGGCCCCTGGCTCTAAGCCCACATGCTCCCTATCCACAGTGGCCCACAAAGCCTGCCTGACATCACTGGCCATGTCTCCTCCTTTGTCTGGGACATGTCCCCCCTCACTCCTTCATTCCCTCCCCACTGTTCCTCCCACTTTGGGTCTCTGTTCCAACTGTTCCTTCTGCTTGGAACACACTGCTCAGATCTTTCCAGAATTCATTCCCTCACTGATGACTGTCTCAACAGATGCAATCTCTTCAGAGATTACATTAAATGTTCTTCATGGCAACTGACATATTTACTGTCTGTCCTTCTCTTTAGAATGTAAGCTCCAGAGGAAAGTGATCTTTTCTCATGTTCACTTCTGTGTCCCCACTGTGTATAACAACCCAGACATATACTAGGTACTTGATAAATATTCACTCAGTGAAGAAATGAAAATATTGCTGGAATTCACATGGAAATATTTTCAATTATAATTAATAATAAAAGAAAAAATTAACTAAGAACATTCAATTCTCACCCCCAACCACAAATATGAGTAAAACAATACTCTATGGTATACATCCCAACTAGCCAGGCTCATACGCCATCCTAATGAAATGATCCTACTGCGTTTTTCCTGCTCCCAGCACAGAAGATGAGCAGAAGGGCAGAGTCGTCAGGAGCAGCATCTGGGGCCAGATGCTTGGGTCTGAACAGGAGCAGCACCCTGGCCATGCCATCTCCCAGCCAGTTATTTAATATTTTTGTTCCTGATATGTAAACTGGGGATAATAATAGAATCGGCCCAATAGGAAAGCTGTGGTGATAAATGAGGTAATTCACTGTGCATAGAACAGTGCTGGCATACAAGATCATTTAATAAGTGTTAACTAAATATTATTATTACTGGCACCTCATGTTCTGTATTCCAATCCCAACAAAACTAAAGTAAAAATAAACCATCTTCAAAGTCACACTACAACATGGAGCTAATCCACTTTGAGTGGTTTGACACTTTTTCCTGATCAGCTTTCACCTTGGAAGATTATACCAAGTGTGAAATTCATCATGAGTCAGCAAGGCTAAAAATATAGCTTAAAAAAAAAAAAAAAGAACAGGTTTGTAAACCTTTTTATATAACACAAAATTAAATTTTAATGTAATTGGACAATAATGAGAAGCTTCATTTCATTCAATTATATTTATATAAGATATATAATTATATATTTAATAATATATTGCATATTTAGAATTTTTAAAGGTCTAGTCTCTTTTTGAATGAAAATAACTTTTCTATTTCTGTTCATAAATTGAAGAAGAGCAGTACAAAATCTAAGGCTTGGAAATAAAAGAACTAACCTCACTGACATGTCCTCATCCAAACAAGGGAGGATTTTTATTTAAAAAAAAAAAACTAAATTTAGGTATAAAATTAAGCCCTAGATCCAGTGTGATTTTAGCGGCCACATGACATCCCCTCCCCTCTCATGGGCAGAAACGAAAGGCAAACATCTGACTTTAGTTTGACTAAGATGTGGAGTTGAGACTGATGGAACGAAAACAGCTGAGGCAAAGGCTGAAGATGGGGCACTGGACTAAGTGAACCGACGTGCAAACGGGGACAGGTGAACAAGGCTGGTCTAGGATGTGACTCAGACCTCCAACTCAGAGCTGGCGGTGCAGCTGCCCTAACCCTGTGCTCCCTCCCCACCTCCCCCTGTCCAAGCAGAATAACAGAAGCTAAGCTGGAAGCACATCTGTGCCTTTGGTTTGTCTCTCACCTCCTACCTCCACTCCAGGTCAGCAAGTCTATTCACAGATCCCCTCCCGTGTCCCTTCCACTGCCACCCACCTGTCCTCCCAAACAAGTCTACAGTTTCCTGTACTTGTCAGTACTCTGGGTCCCTCTTCATCAGGCCATTTCTCCTCCACCTTTAGAGGTTCTGTTCCACTGCGTTTTTCCCAGAATGCCTTTCCTGACGACCACAGCAAGCCACCACCTGCCCCTCTCCCAGCCCTGAAGTCCAAAATAACATGTCCATCTGGGGTCTGAAACTTCACGTCTCACAAGTACATTCCTCACCTGGCCCTAGAACAGCTCTTCCTGCTAACTTCAAGTTTTTTCTTAATGCCATCACCACCTCTCCTACTTCCAAATCTCAGCCAACTGTCTCCCAAAGATCCCACATAGACTCATTCATTTGCACCTGTATTTATTTAAAAAAAAAAAAAAATACTATGGAGAGGGCTTCCCTGGTGTTTCAGTGGTAAAGAATCTGCCTGCCAATGCAGGAGACATGGGTTTGATCTCTGGTCCAGGAAGATTCCACATGCCTCCAAGCAACTAAGCCCAAGCACCACAACTACCCAGCCTGTGCTTTAGAGCCCAGGAGCTGTAATTACTGAGCCCACATGCCACAAATACTGAAGCCTGCATGCCCTAGAGCCCATGCTCTGCAACAAAAGAAGCTACAGCAATGAGAAGCCCTCACACCACAACTAGAAAATAGCCCCCACTCATCCCAACTAGAGAAAAGCCTGAGCAGCGATGAAGACCCAGTGCAGCCAAAAATAATAAATAAAAATTATTTTTAAAAAATACTATTGAGACTATCAGAGGCCAGGCACCTCAGCAGCAGGCATATAGCAATGAAAAATACAGATAGTGCCCTGCTCGGTGAGGATTCTAGAGTGGAAACAGGTTACAACAAAAAATAATGGACAAGGGCCATGCCTCGTAAGGTCTCTCTCCCTGACATCTACATGCTCCAAACCTTCTTTCCAACTCAAGTAGTCAGTACGGCTTCTATTTCTACTGCATTCAAGGATCTACCAACTTCCACATGCAAGACTGCATCCAGAACTCTGTTCTATACCGTCACAATTTTTACAGAGTGATCAAAGGAGAAAATTCAACATGGGAAGAGGTCAGGGTATTATGTCTATGAAGAAGCAAGTGAAAGTGAAGTTGCTCAGTTGTGCCCAACTCTTTGTAACCCCATGGACTGTATAGCCCACCAGGCTCCTCTCTGTCCATAGGATTTCCCAGGCAAGACTACTGGAGTGGGTTCCTCCTCCAGGGGACCTTCCTGAGCCAGGGATCAAACCTGCATGTCCCGCACTGCAGGCAGATTCTTTACCATCTGAGCCACCAGGAAAGTCCCATGAAGAAGCAAAGGGACTGTTTAAAAGAGATACTGAGTGGCAACTGCGGCTCTCAAACTATTAATGGACTGTCACATGGAAGAAGGAAGGTTCCCTCTATCCCAGATTGGAACCACATCTGATGTAGTCCAGTCATTGGTAGGACTGGCTGCTTCTCAATTCTCTGGGCTACTGGCCACTGGAATTTTCAAACACTTGTTGAGGCATAAATGCTACTGGACATGACCTGGGCTTGGCATAGGAAAAAAAAGTGTTCTTGGAATCAAAATGATGAAAGCTTAAATCCTAGCTCAGCTACTCCTTAGATATAACATCTTGGACTACACTTTTTTTTTCAGTTTGTTAATCTGGGGGAAAAAATGACTTTTAAGATTTATCTTGCTGGCTGGTTATAAAGATTAAAAAGCATATTTATCAAGAACCTGGCACAGGGAGGCAGCTAATAAAATGAGCTACTGATGGCGCTAAATGTTTTAGGATACAAAGATATTAGCTAATACTTGCGTATCACTTACAATTTGTGAAGCACTGTCCTAAGTGTGCCAACATACTATTTCATTTCATCCTCGACAGCCCAGCTCTCTCCATTTTAGAGATGAGGACACTGAGGCACAGACAGGCTAAGCAACATTCCCAGGATCTGGCCCCAGAGTCCGTTCTCACAGCCACTACACAGTCAGCGGCAGAGAGAGGAGAGCCAAGGACTGAGGTTGGCAGACCTCAAGACCTCAAACTGTCAGCCCTGTCACCTACTAGCTGTGGGACTTGGGCGCATTATCTCATTTCTCTGAGCCTGCTTTCACAGTTAGAACATGGAAATGCCAGTCCCCACCTTCTTCAGGTTGTGTTTGTGCGCTTAGCTGTCCAGCTGTGTCTCTGGGACCCCATGCACTATAGCCCGCCAGGATCCTCTGTCCATGGAGATTCTCCAGGCAAGAACACTGCAGTGGGTTGTCATGCCCTCCTCCAGGGGATCTTCCCAACCCAGGGATTGAACCCAGGTCTCCTGCATTGCGGGCAGATTTTTTAAGGTCTGAGCCACCAGGCGAGCCCAAGAATACTGGAGTGGATAGCCTATCCCTTATCCGAAGTATTTTCTGAACCCAGGAATTGAACCCGGGTCTCCTGCCTTGCAGGCGGATTCTTTACCAGCTGAGCTACAAGAGAGCTGAGCTTCAGGCAGTTTAGAGGATTTAACAAAGTGTCTTGTTTCACTTCCTGAACACACTTTCTCTCTCTGAATTGGAAAAGAGATCGAACTGATCCATTTCGATGTATATGGGTGGAGCTAGTGTCCCGGGAATTCACAAGCTCAGCCAGCAGAGTTACAAGTTAAGATGTTAAAGGCCAGTTTTCAGAAAGATCTGGAAAGCTGCCCCTGGTAACCCCGTCCCTACCCTCCTCCACCACAACTTTATTTTTTCTCTACATCCAAGCTGGGGGCGGAGAAGGTGATGGCACCACACTCCAGTACTCTTGCCTGGAAAATCCCATGGACGGAAGAGCCTGGTAGGCTGCAGTCCATGGTGTCGCTAGAGTCGGACACGACTGAGCAACTTCACTTTCACTTTCATGCTTGGAGAAGGAAATGGCAACCCACTCCAGTGTTCTTGCCTGGAGAATCCCAGGGCTGGGGGAGCCTGGTGGACTGTTGTCTATGGGGTCGCACAGAGTCGGACACAACGGAAGTGACTTAGCAGCAGCAGCAGCAAGCTAGGGGTGTAAAGACTGGTACAAAATAAAGGCCTGAGAATCTCCTTCAGAGTTTGTGGTCTTCCATCTAGCTTCCTGAAGCGAATAATTATATATATGTGAGTTTAAAAGTGTCCTCTCCTAGGGGCTGGGGGATGGGATGGTGTTTAAAATAGCTGGAGGGGTTAGCGGGTGAAAGACAAATGCTGATTCATAAAAGGAAGATGTCCCTGGAAGAGAACTTCAAACCTCCTCTCCTTGCAGCTCCCCATTGGCCTGCCGCCTGCCCGTGGAATAAATCAACAGAGGAGGTGAGAAAGTAAACAGCAGTTGAAAGCGCCCTGTAGCCCTGTCCGTCCTGGGTGAAGGGAGTGTCTCTCGCCAGCCAGCCAGCTCTGGCCCTCGCTGGAATGTACTTCAAAGACAAAGGAAGACAATAACTTCTTCTAAGGGTTATCTATTTGATTTAAGTGTGTGTGGCCAGGGATACTACAAAAATGGAAGATTGGATTGTTTTAATTACAAGGGGTGGAGTGAGTAGAAACAAATGAAAAAAAAAAAAGAAAAGAAAGACAATATTTTGAAATCTTAACATTAAAAAAATTACTCTGGTGCAGAGAAGTTGCTCTCGCTGCCAAAACCCTGAGGGACTTCAGAGGCAGAATGCCAAATTATTGACCTTCTTTATAGGGGGGCAAAAAACCCCATGCCCAGTGTAAATTTCTTTTTAACTCTGTGCCAAGGGATTCTAGAACTTCACTGTCACATTTCCTGGAGCCTCTCTTTGGAAATACCTCATCACACAGGCTCAGCTGCCAGACCCAGGCTGTCGCAAGGAAAGAATATTCAAAACTCTGACACTTTGGGAAAGACATCTGTTGAGTCCCTAATTATTAACCACGGCCTTCTTGACACTCTTTAATTCAAGATGTATAAAACAGTTTTGTGTTGTTCCATAATCTCTGTTATCCTTTAGAATCACATTAAGGGAAACATTATAATTTAGATATTCTCCTCTTCACTTAAAAAAACAAAATAGCCGAATGGATTTCAAGATGGAGTATTTCTTTATTCCTCAGAGATCTTATCAAGGTCAGAAATATGAAGCTGCTTTTCCTTTGTTCAAACTTGGTGAACCTCCATTTTAAAAACTGTGTTTGTACTACTCAGCCATAAAAAAACAAAATTTTGCCATCTGCAACAGCACGAGTGGATGCGGGGGGCACTATGCCAAGTGAAATAAGTCAGGCAGAGAGAGACAGTGTGCAATATCACTTATATGTGGAATTAAAAATCACAAGAAACTAGCAAATCTAACAGATACAGAGAACAAACCAGTGGTTACCAGTGCGGGAGTTGGGGGTAATACGTGGGTGGGGGAGAGGGAGATACACACTATTGGGCGTAAGACAGGCCAGAAGGATGTACTGTGCAACATGGACAATATGGCCAATGCCATGTAATTGGAAATGAAAAGGAAAGTTTAAAAATTATCTAAAAAATTTCAAGAACCTATAATGGAAAATACCCTGAAAAAAGAATATATGCGTGCTTAGTCGCTTCAGCTGTGTCCGACTCTTTGCAACCCCATCAACTGTAGCCTTCCAGACTCCTCTGTCCATGGGATTCTCCAAGCAAGAATACTGAATGGGTTGTTATGCCCTCCTCCAGCGGTACTTCCCCACCCAGGGGTCGAAATGCTTTCTTATGCCAATTCAAATTGGTTGACCAATTTAACTAATGATTAAGAATGCTCAGTATTTTCCATTTTTGGCTTTTTCCATCACTCTCAAAGTCTGATAAAGCTTTCCCAGGATTTCAGCCACACAGCATGTATAGCCCTAGGCAAACATTCCCTATACCACAGAGATGATATACATACACACACACGTATATATGTTACTGAAACACTGCCGTACACCTAAAACAAACACAACACTGCAAATCAACTATATTTCAATTAAGTTTTTTAATTGCATAGAAAATAGATATTTAAAAATAAATACAAATTCTAAATGTGTTTGATTTTATAACATCTTTCAAAAGTGTCCTTTTGAAAGAAACTGGGAATTTTTTTAAGAAAATGAATTATTTCCAGGACGTATAGGCAAATAGAACACTGACAGCAGTTAGAATGGAAACTCTATGAAGGTAAAGAACAAGCCTATTAGTTCACTGCTGTGCATTCAGTGCCTAGAACATGTCGAACACATGAATGAGTGAATGAACGTACACAGCCAGGCTACTCTAGCGGGATCCACAGGTGGACAACATGACCACTGACGTTCCCCCGTCAACCCCGAAACCTAATTCCCTGAAATGCTTTTCTAAAAGGAAATCATAGCCCCATGTGCTGAAGGCATGACTCCATGAAGCTGCCACTATTTATGCTATGATATGACACTTTTTAACCTCTCTAAATAGTTGTTCTTCATATGACAAACAACAGACCTCGGAGCCTTCCCTGGACCAGCCTTGCTCACAGCGGGTGTGTCCCTCCCCAGGGCCCTCAGTCAGGAACGGCCGAAAGAGGCCGGCCAGCTGGCCCGCCAGACCTGATAGTGGTTGTCAAGCCCCACAGAAATCTGTGAGACCTGCCAAAGAATTCCGAGGCCTCCCGCCCAAGCCCTCTCCCCTGGTCCCCGTTGTCCTGGCAACCAGAGGCCGAGCTGAGTCAGCATTTCTGTCTGACAAGCTGCTTTCTCCTGTCCACTGAGCCCCAATTAAGTGAAGGATGGGGGTGAAAGCAGTGCTGAGTCTGCCTGAGAATAACGGTTTCTCAACAACACAGAGGGAGCGCGAAGGCTTCTCTGCTTAAGATTCTTCCAGGCCCTGGGGGCTGACAGGAAGTCCTCCAGTCAGAAATCATCTTTGAGCCAGAAAGACCCCAAGCTTCACATTTGAATGAATAAAACAATGGAATACTCTACTCAGATAAAGCCAAGAGTCTGTTTTCATGTCAAGGAATTGTTCTTTCAGAGGGACAAATAGGGACTGAGAAGCTTGTTTCTCAATTTCTGACCAGTTACTCAAATTTTCCATTTCATTGGGTAAAGCTGTAAACATGCCCTTTATGATACTGAGCAAATATTGTGTTGGTTTTTAAGCTGTAACAGCAGAATAGTCTATAGTCTTGTGGGCATGTGTGGTTCATGGCTTTTTAAAATTTATGTCCAGCCTTGCTGTAGAAAGGATTCCAGGCAGCCTAAAATAGATAGGTCCAAACTCAAAGCACCACTTCCATGGCTGATACAGAATAAATAGATGACTTCTCAAAATATATTAAGAAAAGAGGTAACACACAGTAGTATAATATACTACCAGTTTTGTTTTAAACTAAATATATATATTTTTAAAAAAAGATACATACAAAGACTGGAAAGAAATCACCAATATCTTCACAGCTCTCTTGAGGTAAAAGAATAGATGACGATTATGTTCCTTTTTGGTTTCAATTATTTTAAATATTTTCTACCTGTCTTTTCTGAGCACTAATTTTACTTCATTACTATTTTTATTTACATATAGTCATGGTCACACTTTGTGAAATTGTACAGTTTGACAAATACCTAATACAACTGTGAAACAGCTACCCCAACTAAGACACAGACTGCCCTCTCACTCTCCAAATCCCCAAGCGCCTCTCCTTTGCAGGGAGCCCCTCCCTCAGCCCTAACTCTGACAAACACTCCTCTGCTGTCTCTATATCCTGCCTTTCCCAGAATGTCATATAAATGGAATCATACGTTCTAAAGTCTCCTTCTTTTCCCCTTCTTACAGTTATCCCACCTCCAGAGCACAGCACCCTCAGCAGAGTGGTTTTCCAGAGGCTGGGATTTGCCCTGGGGTTGAAGATCAGGGAGAAAAAGTAATGAGACAGAACCACTTGGGTTTATTTGTTTGGCTGCATGGCATGTGGGCTCCTACTTCCTTGACCAGGGATAGAACTTGTACCCCTGCCTTGGAAGTGCAGCACCTTCACCACTGGACCAGCAGGAAAGTCCCTGAAGTCTGTTGAGTCTGGATTTTTTTCAATTAGTAAAATGCTTTCTCTCATGTCAGTCAGACAAAAACAACAAAAACAACTACTACTAGTTATAATTTAAAAAGTTAAAAATTCTATGAGAAGATAGCAAGAAGTACATTGTCCAACTGAGATTTTTTTGTTTTGTTTTTGGTCATGTGGCTTGTGGGATCTTAGTTCCCAGACCAGGGATTGAAGCTGGGACCTCAGCAGTGAGAACTCAGAATCCTCACCACAGAATTGCTTTCTTTTCCAGGGTTGCTATTACTTTGATGAACCTGAAACTGCTTCACCAGCAAAAAATAAAACTTATTATCATGGACAATGGAGAATGTCTTTCATGAAAAGTAATTCTCCATAAGGTCTGTGAGAGACACTGAAAGCAGAGAAAGTTTCCTAATAAGGCCATGTTCTGCAGACCTGGCTGGGATCCCTTTGGGCCCGTTGGCACCCCTGCCCTGGGAGCACCTGCCATGTTTCAAGATAATTCATTAGTTATCAGATACAAATAGTTCAACTGTGTTGCTACAGCAGCCAACATTAATGCATAGATTCGTTTTGAACCAAACTCTCCTACTTAAAAAGATTCCTAATCAGGGGAGATACCAAACCTCACCAGCTCTTTGACCCTAATTCTGTAGTTATCCAACAACTTGCTGGCGAAGGCAAAAAGCACATTATGCTCCTTTCCAAGAACTCTGGGCTCAGGTGATCTGGTCTCTGCTCCAGTCATGAAAGTCAAAGATGGCAGCCACTGGAACCCCACAAAGTAGGGGACAGTTTGAGTTCATCCTTCTGGCCACCAATTCGGATTAGATTTAATCATTTTGTCTCCTGTGATAAAACGTAAGTTATCTGAAGGCAGCTGTGTCTCATTCATCTTTTTATTATTTTGCACTACGCAAATGTTGAGTGAATAAACAGACAAGACACAAAAAAGGAATCAGAAAATAATTTTACATCTTGAAATAATGGAGGTTCACTTCAGATCTGTAATCAGACTTTCCTCAAATTCATTGGGTTAATATCTTCTACGTGATTTCAGTGATAAGTTCATGCCTGAGTCCTTGGCATCAGAACGTATACATCAGATTGTGGAAGAAGGACCAAGGAATTGTTATCTCCACAGACTACATGCCTAGAGGAACAATGGCATGGAAGCAGAAAGAAGAAGAAGGAAAAATGAAACAATATTTACATAGCATATAAGGAGTTTCCAGGGGACTTCCCTGGCGGTACAGTGGTTGACTCTGCACTTGAAATGCAGGTGGCATAGGTTCAATCCCTGGTCAGGGAACTAAGATCTCGCATGCCGAGAAGCCACTAAGACTGTACACCACAGTAAAAGATCCTATGTGCTGCAACAAAGACCCGAAGGAGCCAAAAATAAATAAATAAATAGTTAAAAAAAAAAAATACAGAGTAGTGATAATTTTCCAAGAACTAGGGAATGAATTCATTCTACTTATTAAAATGTACCAACCCCCTTTCCTACCTAGAGATGAAGGATAGGAAGGGGCTTCTCTTCCAGAAATTCTCCTGTGAGAGGAAGGTCAAGGCCTGCCTGTAGGACAGGGGCTCTGAGAGGACAGGCTAGACAGCTAGGGCCCTCCTGCAAACTGCAGGGGGACCAGGCGAATTACCAGGCTGCACAAATGGTAAAGAACCTGTCTGCCAGTGCCGGAGACATAACTGGGTCAGGGAAGAGCCCCTGGAGGAGGGCATGGCAACCCACTCCAGTATTCTTGCCTGGAGAATTGCATGGACAGAGGAGCCTGGCAGGCTACAGTCCATGGGATCTCACAGAGTCAGACACCACTGAAGCAACTTATCATGCAGGGGAGTTATCAAGTACCCAGAGAGCAAAGGATATTCAGGCAGTTGTTGACAATGAAGAACGGGGAGTGGGACAGAAAGAACAAATGGAACTGACCATCTTCAGAGCTCTTCAGGGCCAAAGTGCCTCTACCTTCCTACCAGATGCTACTGCTGCTGGAAGGCAGCTAAACAGGTGAGACAGGTATCACTTTTACTTCCAGTCCATTAAGTTCAAATCGTGATGCTTAAGAGCAAAGCAACAAAAGAAAGAAGTAAAAAAAAAAAAAAGCTACACACCAAGATGATACACATGATCCACACCTGAACAATCAGACGTCTTGGCAAACGCCCCAGAAAACTGTCATCACTCTAACACCATTTATTGTACGGTCTTAAATAATATCTTTGACCCTGAGAAGCAAGCTAATTCTGGATGAAGGAAAACTTCTTCCACTACTTAAAAAAGTTTCTTTAGGCCTTTCTTCCTGTATTCCATAATAAAGATAAGAAGCCATCAGAACCACCCATTCCATCTTCTCCTCCTCCATATGTGTGCGCTTGCACGTTCAAAGCTAACTATGTGAACCTCTGTGAGCAAATCTGGACAGTATTTCTCCCCGTGGTCCTGTACAGGGGAAATGACACTGTGGTGAAGCAAAATACTCTGAGTTCCACTGCCTCTAGGGATCAGCATTTAAGGAACTTGGTTGGTATTTCTGTAATACGAACCATCAATACTAACATGCTGGTTCAAAGGCACCTATGGTTGGCATAAAGGAAACCATCTGGGGCACTTTCCTCCACCCCTTTTCAGAAATGCTTTCTGTGGGAAAGGAGGAGGTGGAGTAAGAGAAAGAGAAACAGAGCAAGGCAGAAACTGAGAAGCAAGTCATTCTTTGCAGGATAGTCATAGTTTTGTGGAGGGAAAAACCATTAAAATGTATAAATGCTACTCTACTGCTATTTAATTTACTCTATATTATAAAATAGATATATTATTCCAAGTAGAATCATTATCTAAAGACAGAAAACCATAATACAATCATTTGCTTCTAAGAAACATGATAGTGTATATCTAAAAACAGTATAAACAACTGTTACCCTGAAATAACTATAAAAGTTCAGACATAAATCCTCAGGGTAAAAAAGCATAATAATGGTCATATTACAAAGTTGTATTCCTCAAATTTAGAGGACAGTTCAACAGAACAACAAAGCACAATTTATATTCACTTCCCACATTTTCAAAGACTGTCTAAGAAATTCTTTTAATTCATCATGGTTTTTAAACTTCACACAGTGTAATTGTTAGTCACTCAGTCATGTCTGAGTCTTTGCAACCCCATGGACTGTAGACTGCCAGGCTTCTCTGTCCTGGAATTCTCCAGGCGAGAATACTGGAGTGGGTAGCCATTCCCTTCTCCAATGGATCTTTCCAACCCAGGGATTGAACCCGGGTCTCCTGCATTGCAGGCAGATTCTTTACCATCAGAGCCACAAGGGAAGCCACCTCACACAGTATAAAGTACCACACAGTACAGATACTTTGTATTTTAGCATTTATTTGATGAGAAATTCATTATTTGCCTATGGCAGTAAGTGTATATTTTTTAAAGTATCAGATATAATAATACCAAAGGGAAAAAAAAACAGTGTTTAATATCTCCAGCCCCCTGCCAAAAAAGCTTTCTGGAACAGTCAAAACTACTCATTTCCTTAAACATGGAAAGGAAGCTACCCATGTACCTTGCTTCATGTGAGTCATAAGGCAAAGTCTGAAGAATTAGAACAATAAACTGAAGCCTTCCTCTCCAAAATGCAGCCAGCAAAATTTATGAGGCCTGAAAACATGTGCTACATTAGTTGAGCAGCACAGAAGAGAATTCTGCTCTTGCACAGACCAAGCCATTGCAGCAGGGAAAAGGCTGTGGCCTCTTTCAAGGACTTTCATTTATTTTTCAAAGGGAAGCACCGAGCCTGACTCACTGAGGACACACCCTCTTTGGACGGACTGACCGCATGAATACATGAACGAGTGGAGGATGCCACAGAGGTGGCTATTCAAAGCCTAGGCAGTTTTGCAGACCCCTCTATCAGAGTCCATAGGCAAAACATTTTGCTTTCTCAAGCCCCCTCAATTTTCTCTTTTTTTCATGCTTCATGGCAGATTAAAGACAGTTGCAGACTCACTGTCATTTCTTCCATGGAACATTCTCTGTTATCTGCTCTAATTTGCGGTGGGAAAGGTAGCGGGGATTAGAGGAGGAAGGTGCACACTGTGACTGCTTTGATCAAGAGAATATGGAAGAAGTGACTCTGTGGCAGTTTCTAGAGCCAGGCCCTAATAAACACTGGCAGCTTTCAATTCCTGTCTCTTAGAACATTCTCTCAGGGAGACCCAAGCTGCTATTCCAAATAGAATAGTTCCACTGCTCTAAGATTGCCAAGCTAGAGATGCCATGGGCAAATACTTCAAGTTTTAGTCCCAGCTAAGCCCAGACTTTCAGCAACCCTCACCATGAGGCCACACACTTAAGTAAACCCACCCTGGACCCTCCAAGTCAGCCCATCCACCAGCTGAATACCATTAAGTGGCTTACTCCTTGGAAGGAAAGTTATGACCAACCTAGATAGCATATTCAAAAGCAGAGACATTACTTTGCCAACAAAGGTCTGTCTAGTCAAGGCTATGGTTTTTCCAGTAGTCATGTATGGATGTGAGAGTTGGACTGTGAAGAAAGCTGAGCGCTGGCTGAAGAACTGATGCTTTTGAATTGTGGTGTTGGAGAAGACTCTTGAGAGTCCCTTGGACTGCAAGGAGATCCAACCAGTCCATTTTGAAGATCAGTCCTGGGTGTTCATCGGAAGGACTGATGTTGAAGCTGAAACTCCAATACTTTGGCCACCTCATGTGAAGAGTTTACTCATTGGAAAAGACTCTGATGCTGGGAGGGATTGGGGGCAGGAGGAGAAGGGGACGACAGAGGATGAGATGGCTGGATGGCATCACTGACTTGATGGACATGAGTCTGAGTGAATTCTGGGAGTTGGTAATGGACAGGGAGGCCTGGCGTGCTGCAATTCATGGGGTCGCAAAGAGTCAGACACAACTGAGTGACTGAACCGAACTGAACTGAAGTGACTTCAGTCTACACTATGTATAGAAGAACAGTCCAGCTGAGCCCTGCCTCAACTCCTGACCACAAAATTGTGTGATATAATAAAAAGGCTATTTGGTGGGAAGAGGGGAGGACTGGAAGAAGAGATGATTAGGGAGTTTGGGATAGACATGTACACCCTGCTTTATTTAAAATAGGTAACCACAAAAGACCTACTGTATAGCGCAAGGAACTATTCTCAATGTTATGTGGCAGGCTGCATAAGGGGGAATTTAGAGGTGAATAGATATATGTGTTATGTATGGCTGAGTCCCTTTGCTGTCCATCTGAAACTATCACAACATTGTTGATCAACTATATGCCAATATACAATAAAAAGTTTTAAAAAATTAAATAAATAAAATGGTTATTCTTTTAAGCCAGTAAGTTTTGTGTGTGGGGAGGGGAGAGGGAGGAGGGTTCAGGATGGGGAACACGTGTATACTGGCGGCGGATCCATCTTGATGTATTGTAAAAGCAATACAATATTGTAAAGTTAAGCAAAATAAAAAAAAAAATCAGCTATATATAAAAAAAAAAAATAAAAAGCACAAATACAGTATACTAACACATATATATGGAATTTAGAAAGATGGTAAAAATAACCCTATTTACGAGACAGCAAAAGAGACACTGATGTATAGAACAGACTTTTGGACTCTGAGACGGGGAGAGGGTGGGATGATTGGGGAGAATAGCATTGAGATATGTATAATATCATATCTGAAACAAGTCGTCAGTCCAGGTATGATGCCCGATAACAGATGCCTGGGGCTGGAGCACTGGGACACCTGGAGGGATGGTGTGGGGAGGGGGGAGGGAGGAGGGTTCAGGATGGGGAACACGTGTATACTGGTGGCGGATCCATCTCGATGTATAGTAAAAGCAATACAATATTGTAAAGTTAAGCAAAATAAAAAAAAAAAAGCTAAAAAAAAAAAAGTAATTTGTACATATTCTTTCTCTCCTAGTGACGAGTAGTGAAAGCCAAAGGTAGCCATGCTAATAGAGCTAGTCTATGTGCTCAGAGATTTGGTTCTCAAGATAGTGCAAGTAGAGAATGGAAGTTTGGAGCAGGGTTTTGGGCCTTTAATGCTTATGGAGAAAGATTTATTTTACTCTGATGGCAAGTGGCTACCTACCTAGTAGCCTCGGCCACGAAGCCTCTACCAGGTACCACTGAAGGCCATACCTGCCTCATGAGCTCCTCCTGGCGCATCCTAATCCTCTCTCTCTCCATCTGGATCCTCTGAAGTCGAAGCTTCTGCTGCTGCTGTTGTTGGGTGGTCAGCGCGTTGGGCATACTCATGAGCCCCGCTGATGGGTTCTGTGGGGGATGGTTCTGCTGGCTCAGGGAACTGGGTGCCATCTGCTGCTGGTGTTGGTGATTCATCACTACAGGAGAGAAGAACAGGAAGATGAGTGATCAGGACCACAGCACCTTATCAAAAAGAGACCATCAGAACACTGTGAACTTTAGATTCCTGAGATTCTTCCAAAGTACTTTGCTGCTTATCATTACTGTTTAAGTAATCATTACCTTAATTCAATTCACAGAGACTCAGATACTGGCCCCTCTCCTGACCCACCTAGTGTTAGCTCTTGTGCCCTGTTAAAAGTCTAATTTCACACCTTGCCTGTGTCTAGGGTACATTTCAATCCTTAAATAGTACATAGTGGTCATAAGCAAATTCCACAAAGGTTACCACAACATGAAAGCTAATTTCACCAGGACATCTGGGTGTGTGTCCCTGTCCTCAGACAACCTGCATGTTTATGGCAGAAAGGAGGGCATGTGATCATTGATAGTGGTGGGTGTAAAATAATATTTAGGACAGGTGAGTGAATTGACAGGTAAAACACAGCACCTAGATCAGAGGTCTACACAAAAGCAGGACCCCATTCATGCTTTGTTAAAAGAGGATGCCCCAAAGACATAATTAGTGAGAAATTATTAGTGAAAGATTAGAGAACATTTAGTGAGAATTATTAGTGAGAAAGAAATTATATAAAAGATGCTAACCATGTTTGTGACTGGATAAAGGCACAGAAGTGTTTTCAATTTTTTAAGGATTTTCTATTTGTCTGTATTTACCAATATTAAAATTTTAGCATACAGTACTTCACGTCACAAAACACTTTTAAATAGTTTAATAAATTATATAATTAGTGTCCCCTCCCCCCAAAGAATGCATCTTAAAAAGTGCTAGTTTTTCTCAAGACAGTTTACCTATCAAATTTGCTTAACTTCTACTAGGTAATATCCTGTAATAAAGAAAACCATGTTTTCCAGTCTATTTGCTCCTAAGTCAGGGCCAAAGGCAACAATGTGTAACTTTATATACTTACTTCATTTCTGAGAAAAAAAAAAAATGTAATTTGTGCTACATTTGATATCATTACCTTTAAAGATAAAATTATTGGCATATTTTACTTAAAGTTCAGAGTGAAATATTTCAGATATTCAGTTTGATATAGACATTACATGGAAACATATTATAACCAAATTTTCTTAGGTGAATTTTAAAGTAGCCTAATCAATTATGTATTAAATTAATGTGTAGAAAACACACACATACACACTGAAAAAAAAGTACCAGGGAACCCTCCTACACTGTTGGTGGGAATATAAATTGGTACAACCACTATGCAGAACAGTACGGAAGTTCCTTAAAACTAAAAATAGAACTACCATATCATCCAACAATCCCACTCCTGGGCATATATCTAGAGAAAACCATAACTTGAAAAGATACATGCACCCCAATGTTCACTGCAGCACTATTTACAATAGCTTGGACATGGAAGCAACCTGAATGTCCATCAACAGAGGAATGGCTAAACCAGGTGTGGTACATCTATGCAACAGAAAATCACTCGGTCATGAAAAAGAACAAAATATATTCACAGAATGTAACACAAACAGATTCACAGACCTAGAAAACAAACTTATGGTTACCAAAGAGAAAACACAATGGGGGAGGGATAAATTAGGAATTTGGGATTAACATACACACATTATATAGAATGGACAATCAATAAGGGCCTCCTGTGTAGCACAGGGAATTCTACTCAGTACTCCATAATGACCTACATGGGAAAAGAATCTAAAAAAGAATTAATACATGTATATGTATCACGGAATCACTATGCTGTACACTGAAACTAATACAACATTGTAAATCAACTACACTTCAATAAAATTTTTAAAAAGAAAGGAAGAGAAAACAAAGTACCAAAACAAGATTTTCTGTAGAACTGGCTTCCTTAAGGAAGAATTTGTTCCTTGACAGGAAGTTCCTCTGGGTAGGAGTAGAGGTGGGATAAAAATCTCTTTTTTGAAATTTACCTCTAATTCACTCAAATCTTCATTGCATTCCCACTATGTGCTAGATGCTGGGTTTGTAGCTGGATAAACAGCTCTGGCCCTCACAGGAACTAACAGGCTATTGCAAGGAACGTGTGGAGAAATGAGATGGGGTTTTATGCTTGTCTGTGAAAATTAAAGTGAAAGTTCCTCAGCTGTGTCCAACTCTTGGCGACCCCAGGGACTGTAGCCAGCCAGGCCCCTCTGTCCATGGAATTCTCCAGGCCAAAATACTGGAGTGGGTAGCCGTTCCCTCCTCCAGGGGATCTTCCCAACCCAGGGATCGAACTCGGGTCTCCTGCATTGTAGGTGGATTTTTAAGCATCTGAGCCACCAGGGAAGCTTGTCTGTAGAACACTAGAATGTTAGGCTTTGTAAAGATTCCTGGAGAACATTTAGTTCAGCTTTTTGTTTTGTGAAAGCCAAGGAGGCAAGGGGTGTGCTCTGCTTAGAAACAGGTACAACTGGAGGCAAAGTTGAACTCCTGACACCCTGTCCACCTGCCCTTTCAACTATCCTTCATCGTCCTCTGTCACACCTGAGACCAAAGTCCAGGAACAATCACTGAAACTGGGGCAACCCCTCTACACACAATTTGCCTTCAGTGGACCACAATGAAAGGCCACTTAAACAGCAGGCCCTCAAAACAGGCTCGTTACAAGTAGGAAGGGCTGAAGGAGGGTTTGGACAGGCTAACAGCTCTGCTCAATCACAGAGAAGTCAAAAGTCGCTTAAGACAAGGTAAGATACTGGAGTATTCTAATAGTTTGGGTTTCACTTCCTGAATCAACTCCACTGCCAAGAACTCTCACCTCCTGGCACAGAAGGAAACTGGGTAAATGATGGGATGAATGAATGAAACCAGCTGGGCATTCCTTATGTTCTTAGTCCAAGAACAGAAAAAAAGCATCGTTGTGACTGATGCCAAAATAACTGAAATAAGTAGTTCATTTCTACAGCTTGGAGCATAATTACAACCTCTATTTGAAGGCCTGGGTGGGAGGGTCAGGGATTGGGCACATACTGTGTCATAGGGAAAAATTCTCTTAAAATAAAGATTCAAGTAAGACAAAGTCCAGATACTCAGAAGGGTTTAATTCATAAGACCTCTTTCAGGCCAGAAGAAGGAAGCTTAGATAGAAAAATAGTGATTATCTCCAGGCACAGTTGTTTCTGAACCTTCTGCAAAAGTATGCTCCTATTAATCTGATGTAACTACCACAGGAAAAAGAAGCCCAATTGTGTCTATAAGAGGAATGTGTAAATTGATTATTTCCAATATCACAAATCCCTAGGTTAGGAAAAAGAGGCTTGAAAATGTTAAATTTTTGCTAGTAGTTCAGAGGCTATTTTTTTTTGGCCACTCCATGTGGCATGCAGGATCTTAGTTCCCTGACTAGGGATTGAACCCTTGCTCCCTGCAGTGGAAGTGTAGTCTTACCCACTGGACTGCCAGAGAAGTCCCCGGAGGTTAATTTTTATAACTCAGATACCTTGAAAAGTATTAAAACTGACTGTCTGGTACTTCCTGACATGTCAAGTCAACTGGATCAGAACTATCTTCCGTGACTTGGGAAGCCAGCCCTGTCAATTGTTTTCACACACACAGGACTGTTACTCTACTCCATACATCATTCAGACACTGGGAGTCAGGTTTTACTGATGTCTGCATCCTTATCTGGGGGGAGTTTAAGACTGGGTGGAGATCACTTCTAAAAAACCACACCTTTGCTAGCCTTTAAAACACCAGCCCTTACAGGGACCATCCACAGGGAGGCACGGTGGACATGCTGCTTTCTTCCATTTAATTTAGATTTGACCATTTAGACTAAATATCTCCAGTTATTAACTGTAAAGACTGGAAGAGAATAGAACTTAGCCAATGGCTTTGTCTTCAAAATAAATCACACCCACCAACAGAGAAGTCTTGTATGAGAAAATTCATCTTGATACTGTCCATAACAGCAAAAGATTGAAAACAGTGTCCACAAATAAGAGATCATGATTCATTCAGAGGAAGGCTATGTAACTATTCCAAAGAATAAAGAAACTCTGTAGTTACTTCTATGAAACAATCTCTAAGAAGCAACTTTCAGAAGGGGGAAAAAAAATCCAAGGAACAGGATGTATGTAAGAGCAAAGTGGTTGTAATTAGAAAAATAGGGGTGGGGTGGGGTGCATATTATACATAAAACAGTAAATTTCTCAAGAAAAATACACAACAATAGGTGCCTCTGGAGAGGAAACTGGGTGTCAGGGGTGGGAAGAGATCTTCCTTTTCCTCTTCTGTACTGTTTGAAGTTTTTCTTTGTGTATTACTTTTGTAAAATATACAAATGCAAAAATAAAAAACAAAACAAAAGCATGGTCATGGAGGCATCAAATATGCAAAATATCTTTTTTGGTGCAATGAAAGGAAGTAAACCCCAAATTATTTGAAAAACAACAAATAAGGCTTAAAATATAGTCAAGATCCTCAAAACCAAGAGCCTGCCTGGTGCAACTTCTCCATGTAGAGGTGAGGAAGAATACCCAGAGAAACACTGAACTGGGGGAAGGCCATCAAATAGTCATGGCCTAGGAGCCAGGTGTCCGGACTCACTCCACGTGCCCAAGATCTCCCCTGTTGCTCTGCTCCCTGCAGTTGTTTCATTTCAGAGGGTTACTTACTGAACCTTTCATTAGGTTGAATCTTGTGAACTTTACCGATGGTTGAGGTTCTTTAAAACCACTGCTTTGGTAGCTACTCAGAGACAAAGAGGGGCAGAAGAGTTTCAAGACAGAGATAAACAGAGAGAAAGTCTTCGGGAGAAAACAGGAAGGAAAACACCTAGATTTGCAACAAATGAAATACTTCTTGGAATAATATCCCATAACATTTTAGGGAGAGAATAGTTCAGTTTAAGAAAAAAGAAGGAAAAAAAAAAAAAAAAACGTGCAGTATCTGAGGCCAAACCAGTTAAGGACAGACTACCATTAAATGCCTTAAAAATGCTAAAGACCTAGTCAGTTCTAGACTTTTGCCTGCCCCCACACAAAGGAATAACCCAAACAGAAGTGTTCTCCGTTGAAGCAGGAATGCATCAAAACTAAAGCAGAGACTTCTTTTTTTCCCTTCCAAGAGAGTCAGAATTTAAATTCAAATCCACATTTATCTTTTTCACTGTTTTCATCTCCTTTTCTCTTTTTTTTTTCCTTCTTTAATAATTGACTTTCTCTTGAGTGTTTGGCCATCAAACATAACCAAGCTCTACAGACATGTAACCAGACATATTTCACTGCTATTATTCAATACAAAAGAAAACACCAAGAAAAACAAACTCCACAGCATTTGAGACAGGAACACTCTTCTGAGTCAATGACTGTGAAGTAAATGGTCAACGTGGGAATGGGGTGTGCGGAGGTGCATGGGGTGTACCCATGACCCTCTGGCTAATGCCCACTGGGACACTGATGCATCCTCTAACTTGCTCCAGCAAACATACCACTCGGTCATGTCTACAAAGGCCCACAAGATTCGAGGCCAGGAAGGTCCCTGGACTCCATTTTAAGCCAGCATGTCATTTGCTGTATAAGAAGCAGACCAGGAAAAGGTTAAGGCTTCACTCCAATGGCACCCCACGCCAGTATTCTTGCCTGGAGAATCCCATGGATGGAGGAGCCTGGTAGGCTGCAGTCCATGGGGTCGCTGGGAGTTGGACACGACTGAGCGACTTTACTTTCACTTTCATGCATTGGAGAAGGAAATGGCAACCCACTCCGGTGTTCTTGGCTGGAGAATCCCAGGGACGGGGGAGCCTGGTAGGCTGCTATCTATGGGGTCACACAGAGTCGGACACGATTGAAGTGACTTCGCAGCAGTAGCAGCCTGAACTTTTTGCCTTTTGCAGCACCAGGAACTGAGAGTGACGGCTCATAGACAGAGTATTTTGGCAGCTTCCCCAAGCCAGGAGCTGCAGACTAGGAGGGAGGCCAGGGAATCAGACTGCCCAGCGAGCCTCCTGGAATGTTTGACAAACATCTCTCTGGCCGCGGGGAAGTTCAGTGGCTTGGTTTTCTGTGTCCTGGGCTTGCTTCCCCCAACCCGTCTGTTTTTTAAATAGGCTATGGTTATATACACACACACACACACAAACAATGCCAAGTAAAGAAAACAAAACCATAACGTTAGGCTCAACTACAAACCCCATCGCGGGCCTGCATCAGGCTGGCTCCGAGCAGATTATGGAAAGGACAACCAGCGTGCCAATGGCTAGACGCCACACCTAAGCCCTAGAAAGACACAGCAACGACATTATTCCCTTTCAATCCTCCTCCGTGAGGCACACATGAGTCTAGGGAGGGCCAAGAGGAATACTTGTTATTTAGGCATTTCTCCTCTTCTCCTCAGCCTCCTTTCTCCTCTTGACAACAGCTCCTCAGCTGCGGTGTCTCTATACATAGCTCTTTGAGTTGAACTTTAAAAACATGTGGTTTTGGACTTCCCAGGTGATCTAGTGGCTAAGACTTTGTGCTCCCAATGCAGGGGGCCTAGGTTCAATCCCTAGTCAGGGAACTAAATCCCACAGGCTGCAAATAAAGATCCTGTATGCCGCAACTAAGACCCAGTACAGCCAAATTAATTAATTAATTTTGAAAAATATACAGTTTGGTCAACATGTCAGAGGCACAATTCCATGCAATTGAGGGGGGAGGCCTGCCCAGCAATGCATGATTCTTCCTATCCCAGTACCCATTATCCAGCTTCTGTACTTCTGTCAAGAATGGAGAGAGTTTCATATGTTGCTATGATTCATTATTTTAGTAAAAATATAATGTCCATGAGTCTACACTCATATAAACAAATAATTGAATAAATAAATTAATGCCAGGAGAAGAGGCAAATTTGTAGAGACAAATTTCAGATAATTTAATGTAGATACACTGTCCTCAATGAAGGGGAGAAAATCCCCACTCCTGATGTATGAATTGTACATAGTAACCTCCTCCCAATGAGCACAGTTATCCAATGGTAGTGAGGGATAGCAACTTTACAGGGGAGGGATTTTGTACACTGAGCAGGTGATCAAGATCAACATCAACAGTGGTGAGCCATGGTGATGACATGACCCTTGAAAGATGTGATGAGAGTGGTACTTTATTTCTGTGGTCTTCCTCCCCAAGACCCATCATCCCAACCTGATCAGAGAAAAACATCAGACAAATTCCGGTAGCGGGAAATGCTATAAAATTCCTAAGCTGTACTCAGAATTATCAAGGTCATCAAAAACAAGGAAAGTCTAAGAAACTTTCATAGCCAAGAACAGCTTAAGGAGACATGACAAGTAAAGACAAGGTGGTATACAGCTGGGGACATTAAGGAAAAAACTAAGAAAATCTGAATAAAGTATGGAAGTTAGTTAATAATAATGTATCCATATTGGTTCATTAGTGATAACATCTGTTTTCATTGTATGTTAATATCATACAATGTTAAGATGTTACTAATACAGGAATTCAGGTGAGAGGCATATAGAACTCTATCTTATCATGATTTTTTTCTGAAAATCTAAAGTAGATATAAGAAAAACATGTGTGTGTCTGTGTATGTATGTGTGTGTGCATAGTAATCACATCTTCAGTAAATACCAGGAACCGTGTTTGGCACTGTCTCTTCAATACTCACTATCAAAATAGTCTCCATAGCATATATAAAAAATGAATATTATAGAGTATATTAAAAATGGATAAATATTCAAAAGAAAACATGGTCTGGGGACTTCCCTGGTGATCCAGTGGTTAAGACTCTGTGCTTCCAGGGTAGGGGGCCTCGGGTTCGATCTCTGGTCAGGGGACTAAGATCCACATGCCACATTGCATGGCCAAATTAAAAGAATGAAAGGAAGGCAGGAAGGAAAAATAAAGAAAGAAACAAAGGAAGAAAAAAAGAAAGAAAATATGGTCTAAGTGTGTCCCATGGGAGCAAATAGACATTAAGTTAAAGTTTAAAAAATTATAACAGCTGCTTCCCATGTTTCATGGTCAATTAAGATTGGGAAATAGTGGGCTAAACAAAGTTAAAAGAATTTATTTTATTGCAGAATTTCTCAAAGACCTTAACATACAAACAGACAATGAGCCTTTCCAAGAGGGAGATATAAAATGCAGCACTTCTCAACTTTGTTCCCCTGAGGAGTGATACTGGAAAATGCTGGTCCCATGCATCTTAGCAGATGTCTTGGCAGTACTGAATTGCAAATTGAATTGAAAATGAATGAATATTTATTAAGCTCCTACTATGTGCGGAGCTTCTCAAAGTCAACTGAGCAGCTGTGTGGGGTGTGGACTCAGAGAAAGGGACATGCAGCCTATAGATGTTGAACAAAGTGGTTCCCTGTGCCTAGAATTCCCCACTGCTGTTCAAGGTACAAAGTAACAAAAAAAAAAAAAAAAAAGCACAGGGAAAGCCAGGGTTATAAGAGACTGCCAGAATAGCCGCTGATATTCTCCATTATCAAAAATTGATTTAACAGGAAGATTCCTAAGATGGTTTAACTTGTGTATCAATTTTGACAGGTGCTAAGCAGAATCCAGCTAAATGAACTTCTGTGCCATATATTCAAAATAACCTATCTTTTATTTTAGTTTGGGGGTTTCTTTTTTTTTAAACCAGCTTCTATGATA
The DNA here is from genome assembly GCA_935064755.1 of Tragelaphus eurycerus. NCBI lineage: Eukaryota > Metazoa > Chordata > Mammalia > Artiodactyla > Bovidae > Tragelaphus > Tragelaphus eurycerus. Next base: position 17,435,591 of record CAKXYN010000006.1, on the reverse strand, counting down.
AAACAACATTAAGAGCTCTAAAGCACCCTTCTGAAAGCACCCCTTTAAAGCGCTGACTTATTATTGTGAAAATCTGGTTACAGTTTCCTCAAAGTAGGTGAATATGCAACATTTGAATACATACGTTGGGTATGATCTGGGATGTGGGAAAAATTCTTCCTCCCAGATGGAACAGGTGTTAAACTCAGTTTGATGTTTGGACTATGTTTATATGAATTGCATCGGGATCACATTCCAGAAACCTAAACACCAAGAGGGCAACACAAGCTCTTCTGCATTGTGGGCTGTTACGATTCCATTCTCTGTCCCCATCCTACAAATCATGATACAGGTCTGTCAGAGAGAAGTGACCAATTGTCCTGGTTCTACTAAGGGGTTTCCTAAGAGTCCCGAGCAGATGCTGTGGTTGGTCACCCTACACCTGTGACTGCCCACATTCCCAGAGCTAACTCATGGCAGTAGGACCCAAGTTTCCCGTTTCCATCCTAACATGTTTCCTTACAAAGAGAACCAGCACTCATAGGGGTGAACCATTTGATATTCAGAATGACAGTTAGGCTGCCAACAAATCAGCTCCCAACATGTCCTCCATCAGTTACGACCAGCTGTCTGTCCTTTTGCACCCATACAACTTGGTAATCGGTGCCTCTCAGGTGGTACCAGCAGTCAAGAATCCACCCGCCAACACAGGAGATGCAAGAGATGTGGGTTCAACTCCTGGATTGGGAGGATCCCTGGAGGAGGAAATGGCAACCCCATCCAGTATTCTTGCCTGGACAATCCCGTGGACAGAGGAGCCTGGTGGCCAGCAGTCCATAGGGTCACAAGAGTTGGACAAGGCAGCACACGCGCACACGTGATGGCTTGGTAGACGGACTATTACTCTAGCACCTACTCTGCAACTTTTTAAAGAAATTAAGCACTATTATGACATTGCATTGTATTGCTCATACATATGAGCCTTCAAGTCAGGAAATCTTTCTCACTGGATTCTAGGTTGAGCCACACACAGTGAACAGAAGCACTTTTAAGAAACACTGAACTGTTCTCTTCCTGTGATTTGAACTCTCACCTTCCTGAGGGCTGGAATCCTGCTCTTTATAAACAAAACCTAACAGCGACATCTACCCCTGTCCTTTAGAATCAACTCCCCTGGTATGAATATTCCTTATAAACACAGAACAAAAATAATTTATTTCAAATCTGACTTGTTGATGCAGACAGTGGGCACCAAATACATTCTCCCTGAGAATGTTTATGGATTTATGGGTCAGAAATGGGTAGTAAAATATTAGTTCATTTTTAAGATGATCAGCAGAGGCTTTTTTTTTTTTTTTTTTTTAATTTAAAAGAAAAGTCAGAGCAAACGGGAAACCCATCCCCACTACAAACAGAGACACAATTCTTTCTGTTTGGGATGTATTTTAATTATTACATCCCATACTCTTTGAAAGATTGAGGGCAGGAGAAGGCAGCAGGAGAAGGGGACAAAAGAGGATGAGATGGTTGGATGGCATCACTGACTCAATGGACATGGGTTTGGGTGGACTCCGGGAGTTGGTAATAGACAGGGAGGCCTGGCGTGCCGCGGTTCACGGGGTCGCAGAGAGTCAGACATGACTGAGCAACTGAACTGAAGTGAACTGATACTCTTATAAGTGGATATTTAATGAATAATAGATTTTTGTTGCAGCTTTCTCTTTACTCCTGGAACATAATTCCCCATTGAGGACCCAATGCATTTTGTTCTTGTTTTACCATTAGTGTTTTACAAATCCCACCCTCCTCATCATAGCTGTGGCCATGTATTTACCCAACGTTGAAGTATCACCATAGAAGTTCAGGCTGGAAGGAGCTTAGTCCATTTTGACCAAGTTCCTCCATCTTTTTTTTAGCAGCAGGATCTTTCCCCAGAGCCTGATATATGGCATGAAGCAGAGGCACCCCACATGTGCAGGGGTCCATTCACAGCATGCCTGCAGCCTGTGCCAGTGTAAGTGAATGCTTAAAAGGCACTCCTTTTGATTCTCTTCTCTAAATTGTCTCGGTCTGGCTTTCACTCTGCTTTCCCTACAGGCGTTTCCCAACTCTTGAGTCAAAATATTAAACAAAGTTTTAAAATATGTTGGACAGACATGGCTCTTGGAGACTGGATACTAACTAAGCTTAGTTTCTGCTTGCATGCCCCAAAACCCTGGCATGGGGCCTTGGGACACAATTTAAAGCCAATGATTTAAGCCAATTCACTCATTTGAGAGATGAAGAAACTTGGAAGGTAAATTGACTCAGCACAAATCACAAGCATAGACTGTGACAAACCTAGGAAGCTCAGGGAATGCGCTGGAATGTGTGGCTGGCGTCAGCTGCACTGGCCACCAATCACTGCCCTGTCCTGCAGTCAAAAACTATTTACTGAGTTAAATTTGGTGACAAGGATTAAGAGGAGTTTCCTTTGCCCTATTTCACAAAAAGGTCCAAAGCAGATTAATTTAATTAACTTATTTACTTGTAAAATGATGAAATCAACATAGTCACATGTTAGGGTGATACCCTGTTTGTGGGATCTGCTTTTACAGAAAATGATATAGGGCTTTCTTCTTCCATCCTTTAAAAAAAAAAGACCAAATCAGGTATCTTTGAAGCATTACATTTCATAATACAGGAAGGGTTCAACCAGAAGAGGTGGCACCATTAAGCAATACTAGCCCTTCTGGCCACAGAGGCTCCAGGCAAATGATCATATGCAACAGAGAGAAGCCAAAACATACAGGTGTAAATCGTATCTGACATATGCATGGACCTAGCCACACCAAGCTTCAAAAATATTTCTGCATTGAGAGTGTCTGGGTACAGCTGCGGGTCTTTTTCTCTCTGTTTATGGGCCATACAGGGTTTAACTCATGTGAACTGGCCAATGTCAGGTGTCCTGCAGCCCAGTCTGATGGAAAACACATGTCTACGGAGGTAGAAAGACAAACCCAGTCTCAGTCCAGCCTGGACTCAGTCACGATTCAATGAAGGGGGGTAAAAAGGCTGCAGACACGTCTCTCGCCCTTCTTGCGTCTCTCTCAGCTCCTGCCAACAATGAGTCGCTTGTTTCTCTTATTTCCCAGAAACAGTATTAGCCGTCCAACAAGGTCAGCAAAAAAAAAAAAAAAAAGCAGCTTTTCACTTCAGGGTGCATTCGGTTCCAAAAATCTGTAAAGTATTAAACCAAGAAGTTGCACTATCCCAACTTCACACTGAGCTCTTTATTCCAATTCTGGGTGAGAATAACTCTAAGGAAATTTCTCAGCCGGCTCACTTGATAAGACACAAAATTCTGGGATCCATGTACTTTCAGACACACTTTCTTGACTTCAAACCTTAACAGCACTTCCAGGTGCCCCCAGAATCAGACAGGTGGATCTTAGATTCTCCAGATGCCCCCAGCACAACTGGTTTTAGACTTGTAACCCAACCTACATTTACTTCACAGGAATCCCTGAATTCTTAGCAGCAGCCAACAATTTTCCTACCTGTCATCCTGTGTGTCCATCTAAACAGTAATCGAGTCAACAAACCAGGGTGCAAACATCCAGGCAACTCTGTTCTCCTAGGTGTAAAGATGGAAAAGCCTATAACATGGATTTTTATGCTTTCCTAGGACTGAGCGACTTCACTTTCACTTTTCACTTTCATGCATTAGAGAAGGAAATGGCAACCCACTCCAGTGTTCTTGCCTGGAGAATCCCAGGGACAGCGGAGCCTGGTGGGCTACCATCTATGGAGTCGCACAGAGTTGAACATGACTGAAGCGACTTAGCAGCAGCAGCAGCAGCAAATGCATCAGGGCTTCCCTGGGGGGTCAGATGGTAAAGAATCTGCCTACAATGCAGGAGACCAGGGTTTGATACCTGGGTCGGGAAGATCCCCTCAAGAAGGGCATGGCAACCCACTTCAGTATGCTTGCCTGGAGAATCCAATGGACAGAGGAGCCTAGTGGGTTCTCTGGTCACAATCCATAGGGTCACAAAGAGTTGGACACGACTGAGTGACTAAGCACAGCACAGCACAGCAAATGCGTCATCTACAATAAACTCTCTCCTGACTAACGAAAATAAATGCATGAACAGTGAATATATATTTTACAAGGAAATAATACTTTTTTAAAATAGACATTATAAAATGTATATTTTACTGGCATGTAAAGGATTTCAACATCAGTTTTCACTGTTGTAAGAAATCTAGAATAAGCTATGAAAAAAATCACATCTTTCTGGCATTCATTTCTTCTGGGTCCTTCAGCTATAAAGAAATCATATTTCTTCCACCTAAAGCAGCACCAGAAAGTGCTACTTGATTCCATCTGATTTCTGGGCTATCCAAAAGATTTATCAAAAGTGGCCATGCAGAAAGCATGAAGCATCTATGAAGGCAGTGAATTTAGGCACATAATGACTAACTCAGAAAAAAAAAAGAGGAGACTGGGTGCTTCTCTGTACTGCTTCACAAAGTTATCTTTGTGTCTTTGAATTTTATTCCATGGCCTGGCAACAGCAGCAAAACCAAAACTTTTCTTGTTTTATTATCTTCAGACAATAGGTATACTTTTATCCCAGCAGGAAATGGAAACTCTGATCCATGCATTTATTTTCATTAGTCAGGAGAGAGTTTATTGTAGCTTTTTATTGGTTAGCTTTCCTGAATGATTTTAAAACTACTCCAGGTGCAGAGTGTGGCAACCCAAACTCAGTAACAGAAAATGAATCCACAGCTGTGTTCCACTAGAAGTAGGAAGAAGTTGCCAGCGTGGGCCAATAGTCCTTAATCTGTTTTCTTTTTACTATATGCCATTCTAGTAAACATTTTTATTATTGAAAAAGCTCATACAACAGACACTCTAAGAGATAAGTCAAAGGATTTGAACAATGTATAGACGAGAACTAATCAAATGTGGAAAAATTATCAGCGTCACAAGAAATTATAAAAATGCAAATTAACAGTCATTCTTTAGCAATCAAATTAACAGAAACAACACAGTAATGTGGGGTTTTTGCATCACACCATGAGTACGCAAGAAAAAAAAACAATTCTATTGGGGTAGCAGGATTAAGAAATCTGGTAAAATTATGTGTCAAATTTGGAGACTTTGTGCTTATATGCATTTTAAAGACTGTACCCATATATCTAGGATCTCTAGTGACCCCAAAAAGGTTAATTACCTTTGCAATGAAAATGTATCACAATACTAATAGTTGTCCCCAAATGGTGGGCCTATGGATGATTTTTTTCTTTCCAGTGGTCTACGGTTCACTTAAATATTCACTCACCAAATACCTGCTGAGCCCCAAGCAAGTGCAAGGCCCTGTTTCTAGGTGCTAGAGACAGTGGAGAACAAGACCGAAAGGTCTTGGCCTTCAGGAGATTATAGTCTAGTGGGGAGACAGACAATGGCAAATAACAAAGTATAACTCTGGCGATAAGGGCTTTGAATAAACAAATGCAGAACTATTGGAGAGAAGCACTCCTTCTGTGAGGTAATTTGTAAAAATACTGGATGGGGGACTTCCCAGGTGGTCCAGTGGCTAAGACTCCAGGCTCCCAATGCAGAGGGCTGGTGCAGGAGGCTCCCAATACAGGAATCAATGCAGTTTGATCCCTGGTCAGGGAACTAGATCCCACATGCCTCAACTAAGAGTTCACATGCCCCAACCAAAGATCCCATGTGCTGCAGTTAACACCCAGAGCAGCCAAATTAAAAACAAAAAAACAATTTAAAAATATTTTTTAAAAAAATGTGGTTGAAGTGCAGAAATCAGGGTGGGAGACATTCTAGGCTGATGGAGATCAAAGGTCCTGAGGTGGGAGGGTGCCTGACCTGTGGAAATGGAGTACATGAGCAAAACTGAGTGGTCAACACAGCTGAAGGGCACAGGGTCGGGGGCAGGGGCCGGCGCCTGAGGGGCATCATGACTGTGGGGAGCACTGCTGTAGTGGCTAAGTTGTGCCTGACCCTTCTGCTACCCATGGACTGGAGCCTGCAGTCCATGGGATTTCTCAGACAAGAATACTGGAGTGGACTGCCATTCCCTTTTCCAGGGGATCTGCCCAACCCAGGGACTGAACCCACATCTCCTGCACTGCAGGCAGATTCTTTACCACTGAGCCATGAGGGAAGTCCAGTGAGCACTGCAGTTAGTCTCTATTCCAAAGTGATCGAAATCTCCGTCAGGTTTACTGCTCAAACTCCATGAGAAACTGCCAGAGTATTTCATACACTATCGTAAAATTTAAAATTCTGAAGAAATTCAGAGACGGAGAAGTTCTGGGAGTATACTGCTCAGGATCTGTGTATCTGGGCTGTTCTCCCAGCCCGGTGAGGTGATTCAGACTCACTTTGGGGCAAGAAAGGAGTAAGCTCTGAGATGATGAGGAGAGGTAGAAATCAAAGCAGCTGTGCTTTTTAAACATGTTCAGAAGGAGATTGCGATTCCAAGCAAAACAAAACAAAAAACCTACACCTCTAAATTTCATTTGGAAGGTGTGCGAAGGGGGTTCTATTCTTAAAAAAGAAAATGAGGGACTTCCCTGGTGGTCCAGTGGTTAGGAATCTGCCTGCCAATGCAGGAGACTGGTTCGATCCCTGGTCCAGGAAGATTCCACATGCCTCAGGGCAAATAAGTTCATGTTCGGCCAACTAGTGAGCTCACACGCCCTAGAGCCTGTGCTCCACAACCAGAGAAGCCAGAACAGTTCACCGCAACTAGATAATAACTCCTGCTTGCTGCAGCTAGAGAAAGCCCATGCACAGCAACAAAGACCCAACACAGCCCAAAATAAACTTTTTAACAAAATAGAAAAATGAAATGAAACACCCAAAAGAAAAATGCCTCAACGCTGAATTTTCTCAGTAGCATCCCTGAGTCAAGCTGGGTACCATGGATAGCCTTGTGGTCTGCAGCCATTCCCGGCTGGTGTTCTCAGATGATGCCACCATCCAGGGTCTAGGGAGGGCAGAGAAAACATCTCTCTAAAGCTCCTGGTGTTCACCGTGGGAAGACTTTTTGAGCGCTGTCTGCTAGATCAGTCTAGATCATTTATGGGGAATTCCTTCTTCAGCCTCTACACTTCGAAAAACTATTTCTCCTCCACACCAGGTAAGTCTTTCCCTCCTGATGTTCTGACTCCTGTAACTGAACATGCAGCCCTCTCTGCACAAGTCCCCAAGTCTCGGAGTTAAGTCTTTAGGCACCTCTAGAAACCATACAAGGCCTGCAGTATGCACTTTCTTCCTTGGCTTTATTATTTTCTGTCTTTTACTCCAACTTAACTTTACTATCTGTGTCCCTTTTTTTCCGGCCAGGCTGTAGGGCTTGTGGGTTCTTAGTCCCCTGACCAAGGATCGAACCTGTGTCCCCGCAGTGGAAGTGAGGGTCCTAACCACTGGGTAGTAGGAATTCCCTATCTATCCTTTTGAATTAAGTGTTTTGGAAGAGGCAAGAGTAGAATCAATGGACAGAAGCATCACAGTTTCATTTTAAAACCCTATCTCTGTATATGGGCTTCCCAGGGGTCGCTAGTGGTAAAGAACCTTCCTGCCAATGCAGGAGACATAAGAGACATGAGTTCAATCTCTAGGTTGGGAAGATCCCTGGAGAAGGGCACAGCCACCCACTCCAGTATTCTTAGCTAGAGAAACCCATGGACAGAGGAGCCTGATGGGCTACATACAGTCCATGGGGTCGCAAAGAGCCAGACATGACTGAAGCAACTTAGCACACGTGCACAATCTCTGTATATACAGCTACACTGATATATTGATAGTATTATTTATGAATTGAGTAGTGTTCTAAGAAGCTTAAGCGAGCATGTTAGATATGGCATTTTCTCATCATCTTGTCGGAGAAGGCAATGGCACCCCACTCCAGTACTCTTGCCTGGAAAATCCCATGGACACAGGAGCTTGGTGGGCTGCAGTCCATGGGGTCACTAAGAGTCGGAAACGACTGAGCGACTTCACTTTCACGCTTCACTTTCACGAGTTGGAGAAGGAAATGGCAACCCACTCCAGTGTTCTTGCCTTGAGAATCCCAGGGACGGGGGAGCCTGGTGGGCTGCCGTCTATGGGGTCACACAGAGTCGGACATGACTGAAGCGACTTAGCAGCATCATCTTGAGGAATAAAAAGTATTTACATGACTTCAGGAAACATCTTACAGAGACCTGGGGGATCGAAAAGCTTTTCCTCATGTCGGAGAAGGCAATGGCACCCCACTCCAGTACTCTTGCCTGGAAAATCCCATGGACACAGGAGCCTGGTGGGCTGCAGTCCGTGGGGTCACTAAGAGTCAAACGACTGAGCGACTTCACTTTCACTTTTCACTTTCATGCATTGGAGGAGGAAATGGCAACCCACTCCAGTGTTCTTGCCTGGAGAATCCCAGGGACGGGGGAGCCTGGTGGGCTGCCGTCTATGGGGTCGCACAGAGTAGGACATGACTGAAGACACATAGCAGCAGCAGTACTGTCTTTATGGAACACACTTGTGAGCGAAGCCCGCTGACCTGAGCAAACTCTGCCCTCCCTCCCAACATCACCCATTCTTGGACAAACTGACATGTGCCTCCTGACAGGATGCAGGAGAAAAGCACAAACATCACCTTTGTGCTGCTGCTGCTAAGTCGATTCAGTCGTGCCCGACTGTGTGTGACCCCATAGACAGTAGCCCACCAGGCTCCCCCGTCTCTGGGATTGTCCAGGCAAGAACACTGGAGTGGGTTGCCATTTCCTTCTCCAATGCATGAAAGTGAAAAGTGAAAGTGAAGTCGCTCAGTTGTGTCTGATCCTCAGTGACCCCATGGATTGCAGCCCACCAGGCTCCTCCATCCCTGGGATTTTCTAGGCAAGAGTACTGGAGTGGGGTGCCATTGCCTTCTCCGCACCTTTGTGCTGCTGCTGCTGCTGCTGCTAAGTCACTTCAGTCGTGTCCGACTCTGCGTGACCCCATAGACGTCAGCCCACGAGGCTCTCCTGCCCCTGGGATTCTCCAGGCAAGAAAACTGGAGTGGGTTGCCATTTCCTTCTCCAATGCATGAAAGCGAAAAAGTGAAAGTGAAGTCGCTCAGTCGTGTCCGACTCTTAGTGACCCCATGGACTGCAGCCCACCAGGCTCCTCCATCCAGGGGATTTTCCAGGCTAGAGTACTGGAGTGGGGTGCCACTGACTTCTCCGCACCTTTGTGCTACTTCTGCCCAAAGGGTACAACCTAAATCTAAACCAGGAGGAAATACCATGTCAAGGTCCAGAAACACGAAAGCTGCAGGTAAAAAAATTCCAGGTAAAAACAAATTAAGGAGAGAAGATGATTAAATACAATGAATGACCTTCAATAGATCCTGGACCAGAAACCAAATGGCCATAAAGGACATTACTGTGGCAAATGAAACTTCAAAAAGTGAAAGTTGTTCAGGCGTGTCCAACTCTTTGTGACCCCATGGCCTGTAGCCCGCCAGGCCCCTCTGTCCATGGAATTCTACAGGCCAGAATGCTGGAGTGGGTAGTCATTCTCTTCTTCAGGGTATCTTCCCAACCCAGGTATGGAACCCAGGTCTCCCACATTGCAAATTCTTTACCGTCTGAGCCACCAAGGAAGCCCCACAAAAAAGCAAGTCATACAAAATTGTTTGGTTTCCCGGTGTACAAAATGCTATGCTTATACTATACTGCAGTCTATTAAGTTTATTTTACACACACACACACACACACACACATATATATACAATGGCATTATTTCTAAAAAAGTGTATGTATCTTAATTAAAAGGTACTTTCTTGTTTAAAAATGCTAACCATCATTTGAGCCTTTAATGAGTCAATCTTTTTGCATTAGTGATCAAAGTGTACTGATCACAGATCACAGTAACAAATACAATAATAATGAAAAAGTTTGAAATATTGCAAGAATCACTAAAATGTGACACAGAGAAACAGTAAACAAACACTCTTGGGAAAATGACACTGATAGTCCTGTATGACGCAAGGTTGCCACAAACCTTCAATTTGTAAAAAATGCAGTGTCTGTGAGACACAAAAAAGTGAAGCACAGTTATACAAGGTCAGCTTGCACTGTCCTTTCAGAAAATGCAATCTAAAGTATTTAGGGGGAAGAGGGCATGATGTCTCCAACTTAGGCCTGAGAAGTTAAGAAAAAATGTACATATAACACATCTTCATAAAGGGAAGAGAGAGAAGTAAATGAGGCAATTATAAACAATTAACAGGATCCCCTGGTGGTCCAGTGGTTAAGAATCTGACTCGTCAGTGCAGGGTACATAGGTTCAGTCCCTGATCTGGGAAGATTCCACATGCCTCGGGGCAACTAAGTCTGCGTGCTGCAGTTACTAAAGCCTGTGTGCCCTAGCGCCCATGCTCCACATGAGAAGCCACTACAGTGAAAGGCCCGCCCACTGCAAGCAAGAGTAGCCCTCGATTTGCTGTAACTAGAGCCAAAAAAAAAAAAAAAAATGGGGAAGGCAATGGCACCCCACCCCAGTACTCTTGCCTGGAAAATCCCATGGACAGAGGAGCCTGGTAGGCGCCAGTCCATGGGGTCGCTAAGAGTCGGACACGACTGAGTGCTTTCACTTTTCACTTTCATGCATTGGAGAAGGAAATGGCAACCCACACCAGTGTTCTTGCCTGGAGAATCCCGGGGACGGAGGAGCCTGGTGGGCTGCAGTCTATGGGATCGCACAGAGTCGGACACGACTGAAGCGACTTAGCAGCAGAGCCAAAAATAAATAAATAAAAAAAATTTTTTTTTTTAAATGAACAATTAACAAAGGCAAATCTGGGCAAAAGGTATGTGTGAGTTCCTGGTACTCTATATTTGAAACTCCTCTGTAAATTTTAGATTATTTCAAAATAAAAGGTGACACATTACAACAACAAAGAAACAAACTTTCCCTAAACACACCCTAAACTCCCTGGAGATGGAAAAATCTCAGTCTGGCAGAGTCCAGACAGGCTGTACTGTATACAGGCCATTGTGCTGTGATGTTGTTTCTCCTGGAGGAAATGGCTACTGCCCAGTGGCTTTGAGAACTGACCAGGGTTTGGAGGGGGAGAACCCTAACAAAAACAGGTGCTACAAGACTCTGATACCTTACACTCACTGTTTCTCCTAGCCTCGTAACCTCCACCCCAGATCCCAACTGTTATTTGTGGACAAAAATACATTGCCTGTCACTTCAGTAAACAGAGTGTTGCTCGCCATCAAGCCACCCACCACTGCAGCTGACCCCAACAGTGAGCCCTCACGAACACTCCAGATAGAGAAAAATAGGATACTGACCCTAGATAATTAAGTTGTAAATCAAAGAAATAATTTCAATGAGTCTAGATTCTTGCACCTTCTCATACATAGAAAAGCACTAAAGTCATCAACTTGAGATTCTGTTTTTTTGTGTGATTAGCAGTAATTTTTTGATGTTTAACTATATGTACATTTTTTTTTTTTTTTTTTTTCAGTAAAAACTCCTATATATCCTGACTCCTCCTCTTACCTTTTCTGAACAGTCCCTCACTGCTATCTGAGAGGCTGTTTCCTGGGCAACAGTCCTCAGGAAGGCCCCTGAACAAAACATAATTCTCAGCTTTAGGCTGTACTTTTTTTCAGTTGACACATCACAAGAAAAAAAAAAAAACAACTATGTGTGGTGACAGATATTAATTAGGTTTATTGTCCTGATCATTGCATAACATATCTGCATATTGAACCACTGTATTGTACACAAGAAACTAATATAATGTTTATGTCAATTACATCTCAATTTTTGTAAAAAGAGAAAAAAGTCTCATTTTAAAAAAACATAGAGCCTGGAAAGACAAGACAAAGAGGTGTGCTACAGGTCTGGTCTTACAGAAGAAAAAAGCTCTTATAATACAATTGTGCCTGGCAACAAGATACTGAACTAAAGAATCACAAGTTTTCTTGGGGAGAATTTGGGCTCCCAGAGTTAGCTGACTATAAAGCTTGAGGCTCTGGGGTGAAAGGCCCTCACTTCCCAGGGTCAGAGCAGAAGAAACTGTTCCCGGTTGGCCTTCTTGATAGAAGGGAAAAATTGGACAAGCTAAGAAGGGCAGAGTTGAGACTGGAGAAGGAACTGCCATTAGCAGCTGCCCTGAGCATTTGTTTTGCTAGGATGGAATAAGCCAGTTCCACTTGGGAAGAAATAATAGTTCCATTCTAATTAATTCAGGTATTATGGCAATTGATAAGAGTGGAAGTAGAATATTTTTCTTTCATTTAAAGAGTAAGTTTGAAGCAACTATATGAAAGTCCTGTGAGCCAGGACAACGCCATCCATATCAAATTCTTTTTTACTTTATTTTTTTCCATCTCTGAAAATATTTAACTCCTGGCAAAACTGAAAACTCACAACTCACTCTTCACTGGTGTCTGAGAAATATAATACTGGAAAAGAAAAGGATGAAAATAATACGGAATGAGACACATGACATGTACTGGGAAGCAAACTTCAAATGAAATTTCCATTTATGATTTAGTCAAAAACATATGGATTTTCAAGTTGAAAACCAGAGCAAGTATGAAAGCGAGGTGCCTGGCTAAAAGTACACTTTTTTGTGGCGACTTTAAATCATTATTTCGTGAAAGAAAATAGCACCCCAAACCAATTCTTCACAACAAAGAGAGCAGGCCTGCAGTAAACTGTCTATTTAGGTAAACAATTACCTGTTTAGTTCGATAAAAGCAAACCACATTTAAATTGTATTTTTTAAAAGGAATTCTCATACTTTCCTAACAAATTAACATTCCAAATAAATTTGAAAAAAATGAGGAAATTAAAAGATGGCACAAAAATTTAAGTACAAGAATATTTACTGTATATAATATAATCTATATAAAAATAAAAAATAGAATCAACATTTATATCTCCAGTAAAAGAACTGGTAAAATAAATTATGATAGAATTACACAATGGCAGCTATACAGCCATTAACATGATGGCTGTAATGGTGTAAAGAAAGAAATATGCCCCAAGTCCATTCATACACATATTGATACATATATGAATTAAAGGTGGTTTAGTCACTAAGTCATGTCCGACTCTTTGCGACCCCATGGAGATTCTCATTAAACACTGAGAATCTAATCCATACTAATCAGAATTACAAAGACTAAAAAGTTTGATAATGAACATTACTGGCCAGAGTGGAAGGAAAGCAACACTTTAATACACTGTTGCATGCATGTCAAGTTGCTTCAGATCAGATCAGTCACTCAGTCGTGTCCGACTCTTTGCAATCCCATGAATCGCAGCACACCAGGCCTCCCTGTCCATCATCAACTCCCGGAGTTCATTCAGACTCATGTCCATCGAGTCAATGATGCCATCCAGCCATCTCATCCTCTGTCATCCCCTTCTCCTCTTGCCCTTAATCCCTCCCAGCATCAGAGTCTTCTCCAATGAGTCAACTCTTCGCATGAGGTAGCCAAAGTACTGGAGTTTCAGCTTTAGCATCATTCCTTCCAAAGAAATCCCAGGGCTGATCTCCTTCAGAACAGACTGGTTGGATCTCCTTGCAGTCCAAGGGACTCTCAAGAGTCTTCTCCAACACCACACTTCAAAAGCATCAATTCTTCGGCACTCAGCTTTCTTCACAGTCCAACTCTCACATCCATACATGACCACAGGAAAACCATAGCCCTGACTAGGCGAACCTTTGTTGGCAAAGTAATGTCTCTGCTTTTGAATATGCTATCTAGGTTGGTCATAACTTTCCTTCCAAGGAGTAAGCGTCTTTTAATTTCATGGCTGCAGTCACCATCTGTAGTGGTTTTGGAGCCCAGAAAAATAAAGTCTGACACTGTTTCCACTGTTTCCCCATCTATTTCCCATGAAGTGATGGGACTGGGTGCCATGATCTTCGTTTTCTGAATGTTGAGCTTTAAGCCAACTTTTTCACTCTCCTCTTTCACTTTCATCAAGAAGCTTTTGAGTTCCTCTTCACTTTCTGCCATAAGGGTGGTGTCATCTGCATATCTGAGGTTATTGATATTTCTCCCAGCAATCTTGATTCCAACTTCTGTTTCTTCCAGTCCAGCGTTTCTCATGATGTACTCTGCATATAAGTTAAATAAGCAGGGTGACAATATACAGCCTTGACGTACTCCTTTTCCTATTTGGAACCAGTCTGTTGTTCCATGTCCAGTTCTAACTGTTGCTTCCTGACCTGCATACACATTTCTCAGGAGGCAGATCAGATGGTCTGGTATTCCCATCTCTTTCAGAATTTCCCACAGTTTATTGTGATCCACACAAAGGCCTTGGCATAGTCAATAAAGCAGAAATAGATGCTTTTCTGGAACTCTCTTGCTTTTTCCATGATCCAGTGGATGTTGGCAATTTGATCTCTGGTTCCTCTGCCTTTTCCAAAACCAGTTTGAACATCAGGAAGTTCACGGTTCACATATTGCTGAAGCCTGGCTTGGAGAATTTTGAGCATTACTTTCCTAGCGTGTGAGATGAGTGCAATTGTGCGGTAGTTTGAGCATTCTTTGGCATTGCCTTTCTTTGGGATTGGAATGAAAACTGACCTTTTCCAGTCCTGTGGCCACATTCAGTCGTGTACAATTCTTGTTTCTTGTGTACAACACAGTGATTCAATATGCAACCCTATGGACCCTAGCCTGCTAGGCTCCTCTGGCCACAGGGATTGTCCAGGCAAGAATAGTGGAGTGGGTTGCCAAGGTCTCCTCCAGGAGATTCTCCTGACTCAGGGATCGAACCCAAGTCTCATGTCTCCTGCACTGGTGGGGGGCGGGGGTTCTTTACCACTAGTGCCACCTGGGAAGCCCCATTAATGGTAGGAGTATAAATTGCTGTCACCATTTTAGAGAAAGTGGAACAGCTATTAAAACTTGAAATGCACATAACTTTGGACCCAGGAATTTCACCTCTGCAAAACTGTCCTCCACATAAACAGCACATGGCACAAGGATGTGCATATAGGGATGCACACTGTGGCTTTGTCTAATAATAGCAAACAACTAGCAAAGAACCTAAATATTCAGCATAGAGAACTGGTTGAATAATTATGGTTCGTCTGCAGAGTAGAATATTATTTACTGATAAAAAAAAGAATAAATACATCTCTAAGTGCCAATTTAGAAAGCTCTCTAATATATGTTAAGTTTTTAAAAAGGCATAGCCATCTAAGGACACATACAAATATAGAGTATTTCTGAAATACAAATAGCCCTCTGTACCTGTGGTTTCTGCATCTAAAGATGCAACCAATTGGGGATAGAAATGGAATCTGCAGGGCTTCCCTGTTGGCTCAGGGTAAGGAGTCCTCCTGCTAATAATGCAAGAGACACAAGTTCAATCCCTCATCCAGGAAGACCCCACATGCCTCGGAGCACCTAAGCCCATGAGCTACAGCTACTGAGCCTGTGCTCTAGAGCCCCAGAGCCGCAGGTACTGAAGCCTGGACACCTAGAGCCCCACTTGCCCCAGTGAGAGAAAAGCCCCACGTAGCAACAAAGAACCAGCACAGCCAAAAATAAATAAATAAATAAGATTATTTTTTAAAAAAGAAATGGAACCTGCAGGTGTAGAATCGTGGATATGGAGGGTGGACTACACTGCACCATTTCATACAAGGGATTTAAGCATCCTCAGATTTTAGCATCTGCAGGGGTCCTGGAACCAAACCCCAATGTACTGAGGAAACCGGCAGTAGTGGTTTCCCTGGGGAGGAGAGAAAGGCTGGGGGTCCTGGTGTGACAGAATCTTACTTCTCTCGAACTCTTTAGAACTGCATGAATGTTTTGCCAGGTTTGTGTTACTTTTCCAATAAAAACAGCTAATCAAAAAATATACATTGAAACAGATTCTCATGATACATTAAGTGAAAAAAGCAGCTACAAAAAAAGAATGTAGAGGATTCTCCAACCTCTTTTGTTTACATTTATACTTGAAAAAGAGAAATATGAGACGTTAGTGTGATTTTGAATGATCATATTATAGTATTTTTATTTTCTCGTTTTTTGCTGATCAGTACTGTCTATGATGACCAAGTAGTAATTATACAATATGGGAGAAAATAACATTCTTGAATCTTGCTGCCTCAAATATGTTTTAAGACCTCATTTTCCCCCGCTTTACTTTTTCCAGGGAGATCTTCCTCTCTTCGGCACGCTTAATGAGAAAAGACCATGAAGGCTTTTGTTTTCCTGGATTCTCTTACGGTATTATCAATATTTTGCTGACTTCATCACGGAGAATTACTCCCAGTCAAGCGTGGCACAACAGCTGTTCCTGACCACCAGCAACTGCAAAACACCCTGGGAATAAATTTAGACTTCCAGAAAGGAAGAAGAAGTCAATCTTGCAGTTGATACAGGGTGGGGGAGGTGATGATCACACACAGGCGGGGTCAACATCACCAGAAGCCCCAAAGAGGAGATCAAAGAAAAAGTGTCCAGATGTCACTCGACACATCAATTTGGAACAAATGGCCAAATGACTACCATCCCAGCATCCCTCTGCCTAAAACTTTAACTGGATGACATTCTTCACAGCAAGGAAGCTCCTGGGGGCAAACTACTGAAAGTCAGCCAGCAGATAGTACTAAAACTGTCCAAATTATTTTTAAACTTCTCAACTGAGGCCTGCAGCTTGGTGAAGAGTTTAGAACCCATTAAAAATAAATAAGTAAATGAACGTCGTGCCTACAAAAAAGGGACAAAAGAAAAGCTTGACCTGGCCTTGACCTCCTTCCTAAGAGGATCTGTTCATCTTTGGGGTATGGGGCACCCCCTCTGGAATTTTTCAGGGGCTTAAGCCTGTAGAGGGGGCTTCCCTGGTGGTTCAGATGGCAAATAATCTGCTTGTAATGCAAGAGACCTGGATTCAATCCTTGGGTCAGGAAGATGCCCTGGAAGAGGGAATGGCACCCCACTCCAGAATTTTTGCCTGGAGAATTCCATGGATAAAGGGGCCTGGTGGGCTACAGAGGATGGCATGGGATCGCAAAGAGACTGCAAAGAGTCGGACACGACTCAGCGACTAACGCTTTCACTTTCAAGCCTGTAGAGGCCTCTTTGGTCAGTTCTCAGCTAGTGAAGTTCAAGGTGGGCTTACACACTGATCTTGTGAATTTAGACAACACACTTCAATAATCAGGATGCTAAACAGCAGTGTCTCCTCTGGTTTTTGAAATTTCTAGAAAGTGGCTTCGGCATTCACATACCAAGGCTCATGTGTGCACTGACACCACATGCCAAGGCGCCAAGTCCCAACGTCACCATAAATGTCTATTTCAGGCAAAAACCCCACTAGAAGTTGGTGAAATAAGTCAGATAGAGAAAGAGAAATACTGTCTATTATCATTTATGAGTGGAATCTACAAAGTGAAACAAATGAATGTATATAACAAAACATAAACAGCCTCACAGACATAGAGAACAAACTCATGGTTACCAGTGGGGAGAGGGAAGCAGGGAGGGGCAAGATAGAGGGAGAAGATTAAGAGGGACAAACTACTCTGGGTACAATAAATCAGCCACAAAGATATATCTGTGTACACCACAGGGAATGAAACCAGTATTTTGTAATAACTATAAACGGAGTATAATCTTTAAAAATTGCAAATCACTGTCGTACAGCTAAAACTTAGAGTTCTTTTCAGGTAACTCAAGTTAAAGGCTGGATTTCTGAGTGGGTTTTTGCCAGCTGTTAGTCTCCCATCTCTGTGCTAAGGCACACAGTTCTGTGGCTGTTCCTATACTTGGCTGATGACCAGAGGCATCTGAGCACTTGAAAACAGCACCCATTCCCAGACCCTACCCTACACGGTCCAAGGCAGGATTTCCCAGGGGTGGGGTCCAGGCAGTCTTCCTCCCAGCAGCTGCCCATGATTTTTCTTTGGGGAGCAATCCACACTACTACTGGACTCCGAAGTTGTGTGTTTAACAAATGCCCCAAGGAATCCTACCCAGCTAGGCCCCACTTAAAGAAACACTAATCTTAAGAGACTAGGGAACGACTTGTTTGCCACAAATAGGCTCAGCTGCAGAGAAGCTTAACAATTCATGGTTTTGTCTAAACTGCACACAGAGCCTAGAGTTTTATTCCCTACACCCCATCCTCCTCTCACAACAAAAACCTCAAGGCTTCTCTGATGACTCACGGTAAAGAATCTGCCTGCAATACAGGAGACATGGGTTTGATCCCTGGGTTGGGAAGATCCCCTGGAGCGGGAAATGGCAAACCCACTCCAGTATTCTTGCCTGGCAAATTCTATGGGCGGAAGAACCTGTAGTCTACTGTCCATGGGGTCGCAAAGAGTTGGACACTACTGAGTGATTAACACTTTCACCAACCAAATGGTTCTATATTGTAAAGTTAAAAAAAAAAAAAAAAAAAGGAATATCGCTATATTTAAAAGAAAATTCAGGGGACCACCCCCGATTCAAAAGCCTTATTATAATCTCTATCAACATCTAAAAACATATAATTGATTGACCCAATACACTTATTCTACAAAATGGTGTACCTGTGATGCGTAATGCACTTGGCCATGGGCTAGAAATACACAGGTTGAGAGCAGAGTCTCATGGGAAAAGAAAATCTCAACAAAGTCTTTTTTAGAAACAAAATTATAATCGTAGTATAAACAATTTTGCCTACTTGATCAAATTAGACTGATGTAATAAAAGTTTTCCATGTGCTATGTACTCCTATGACGATTGTGTCAGTGGCTACAAATATATTTATTTTCATATTGCAAGCATTTAACGTCAGTGGTATCCGATAAACAATACATTTTTATATAGTCTTCCAAATAGTTCACCTAGCAACTATTCCAGAATTTTATCTTGGAGAATATTTCTTAGCAAAGCTGTGGCATCAAACATTTTCAATGGCTCTTGAGATTTCTTATCAAAGAGTCTTACTTTATCTTACCTAAATTTCTCAATTTGGAGTGATAAAATCTATTAATACAAGTCTTCATCATGTCATCTTAATGCAAGCATATGAATGAATACTGATATAGATGAGAGATTTAAGAAAACACAAGGTTCATTTCTTTATATACTATTGTGTGCATGCATGCTAAGTCTCTTCAGTCACATCTGACTCTTTGCAACCCCATGGACTGTAGCCTGCCAGGCTCCTCTGTCCATGGGATTCTCCAGGCAATAATGCTGGAGTAGGTTGCCATGCCCTCCTCAAAGGGATCTTCCAGGCCCAGGGATCAAACCCAAGTGTTTTATGTCTCCTACATTGGCAGGCAGGTTCTTTACCACTGGCACCACCTGGAAAGCCCTTATATAATATGATACCCAGCTTTACTGCATAAGAATTGATCAGTTGACTTTATTATTGGTTTTCAGGCCCCATTTCACTTAATCTTTAAAAGCCTTAGAAGGAAGGAACTGTAATGAATCTCTTTTAGGAAACTCCAAAAGTGCAGTCTATGATAATGTTGATTAAATAGAGTAAATCCTAACAACTCTAAATCTAAGAAAATAGTGTTGATTTTCTGCAGTTTAGAAAATAGTTGTTGGTTTTTTTTTTTTTTTTATTGTGGGCCTTTTCTCAGTCTTTACTGAATTTGTTACAATGTTGCTTCTGTTTTGTGTTTTGGTTAACCAGGGATTGAACCCGCACCCACTACACTGGACGGCAAAGTCTTAACCACTGGAACGCCAAGAAGTCCCTGTTCTCTCTTTTTTAAAACCAAGAAAGGGAAAAAACAAAACAGAACCCCTTCCCCTTTCCCTATGCCCATCAGTCCTCCATAAAGACCCACTTTGCACCACAGCAATCTTATCAACGCCCCATCACCCCAACTCTTCCCAACAAGGGTGGAGGTTTTCCAGTTTGGATTTATGTGTGTATGTGTCTGTGCACATTAGGCTAATTTATGCTGCAGAAACCACAAAGTTCAAAAAGTAGTGAGAACAGAGCTGGAAAAATCACAGTAGCCAGATGTGTCTGCCATAAACTCACTACATAAATTTAATGGGTTGGGGGGGAACTACTGGAAAAAGACAAAAATAAGATAGCCTACATATAAATCTAACTTCCAGTAAACTTTCAGGACATCTCTCCACATGCTTTCAGCAACACTAGACTGAGGTGTTCCTTAGCTATTTTATTTGCTTTTGGTAAAACGTCTTTAAGTGCCTTTGAACACTTCCTAGAGGGACACGGGAGCCAACTTTGCAAACTGAGCAGGGACAAGATTTTCCATCTTGTCTTGAAAAGCGTACCCTGCAAAAGTAAGCAAGCAAGAAAACCACACATGTGTTTATAATTTGAAGCATAGATCAAGACAGACCTGGAGGACAGATTCTGGCCTGGTGGATGGCACATCTTCAAAGAGGGAGTGTGTGTGAGAGTGTGTGATATTTTAAAAATTCCTATAGCATTAAAAATACACTCTGGCTGCACTTTACCAGAAGTTTCTGAACTGGCTAGGGCTGGCAGTCTGGTGAAGCTGTTATACAGTCTTTATTTTTCCTGTCCTGTCTGGGAGGATACTGGCACCCCAGGTCAGGGCCTCATTCCAAAAAAAGGTCTGTTAATGTGTGACAGGGGCTCAGCACACCATGGTTGATGATCGCTAGGATTATCACAGAAAAGCAAAAATTGCCTGTCACTTTCTCTCCCCAAAAAACATTTGAAAATATGGGAAGATTTTAAGTTACTGCATGATTTCAGTCCTCGGGTGCTGAGAAAGGGCTTCGTAGGTGTCACTAGTGGTAAAGAACCCATCAGCTAATCCTGGAGACATAAGAGACATGGGTTCAATTCCTGGGTCAGGAAGATTCCCTGGAGGAGAGCATGGCAACCCACTCCAGTATTCTTGCCTGGAGAATCCCCACGGTCAGAGGAGCCTGGTGGGCTCCAGTCCATGGGGTCGCAAAGAGTCGGCATGACTAAAGTGATTTAGCACGCATGCATGCATGCACGTGCTGAGAAATGGGAAAACCTGGACACCAATACACTTGCAGAGGGAAAAGGTTCTTCAGGTAGAGTTCAAGGTGAACCTGCTCTTCAGAAACTCCCTCTGCCTATGAAGGAGCCAGGGCTTGAGCACGTGTCTCTTCATCTTCTCACCATCATTGGCTGGGCTTAAAGATTATTTTCTTAACATGGAAGCAAAGGGTCTAAAAGATCAGCGTTTCTAATGCACACACCACAAGCTCTTCCTCCAGCTACACAGGGGCCAGAAACGTGAGGAGAAGACCAGGCTGCCAGTTCATAATAATAGTGATAACAATACAGTTCTGGCGGGGGTAAGGGGGGTGCATTTTTTATGCTATATTAGGTATTGCAAAATATGCAATACCTAAATAATCAAAACTTTTATGGGGAAAAGACTATCATTATCACCAAATTACAAATAAGGGAAATAAGACCCAGGTTAACGAATAAGCAAAAGTAGTAAATGTCTAACCCAAGAGAGAAATTCAGTTCTGACTGCACGTCTTCCCATTAACCACTATACCAAAAGGTCCCTGCTCTCCGCCTTACCCCCATCACCGCCGTAACAACCTAACTGATTTCCTTAGCAAGTTTCGTTTTCCCCAAGCCCATTGTTTCATGTATTATGATATGGCCTGTGTAGAGTCCTTTTTTTTGTTTGCTTCATTTTTCCCCTCCTTCAGTAAAACAGAGTAGCTATTAATAGTAATTAATCATACCAATGAACTCACTGAAAAGACATGAAGTCCTACCTGGTGTGTGTCACAAAAAAAAAAAAAATCAACTTTCACACGGACAGTAATCTTCCTCCTTCACTGTGTCACGTAAAAGTGAGGATTTCAAACAAGCTGTCAGCCCCCAAGTGATACAGCTTCCACTCAGTGGTTATCTCTGTCTGCTCTTCACTATCTAAAGTTCTCTGCTGCTGCTGCTGCTAAGTCACTTCAGTCGTGCCCGACTCTGTGCGACCCCACAGACGGCAGACCACCAGGCTCCCCCGTTCCTGGGATTCTCCAGGCAAGAACACTGGAGTGGGTTGCCATTTCCTTCTCCAATGCACGAAAGTGAAAAGTGAAAGTGAAATCACTCGTCCGACTCTTCACGACCCCATGGACTACAGCCTACCAGGCTCCTCCATCCATGGGATTTCCCAGGCAAGAGTACTGGAGTGGGGTGCCATTGCCTTCTCTGTAAAGTTCTCTAAGACCTTCCTTTGTGCTACCATTCACTGGGTATCTCTGGGGACTCAGACTCAAAGGGGATCTATCTGCCCAGACAGAATCAAATTGGATAAAACCTAACAGACAATCCGATTTGGTAAACACGAAAACAAAAATTTCCGTTAAAAATTAGACCAAGCTGGAGAGGGCTATTTGAAATAACCCCTTGAGAGTCTATTTTGTTTTACTTTGGCATTTGAAAAGAGAGCAAGGTTAATTACACAACAAATCTGAATCCTGACAAAAGTATGGTCACAAAGTCACTCACCAAATGACTTTCACAAAGTCACTCATTCCAGGATGCCTTTAAGTGATGGGTGTCTTCTCTTGCAATTAAAATATGACTTGACTTACAACCCACGTTTCAGGAATATATCCACTGAAAAAATGAGATATCCACTGACAAAAGCTTCCCTCGTAGCTCAGTTGGTAAAGAATCCACCCGAAATGCAGGAGACCCTGGTTCAATTCCCGCAGGGAAGATCCCCTGGAGAAGGAAAAGGCTACCCACTCCAGTGTTCTGGCCTGGAGAATTCCATGGACTGTATAGTCCATGGGGTCACAAAGAGTCGGACACACGTGAGCGAAAGTTGTGTCTGACTCTTCCGACCCCATGGACTGTAGCATGCCAGGCTCCTCTGTCCATGGGACTCTCCAGGCAAGAATACTGTAATACCGACTTCAGATCAGATCAGATCAGATCAGTCGCTCAGTCGTGTCCGACTCTTTGCGACCCCATGAACCGCAGCACGCCAGGCCTCCCTGTCCATCACCAGCTCCTGGAGGTCACCCAGACTCATACCCATCGAGTCAGTGATGCCATCCAGCCATCTCATCCTCTGTCGTCCCCTTCTCCTCCTGCCCTCATCCCTCCCAGCATCAGAGTCTTCTCCAATGAGTCAACTCTTCGCATGAGGTGGCCAAAATACTGGAGTTTCAGCTTTAGCATCATTCCTTCTAAAGAAATTCCAGGATTGATCTCCTTCAGAATGGACTGGTTGGATCTTCTTGCAGTCCAAGGGACTCTCAAGAGTCTTCTCCAACACCACAGTTCAAAAGCATCAATTCTTCGGCGCTCAGCCTTCTTCACAGTCCAGCTCTCACATCCATACATGACCACCAACTTATTGACTGACAAAAGGTTTCTTGGGCTGGCAGGGAGTGGGGGGAAGGGAGGGGACCTGAAATATTTGCACCAGGGGGCGCTATCCTCACTGAAAGTTAAAAACAGTGTTCCTAATTTAAAGCGGGCAACCCACTAGGTGTTCTTGCCTGTAGAGTCCCAGGGACCGGGGAGCCTGGTGGGCTTCTGTCTATGGGGTCGCACAGAGTCGGACACGACTGAAGTGACTTAGCAGCAGCAGCACACTAACCAATCTAAAATAAATCTTTCCTGTTTTGTTTTTTTTTTTTGAGAGCTTTTAATTTGAACAATGAAATTGTCCTCAAATATAACATATAATTAAATAAAACAAAATAAAGCTCTTATTTCCAAAAACACAATGATGATAATATTTCATTATGTGCCAAGCATGGATCTACACACTTTACTTATAAACTCATACAACCTCCTCACACTGTAAATATAATCCTCATTTTACATATGGAGAAACTGAGGAAGAATTAAGCAACTTGACAGAGTCACCAATACGCAGAGCCAAGACTCCAATTCTGACAGTCTGACTCCCAGGACCATGTCTCTAATCCACAGGAAAACTCAGAATTGCAATATAAGGAGATTTACTGCCGGATATATTTTGCTATGTCACTGATTATAGTTGCTCAGTCGTGTCCAACTCTTTGTGACCCCAAAGACTGTGGCCCACCAGGCTTCTCTGTCCATGGAATTCTGCAGACAAGAATACTGAAGTGCGTTGCCATTCCCTTTTCCATGGAATCTTCCCAAGCCAGGGATCGATCGAACTTGGGTTTCCCACATTGCAGGCAGGTTCTTTACTGTCTGAGCCATCAGGGAAGCCCATATCATAGTTCGAGAAATACATAAATTAGACTAGTAAAGGCACTCATTCTATCACCTGACAGTAATGTTCACTGTATTTTGACATCATTTTCACATGTACCTAAAAACCCATTGGTGAAGGGGACAGATGACTTAAGTTCACTTATTTGTCAGATGCATGCCATTGAAAAAACCAAAATTTAAGATTTAAGAAGTAGAAAGAAGAGAAGGATCTTCTCCACTTAAAAGGTAAAAGAAAAATTGTGGTTGATAAAACAGACCTAGAAATTTTGAGCTATCTTCAAAATAATGACTTTATATATACATTTATATACATATACACACTAATAATATAAATAGATATATGTAAACAGATGTATACCTATTACTTTCAAAATAATGAAAACAGAATACCACATGTTAAATCTTAAAAGAAAAAGTAGAAAAATCTGTTTTATTTTTAAAGATTGATAATAGAGAGTATAAACTACAGGCAAAGCTATAGCTTAAAATAAAATACTCTGAGTAAATCATTTATTATTAGGACCATATTGTGACTCTAAATATCCCTAGTCTTTGGAGCTTACTTTGGATTCCCTACTATATTTCCATTCTTGGGATACATCTGTGATTGTCAAGAGGCTAGGAATACACTCTGTAGTGGGCAAACACTTAAATATTATTGGAAAAATCCCAGAATGTGTGTTTTGAGAAATTCACTGCCCCAATTTATTAGAGATCTGGGGGAAAGTATTTCATTCAGCCACAGGTAAACTTGTTTCAGACATTCCGATTACAATTTCTTTAGATGAACTTCACCAACAGCTGGGCTTTTAGTGTGCTGGAGGGTGAGGGAGGACCTCACCTGTGCTTTCAGTATTGAGTTCTTAGCATCAAAGTCCTTCTAATCTAGTCCTCTTCCTACTTGTGCAATTTTTAAAAATTAGGGAAGTACATAAACAAGCATAAACAAGGATATTCACTCCAATATTGGGTGCACTCACAACACACTAAATCCCAACACCCATCAGATGGAAGCCAGTTAAATATTTGTATTGGGTAATTAAAAAAAAAACAAAACAAGACAGCTCTGTGTGTACAGATATGAAAGTGGAAAAACCAAGGTGCAGAACAGTGGATTTAATGTGCCAGCATTTATGTGAAGAAACGTACCTAAGACTGGAAACACTGATCGACTCCAGGCAACGCACAAAGGACCGAGGCATGGTGATCACAGGGAGGCTTGCTTTTTGACACCCCTTTGAAAAGTGTTTGAATTTTTTTAACCAGGTCCGTCTTTCCCAATGAAGACTGACTACAAAGTTAGCAATAATACTTTAATAATCAGCTTTTAGAACTTTCAGTAAAAATTAAATGGTTAAAGAAACCCTGAAACAGTCTAATGTTACCTAATTTATGGTTTCTTTGCTATACTCACATCTGCTTTCTACTTGAGCTCTGATATACTAGGGACAAATGACTCATGGGAAGCTTTGGTTTACCACTGCTCATACAAGCACTGGCACCATTTTCCTTGATCTGCCCTTTAGATACGAAACACAACAGAGGCTGTTCCAAGTCGTTTGCCTTTTGTATATATTTTACATCTGCAAGCTTTAAAATGGTAGATACAGACTTCCTGAAAGAAAGGACAACATTTTTACTTGAGTATACTGACTCAGATCTCCTTGAGTCCATACTCACCATGGCGAAGCCACAGTTATAAATGGAGGGTATCTAGGAAAACTGCTTCCCTTTTTATCTGTTCATTCTTGAAAATCCAACAGAGATTCTTTTCATTCTCTAAAATTCTGTTCTGTGTATAAAACAGTATCTGGACATCTGATCTTAAATGGAAACGTCACCTGAAAATGCACTATCTTTTTAAAAACTTTACCTTTTAGGGGCATGGAAGAATGGCTAACAACAAAAGCTGATTGGTTCTATTGCAGGAGCGTATTCATTCCCACCGGATTCTCTCCAGTGGGGGGAATTTTACTTGTTTTGCAATTAGCAGAAACTAATCTCAAGTCTAAAATCACACCTATTCAAAATGAAGTGAAATGTGAACCGTCCTTTCCTAGGGTAGGTGTGGGGAGAAGCCACTCGCAGATTATGCAAGGGTTGAATGCATCCTACAACCAGACCAACCTCAGTTTCAACTCTGGCTCTACTAGCGCACAAGCTGGGACTTTGGGAAAGTTTCTGCATGTATAAAATGGGAATGCTATCACTTCTTATAGGGTTGTTGTGAGGACTACATGAGATAAGGCAAGAAAATATCTAGTCTGGTGTTAGTCCCACATTATGAGGGAGAGGAAAAGGAAGGAAGCAAAGAGATTTGAGGCCAGGATTGTACCCTTTGGTAGTCTTCAGGGACCAAATTCACAGGAAAGGGATAAGTACCCTATTTGCCTTGGTGTGGGTAAAGACAGGAGGCCTAAGTGATTTTTCCAAGAGCTTCAACAAAGGTAACTGGAGAGGATGCTGGAGCTGTAGTGTCAAGCTGGATAGCATGTCATGAACCACATAGCCAAGAGGCCAAGAAAGACGGCAAGGTCAGTGAAAGGGTAAGGCAGCCAAAAGGGAGGAAAGGATACTATCTGGATATATGAGTAGGCACTGAGGCAACCAAAGCTGCTTCTGAGCTCCGGAAGCCCTTGCTTGAACATCTATTTATCCAGCTCCGAGTCAAAGCTTACCAAGATTCGGCTGAGACACGGCCATGGACCTCTGGGGCGCTGGTGTGGAAGTGGCAGCTGGGTGGAGGTTCATATGATTCAGGGGCTGATTCATCGCCTTCCTAGGGTCTTGCCATGTGGTGATTTTTTCTATGTGACTAAAAGAAGGAAAACAATTATCTCTTTAATTGTTAGCATCATTATCATCATCACCAGTAACAACACAACAATTGAATGATGCTGGCCTTTCTTCCTTTAGAATCTGCTTACAGGAGGTTGACACATTGTTTCCAGCCAACATCAAGCTTGCCCACTTACCCTCCATCCAAGTTGGGCCATGATGGGGATTTTGCAGGGGACTCTCTGACAATAAGTCCATGATTTAGTTGACCAGTTGCCTCCATGTACAAACGCCCTCTTAAGGGTTTCCTGCTTTACCAAGGATGGACCAGTCCCAGCATACTTCCCCAAGTCCAAGGAGCCTATGTTCTCCAGTCCCCAGTGCTCACTGCCATCCAAGCACTGGGATACCATAGCGCAAACTCCTCTTCCAAAGCAGGACCTGCTCTCCTGCCCATTAGCCCTCCCAAACCCTCCCAGCTCATGTAATTCACAAAATGATACACCTCCACCTGACCCCAGCCAAAGACAGGGCCCTTGAAACCAATCCCATAAACATGACATTACACAGCTCTTACTAAGGGTAAGACACTGTGAGGTCCACAGGAAGCTTATGTTCTACCTTCCAAGTAACAACTGTGTAGCTGGAGAACAGAGTAGCAGGAAATACATGTAGGAAGTGCTAGATTATGGAGACACCCAGATTACTGAGGCAAAAGGCTTCTGGGGAATAAGACATGATTAGACTTTTGGTCATATACAACACCCAAGCTTTGTTATTAATCTTAAAGAAACCAGAAGGACATCAGCTTCCACCCAGAGTTTCCAGTATGTCTTCAGAAAGATCGATGGGACCTCTAGCTTTCCTACCTCCTTCCAGACCACATCACAAGTCACTTCTGGTGCCTTACAGACCCTGTGTCACTCCATAAACTCAATCTTTTTTGAGAGTTAGTACTTTTTCTTTTAAAGATAAGCATACTCATTTGGTGCCACAAATCTGTTTTCTGAACTACATCAAAGATCTTTCTGTATTTATCAAAGACAACAAACTTTGATGGCAGAAGCTGAATGTCAGTCCATTGTTTTAAGCCTTGTAACTAGGTTGCCTCTCCCAAACCAAAGGGCAATATCGACCCCACATGTTATAGATCCTTCTAGATCCACGTGAAAAAGAGCAATTTCGTTCCTTTTAAACACACCTAAGGGGACGACAGAGGATGAGATGGCTGGATGGCATCACTGACTCGATGAATGTGAGTCTGAGTGACCTCCGAGAGCTGGTGATGGATAGGGAGGCCTGGCGTGCTGCAGTTCATGGGGTCGCAAAGAGTCGGACACGACTGAGCGACTGATCTGATCTGATCTGAAACACACCTTACTTTTGAATAGCGATGACTTCCTTTGAATCCTTCTCGTAGAAAACCATTATTAGTATCACTGGGTTTAATCCTAAATTAGTGACTCTCTTGTAATGGAGTTATATTTATCTTTTCTTTTGCTTCCATTTCCTCACATTTGAATACAGCCTCTACTAAAATTCTTCTTCAGATTTCTTCATCCCAGACTAGAAGTTATTGCCATGGGATGCTCATTCATTGCTTTGAGTGAAAACTTGGATGTTTTCCCAAGAGGGCCTTTAAAATGAGCATGATTTAAAAGGAAAAGATAAGTCAGCTTCCATAAAAGAGGCAAAATTAAATTTAACTGTAGAGTTTCATACTATAGGAATCTTTAAAAAATAATCAAAAATAAATTGGGAGGAATAAAAATAAAAAACTAAGACAATCTTGAGGAGGGTGGTGGTGGTGGTGGTGAGGAGACTGAACTGAAAAGAAGAAAATCAGCTAAGGATCAAGAAACAACTGTCTTAGTTACACCTTCAAGGTTAACAATAGTAATTCTGTTCAAAGAGTTCATAAAATTCTGTCAACCTTTGGTCTCGTGGAGACTCATAGCCAGCCTCAGGGGGTTTGTCACAGTCTTCCAAAAGAGGAACAATTGATGAGGATGTCAAAGTTGAGTAAGCTCCCTTCAGCAAAGTAATTAGGGCTAAGAAACCCTTTGACTACCTATTCCTTCAGGATTCCATATTACTAAAACACACGGTAAGCAAGAAATACTTTCCACTGTACCAAAAAGGGAGGCATCCTTCTCTCTTTCATGAAACTTTCTTACATCCTCTGACACCATGAATATACTGACACTGCCGTAGAACCAGCACGAGCACAGCCCAGAGTGAGAAGCAGTGAAATAGTAATATATACTGTGCTTGCTCCGTTGCTTTAATCGTGTCCAACTCTTGGCAATCCTATGGACCATAGCCTGCCAGGCTCCTTTGTCTATGGGATTCTTCAGGCAAGAATACTGGAGTGGGTTGCCACACACTTCTCTTGAGGATCTTTCCAACCCAGGGATCAAACCTGCATCTCTTACGTTTCTGCATTAGCAGATGGGTTCTTTACCACCTGGGAGACATTTAAGGATACTGCTGTGTACACACTCAGCTCCCTGTCAGTGATCGGAACAATACAGGAACCGGAATGATGGATTCTCAAATGCCAGTCCCCCACTCACCTTTCCCATTCTGAACAAGGGGGCTGGGGCTCTCAAGTCTGCAGAGAGCAGAAAGGCTCACGCCCAAAGTGGTAGAGAAGCCCAGCTTGTCTGAAGACAGCCACTGCGGCTGACAGCCTCCATCCCCTGGGAGAGAGGGCAGGGCTTTTCTGGGTGGACACTATGACCCTCATCCTAAGAGATCTGACCCCAAAGATGCACAACTCAGCCACAGCTTCAAGCCCCAAAACTGCCCCCACAACCGTGGGAGCCTCCTCAGCCCACCCTTCAAACTCCACACCCCGCCAACGCTTTTAAAGGACTTTTGTTCCCAGCGGGTTTGATAATTAAATGTGTCACTCACTGTATTTCCCAAAGACTTGAGTACAAGGGGGAGCCTTTCATACGTGAGCAGCTCTCTTTGCTCTGAAACAACTCTGAGAAGAAGTTCTCTTTGCTCTGAAACAATTCTGAGAAGAAAGCCACTCCACTTCCCAGCCCCTGCACACCAATCGACCGCAGGGCAGTTCTACTCTAAAACTCAGCTTATGTCACATCCAGGGTGACTCCTGGTCTGAATGCCAAGAGCAAGGGCATTGCTCATAAGAATTTAATCCACCACTCATGATTTGATTTGAAAACTAAATTCACTTAGGTCCCCTCATCCTATTCCCACCCGTAGGATAAACCATCGCTCTTTCATGCTGCTGCCTCATCTCTGCTCCCTCTTCTCAGAGCCACTGAGTCACTTCCTTTCTTGTATTTCTCAGTGCAGCCTTACTGTTTGCCAGGACCCACAGTTTAGCTCAATTAATCTCCACTTCCCTACTACTCCCACACCTGTCTGATGTCACTCTCTTGCTGAGTCCACTTTAAGCAAATGTCTAAGGAAGAGAAAAGAAAAAAAAAAAACGATGAAAAGAAGGGAGAAAGAAATGATGAAGAAAGAAAATGTCTCTCTGCTGCTTTAAGTCCAATTTCCCTTAAAAATTTACATATGTAATATTTATATACATTTATATATATGTATGTTCAACTGCATAATAGTGTATATTCTATGAACACACATTCTATACAGCTTTCATATGAAAACAGAACAGAGGACTTCACTGGTGGTCCAGTAGTTAAGAATCCACCTTCCAATGCAGGGAACAATGGTTCAATCCTTGATCAGGGAACTAAGTAAGATTCCACATCCTGTGGGGCAGCTAAGTGCCACAATTACACAAGCTCACTTACCACAACAAAGACCCAGCATAGCCCCCTTCCCTAAAAAAAGGAACCAAAAGGAAAAAAGATACCAAAGTATTTAGACTGATACATGCAAGTAGCTCAGCGGTTAAAGCATCTGCCCGCAATGCGGGAGACCCGGGTTCGATCTCTGGGTTGGGAAGATCCCCTGGAGAAGGAAATGGCAACCCACTCCAGTATTCTTGCCTGGAGAATCCCATGGACAGAGGAGCCTGGTGGGCTACAGTCCACAGGGTCGCAAAGAGTCAGACACAACCGAGCGACTTCACATTCACTTTCTTACATTCAAGTAATGGGCTCCCCAAGGGAGCACAGCAGAACGAATCTGTCTGCAAATGCAAGAGCCACAGGAGACTCAGGTTCGAGCTCTGGGTCAGAAAAATCCCCTGGAGGAGGACATGGCAACCCATCTAGTATTCTTGCCTGGACAATTCTATGGACAGAGGAGCCTGGCGGGCTACAGTCCATGGGGTTGCAGAGCTGGACACTGAGCACGCACATGAGGAAGCAAGAAATATGCTCACTGGAGATTTGTTTCCCCCTTAATCTAAACTCTTATATACTTTCCAGTTTTGAACAGTGATAATGTACTGTTTTTATAACCAGTGAAAATAAAAACACTTCTGAAGGTGCAAAAAGACAAAAAAGGAAAATGATGCATGAAAATGCAGGTCATAGGTACTAAAAAGTTACTGGAGATAAACTAGAGATTTGGTTCCTATTTTTGAGTGGCCAAAGTAAGATGGGAAATGGATTCAATTACCTGTCTCCATGCTTTTTATTAAAAAAAAAAAAGCCAGCCTCTAAGGGAAAGAAAAACTCTTCTTGATACACACTCGCAAACACCCAATTTTCCTGGACTGAAAAAAAAAAAAAAAAAGATGTCTGCAGGGATTTCTCGTGTAAGCCCAGGGTGGTGGGCAATGGAAACGGCACCTGTTGCAAAGGTAATGAAATCTTTTCATCTTCCTTCAGGGGCCCCTTTGACCACGACTTCCCAGACTGCCTTTCTTCACAATCTTATAAAGGACAAATATACAACCACACCAGGGTCTGGGAGAGCTTCAGTTCTGAGTACCTGCATGTTTGCCCGGGGGCAAGAAAGGTCAAGCCCTTCTCTGAGAAGATATTAGGTTGGAAATGGAAGTTTATGGAAAGCTGCATTGTGTTAAATAATTTGTCCTTCTAGAATTTGAATGTGTTCTTCAATACAGACACAAGTTGGGAAAGCCATTTTATGTGTTAGGAACATTCTGTGTTTGGGGTTAGAATGCCATTGAAAATCAGTGGGAGAGGGAGGCAGCATTCAGATCAGATCAGATCAGTTGCTCAGTCGTGTCTGACTCTTTGCGACCCCATGAATCGCAGCACGCCAGGCCTCCCTGTCCATCACCAGCTCCCGGAGGTCACTCAGACTCGCATCCATCGAGTCAGTGATGCCATCCAGCCATCTCATCCTCTGTCGTCCCCTTCTCCTCCTGCCCCCAATCCCTCCCAGCATCAGAGTCTTCTCCAATGAGTCAACTCTTCGCATGAGGTGGCCAAAATACTGGAGTTTCAGCTTTAGCATCATTCCTTCCAAAGAAATTCCAGGATTGATCTCCTTCAGAATGGACTGGTTGGATCTTCTTGCAGTCCAAGGGACTCTCAAGAGTTGAACTTCTCCAACACCACAGTTCAAAAGCATCAATTCTTCGGTGTTCAGCCTTCCTCACAGTCCAGCTCTCACATCCATACATGACCACAGGAAAGACCATAGCCTTGACTAGGCGAACCTTTGTTGGTAAAGTAATGTCTCTGCTTTTGAATATGCTATCTAGGTTGCTCATAACTTTCCTTCCAAGGAGTAAGCGTCTTTTAATTTCAGAGGCAGCATTACAACTCTCCCAATCACCCTCCCCTACAGGCCTGGTCCCTCCCAACAGCCTCCAGGAGATTGTTAATTTAGCTCCTATTTGCATGACCTTTCACCTGGATGAGGACAAAGGCCTCCAGGCTTCCCTCCCCCAGTCTCTCAGGTTTTCCTTCTGTCCTCCATCCCTTCCCCACCCTCTCTATCTGACAATCCTTTCTCTAACACACCTCCAGCCTCATCCCTAGAACAGCTGGGTCTGAGGTCCCCATGACCCTTAACATCCTACTGGGAGACAGTGAAGCAACTGTGTCTTCTGGAAAGACCATAGGCTGGGAGTCACACAGACCTGAGTTCTTTTGTTTTTTGTTGTTGTTTATTTGTTTTGGCCACACCTCACAGTCTTGCCTGGAGAATCCCAGGGACGGGGGAGCCTGGTGGGTCTATGGGGTCACACAGAGTCGGACACAACTGAAGTGACTTAGCAGCAGCAGCAGCACAGCTTGTGGGATATCCAGTTCCCCAATCGGGGATCCAACTCGCACCTTCAGCAGTGAAAGCTCAAGAGTCCTAAGCACCGGATCTCCAGGGGATCCCTACATATGTGAGTTTTAATACAGCTCCGATCTTGTGTGACCTAAGTGGACAAGCCATTTAACCCATCCTGGTCTCAGCACCCATGAAACAGGGGTAAAAAAGTCAACAAATGCTCCAGTTCCTTTTCCTAAGGGTGAAAAAATGGCTGCTCTGGGAAACCTGTAATCACCGAGGTCACCTGCCAATTTCATGATCAGTTCACTTCATTTCTCAAGCTTACCTCCTTAGCCAGTGAACTCACAGAAGGCAGCTCCGGCCTCCAGCCCGAGGCTGGCAACCTTTGGTTCAACAAGCCTGGACTGTATAATTCCTATAGTGCACGTGCACTTGTTAGACATAAAAATGAAAAGCATTTTATAAATATAAAATCTTGACTGGTGGCAGAACCATGAAAGGCAAAGATAAAATCTTATCTGCAAAAACAGAATCCACCAGCTTCTTATAGCCCAGGAAGAGGCTTGGTGTTTTTTGGATAAATTTACCCCCCCCCACCACCCCCAGTTCATGACCTATTACACTAACTTCATGGAAGGAAGCCACACAACAAAGACTTTCTGAAATAGAGAAAGCCTATGTAATACATTTTGTATTGCTGGAAGCATACAAAGATATAAAAATAGTAATGATTATGAGTGTTTAATTTTGAAAGAATTTGGAGTTCACAGCAATATAAGATGTTTGCTCATATATGTGGGCAAAGATTTCATGTGCAAGTATAAGTGTTTGGCCTTTTTACTCTTCCTCCTCTCTTAATATATTACAGAGTTTCACATTAGTTGTGTTGGACATTACTCAGGGCTCCCTCAACCAAGCTGTTAGGGCAGGACTTAAAAGCAGCTTCTTACTACCATCAAGATAGATGAAGATTATGTGCAAGAGTTAGTCACTCAGTCATGTCTGACTCTTTGCAACACCATGGACTGTAGCCTTCCAGGCTCCTCTGTCCATGGGATTCTCCAGGCAAGAACGTTGGAGTGGGTTGCCATTTCCTTCTCCAGGGAATATCCCTGACCCAGGGATCAAACCCAGGTCTCCTGCATTACAGGCAGATTCTTTATTATCTGAGCCACCAGAGAAGCCCAGTTATAGACAACCACACCAAAGAGATGGGAATATAAAGGATCTAAGTGTTGTGAAAATGAAAGTTAGTTGTTCAGTCATGTCCGACTCTTTGTAACCCCAAGGACTGTAGCCCACCAGGCTCCTCTGACTTGCTCAAAACTCAATTCATATTCAGTGCTTCTTCGCTTCATCCTCCTGCCAATCCCAGTTTCTCTTTAACCTCTCCTTTCTTTCTTTTTTTTTTTGGCGGGGGAGGGGGGTACTAATATTTCTCTTACAATGGAACACAAGCTCTTTTGACGACAGAAAGACCCAGTGGAGGCAGAGCGAGGTGCCCTCACATGGTAGGCACTTGAAAAACAATACTCCTGGAACCCCTAGAATCTTCACAAGCCCAACTGAGGGCATAGGTAAAATATGCTGATTTTTAAAAATCAGACATTTAAAGCTCTTTTTTTGACTTGGTAGGCCAATTCACCACCCTCTTAACGTTATAACAAATGTTTATATAGACTGAAGATGATTTGCTTAAAAACTGGTAACTAAAATAGGTTTGCAACTTGCTTGTTGTGAACCCATTCAGTTAAACTCATCAGTGTTAAAAATGAAAACTGAAGCAGATTTGCATGAGGTTGATAATTTCCCAGGCAGGTCTTGCCAAATAAATTGGACCCACTGTCAGTAGAAAACAAATGCAATGCCAATGTTTAATCCTGTACCAGATGGCAAGAAGACTTGCCCAGGACTCACATAAAAATTTGAAAATTTTCCCCAATTAGAATTAAAATACAAATACGTAAAAGCTGGTTCACTTTTTTGTTGTATTTCAGGGATGAATGCTGCCTTTCAATTACATTAAACATGTGGGCAGTGTTCTGATTTAAATTTCAAGACCTAGGAAATGACACATCATATCTTACTCACATCTTGCATTTCTTTGAGTGGAGCCTTTTGTTGTGTTTTGCTTTTTTGCCAGTGATATTTGGCTCTTCCGACTGACACCAGAGATGGGTCTTAATCACGAGAACAAAGACAGCTGGCATGCACACTTATAATTCTCCCAGGTTCAGAAACATACACTCTCCAGATAGTTCTTCGTGTTGTTTAGTCTCTCAGTCATGTCCAACATTTTTGCGACCCCATGAACTGTAGCCCACCAGGCTCCACAGTCCGTGGGAATTCCCAGGCAAGAATTTTGGAGTGGGTTGCCATTTCCCTCTCCAGAGGATCTTCCCAACCCAGGAATCAAACTCGCGTCTCCTGCACTGGCAGATTCTTTACCATTGAGCCACCCAAACCCAGGGAATAGTAGGAGCTGATCACAGTGGAAGCCCCATGGCAGTAACAGCTCAAAGCCCTCATCTAAAGTAGCAACCCCATCTGATTAGTAGCCATCAGTAAATTGTTCCCCTCTGTTTAACCCTATCAGTCCAGCTGGATAATAAGGACTTGTCTTCTGAATACATTGACAATTGGAAATAAAGTGCTGGCTCTTCACCTGGCTGAAAAGATGCACAGCTGATGTATTATTTTCTTTCTAAAGCGACCAATCTCGCTCCCAAGTTGTCATCTTTTCTATTGTCAGCCCAGCTGATGATTCTTCATCCCAAAGCAGCTTTCATTACATTACAATTGGTTATAATTCTTTTTCTGTTCTGCCAAAATCCTAAACATCACCAGCACTTGCTTGTCCAATGCATAAGAATAAAAGATACAAAGAGGTAAAAGTCAAGCTGCAAATGGACCTAGCTGACACATCCATTAGAAAACATTCATATCATGCATAGATTAAGTCCTAAAGCTATAAAAACTGACTCTCTTATGCTATACTATAAAGGTAACTGTTCACATAACAAAAGTGTGTTGGCTGAGAAAGCTCATCCTCCTTTGAAACCACAAGGAATTTATAGTTAAAAGGTTCCATTCAGATTTTCACTTCAGCAGCTCATCAAACATAGCTGCAGTCTATGACACAGGAATAATAACTCATATATAAGTAGGGGATTTTTTTAGGATCCTCTAATAAAAGATGATACAAGACCAGAAGCATTATTTTGGTGCATGCTTCCGGTCTCTACCATTCACTTGCCAATTCAAAAAATTTCAGAGTTCTCTGGAATTCCAAATGAATGACAGGGACTGTATTTTTAACTACCAGGCTCTAATCCTCGACTTCCATCTCAGCGGTGCCAAGAAGTCTCCACTTGTTGAAATCAGCAGCAGTAGGAGCCAAAGCAGCATGGAAGGTCTTCAGGCATTTCCACCTCAGCCAGCCTTGGGGATCCATCTACACGAATCCGGCTTTTCCAAACCTGCTCCATCTGGGCAGAGAGCTGAGTCACGCAGAGCTGCAGTCAGTCCTGAAGTGCAGAGTGAGCCCACTTGAGGCTGTAATAATCATAGTTTCTTCCTGAAGGGGTTTATTTACCAGCGTTTATCCCTGGGGTGAGAAAGCCCGGGACACCATGAAGGTGCCACTTTTGCAGAAAGCCTTTTTGGGAAGCCCATGACTCACGGACATGACCCAGAGGTGTGACTCAGTGACCTCACTCCGGAGGGTGAGCTTTTGTGTGAGAGGCACCCCCTCAACCCCACTGAGGTGCCCAGTGCCATATGACCGGGGCAGATCTGACTTCCTCTGTGCAAACTGAGCCAACTCTTGCTTCACCTCACTTTTTCTATTCCCAAAAAAAAGTGAGAAGAAAAAGGACTGTGTTTCTGTTTGCTTGTCTGCCTCTAGCCAAGCGCCTAACTTGGGCTATACTGCAATGGTATTATCAACACTGTTTTTTTTTTTCGCTTTTCATGTCAGGATCAATAATGGTATTAAAAGATTTATAAACCACATTGTTTCTTGTGTTGAAGCTGAACAACCATGTAAGAGTTTATTTTACCAGGTTTTATTATTTCTAGGCATCAAGTATAAAATAGGTGCTCGGTACCTATTTTCCCACTTTTTCACAAACAAAAATTAGGGATAGTAATGAGATGTGAAGATGAGGATCTTGATGAATGGTGGATTCTAAAATTATCAAAGGAAGTGAAAGGCATTCATCTATTCGGTCATTCAACAAACTGTATTTACTCCAGGACAGTATCTTCCATGAGGATGCAGCCCCAAAAGCAGTTCTGGCAAATGTGGAGTGTGGTGAAAATTACCACTGCAAATCCTTTAAATGGGCTATAATGTACAGTGTGCTAAGCTCTGTGTATATTTAAGGTCTTTCAGTAAGTCCAACACAGCCAGATCTTTCCAGGGTTAGGACACGGTACTATTTCTACAGCCAAGCTCCAGATGAAGTGATGCTGTCCCCAAATACTTATGTTGGGATTTGCTAGGCATGTAGAATTGAATTCACGCCACTTAAATAGACATATGATCCTGAATGCCTGCAGTGTCCTCTCCTCCGTGGGAGGACGTAACAGAAGATATAACGTGGGACCTGGAAGCTGGCGATCAGGTGGGCAGTGGCAATGAAATAAAGGTTCGGTGTGGAGGGTAACAAAGCACACATCCTATTTTTATTGTTGCTATATAAGGTCCAGAGCCTGACAGTCTATCTCAATAGCTGCATGTTAGATACGCTCCGGTATCAACAGCATCTGACATCTGGGAAGCAGCTTTAATCTCTCAATCAGTTTTTAAAAGAAAAAAATTTTTAAGCTAC
Source organism: Tragelaphus eurycerus (assembly GCA_935064755.1). Classification (NCBI taxonomy): domain Eukaryota; kingdom Metazoa; phylum Chordata; class Mammalia; order Artiodactyla; family Bovidae; genus Tragelaphus; species Tragelaphus eurycerus. The sequence continues at coordinate 17,397,617 of CAKXYN010000006.1, read as the reverse complement.
CAAGCTACTTTAAGTGCTCAAATACTTTGAAAATTGTTTTTCCAGGCTCTCTGTGCTCAACACGTTTCAACGTGTTGTTTTTCCAGTTGTTCTTAAAGGGGACATTGACACACTGCTTGTTCCGGTAGGGCAAAATGAACTAAATGTCACTTGTCCAAGGAAGTAGGGCAAAACCTCCAAAAAAACAAGAATTCTTTTGGGTTAATCTAGTCTCTCCTTTATTCATGTGGGGAGAGCCAATTCCTTTTTGGTGTGTTGTTGTTCTTGTTTTTAATTCTGGGAAGAGGATGGGCCACCCTGGACTTCAGCCACTTTATGCACATGTTTGAATGACAAGATACATGGAACTAGAGAAGAGACTGGCATGAGCCCCAGCCCTGGTCTGGAGAAAGATTGGAGTTGCTTTTCAGAGCCAGCATCCCATTTTGCAAGAACTGGTTTGGAGGAGCAAAGACAAAAAAAGGGGAGTTGAGTTAGGTTTCCCAGCAGGGAGGGGAGGCCTAGAAGATAATCACCAGGCAATACTGCTTATGTTTCCTGTAAACCCAGCCCAAAGCATCTCTTTACACATGTATTTCTTTGCATCTTGGGTTGAAAGCATCACCCAAATGAGGCAGTACTGCAGTGGCTTTGAGCTCTGCAATAACCAGTTAAGAGTTTTGAGCTCTGCAATAACCAGTTAAGAGTTAACTTTACTTAGTGTCTCCCAGCCCGAGTTTCCTCCACTGTGAAACAGGCATAAGAACATCCTTTCGTGCGTGAGGCTGTTTTAAATATTTCATCCCATAACAAAACACCCACACAGTGCCAGACACACCCATGACACTCTATAAATACTAATTCCACTTCTTTCTCTCCTGAAAATCTATCCCAACTTTTTAAAACGATCTGAGGAATTCAAATGCAAAATTGTCAGCAAACACCCCAGGGTACAGTGAAAATGGGGAAAAATAAGAGTGGACATTAATTCACTGCAAAAGCTACCGATTTATATGATTTCACATAAAGCAGCTAACTAACCATTGATCTTGAGACAAAAACATTCTCAAAACACAAAAGAACAAGCAAACCACCAGCCTTTCCGTGGCTTCTTCACTACCACCCCTCCCCTCACCCTACATTCTAATAATAACAACTCTCAGGTCCAGTGTAAGAGAAGGCCAAAGCTGAGATTCCTTTAACGCCTTTGTTAGGCACTTTTAATGGGGATGAGCATCCAGTGTCAGCCCAAGACTTCCAGTCTCATGTATAAACTAGTAAGGATTTCAGCTTGATGTGAAAAGCATAAGACAATACTGGAAAAAGAGTACTTAATGGCTTTCCCTCCTTCCTAACAGAAATGCTCAAGAAGTTTTACCCTAACGAAGTTCTTTAAATCAATTACAGGGTCAAAATAATTCACTCCCATAGTTTACCCCAAAATGTAGGGGCACAGATTAGGTACGGAAACACAAGAAGACTTGAAACTTCTGTGAATCAACAAAATGGAAAAACAAGTTAGCTTAAAAAGTACTATAGTTTTATACAAACATGTTAATGCAGAACAAATGAGTTAGCTTTGTCCCCACAGGTGTATGTTAATAAAAAAATACTACTGTTGGGAATTCGCTGGTGGTCCGAAGGTTAGGACTCTGCCTTTTCACTGCTGAGCACCTGAGTTCAATCCCTGGTGGAGGAGCTAAGATCCCATAAACCAGGCGGTGCAGCCAAAAAATACACACACACACATACTTAACAAAGAACAGGAAATGTATTTTTTTCAATTTTTTATGACTTATTAACCCATCCAAACCCCACTGTTCTTCACTAACATATCATAGCTAGCATTAATTCTCATAGTAAAAAACATCTATTTAGGTGTATGCACTTTTAATTTTGATATGATTTTTAAACTTACAGGAAATGGTGTAACAGAAATCAAACATCTTTATATCTTAACACCGACATGGGCTGAGTGAGCAGCTTCTTGGTTATGCCTTTTTACTTGATTGGCAGGAAAAGTTTTCAAACTGGGTTCGCTTGTTAATTGAATCTCCAAATAAGCGTTCTTAAAAGTGGAGGAAACATGTGTGAATAACATTTGAACTCTCAGGCCAACATCCTTCCAATTTTTGGAAGGAATACTCTTACTTGTACAGACCTTGATTTGAAGAAAAAATTGTATCAGAAACCCCTACATCAGCTCTGTCCAGAATGTATGATTTAAAGAAAGATAAAAACACAGCTTCATGAAAAAGTTTTAAAATGCTCTTAAAATGCTCACCAAAGAACCCATAGCCTCATTGAGGGTCACTCTTAAATATTACTAAACTTAATTGGTAACCTCTTTCTGGAGAGTAGTTTGTCAACATATTACAAAATCCTTGAAAAATCTTGGAATTAGAAACTCCTCCATGAAACATATACCAAGGAAACAGAAAGATATGGCCAAGATGGCCAGCTGCTTCTGAATTTCTACTCACCCTCTCTTCTGGGTGCAAGGTGTGGCCAAGAGACTAAGTTCGAGATGATAAACAGAATGCTGTGTGAAATTCTAGGGAAGTTCTTTAAATGGAAGGGATAAACAGTCTTTTCTGCTTTCCACCTTCTTTATTACAGCTTGGAAAGCAGACGTTATGACCAGAGCTACAGCAACCCTTTTAAATCATGAGGAACAAAAGCTACTCAGTAAGACAAGACAACAGAAAAGAGACAAGTGCATGCCGAACCATCACATCAGTCCTTGATCATCTTAATTTAATGTCAGAGACCATCTCATTTTGTGTCCCTGTTAATTACAAACATAATTCCAAACCAGTAAACAAGTATGCAAAATGTATGTGCAAGGATGTCCACTGTAGTTTTATTTATGTCCCCAATGTGTTAAATGGTTAAGTAAATTATGGGTTAGCCAGATTATGGAAGACTGAACAGACATTACGCATGACATGGATCCATACTTGTTAAAATAGAAAGTGAACATAATACTAAGTGAACATAATATTATTTTGGTTAATATCCAAACATATGAATAAGAGGAAGGTAGGCTTTAGTCATATCTTTAGATTTCTTAATACTTTCTCCACTTTGTACAATAAGCATTACTTTCCAATCAGAAAAAAAAAAAGGGAGAGAAAGAATGAGAAAAGCTATCTTTCTCTGCCCTGCTCCAAGTAAACTCGCTTCCTGCTGAAAAAAATAACATTGCATTCCACATTCGAACTTAACACTGCTAATTACAGCCTCCAAGAATAAGCCCACAGTTAGAGTGTAGTTGAACCTCTTGTCAGTCCCTTAACTGTGAGCTGCAAAAGGCACCATCCCAATACTCCCCTGAGTGCTCAGCCTAAAGGTGCTGTGAACCAAGGAGGGGCACAAAGCCGGGTGCAGGGAGCGGGAGAAGGGATAAAGAGGATCAAGGGAAATTCTATAATTAAGCAATATTTCATGGCTGCCTCTGGCAGCTGTTTGAGCAAGCTGGGGGACTGTGAATCAGGCGTCAACAGACTGAGCAGCTCTGTCCTCTGGCAGATCAAGCGGGGCCTGTCATCTGGAGCACTGTCTACACTTCACAGGACAATCGGAGGCATCTTATATCCAGCACCTGTCTGCTCTGGAGACGCCCAGCTGCGGTGCCGTTCTTGCTGTCATCTTCCTAATCCAGAAGGGAGAGGCATTTATTGTCTCTTGAAAGATTAGGGTACATCTTTGATTCTCTTCTCATGAAAGAGAATGCATGCCTCATGTTCCTGTGTTTGTTTTCTTCTCATGCCTCCTGACTTCTTTTCTTATTAAAGGAAGAAAACTACCCTTGCAGCTGTATTTTTCATTTTTTAACCCCCACGTTAATTACATAGTCATTCCAAATAATGGTTTAAATTTAGTCTGATGACCAACCACAAGCCTCGTTCCCCTCCCACTCCAAGGCACATCCTGCCTTCAGAACTGCTAAGCAGTTCCCACTGAGTTGGAGAGGAACTCTGTATAAAGAAGCAGGATAAAGATCATAATAATGGTCAAAGGAAATGGTATTTTCTCTACAGGACACATTTAGATTTTTCCTTTCCATGAGACTTTTTTTTTAAAGGATGTTGAACTGAAGGAGACTTTAAATAAGCTTTCAGGTTCTCAGTAGTTTCAATATTGGATCTAGTGTGGAAGACCCACAGCAGATATTCAAAAATTACTCATGAAACAAATGACTTTAAAAAGCAAGGAGGGAAAAAAATGTATTCAATGAGCTTCCTTTAACAAAATATTTTGTTTCTCAGTGACGGGATCAAACAAATCACCCATATCTTATATACCCTTATCTATCAAATGTTCAAAAAAACTCATCCAGGAAAATTTGTTCTTTACTGGTCCCTGGAAGGACATGAGCCTAGAGGATGCTATAACAGCCTCTAAAACAAATGAAAGCATTATTAATTTATTCTAGTTTGAGTCAGCAAACTGGTCAACTGAACCACCACCAAGTGCTGCTCACCATGGACCCTGAAAGTACACCACCTCGGGCATATTGCAGACACTCAATAAATGCTCTTGTTATTGCTGCTGGGTTTTTGGCCACACTGCATGGCTTGTGGGATCTCAGTTCCCCAACCAGGGATTGAACCTGGGCCACAGCAGCAAAAGCACCGAATCCTAATCACTAGATCACCCGGTTATGCTGTGCTTAGTCACTTCAGTTGTGTCTGATTCTCTGCGACCTCATGGACTGTAGCCCACCAGGCTCCTCTGTCCATGGAATTTCCCAGGCAAGAATACTGGAGTGGGTTGCCATTTCCTACTCCAGGGGACCTTCCCAACCCAGGGATCGAACCTGAGTCTCTTGCGTCTCCTGCATTGGCAGACAGATTCTTCACCACTAGCACCACCCTTATGTACATACAGACTGCCAGGGAAGTTCCAATAAATAAATGTTTGTCAAATGAATGAATGAGTGAACATACGAATGAAGTTAATATTGACATTCATTAATAGTGACAGTCATGATAATGACTATTAGTTATACATCACAATATTCACAGTAATGATGGTAATGTCTGACAGCAACAGTTGACATGTATATAACACTTCATAGCTCCAAAAATTACCTTAATTGGACCCTCACATAGCAGATTTACTAACCTTCATTTTTAACATCCAGAAATTGAGTTGGGAAAAGTTAAATGACTTAATAAATTTCCTGATGTTCTATGTGACACAGCTGAGAGCCCAATCTTATTCTAGAATTGGGTCTTGGGCCTTTTTTTCCATAACGGGATACTGCCTTGTGAACCCAAAGAGGCTGACACAAATAATCTGGACCTTTACGAAGGAAGGAAAAGAGGGTACAGACAGTTGGTGCTGCTGATAGCCTGACTGTCCCGGAACAACGTCACCTACAGGTGCGGTCCCTCAGAGGAAAGGGCCCCACAAGACAGACTCTTACCCACATCGTCTTGCTTCCCACCTCGTGGGCTTCCCAGGTGGCTTAGTGGTAAAGAATCTACCTGCACTCTGGAGACACAGGTTCAGTCCTTGGGTCAGAAAGATCCCCTGGAGGAGAAAATGGCAACCCACTCCAGTATTCTTACCTGGGAAAGCCCATGGAGAGAAGACCCTGCGGCAGGGTTGTCGGGGGGGAGAGAGGGGGTCTTCTACAGTCTATGGGGTTGCAAAAGAGTGAGACATGACTGAGCACACACCGATCATCCCTCCTCATCCCTCCTGAACCCCTTGAGTCATGGAGTGTATGCACTTGCCTACAAAGTTGACCTTTTAACTGGCCTGGTTTTAATCAGGCCCATCTGGTCCAGAAAAAGGACTCCCGTGACAGTAAAACAAATTAGCTCCGTGTGATCCTGTAGTTGACGTTAGGGAGGAAGGAGAGGAAGAAAGACAAACACTACTTTAAAAAAGTAAACCAAATACAAAACCAGACTCTCTGCTGTGACTTAAAAGGAAGAGGTAAAAAGACTCTGAAGATGGATTTGGAGACACAAAGGTAGCAACTGAGTATGGCTCTCAAGAGCACGGCTCCCAGCCAGAACTGGGGCTGTTAAAGGTCCCGCCTCCTGGAAAGTTCCTTCCCTCAGAAACTCTTGACAATAACAGCTTCAGCCTGACTTGCCTTTGGTCTTTATTAATGTTTATTACTAGGGAAAATATTCAAATATTGATGTTTTTTATGTTTCATAAATGTGCTCATTTATAATTCTATAAATGTTAGGTTATTAACTTTTGTAATTGACTATAACTGGCTTCCCAGGTGACTCAATGGTAAACAATCTGCCTGTAAATGCAGGAAACACAGGAGACCCAGGTTCAATCCCTGGGTTGGAAAGATACCCTGGAGTAGAAATGGCAACCCACTCCAGGATTCTTGCCTGAAAATTTCCATGGACAGAGGAGAGGAGTCTAGTGGGCTACAGTCCATGGGGTCACAAAGAGTCCTACACAACTGAGCGATTGAGCACACACACACACATAACTATAATTACTTAAGTGTAGATTAATCTTTCCTACTTATTTTTTTAATGGGAAAAAATATTAGAGATAATTCTAGGCTACTTTTCCTAAGCTACTCCCTTTTAGCTTTTTATGATATTTACATTTTTAACATTTACACAAAGTACATTTTTGTAATGTGCTCTGAAAGGAAAACAGCTATATTAGAAGAAACAGCTAAGAACTGTTAGGATCTGGATTCATTTTAAATGACTTTTTGAGAAAAGGGTCACTTTTGCATACTCAGACATATAATTTTAACACAAAGGGCAAGAATATGTGCACGTATTAAGTATCATATGCTGTCTATGTGAGAAAAGAGAAGTCTGTTATTACACTGAAATGAAATCAAGAGGAAAATGACAGAAACGTGACTTTATATGACTATCTAAGTAAACTACCTGTATTTTCTTATTTTGCTCCAAAATGTTCCTTGAACAAATTTTTGTCAGCATGGTCCTACAAGGGCTTCCCTGGTGGCTCAGAGAATAAAGTGTCTGCCTACCATGCAGGAGACCCAGATTTGCTCCCTGGGTCGGGAAGATCCCCTGGATGGCAGAAGGATGGCAACCCACTTCAGTACTCTTTCCTGGAAAATCCCATGGACGGAGGAGCCTGGTAGGCTAGAGTCCATGGGGTCACAAAGAGTAGGAGTGAGTGATTTCACTTTCTTTCTTTAGTCCTACAAAAGGAAGATAAAATAAGCCAGGTTGAGCTTTGGTCTGGAAAATTTCCATAATCCTGGTTACAACTATTTTGACAGAAAGATGAAAATGAAAGTGTGCCATGAGGTGGGGGTAAGGGAGGTAATTAACACTAAGTCATTCTGTGGGGAAAGACACTTCTGAGTCTGCCAACAGCTTCACTTCACAGATGGACCTCATCTGACATTCAACCTAAATCAAATATACTTTTCAGGTGACAAAAGCTTTTGGGCTTAGTCATACTGGCTATGAGGAGATGCATTTACAGGCAGTGTAACCTCAAGTACATTCTATGGGGTTTAAGTTCTAGAAGATAATCCCCCAAACCTGCACCCCAAAAAAGTCTTGTTGTCACATAAATTTGGGAAACACTGAATGCTACATTTCCCTCCTAAATTGCATTGTTACAAAAAGCTCTGTGTTTGAACTAGCAATGGCACCCCACCCCAGTACTCTTGCTTGGAAAATCCCATGGATGGAGGAGACTGGTAGGCTGTAGTCCATGGGGTCACTACGAGTCGGACGTGACTGAGCGACTTCACTTTCACTTTTCACTTTTGTGCACTGGAGAAGGAAATGGCAACACACTCCAGTGTTCTTGCCTGGACAATCCCAGGGATGGTGGAGCCTGGTGGGCTACCGTCTCTGGGGTTGCACAGTCGGGCATGACTAACGCGACTTAGCAGCAGCAGCAACCTAACATTTATTTTAGGTGTCATCTTTTCTTTCACTTTATTAATATGTTGTTGAATATACTTTGGACTTCCCAAGTGGCGCTAACGGTAAAGAACTTGCGATGTAAGAGACGAAGGTTTCATCCCTGGGTAGGGAAGATCCCCTGGAGGAGAGCATGGACAGTGAAGGCTGGTAGGCTATGGTCCATAGGGTCCCAAAGAGTCAGATATGACTGAAGCAACTTAGCATGCACTCATGCAGGCAGAATACATTTTAGGAATCAAAATAAACCATTTGTGGTATTTATTCGAAGCACAGCATCAGACTCAGCTCAGCAGCACTGCCTGAACACACAATGGTCTTCAGATGTGAAAAAGAAAGAAAGTTAAAGTGTTAGTTTCTCAGTTGTGTGCAACTCTGCAAACCCATAGACTGTAGCCCACGAGGCTCTGTCCACAGGATTCTCCAGGCAAGAATACTGGAGTGGGTTGCTGTGCCCTCCCATACTTCAGATATTATAGCACTATTTTTATACCCAACTGACCGGAATTAAAAAACATATGCAGCTCGCATCCAGAATCAGTGGGCAAATGTAAGTGTAATGCTATGAAGTTATAATACCAAAGCAACCTGATGACCGAGTTTATCCAAAGCAGAGTTCGTATAAAGATTATAGAGCTGGAGAGAGACAGTGAGAGACATATATGGGCATGTATATGTATATTATGATTCAAGCTATTCCATGTTTGCTATATACATTTCCATTTATGAAAGCTGGAAATTAAACTTGTGTTTTTAAAAAGTGAACTGAATTTTTGCACCCAGAAGCTTTTAGCTTTCTTCCTTACTTCAAAATCAGGAGCTTATAAGAGTCTGTCTATTCTTAGTGTGACTTCAAAATGTAGCTTCCTTGGCTCGGGGGTCACAGCTGCTGCAAAGCACTCTGGGTGGCTCCGCTCCATCCCCTTGAAACAACTGGTAGGAACCCAGCGCTTAGGCCATCAACCCAGCTGTTCAATCTCACTTTCTAATTTTAGCAAGTCACTTTGCAACTAATGTCACTAGGGCATGTCACATTGAAAACCACACCAGAGAAGGTTGATTCCTATCTGCTCCCCACCCCCATCCCCTAAAAAATTAAAAAAAAAAAGAAAACAACTTCAGGCACACAGAGAAAGTCACCCACAGATACCTACAATAATACCGCCCAGATGCACATTGCAGGACCCTCACAACCCAATTTACATGGGGCATACTGGTGATCTAGTATTCTTGCCTGGAGAACTCCATGGACAGAGGAGCCTGGCAGGCTACAGTCCATAGGATCACAAAGAGTTGAACACGACTCAGCAATTAACACCACCACCACCACTGTTGATCTAAGAAGGCTTCACAGGACACTACAAGTAGGCTTCCATCTCCCTGCTTAGTTCAGTCCATTAGATGGTTACCTATTAGCAGCCGCAGAGTCCAACAGTCTGGAAATTCATGAAAACCAACCTTGGGTCAAGAGACGTACACATACACTGTGCTGCCAGCCTTCTTACTAGAAAGCAGGATGCATGCTTTTCCGCACTGTTAATGTACCATAAAATTATCATGAAGCCTTCATAATGTAATTACTTGCACCGAATTGATTATACATGCCCCCAGCCTCGTTTTCTTTATTTCCTTTTTTTGCAACTGCATGCTCAATGTAATTACTTGTCCCAAAGCCAAGCAATTTCAGAATTATCTGACTATTTATTATCCTTTGCGAGTTACTAATTAAAATAATTTCCCTCCTTGAAAAATAGTTGCTCTTTTCCTGAATTCACTTTGAGATGCTCATCACTGAGGAGAACTCCAGGAATGCCTTGCTAAGCTCCCCTGTAATTGACTGCCTCCATTGTTAACATATGCGTGGACTTAAAAAACATTAAACGACTTATCCAAATGAAAACAAAATGCCCTTTGAGTTCCATTGATAACTTAACCTTTAGCGTTTTGGATTAAATCCCATTTCTCGGGAAGCAGGGGGAGCCTCTGAATGAAACCATTATGTAAAACATTGTTGTGGGAATTATTCTGTGTGAAAATATATACAGCATATCATTTACAATGTCTTTGATTGGAAGTGGGCTTTCATAATTTTGAACTAAAATATACATATCTTTTATGGCTTCTCTAGTTTGTGCTCATTCTTTTAGGGAACTAGAAGTATTTTGAGCAGACTAATGAACCCATCACACCAGACATCAGAAGACTGATACCCTTGGGGACTGTGAGGGTCTAGAAGAGGGCAGATGGGGTACTTCTTGGTTCTGCTGCTGCTGCTAAGTCACTTCAGTCGTGTCCGACTCTGTGTGACCCCCATAGATGGCAGCCCATCAGGCTCCCTCTCCCTGGGATTCTCCAGGCAAGAACACTGGAGTGGGTTCCCATTTCCTTCTCCAATGCATGACAGTGAAAAGTGAAAGTGAAGTTGCTCAGTCGTGTCCGACTCTTAGCGACCCCATGGACTGAGGCCTACCAGGCTCCTCCGTCCATGGGATTTTCCAGGCAAGAGTACTGGAGTGGGGTGCCATTGCCTTCTCTGACTTCTTGGTTCTAGGAAAGTCTTATTTCTTGAAAGCTGCTTATGTGGGTGTGTCCAATTTGTGAAAATTCAACAGGCAACATACTTAAGATCTGTGTACTTTTCTACAAAAATTATAGTTCATTTTTAAGATAATTAAGACCAATGTCATTTTTTAAATTATTTCAATTTTAAAAATAATTTCTATAAAAGAAAAAAGATGTGGTTGGCATCTAGCAGAAACATAAACATTAACCTAAAGTGTTCACCAGAAACAGCGTTAAAGCTAGTCTATTTTTCTACTTTTTTTTTCAAATGATGCAAAATATTTCCTTTGAACAAACCACTGTAAAAGAACAAAAACAAAAAAAATCTGAAACAATTTCGAAAGTCTGAGTAAGCACTGAGAATTAGGTGATATTAAGAAGGCATTGTTTGTATCTTGATTTCATGCAATAAGAAATACACAAACTGACTTAAGTATTTTTGTCAACATTTTCAACCTAATGTAAGCCTAAGAAACCCAAGTGGAATACTAGTCTAAAAAAATGTTTAAACTTAATATTGTGAAAAAGAAACAAAATTGTAAAGGGGAGAGAAGCACTTTTCTGAATCAAAACAGAGGCATAAAACTATAGCAGAGAATATGTGAACATACACAGTGGCAAAAGATATTTTGCAACTGGGAGAATTTGAACAAGGGCTATATATTAAATTATATTATTTAACAAAGGCTAATTTTCTTGGGTAATCATGGTATTTGCTATTGTGCAAAAGAATGTCCTTACTCTTAGAAGCTGCATGCTGAAGTACACAAGGCTGAAATCATGGTTTAGTGAAAAAAGAAAATACACAGAGAGATGTGTGGTGAAACATTTAGAATTGCTGAATTCAAATAAAGAGGGTACTCTTCTTCATTACTTCTCTGGGTTTGAAAATGTTCAAAAATTTTTTTTAAAAAAAGCATTGTTTATTTAGGTCTAAAAATTACAATTTTGTTATGCAGGAATATGTCTTTAATTTTTAGAGATAACTACTCAAGTATTTGGAGTTAATTATTTGCTTGAAAATACTTACATTAAAGAATAGGATACAAATATGGCAAATGTTAACCATTTTTAAATCTAGGTAAAGGGTTTATATAAATATTATAAATAGGTAGTCATTGTACATCATGCATGTTTGAAATTTTATATACAAAAATGTCAAATATAGCAAGTTTTGTCGTATTTCTTCACTCTCTCTCTCTTTTGCTTTTTGTGGGGGTCACACGGTGGGGCATGCAAGATCTTAGTTCCCTGACCAGGGATCGAACCCGTGCTCCCCACAGTGGAAGTTTGGAATTTTAACCACAGGAGTACCAGACGAGCCCCCTTTTCCTCTCTTTACCAATAAAAATCTTCCCAACTTTTTCTGGTCTCAAGTTATCAAAATAAATTTCAGTAGAATTACTCCCCAATTAATTTTCAAAGTTCTACATGAACTGATAGAGCTTGGAGAGACACCATTTGTTTAGTGTACCTACAATTCTATTTGTAGAGTCAAACAGCACACTTTCTTCTCAAATTATTATAATCAGGGGAGGGGATGGTAAATGTGCTAAGAAAAATACTTAAGTCTGCTCTGAAACTTCAATGCTGTTTGGCCATCTTCCATAGATGAGCCCTCTCAGACAAAGACAACGCAAGGGCCTTCAGGCATGTTTTCTTCTCCTGGACCATTCTGCACTAGGGAATTAGCTCTGGCTCCCCCAAAACCCTTGCTGGAACCCAAGCAGGCCCTGGCGCCACAACTCTCCCAGGAAAACCACTCTGTCACTTGCTGCTAAGTCAGTGCACTGACTCAGAAAAGTATATTAACTCAGAAAAGGAGAGCCCACATCACAGTGGCCATTTGGCCTCAGGAAGGAAGAAACTGTAGATTTTAATCCACAAGGAAACTGCTCTGCTGCAGTGGGCCTTTGATGGGGACCTGCCCTAATGTGAATTTTCTCTGCTGTTAGGACAACAGAGGGCAAAAAGCCCTTAGCGCGGCACCTAATCCCTTAACCTCAGTCTCTGGAGGTCATATTGAACAACAGGAAAGAGTGTAGGTGGAGGAGTCAGAAAAAACTTGGTTTGAAGGCCACATCTGCCTCTTACTACCTATGAGACCTTGGACAAGTTATCCAGCCTCTCTCTAGTTCTCAATTTCTTTATCTGTAAAATGATATCATAAGTAGAGCCTGCCTAACAGGTTGAGGGGGTGGGGGGAATGGGGGAAGGTGGTCAAAATGTGCAACTTTCAGTTAAAAGATAAGTTTTGGTGATATAATGTACAGCAGGACTATGTTAACAATACTGTATTGTGTATTTGTAAGTTGCTTAGAGATTAGATCTTAAAAGTTCTCATCAAAAGAAAAAAGTCTGTAATTATGTGAGGTGATGGGTGTTATTCATCATTTTGCAATATTTAATACACTGGTGGTGGTGTTCAGTTAAGTTGTATCTGACTCTTTCTGACCCCATGGACTGCAATATTTTGCAATACACACATACCAAATCATTATGTTGTACATGTTAAACTTTGGGCGTGTGACTTAATCATTCTGCACCTGTTTCCCCCCAACAGCTATGGCATAAAAAGACCTTCAAACAAAGCCTGGCAGGTAGAAAGCCATCAATCAGCATTACCTACCATTTTATTATTAGGACTAAAGCATCCACCCCGCAAATTTATCTTGAAATTAAAGTTACTAAAGCACAGCAAATTTGGAAAACTCAGCAGTGGCCACAGGACTGGAGAAGGTCAGTTTTCATTCCAATCCCAAAGAAAGGCAATGCCAAAGAATGCTCAAACTACAGCACAATTGCACTCATCTCACACGCTAGGAAAGTAACGCTCAAAATCCTCCAAGCCAGGCTTCAGCAATATGTGAACCATGAATTTCCTGATGTTCAAGCTGGTTTTGGAAAAGGCAGAGGAACCAGAGATCAAATTGCCAATATACACTGGATCATGGAAAAAGCAAGAGAGCTCCAGAAAAATATCTATTTTTGCTTTATTGACTATGCCAAAGCCTTTGACTGTGTGGATCACAAGAAACTGTGGAAAATTCTGAAAGAGATGGGAATACCAGACCACCTGATCTGCCTCTTGAGAAATCTGTATGCAGGTCAGGAAGCAACAGTTAGAACTGGACATGGAACAACGGACTGGTTCCAAATAGGAAAAGGAGTTCGTCAAGGCTGTATATTGTCACCCTGTTTATTTAACTTATATGCAGAGGTCATCATGAGAAATGCTGGACTGGAAGAAACACAAGCTGGAATCAAGATTGCCAGAAGAAATCTCAATAACCTCAGATATGCAGATGACACCACCCTTATGGCAGAAAGTGAAGAGGAACTCAAAAGCCTCTTGATGAAAGTGAAAGTGGAGAGTGAAAAAGTTGGCTTAAAGCTCAACATTCAGAAAACGAAGATCATGGCATCCAGTCCCATCACTTCATGGGAAATAGATGGGGAAACAGTGTCAGACTTTATTTTTCTGGGCTCCAAAATCACTGCAGATGGTGACTGCAGCCATGAAATTAAAAGACGCTTACTCCTTGGAAGGAAAGTTATGACCAACCTAGATAGCATATTCAAAAGCAGAGACATTACTTTGCCAACAAAGGTTCGTCTAGTCAAGGCTATGGTTTTTCCTGTGGTCACGTATGGATGTGAGAGTTGGACTATGAAGAAGGCTGAGCACCGAAGAATTGATGCTTTTGAACTATGGTGTTGGAGAAGACTCTTGAAAGTCCCTTGGACTGCAAGGAGATCCAACTAGTCCATTCTGAAGGAGATCAGCCCTGGGATTTCTTTGGAAGGAATGATGCTAAAGCTGAAACTCCGGTACTTTGGCCACCTCATGGGAAGAGTTGACTCATTGGAGAAGACTCTAATGCTGGGAGGGATTGAGGGCAGGAGGAGAAGGGGACGACAGAGGATGAGATGGCTGGATGGCATCACTGACTCGATGGATGTGAGCCTGAGTGAACTCCAGGAGTTGGTGATGGACAGGGAGGCCTGGTGTGCTGCGATTCACGGGGTCGCAAAGAGTCGGACACGACTGAGTGACTGATCTGATCTGATCTGATCTGAAAGCACAGAAAGCTCTTAGCATTGTGCCCAGCACATCATAATTGTCTGTAAATGTTTGCTATATATCTGGAGACAAAAACGGCACAAAAGGGGTGTTGCTGGCATCTAGTAGGTGGAGACGGAGAAGGCAATGGCACCCTACTCCAGTACTCTTGCCTGGAAAATCCCATGGATGGAGGAGCCTGGTAGGCTGCAGTCCATGGGGCGGCGAAGAGTCGGACACGACTGAGCAACTTCCCTTTCACTCTTCACTTTCATGCATTGGAGAAGGAAATGGCAACCCATTCCAGTGTTCTTGCCTGGAGAATCCCAGGGATGGTGGAGCCTGATGGGCTGCCATCTATGGGGTCGCACAGAGTCAGACACAACTGAAGTGACTTAGCAGCAGCAGCAGTAGGTGGAGACCAGGGTTGCAGCTCCACATCCGATGGTGCATAGGATAGCCCCACAGTTAAACTACAGGGTTGTGGCAGCCTGGATGGGAGAGGAGTTTAGGGGAGAATGGATTCACATGTATGGCTGGGTCCCTTTTCCGTCCACCTGAAACTATCACAATATCATTAATTGGCCACATTCCAATACAAAATTAAAAGTTTAATAAAAAGAAAAAAAGGGTATCAAATGCGGATAGGGCTGAAGCTGATAAACCGGTACAGAAAAAAAAAAAATACAGTTTTGTGGTGGGGAGGACATTCACTGAATGGAGAAAAAAAACTGTTTGCTATTATTATTGGACTTCACAGTAGTTCTGTTAAGTAAGCAATGCCAGTCTTAGCACTTTGCAGATGAGGAAACAGGATGAAAAAGATGCAATGAGCGTCCCTCTGTTACATGCTGACAACAGTGACTACCACTCCATGTTACTTCCTAAAATTCTCCACACCTCAAGGATCCAGTAGGAAGGAGAGGGGGAAAAAAAAAAAGGGCACTAAAATAGCATTTGAAGATATACTCATGAATATCAGCCTAAGCATTCTGAAGCTAAAATTGAGATAAAAACTAGTACATGATGGAAACAATTGTAGGCGGCCCTGAGAAAGATGCTGGGAGCTGAAGCAACCCTGGACACAAGTGGACTTAACTTTGTGCCACAGAAAGCGCCTGCTGAAATCCTTTTTTGTTTGGTTTATGTTAATCACATTTTAAACGCAGAGAGAGCTCCCTTTGAAAAATAATTCTGCTATAAACCTTTCTGGAAAGTCAGTGATTAATTTTTTTTCTAAAGAATTGACGTCCTACCCACTTTATCAAGTTATTATAGATACAGATTTTTCTGTACCTGTTTAAAATTATCAGCACCTGTTATTCTAGAGAGTGCATGCCTTCAGGTCGGTGTTGGTCCATCTCAAGTAGAGAGATAGTCCCTAAACATGTGACAGTACTGAACACAGGTGATGGTGTTTGATCTATATATACAGTGGACCAGAAGAAGCCGCAAAGGCAGATCTCCCACCAGACGCTGTGCATCATCTCTGTTTCTCAGCAGCACATTAGCTTAGATTTCACAATGCAAAACTCACAGTGAAGTGAAGTGAAGTCGCTCAGCCGTGTCTGACTCTTTGCGACCCCATGGACTGTAGCCTACCAGGCTCGTCCCTCCATGGCATTCTCCAGGCAAGAGTACTGGAGTGGGTTGCCATTTCCTTCTCCGGGGGATCTTCCCGACCCAGCGATCGAAGCCGGGTCTACCACATTCCAGGCAGACGTTTTAACCTCTGAGCCACCAAGGAAGCCCCAAAACTCACAGCACAATGCCAAAGTCAAGAATACAACTGAGAGTACCTTCTTGACACTATTCGTACGAGTTACCACCCAGCTGTTGGCCTCCTACAGAATCTCAAGAATCTTCCTTGCGTGGTTATCTCATTTAATACAACAGTCCTGCAAAGAGAGATTATCCTCATTTTATGAAAGAGAAACTGAGGTTCAAAAAGTTTATGTTCTGAGACTTGCCTGAAGCCCCAAAACTCATAAATCATGTAGGAATCTGGACCCAGGCCTGCCTGGCACCAACGCCAAGCACTCTTGAAATTTTCTGTAATCTTGCTAGTGTCCCTCAGATGAAAAAGAAGATTCTCAGAATCTTAAGAATCCGAATCCAAAATTAAAAGAAAATAAATATTTTAAAGAATTAAGCCTACTAGAGTCCAAGAATTCCCCCATGGGCTCTGTGCAGAGCAAGCCATCACTTTCTAAACAAATGCAGGCTGCTGGGTGCCCCACCCCTGAGTCTTGTGCCTCCTGCTTGGTTCGAAGAGGCCACAGTGGTAACCATGGTCTCTGGTCCCCTACTATCTGCCCTGGGTTGCCACATAACTCTAAGATTAACTTTTATAAGTCCAATCACAGCTGGGGAAGTTGATGTGGTATTAAAAGAGAAACAGAGGGACATAGAGCAGGTGGGGGTGAAGAAAAATCAAAAGGGGGTAAGAACTACCACTCCCCTCTCACTAAAGAATGTGAGTCCGTTGCTGGGCAACAACGAGAAGAAAAGCAGTTGACAGCCATTCTAGTATCTGCAGTTGGGCTTCAGTTCAAGAAAAGTAACACTTGCTTTTAGCTTCTGCCTCTGTGCTACAGAGCTGCACTTAGATAAATTTATGTTTTCCACATTTTTATTCATTTTTACCTTCCAATTGGCAGACTTTCTTTCCAAACCTCTTCAAGGAGATACAAAACTCAACTGAATGGAGAAAACTTCTAAGAGTAGCATCATTCAGGATTTTTTTTTTTTTTTTTTTTAGCAAAATAAATACAGGTGGTGTTTTTAATCACTATAACTTGCAGTGGTATAACCACACAGGGGTGAAAGGGGTGAGGCTTCATGACACTTTTGATCATACTGTCCCCATAGTTTTACACATTCAAGAAGGTGGCTTACTCATTTGCAGCAACATGGACGGACTTAGAGATTATCATACTAAGCAATGTAAGTCAGACAGAGAAAGACAAATGTCATATGATACCACTTATATGTGGAATCTAAAAAATAATAATAATATAAATGAACTCACAAAACAGAAGCAGACTCACAGACATAGAAAACAAACATGTTACCAAAAGGAAAAGTGGGGGAGAGACAAATTAGGAGTTTGGGATTAACATATACACACTACTGTATATAAAATAAACAATAAGGACTTACTGTATAGCACGGAAGCTATATTTAACATTTTGTAATAATAGAAAGGAATCTGAAAAAGAATACATGTATAACTGAATCACTTTATAGTACACCTGAAACTAATATAACATTGTAAATCATCTATACTTCAATCTTTAAAAAAAAGTTGGCTTACTTGTTTAGATTTTTTTAATTTGACAAAAATGAATAAAATTTTGATAAATTTCTTGCTCTTTTAGTGACAGAAGCATCAAAGCTAGGGTCTTAGCATTTTTATATTTAAAATTCTATTTTGTTTGAGCCCTCAGGAGAAAAATATTTAAACAGACTTTTCCATAAGGACTAACAGTTACACATCCAAATGCAGTTCACAGTGTTATTGTCAAAAAAGAGCCTTGCAAGCATGTTTCAAATATACACATCACCACCTCATGCGAAAAGTTGACTCATTGGAGAAGACTCTGATGCTGGGAGGGATTGAGGGCAAGAGGAGAAGGGGACGACAGAGGATGAGATGGCTGGATGGCATCACTGACTCGATGGATGTGAGTCTGAGTGACCTCCAGGAGTTGGTGATGGACAGGGAGGCCTGGCGTGCTGCGATTCATGGGGTCGCAGGGAGTCGGACACGACTGAGCGACTGATCTGATCTGATTTGATCTGATCTGATGCCCCATGCCCATCAAGCTTTGTATAACGACGTAAATAGACTGATAGTTAAAATATCAGGATTCTTTAATACTCATCCAGATTTCACCCCAGATATCTCTATCAGTGGTCACTGATTAAAGTGAAAGTGAAGTTGCTCAGTCATGTCCGACTCTTTGCGACCCCGTGGACTGTAGCCCACCAGGCTCCTCTGTCCATGGGACTCTCCAGGCAAGAATTCTGGAGTGGGTTGCCATTTCCGTCTCCAGGGGATCTTCCCGACCCAGGGATCGAACCCAGGTCTCCTGCACTGCAGGCAGATGCTTTAACCTCTGAGCCACCTGAGGCTCCACTGATTACAACACCATAAATCATAGGCATCTACTACACTGTGTAAGTACTGTAACTTTCCCCAACAGAACTCCTGTGTTCCTCAAGCTCTTTTTGCTATGTAAAGCTCACAAGTAGCCTACAGATGTGTACAGGTATCTTTAAGGCAGCCTCATCCTACTAAATAAATGGTTTTACTACTAATAGTATCCAGCAACACATACATATTAGAAGGGCTGAGCTTCTGAAAAGCTGTTATCAAATAGCTCTTTTTAAATCAAAGCCCCTTTTCTCTTTCACTTACATATGATCAGAGCTTACTCCTAGGAGACAAAAATGTACATTCCATGCACATCTTGGATATTAAGAAATGGGGAAAAAACCTGAGACCATATAATCTAACTTCTTTGTTAATCTGTCTCCTACAGCAGTGTGCCACATTCCTAAGTGACAGCAAGAAGCATGAGAATCACACATCTCACAGAACATCTCAACCCACCCCACGGAGGAAAGGGAACCTGATGTGGGCATGAGGATTATTTTTTTCTGAGTGCAAGCCCAGGAGATCTCCCATTACTCGAGGGATCTGTTCACCATTCTGAAGACTGGCACTATCAACAGTCTACCAATGGCAGCAACTGGTTTTACCTTAGGCTTAGTTTTATAAGGTGAAAAAGTGACTGCCTTATTATTGAGGGCAACTCATTACATATAGACTTTATATATTACGATTTGTGTATAAGAGCAATTTAATGATATCTGTTCTATAAAATTATCATTGATTGATCAACCAATTTTTAATCATGTGCCACTGATGTTTCATTCCTGCCGTGTTTGAATCATGTCGGTCTATAAGGTAAGAATTCCAAAACTTCAACAACAAAGGTCTACCATGGGAACCTTATTCAGAAATTAATGTCACTCTACATAGTACTGATGTGTAGATTAACAGCTGGATATTGGAGGGAAGATTTGATTCGTCAAAGTTAATAGGCAGGGGAAACAATGGGTCTGATTAACAAATGGATTATTCTTAGACCCTTGGCTAATTTCAAAAGGCTAAGCTTATTGGTTCCCATGGCAGAAAATGCAGAACAAATAACCAGGTTAATCACTGAAGTTCAAAAAAGTTGGCCAGTAATGGTCGTCAAGGGCTCTGTGTCCAGGAAATCCCGCCAGACATGCAATGTTTGCAAAAGGCTGGGAAATATGGTCCACTGCCATCAAAAACAGATGAAAAGCAGGATTTGGTTAAAAGAGTGAGTCGCTGCCCAAGCAAAACCTTTCCAAAATAAAGAAACAGTGTATGCCAGCTGCCAACTGACCTCGGCTGAAAAGAGGGGACAGTCCCGCACTGCTGTTCATTATACTCGCTCTCAGTACTACTAAACGGTGTTGAGTGGAATTAAGACTCAGAGAAGACCCTGACAACCTTGACAGCGTGGTAATATCCCAAACTAAAAGACTAGGATTATCATTATATCACATGTTTTTTAAACTTAAAAGTAAAATATACCCAGATAGTATCTATCCAAGTGTTAAGAGAAACTACAATAACAGGAGGAAGGATTTAGCCATGTGTTCAAAAACAACCAAATTCCAAGCATTTTCAGAATATCTCCATGATATCTTTAAAAGAGCAACAAGGTATATATTATGGGCTTCCCAGGTGGCTCAGTGGTTAAGAATCCACCAATGCAGAAGACACAGGTTCAGAAAGATCCCTTGGAGTAAGAAATGGCAGCCCACTTCAGTATTCTTGTCTTGGAAATCCCATGGACAGAGGAGCCAGTGCGTGGGGTTGTAAAAGAGTTGGACATGACTGAGCAACTAAACAACAACAAAAAGGTATATATTATACAGAGTTATGAGACAGGGCAAGGGATTATTAATAATAACCTCTTCTAAAAATAAAGTCATTATAGCAGTACTCCAAGACTCTACCTGTAACACAGGAAGAGTCTATAGGAAGTCTCCTATGGAAATATAATTCTGTTAACAGATGAAAAGTGCCTGGTACAGAGTAAGCATTATGTAAGTATTAGGTGAGCTAATAAAGATACATGCCCAAAAGCAGAAAGAGAAGCCTGCCAACTTTCTCATCCAATCCTAAAACAGTGTGCCTTTCTCATCCCTCCAAGAAACTCCAAGCTGAGATCCAGCCCTCTGTTCCGACATTCTGTTCACCTGAACAGGAATAGAAAAACAAATGTCACAACAAGCATGAATTTCAGCTCATGCATCTTCCTTTACACCTTGGTAGGAAGAAGGCCACATCCCCAAGATAGGAATCATCCTAAGGGGACCCATGTGAACCATTAAATGAAGTTCAAATAAAATGTTTCCTTAAATCGTGAAATTGCCTGTTTAAAATTCACATTATCAACTACTTGACCAAGAAAATATGGTGCCAGTTTCCAAGCTCAAGTCTTTAAAAACTTTCAACTTCTACTTTCTGTCTCTTGGAATGTTCTTAGAACGTAGCCACCATGTCATAAGGAAGCTCAAGCAGTCAATAGAGAGTCCCTAATGTGGAGAAACTGATGCACCCAGCTGATGGCCAATACCAACTTGCTAGGCACATGAGTGAGCTGCATTGCAGAGCTTATCTAAGCCTAGGCAAGCCACTCTAATGGGCACTGTGGAGCAAAGACAAGCTGTTCCTGCCAAGTCTGATCAAATTGCAGATTTGGAAGCAAAATTAATAATTGATATTTTAAGTTCCCCCTGTCCTCTCCCACAAAAAATCACATTATCACAGTAAAACACAGAATTATGCTCAGGTTAATTAATCAACATTCATGAAGTTAAAATGTATAAATTATAAGAGATGGGTGCATATTTTAAAAGAAGTAACCAAAAAATGACTATTTCTCCTTTTCTTGAAACTTCAGGATCAATTCTCCCCCTGAGAATTTTCCCATAGCTAAAATGTAATACTTTTCTAGTTCACAACCAGTACAAATACCCACAAGCCAATATATGCTCTGATTTTTCATTCTATATTATCACTTAAATAAAGCAGTATGACCAAGAATATGAAAAACCTTTGTAGATTTTTTAAAACAAGGTCCTATTCCTTACATACCTTATAAAAGTCCTCTAAATTATTTTGCATATTTACAACAAAATTTGTGCATATTTACAACATCTAGAAAACAACCCTAAAGGCCATATAACAAGCAAGCAACCTTGTATACAGTATGCAGTGGCTGCCTCAATACAGAAAGAATTCAACGTAAGCAAGATGTGAGCGTTGGGGTGCACTAGACCTCATTTATATTTATTCAAAGAGTTTTACACTGGTGGTTGTGGTAGGTCTTATTTCTATCAGATTTTAAACTCCTTTTGAGTCCAGACCACATCTAATTTAACACTAACAACCACAAACCAGACCCCACTAGAAAAACTATCAATATGCATTTTGCAGACACTGAAATAGTGCTGGGGGAAATGAGGAAACAGTAAAGAAGTTTTCCCACAGAGAAGAATTGTATCTATGTAGGGTTCAAAAAAAATGTTAGGAAAACTCAAGGCAAAGTTCAATTACATTTTCATTCTCAAAATCACAGTGTAACAGGATATTTTAAAACCTTTCATATTTGTGAATGAGCATTCATATCTATTTTTGCTAACAACTACTTTGTAATGATCTGGATTAAACAATAAGGGAAGGATGTGAACAAAGGCAACTCGAGGTGAGATGTTTCGGGCAGCAAGGATCCTCCCTCCTTCATTGCACTCTGAGTCCTCAGTTCAGTTCGGTCCTCAGTCGTGTCTGACTATTTGCAACCCCATGAATTGCAGCACACCAGGCCTCCTTGTCCATCACCAATTCCCGGAGTTTACCCAAACTCATGTCCATCGAGTCGGTAATGCCATCCAGCCATCTTATCCTCTGTCGTCCCCTTCTCCTCCTGCCCCCAATCCCTCCCAGCATCAGAGTCTTTTCCAATGAGTCAACTCTTCGCACGAGGTGGCCAAAGTACTAGAGTTTCAGCTTTAGTATCATTCCTTCCAAAGAAATCCCAGGGCTGATCTCCTTCAGAATGGACCGGTTGGATCTCCTTGCAGTCCAAGGGACTCTCAAGAGTCTTCTCCAACACCACAGTTCAAAAGCATCAATTCTTCAGCACTCAGCTTTCTTCACAGTCCAACTCTCACATCCATACATGACCACTGGAAAAACCATAGCCTTGACTAGACAGACCTTTGTTGGCAAAGTAATGTCTCTGCTTTTGAATATGCTATCTAGGTTGGTCATAACTTTCCTTCCAAGGAGTAAGCATCTTTTAATTTCATGGCTGCAGTCACCATCTGTAGTGATTTTGGAGCCCAGAAAAATAAAGTCTGACACTGTTTCCACTGGTTCCCCATCTATTTCCCATGGAGTGATAGGACTGGGTGCTATGATCTTCATTTTCTGAATGTTGAGCTTTAAGCCAACTGTTTCACTCTCCACTTTCACTTTCATCATGAGGCTTTTTAGTTCCTCTTCACTTTCTGCCATAAGGGTGGTGTCATCTGCATATCTGAGGTTATTGAGATTTCTTCTGGCAATCTTGATTCCAGCTTGTGCTTCATCCAGCCCAGTATTTCTCATGATATACTTTGCATATAAGGTAAATGAGCAGGGTGACAATATACAGCCTTGATGTACTCCTTTCCCAACTTGGAACCAGTCTGTTGTTCCATGTCCAGCTCTAACTGTTGCTTCCTGACCTGCATACAGATTTCTCAAGAGGCAGGTCAGGTGGTCTGGTATTCTCATCTGTTTCAGAATTTTCCACAGTTTATACAACCCTCAAATCCCAGCAGTCATAGGATCCTAAGCGCTTGGTATGAATCAGGGGTCCCCAACCAGGCCACACAGCAGGAGGCAAGCAGTGGGCAAGCAATCCAAGTTTCATCTGTATTTACAGCCACTCCCTCATTGCTCACATCACCACCTGCGCTCCACCTCTTGTCAGTTCAATGGTGGCATTAGATTCTCATAGGAATGAGAGCCCTAACCCCACAGTCAAGGGGGAATATCTTGAGATTGCCACAAAATAAAAATAAAGTGCACACTAAATGTAATGTTCTTGAATCAACCAGAAACCAACCCCGTCTCTCTGCCTCCAGTCCTTGGAAAAAAATGTCTTCCACGAAACTGGTCCCTGGTGCCAAAAAGGTTGGGTACTGCTGGTATAAAGGACAAAATCTCAGGAGCTTACACTCCAGTGGGTGATCATTACTGTGACACACTGCTCATACTTTTATCATTGTTTAAACTGACGTTCAAAGAATTTATCAGAAAAGCATAATTTTAAAGCCAACTAACCAAGCTTCATACAACTCTAGGCTCCAACTGTATTTTCAAACTGCAAAACATACTAACTTTGAGTAAGAATGTTTAAAATCTGCCAGGAAGAGACTCTTGAGGTAATATCTGGTTCCTCTTACTTTGAGGAGCCAGTATCACCACTAACCTGCCCCTCTTTGTCCCTATTCGCCCAGGACCCACAAACTGCTTTCATCACCACCTCTCTCTGGCTTCCCACCAAGTCCTCAAGAGATGCGTTCCTAAGTTCAGTCGAGTAACCAGATTCTATGAAATAAATACAAGGAAAATGGAGTTCATGACTGAAATCAAGCTGGGTGAAGACATAAAGGGTCTTTTGTTAATAACTGTACAAGGGAATGCAAATGAAGTCAGGCTTCACAAGGAATTCTGACATCTTAATGAAGATATACGAAGAATGTTTGGCATATAAACCTCAATTGCAAGGGCAAATGGTCACACAAAAATACTGGTTTATGATTTCTTTAGCTTCAAAACAATTCAAAAGACAGTTCCTTCATAATAATCCTAATAACTGAATTGTGAGGGGGTTTTTTTCCCCTGTTCTCTAATTACATTTCCCAACCCCCACTACACTTGCCCAATTCTTCTTTCTTTGGTTAACTCTGTAGTGGAATAGTTCATCAGCTTGCCCTAAAGCTGGGTACTGCCCCACTGATGAAATCATGAGAGTGATTAGATTTCTCTATGCCACACAGAAAATTTTCTGTTACACAGTTTTCTTTGTTCCTGTTCTTAGTAATGAAAAAAAATCAACTGACATTTTCTCCTAATAATGATTGGATTATGAGATAATGTCACTGAAAAAAAAAAATGCTGTCACAGTAAAATGCTTAGCGGGTGCTACATAAATGTCACACAAGAAAGCAGCATGTGAAGCTGTGCAGATTTCATGAGGAACACATTTCCCACACCCAAGGTCAGTGATGGTCTTCTGCCACGGTCATGGATTTCATGTTGCATTCAAAACACAGAGAATTAGAAAGGCAGAGAATTCATAAAATATATTCAAAGGACAGGACATTTTTCAACTTTAGAAGCAGCAACAATAATATTACCAGTAGGAACACACTATAAATAAGTTGTTTATGTAAAGTATTTTCTTATTTCATAATATGCAAAGCATTTTTTTCTTTCGATTCTCCTATTTATTTCATGCTCTAACCCCAGAAGGTAAGTATTAAGAATTATCAGTCCCATCTGATAGGTAAAGAAACTGTACTGGTGGTTAAGTAATTTGCCTAAAGTCATGCTGCTAGAAAATACCTCAGACCCAGTCACCTGGGATGGACACCCTCATTATCATTCTAGCTCTCAGCCGGCAAGTCCCAGGGCACCTGAGAAGGAGATGCCCACAGGCTTTTGCAAGACCATTCGAGTTGGCTTTGACATCTCAGCCACCAGAGGAGAAACTGGAAAAGAAGCCAATCTTGGGAAATCCATGATAGCAGGGCCTGGTTTACTTCTAGGGTTCTGGCTCCATGATAAAAGGCTGTAATATAATTCAGGGGCTTCCCTGGTGACTCAGAGGTAAAGAATCCACCTGCTAATGTAGGAGACATAGGTTTGATCCCTGATCCAGGAAGATCACACATGCCTAGGAGCAGCTAAGCCAGTGAACCACAACTATTGAACCTGGCGTCTAGAGACCGGGAGTCGCAGCTAATGAGCCCACGTGCCGCAACTGCTGAAGCCCTAAAGCCCATGAAAGTTCTCTTCTCGGCAACAAGAGAAGCCATGGCAATGAGAAGCTGGCCCAATACAACTACAGAGTTGCCTCCGCTCGCTGCAACTAGAGAATGAAGACCTGGCACAGCCAAAAAGTGAGTGAAAGCCGCTCAGTCATGCCTGACTCTTTGTGACCCCATGGACTATACAGTCCATGGAATTCTCCAGGCCAGAACACTGGAGTGGGTAGCCTTTCCCTTCTCCAGGGGATCTTCCCAACCCAGGGATTGAACCAGGTCTCCCGCATTGCAGAATGATTCTTTACCAGCTGAGCCACAAGGGAAGCCCAAGAATACTTAAGTGCGTAGCTTTTCCCTTCTCCAGTGGATCTTCCCAACCCAGGAATCAAACCAGCACGTCCTGTATTGCAGGAGGATTCTTTACCAACTGAGCTATCAGGGAAGCCAAAAATAAATAAATAAGTTTTTTTAAAACGGCTGTAATTCAGAAAATGCAGGAAGTGAAGGAAGGAGGTCAAAGAAGGCACTCCGGGACTTCCGGGAGGGCCAGGTGCTCTCTGTATCACAGTTGCTGCTACAAGGGCTGCCTTAATCCCCAGTCCCTGGCCCAGCCCCATTCCTCCCAGCCCACATGCTGACCAGCTGCTCAGTGCTTCTGTGTGTGGAGCATGGGAGCAGATGTCAGCCAAATCCAAGGCTCCTGGCCCTTCACTCACTACCCTTCCTCCTGACCCACCCCCACACCCTCCTCAGCACCCCCGCCCCACCCTTGACCAAACACGATGGCAGGCCAGGAGGCAAGTGTGAACACAGAAACCTACAGAAACCAGAGAGAGAAAAGTCCGCACGAAATGGAAACCATAAACTCTTCATTGTGCCCCAACAAGCAGAATGGGGAATGTCAACGGAAGGCTTGAGTTACTGAGGACCACAGTTACTTACCCCCTGGATTTCAGGATGTCAAGGGTCATGACAAGGCTTTCAGGACCATGGCCTTGCAGGAGCGAAGAATCACTAATTGAAGGGACACGTAATTCAGACAGAGGGAAAAGCACTGCAAAGGCCCTCTGTCTAGCCCTCAGTGACTAGCGAGAATGCAATCTTTAGAAGGAACTATAAGAAGTTTGGCTTTCCATGTGACTCAGTGGATAAAGAATCTGCCTGAAATGCAGAAGACTCAGGTTTGATCCCTGGGTCAGGAGGATCCCCTGGAGAAGGAAATGGCAACCCACTCCAGTATTCTTGCCTGGGAAATCCCATGGACAGAGGAGCCTGGAGGGCTACAGGCTATAGCGCAGCAAAGAGTTGGATACCACTTAGTGACTAAACAACAACAATAACATAAGTTCAATCTGGATGGAAAGCAGGGGTTAGGTCACAAGGGCCTTGTAAGGACATTCAGTTCAGTCACTCAGTCGTATCTGACTCTTTGCGACCCCATGAATTGCAGCACACCAGGCCTCCTTGTCCATCACCAATTCCCGGAGTTTACCCAAACTCATGTCCATTAAGTCGGTGATGCCATCCAGCCATCTCATCCTCTGTCGTCCCCTTCTCCTCCTGCCCCCAATCCCTCCCAGCATCAGAGTCTTCTCCAGTGAGTCAACTCTTCTCATGAGGTGGCCAAAGTACTGGAGTTTCAGCTTTAGCATCATTCCTTTCAAAGAAATCCCAGGGCTGATCTCCTTCAGAATGGACCGGTTGGATCTCCTCGCAGTCCAAGGGACTCTCAAGAGTCTTCTCCAACACCACAGTTCAAAAGCATCAATTCTTCAGCACTCAGCCTTCTTCACAGTCCAACTCTCACATCCATACATGACCACAGGAAAGACCATAGCCTTGACTAGACCGACCTTTGTTGGCAAAGTAATGTCTCTGCTTTTGAATATGCTATCTAGGTTGGTCATAACTTTCCTTCCAAGGAGTAAGCATCTTTTAATTTCATGGCTGCAGTCACCATCTGCAGTGATTTTGGAGCCCAGAAAAATAAAGTCTGACACTGTTTCCACTGTTTCCCCATCTATTTCCCACGAAGTGATGGGACCAGATGCCATGATCTTCGTTTTCTGAATGTTGAGCTTCAAGTCAACTTTTTCACTCTCCTCTTTCATGTTATGGCACTTGAATTTTATCCTAAAGCCAAATGAGAAGCTTTACAACAGATGATATAACATTAATACATTAGTCTTTTTTGGAAAATCACTCTGGCTGAAGCCTGGCAACCAATAAGAGGAGAGTAAGACCATCTCAACGAGGTAATCAGGAGCCCAAATAAGAGACACTGGTGACCTAGACCAGGGAACATAGAGAAGGGAGGTTATGGAGACACTGATCAAGTGGGGCTGTGAGAAAGATGATGTGGGAGGTGAGGAAGAAATGATGGGTGAGGTTCCAGCTTGAGCAATATTTACTGAGTTTCAAACAATGGAGGAGAAGCAAGTCTGGGAGTGAGATTATGAATTCACTTCACACATGTTGGAGTGACTGCGGTATACACAAGTGGATGTGTCTAATGGACAAGTGGACACAAGTGTCTGGAAAGCAAAAGAGAGATTTAAGCTGCAGGTTTAGACCAGGGACTTGTCCCTGGAGACAAGATGTGAAACCAATTCTCTAGTTACTGAAAAGTAGCCATGCCTTCTAAGACCTCCGTCAAGCCCCAACCACTCCATGAAGCTGCTTTCTTATCACCAGCTCATGTTCTGAACTCCTGAACTTGATAGTCTGTACAATATCACTAAGATGTTGGCAGAAAAAGATCAAACAGGTGTACAGACAGCCACTGTCATTGACTGCATATTCATTATATTTTTTTGGCCGTGACACACAGTTTACAGGATCTCTGTTCCCCGACCAGGAACTGAACTCGTGCCCGCGGCAGTGAAAGTGTGGAGTCCTAGCTACTGGCCTGCCAAGAAATTCTACTAATAATTTATACATAAGTACTTTCCTGCCCCACCCAACTTTAAGCTGTTTAAAGACAAAGATGTGTCTGATATAGATCCTGGATTTTCCAAGGCAGTCTTGGTTCCAAACAGCCTGGCCCTATGCATTCCTGTGCCATTAAATCTTCTTTAAAAATTTCACCATTTCCTCCAACAGTAACTGAATGTATCTTTCAGCAAATGTTATAATTAAACACATAGATCATGAAAAATTGAGGACTACAAGAAGACATACAGACCCACAGGAGGAGGAAACATCAAGATCTCTCATTGAATCCCATTAGCAGCCAATACTGATACCTCTGAAGGGCCCACGTGAGACACAGAATCTGAGTCACACAAACCTGGGTTGGCACTGAAGCGCCACCAGGGATAAGGATGCAACCTAGGCAAACTGCTTAACTTCTCTGTGCCTCAAAAGTCTGCTTTGTGAGCAGAATATGGAAATACACAGCTAACAGGTTCATTCATACCAAGCTGTTTACATAAAGGCAACACAGACTCTATCTTCATCCAGCTTACTGTCAGGTAATGACAGAATAAATTATAGTTGCTCTGAAGAAGTATAAGGCTTATAACAAGCGGAATCATCTGTTTCCAGAAAGGTTTGGGAAAGCTTCAACAAAGAGGGGACCTTTTAAGGCAAAACTTAAGAAGAATTAACTAAATGATAGGGTTCAAGTGAGGGGAATCCCAAGGAGCAATAAATGGATGAGTGAAAAGCCTTAGGTCATAAGAAATGGAAAAAAAAATTTTTTTAAAAACAAACAAGCAAGGGACTTGTGGACACAGAGGGGAAAGGAGAGGGAGGGACAAATTGAGAGAAGCATGGAAACATATACACACCATATGTAAAATAAATAACCTGTATGAATTTGCTGTATGACACAGGGAGCTCAAACCTGTGCTCTGCAACAACCGAGGAGTGGGATGGGGTGGGAGGTGGGAGGAAAGTTCCAGAGGGAGGGGACATATGTATACCTATGACTGACTTATGTTGATACATGGCAGAAACCAACACAATATTGTAAAACAATTACCCTCCAATTAAAAATAAATAAATGTATTTAAAAAGAAAAAACAAACAAGGGACTTCCCTGGTGGTCCAGTGGTTAAGACTCCTCGTTTCTAATGCAGGGGACCGGGGTTCAATCTTTGATCAAGGAACTAAGATCCCCATGTAGTGTGGGGCAACTAAACCCCCACATCTC
Source organism: Tragelaphus eurycerus (assembly GCA_935064755.1). Classification (NCBI taxonomy): domain Eukaryota; kingdom Metazoa; phylum Chordata; class Mammalia; order Artiodactyla; family Bovidae; genus Tragelaphus; species Tragelaphus eurycerus. Next base: position 17,367,793 of record CAKXYN010000006.1, on the reverse strand, counting down.
CACCAGACAGAAGCCTCTGCACTATAATGAAAGATCCTGACACAGTCAAACAAACAAACATTTTTTAAGAAATAAGCAAAAATTTAAAAAAAGGTCTGAGGCCATATTTAACTTTATTTTAGGAGAAAAACTGAGACATGACCACTCTGAAGAGAAACAGAGTAGAGCAGGGAGTAGTCAAAGGGGAGTGATGGTGAACAGCAGCTTTCTCTAGTGTTGGATTATTTATTACTGTTATTATCATAACACTATTATTATAAAGGTCTTTTATTTCTAGTTGTAAAGCCCAAGAATGCCACCCTTTTACAAAAATAAACAAAATTTGTGATATCAAGGTCAAGTTGTGAGACAGCTTTAACAAGTATTGTAAAGTATTTCAGTTGTTTTTATTTTGCCTGTGATTTTTTTAGTACTCATTTAATAAATGCATGTGGAATATTTTTATAAGGAGTGCTGTGTAACACAAATATAAATCTACTAGTAGCACTTAGAAGGCTGACAGTGTTAATTAACTTCAGTGGCCTTTGATAACCTGACATAATAGTTTTCAAAAGGACCTATCTGATTGACTTTTTGTAAAGCTCCAAGCTGAAAGAAGTACTTTCCAAATTTGCCAATGTAATTTTAAAGTATGAATTCATTCTCTGTCAGTGAGGAATGAGAGTCATCTTCCATGATTAACAACTTTAGGAGACTAGGAAAGTCAACAAAGACCTGTGTGACTGTAAAATTTCCTCTGATAATTCAAAAACATTACTCAGAGATTTGCCAGGAGATAACTGAAACAAAAATATGTGTATGAAAAACAAGTAGTGAGTAAGCAGACCTCTTCTGAAAAGTACAAATAAAACTACCCACCCATCACCTTCAACAAAAGAGTCTCGCTTTATTAGGGGAACAGCTTGGTCCTAAATGCCTAGACAAGTCTGCACACAGGAGGTATTGGAAGTGCTGGACAAACAAATAAATGAACAAATGAGGAACCACAGTAAAAATGCAAATATGAATGTCTAATTTTTTATTTTGAATTATTCATATATTTTTAACAAACTTTTTTTTATATGATTTTTTTTTCTTTTTGAAAGCACACAGCTTTCAACATCTTAGTTCCCCAACCAGGGATCAAGCCCACACCCTCAGCAGTGAAACTATGAGTCCTAACCACTGGATCTCTAGGGAATTCCCACAAACATATTTTATATGTATAATTACTATATTATTTTTATAACTATAAGAAAGGCTATTTTTTGCAATGTAAAAAAATTTCATTTGGAACACTGAAATGTACACTGTTATATGCTGACCAACTCACCATCCATATCCAAACATACAACCACAACACTGAGCCCTGTACAATTAGGGTACATTTGTTTCCCAATAAATATGTAAATAATTCTTAGGAAGGTAAATTGCAAGAATGATCATTAGAAAAAAAAATGGAAGCACAAGTGATAGAGGGTCTAAAATATGAACAGTTACATGAAACCTTAGAAGTTATCGGGCTTCCCTTGTGGCTCGCTGGTAAAGAATCCGCCTGCAATGCAGGAGACTTGGGTTCGATCCCTGGGTTAGGAAGATACCCTGGAGACGAGAAAGGCTACCCACTACAGTCTTCTGGCCTGGAAAATTCCATGGACTGTATAGTCCATGGGGTCACAAAGAATCAGACACAACTAAGCGACTTTCACTTTAGAAGTCATCTAGTGGACTCCCCTGGTGGTCCAGTAGCTAAGAATCTGCCTGCCAACGCAGGAGACCCACGTGCCTTGGAGCCTGTGTTCCGAGACAAGAGAAGCCACCACAGTGAGAAGCCTGTGCATTGTAACTAGAGAAAGCCCAGCAATTAAGACCCAGCAAAACCAAAAATAAAATACATAAAAATAAAATTAAAAAATAAAGAAGCCATTTTGTTTGACCCCACCACACACGAGATGGGTAACAAGGTCCAAAGTGCCACTCAAGTCTGTATTAATGGGTTAGGGACAAAAACACCTAAAGGATCACCCAAATTCCACTAGAGATTTTCTTTACAAATTTGTGTTAACTAATCATAATCAAATTATCTAATGAAAGGTGCATGCATGCTAAATCACTTCAGTCATGTCTGACTCTTTGGAACCCATAGATTGTGGCCTGCCAGGCTTTTCTGTCCATGGGATTCTCCAGGCAAGAATACTGGAGTGGGTTGCCATTCCCTTCTCCAGGGGATCTTTCCAACTAGGAATCCAACCTGCATCTCTTGTGTCTCCTGCACTGGCAGGCGAGTTCTTTACCACTAGCCACTTGGGAAACCCGGTAAAAGGTACTGAATACCAAAGACCACTACACCCTTCCCCTCTTCAAGAAATTATCATGCTAATTCATTAGGATAGATAGGAGTCAGCAAACGATGTCCAGCAGCCAAATCCCATACACCACCTGTTTTTCCACAGCCAGGAAGTTAGGCATGGCTTTCACAGTTTAAAATAATTTTAACAAATTGGAAGTATAATAATATTGGTGACACGTGCAATTTCAGATTTCTGTGTCCACAAATAAAGCTTCATTGGAACATAGCCATGCTCAACTGTTTAGGTATTGTCTGTGGCAGAGTTTAATAGTTGTGACAGTGACCACAGGGCCCAGAGCCTAAAATATTTATCATCTGGCCTGTTACAAAAAATGTCAGCAACCCCTGCACCAGGAGATAGTTAACGTGACTTCAGTAAATTTCACCTTCAGAAGGAGCCAGCCCTGTCCCCGCCAACCAGCTGTAGTCACTCACATGCTATTTCCTCTTCTTTGCTTATTGAAACTCCACAGCAAACTATTGTTTTTACCAGTCACTCAGAAAACAAAGATAAAAGTTTCCAAAGAGGAAATAATAACCTTTCTTTTCCAAGGCCCTCTTCTGCCTCACTTGCAGTGAAATTAAAAAGCAATACTTCATGGAGAAGGAAATGGCAACCCACTCCAGTATTCTTGCTATGAACAGAGGAGCTCAGTGGGCTATATAGTCCATGGAGTCACAAAGAGTTGGATATGACTTATTGACTAAACACCAACAACAATGTTCAGTTGCTTTGGCTACCATTTGAATAGTTGGAAAAACTATCCTGCCTCTATTGAACTTAACTTGGTAAAAAATCAGTTGGGCATATTCATTTTGGTCTATTCTGAGTTCTTCATATTATCTTATTGATCTGTGTATTTAAACCTCTGCTAATACCACATTATCTTGAATACTGTAACAATCATTAAATCTTAAATTGGGTAAAAGTGAAAAAAAAAAAAGCAAATGTTTCACTCACAAACTGGTCTGTAACGTTTTCTCCAACTGAATTCAGAAGACTCCAACAATTCACTTTTAAAATGAAGAGCTCAGGCAGAAAAAACAACAAACAGCCAGGTTAGTGAAAATGAATTTATCTACCCTAAGGGAAAAAAGAATATTATCTGGAACTGAAAGCATTTTTCTCTTCCTCTGATATGCTGTTCTTTCAGTATCAAAATGTGTAAATGGCCCTTAAAAACTACTCATCTTGAAAATTATATCTAAACTAAAACTTTTCATTTGCCAATTTTCCAGATGAAAACAAAGTACCAAATCCATACCTGCTCAGTGTTACAAAACAACTCCTAAGATGTCCAGAAGTTTTTTGTTTGATTTTGTTCCATATTCCTTTCCTCTACCAGTGTACAAAGTACTGGTTTGTAACACGTCAACTAGGAAAATCCCATTCCCGGGCCTTTGGAAAGAAATTTAAGGGTGTATATATTTGCTTACATCATGAGTCCAGCTGTTATGTTCCTAAAGTTACAAATGGCCACTCTTCATTTTAAAAGCACATTTAAAGAAACCTAATGTTAGTTCAACATGGGTAAACAGTCTTCAATGCTGTATAAATAAAGAATTCTCTGAGATGTAAATAGTAGCTGCTCAAAGTAATGGAAGGCTGGCTGAGAAATACAGAAACAAGAGGTGTACACAAAGTTCAGAGGGCCTCCCCGCAACCCCCTTTCCAGCAGGGCAGAGAGGGGAAGAGACATCAGAAACTTGGAGAGCTTGGCCATGCAGAGGTGCACTGAAGATGCCAAGACCTGAAACCCAAGGCCATTCAGTCATTCTTTGGCTTGAACAGCAACTGAACAGCCTCCTACTTAAACATCCAAGGGATTCAAGGGCAAAAAAGGCCTGGACTCTGCCCTTGAGAAGCCTTCAATAAGCCTACCCAGAGGACAATGACATACGCCAGGGGTTGGCTAAATGCAGCCTCAGCCCCCTTTAGCTGGCAGCCTATTTTTGTAAATAAGGTTTTATTGGCACATGGCCACACCCACCCATTTATTGTCTGTGGCTGTCCTGATGCTACAATGGCAGAGTGGCTGCAACAGAGCCATGTAGTCCACAAAGTCGAAACGCCTCCTAACTGAACCTCTTCAGAAAAAGTTTGCCAACCCCTGACTAGGTCAGAGAACTTCCTACCATCCAGAGGGGTAATCAGAGCAGGCTATATGAAAGAGCTGATATTTGATCTGAGCCTTGTAGAATACAGAGAATTTCAAAGGAAATTGGAAAAGAATATAGTAAGGGACAAAACAGCCAAGGTGAGAGAGTGTGAGCAAGAAAAGGACCCAATCTAAATGGGTTACAGAGTATAAGCAGGGGCACAGTGGCACCACAGCTAACAGTACTCACATAGACTACACAGTCTTACCACTAATAACACAGTTCCATCATATTTGCTAACTCACTAGCAATGTTATTCCCCTTTCTTTCAGCTTTCTTGACATTTATGGCAACTCTCACCAGGACCTAGCAAAAACCAAAGTGCATTATGAAAGTCCAAAAACTGCTTGTTCCCTGAATGATGATTATATCCAATCGTATATTTGCATGTGAGTTTAATTTCAAAAACACTTGTATATATAAATGATGGCCTTTAAATTTTTTTTATTTTATTTAATATTTCATATATCTTTCTTTTTATTAGAGTATAGCTGATTTACAATTTTGTCTTAGTTTCAGGTGTACAAGCAAAGTGAATCAGTTGTGAATCCATTCCTTTTTAGATTCTCTCCCCATATAGGTCATTGGAGAATCTTGATTTGCATTTAATCTTCAACCATGACAGACATTATTACTTCCATTTGGCAAATGAGGAAAACCTGGACTTACTGCATGTCCCATATGGAGTCAGGGGCCAAGGAAATTGGACTGGAACCCTGGATTCCCCCTTCCATTCTATGACTTACTTTAGGAAGATACTCCTACTGGGGGGCTTGACACATGGACTACATTCAAGACTAGAAATTCCAATAATAAAATACCAAATAATCAAACAGAAATGCTTTTTGTGGACACATCCTTGCCAAACCCGAACAGCGGCCTGCTTGTGCTGGGCTTAGTCGCTCAGTTGTGTCCAACTCATTGTGACACTATGGACTGCAGCCCGCCAGGCTCCTCTGTCCACAAGGATTCTCCGGGCAAGAATACTGGAGTGGGTTGCTATGCCCTCCTCCAGGGGATCTTCCCAACCCAGGGATCAAACCCAGGGCTTTCGCGCTGCAGGCAAATTCTTTACCATCTGAGCCACCAGGGAAGCTTGGTGCTATGTAATATCAAGATCAAAGACCAGGAGCTGGAGGTAAGTTTATCCTGTGCTTCAAAAGCTCTGGTCAACATACACATTTTGTTACAACAGTTACTAGGGCAAAGTTCACACAGATTAATCTGAATTCACTAGAGAGGGAAACAAAACTCACCTACCAACTTTATCTTGGCAGGTGAATCACCTTCTTCTCCCCTGAAAAACTTAGTATCCTTAAAAGGAAGGCATCACTAATAACTAATTTCCAAGACTTTCCTCATAGTCCAGTGGTTAAGAACCCGCCTTGCAATGCGTGGGATGTGGGTTCAATTCCTGGTTGGGGGACTAACATTTCCCATGCTACGGCCAAAAAAAAAAGACTAAGCCCACGCACTACAACAACTGAACCCATGTGCCACAACTAGAGAGTCAGTGCGTCTCAACAAAAGATCCCACGTGATGCCACAAAGATCTTGCATGCCACAACTAAGACACCCGAGGTAGCATAAATAAATAAATATTTTCAAATTTTTTTTAAAAAATAATAATTCCTCTGTCCTTCTGTACTGGCAAGTACACAATAAACAGAGTTTGAATGAGTCCCTTAGAAACTGTAGTTGCCTGCCAACCAAGTAATATCTTCTTTTCAGGGAAAGACCGTAAGAGAGTCTAATACTTGGTGACCCAAGTATTTCCAGCGCAAGAGGATGAGGCTTCCGTACTGAATTTCTCCTCCAGCAGGATATTCGAATGATGAGTAAATCAGCATGGAAAACAGGAGCGACTCTCACCATCTGGCATTCCACAGGTCAGACTTTCCATAACCACCAAGTTGGTATAAATGGCTTCTTTACTCATGGAAGCCATTTCCTCTCAACCCCTTCCCCATGCCTCTCCACTCACATCTCACCATCACTAATCCTTGAAAATATCTTTTCCTGCACAATTTTTGTGTTCCTTTAACACAAGCCTATGTAGAGGCCTGCATAACTAAGCTATTTCCATTAGAGTTAACTTCAGGACAGACAATGGTTCCAAGGCAGGTCTGAAAACCATTTTGAGAAATGGAATAACTCTTCTTTCAGAGTGGAGGTGGGCAGGCTGGCAGTAGAGCACAGACATTTTTATGCTTTCAGGATGAGAGAAGGGACTATGCCTGCTCTCTGTGGTCCCTGTCCCAGCCATCCTGCCCATGTCATCTCCCAGCATCTAACATTTCCTAGCCTTTTCCCAACACCCACCTCTTGAAGCCAGGGCAGCCTCAGAATGCAACACGTATGCATTCTGAGAATGCAGCCTCAGGACACGTAACAGCAGAGGACAGAACAGAATCAAATACAAACAGATTCACAAATGAACCTAAATACAGCTTAGAGACCTGGCCTAGGAAGTATGTTCAACTGTTTTCCCAACTTGGCCTCCTGGAATGATGCCATGAAGGTAAGCATCATTCTCCAGCATCAGTACCAAGGAAACAGAGGTAAGAACCAGGGACCAAGCCAGGGCTGAAGATAAGCAGCAAGACTAAAGGTAAAAACTTGGTAGTTAAAGGTATCCATGAACTTTCCTGACAGTCCAGTGGTTAAGACTCCACTGGAGGGGCCATGGGTTCAATCCAATTTGGGCATAAAGATTCCAGATGCCTTGTGGTGCAGGAAAAAAAAAAAAAAAAGAATCTGCCTTGCACTTACATTATTCAGTCGATAAATCATGTTCAACTCTTTGAGACTACATGGACTGCAACACAGTCTTCCCTGTCCATCACCAACTCCCCGAGGTTGCTCAAATTTATGACCATCGAGTCGGTGATGCCATCCAAACATCTCATATTCTGTGGTCCCCTTCTCTTCCTGCCCTCAATCTTTCCCAGCACCAGGGTCTTTTCCAATGAGTCAGATCTTCACGTCAGGTGGCCAAAGTATTGGAGCTTCAGCTTCAGCATCAGTCCTTCCAATGAATATTCAGGGTTGATTTCCTTTAGGACTGACTGGTTTGATCTCCTTGCAGTCCAAGGGACTCTTAAGAGTCTTCTCCAGCACCACAGTTCAAAAGCATCATTTCTTTGGCACTCAACCTTCTTTACAGTCCAACTTTCGAATCCATACATAACTATTGGGAAAACCATAGCTTTGATTATATGGATCTTTGTTGCACTTACACAGTGCCTCAATATAGCCAATCTCTACTCCCTGCATGCCTTCTTTTATTTTGGTAACTCACATTTGTTTTATTACTTTTTTAACAATGTAATAATCTAGGCTTATGCTGGTGAAAAAATGTAAAATACAGAAAATGAAAAATGAAACAGAAAGATGCACGGGTGGGAAAAAGAAAAGTCCATAATTTCTCCACCCAGAGAACCCACTACTAACATTTTGTTATGGCCTTCCAAACTTGTTCTTACCTCCATGTCTTTTGAGGAGGTTTTTCTTGAACTGCTTTCAAACATCAAGCAAATTTTAACTTTATTCCATTTGGAAAAAAAAATCAGTTCCTCTGAGAAGCTATCACTGACACACTTTTCAAAGGCACTGATGATTAAGGATTTCTTTCCAAAGAGCATAAATGTTTGAGTCTACATCTTTTTCCAAACTAATAATGTCATTTTGACCCAAGAACTCTTTTATAAACAACATGAGCATCCTTCAAAGGGTGACACACAGGAGCAACAGCTTAGGTGATGGATACAGAGGAATTGATTATACTACTCTACTAGTATTAGGGTATATGTAAAATCTTCCATAATAAAAAATGCTTTGTATATACACCTCAATGCTAACTTAATGTACAAACCAATATGCGAAGCATTCACTAAATGAAACAAACAATACTTTGTACTTTCAAAGTGTTACTCTTCAATAAAATATTTGTAAATATCCTTTTTTGGGGGGGGGGGGGGGTTCACTGTGCAAGATCTTAGCTCCCCAACCAGGAATCAAACCTGTGCCACCTGCACTGGAAGCACAGAGTCTTAACCACTGTATCAAACATCTTCAGATTTAATGCAAAAACATCTAAAACTCAGCTGTGACTACTGGGCTCAAAATAGTGGTTTCTGCCATTTTTAAGAGTTTCTTCTATTGGCCCACTGATGTTTTTCAGATTCTAAAAAAGCTGTACAAAATCCCATACCATGTGGAATTTACTTTAAAATAATTTAGCTAGCAATTAATCATTATAAATTTTAAAACATTTTTTAAAGAGAGAGTGGCTCAATGAATAAGAATGTTGAGCACTGAAATGGGTGATGATGGACATGTGGGAATTTATTATACTACTCTCTGTGCTTTTATGTATTATTTGGCTACAAAGTTTTTTGTTGGGTTTGTTTTTTTTTTTTTTTTTTCATTTTTTTTAAATCACTGTGAATATATTGTTCCTATTGTGAACAAATCCTTCACACCCACTTCATTGGAGTTGTTTCAGTGGAGTGTGCCCGATGCTGGTCCTAGCACGTCTATTTCTCATGACCTGCCATGGGTGGGTGTTACTGGTCCCAAGTTGATAGCTGAAGAAACTGAGACCCAAAGAAACAAGCCACTTGGCCAAGGACTCAATACGATGAAGATGGGGAAGAACAGCCACACCATGGAGGTGTCTGCTACACATATTGTTTGGTGCCTTTCTAACTCTTATTGTACGTGAGCATGTCTGTTTCATTGTCACTTGCAGTATTTTAGTGCATCCTGTTTTTCTAGAAAAATGAATCAGCCAGCCCCTCTCTGTTTATCCAAGATAACAAAACAAAACAAAAAAGGCCTGAGAACAATATTGGTCTGATGGAGGCCATCCTGACTGTAAAAGGAAACGTCCCTGAGTCAGTATCCTCAGCGAGAGACATCCCTTCATAAAACAAACCAGAAATATTCCAACAGGGTTCAAATAAGCATAAACATCCACACGGTTCAGTGGAAGCTACTCTGAACTCAACGCGAATCCTGGCTGCTTTGGGAAGGCTTTTCCCATCTCATCGCGGACTCATTCCATGAACTCTATTCCCTCAAATGGCTTGGGCTTTAAAGTTTTCAGAAAGTCTTATTTTCCCCCTTAACTGAAATATCTCTCCCACCCCTCTTTTCTGCCTCTCTAAACTCGATCCTATCCTTAAAAACCCAGCTCAAGGAACAGCCTCCTGGGTGGCCTCATGTAACCCCTCCCCAGGCTGGAACTGTTTCTTTTTCTGTACTTTCTTAATAAAATGGCTGTGGTCTCCTTTAATAGATTCCCTTGCATGGCTGTGTATTATGATAAGCCATTTTCATATTTCTCTCTAAAATTCAATGCTGATTATTTAGGACAAAGGCCATTCAATCATTGTTACATCCCACTGGCCCAGTAGATAGTAGAAGCTCAGTGCAGAAGGAAAATAAAGGAGGAAGGAAGGAAAATGCTGCTTTATATGTAGAGGCCAGAGATGAGACTGACAAATGAGTTAGGATCGAAACTCACCAAGAGAAGACAAAATGGATACAGGAAAACTACTCTTGAAAATCTATCTGAACACTCATTTGCTATACCATTTATAGCCTCTGTCTTATTAAAACCAGCACACCCAGTTTTTCCTCCAGCTTTAGGACAGACAGCTGGAGAGATAAGTAGCTTTCACTTAGTCGTCATATTATGGTCATACCCTGAGTGTTTCCTAGGAACCAAGATGAGCAGGAGAAAAAAAGAGATTCACAACTCATTTCACTCTCACTCCAGGGTATACCCTCTGAGGACCCAGAATGGACCATTACGCAATCCATCTTCCCTTTCTCTGTGCCTCCACCCCACCCTCTCTAGGCTCACAACAGTTTTATGTGGGTGCATTCAATGCATACATAATGTAACTCCACTGTGCATCCTCAAGTTCATGACTACTGGAGGCTTATGGGTTTCCAAGAACCAGCCACTTTCATTATCTCAAGCTGACTTTAATCTAACCAAGGATTTATTTGGAGCCCTTTAAAATCCCATACATCAGTATTACTCATGAACTCTAAAAACCTCTACCACTGATACAAATGAAAATGTAGAATATTCTACCACCCAATAAAAGAAAATAGCTGTTCAAGTACACACAGAGAAATCTGGAAATAGATAGATACTGCAGCGGACAGTAGAAATTCGAATGATGATTTACGGCAGATTCCCCTTTCTCTTTTATTTAACAAAGAACTGTGGATACTTTTGAAATAATTTTTAAGAGTTACTTTTTAAAGGCTACTATCAAGTTCTTAGGGATGGACTGAAACAAGAGATTCCAAGGATAAAGTCTGTGCCGTCTGTAGGCACGTTCTTTCAGACATGGAAGAATGGTATGAGGAGCTCCCCAAGCCAACAGGCTGCCTGCCCAAGTTGGCCATGAGCCGGGGCTCAGTATCAGGCAGCCAACAGATCTGTCCGGGTGGCTAGGGGTGTGGGCAGACACTGAGGCGCTAGTACCAAGCTGGGGGTGAGTGGACCAACATCTCTGAGCATCCATCCGTGCCCTCCCTGGTGCCAGACCCCCACATGTGTTTATCTCTAATCCTCAGAATGACACCCAAGACAGGCAAGAAGCTAGACAACTTACCCAAGGTCACCCAGCCAGAAAATGGCAGACAGCCAGCAGTGGAAGCGAGGTCAGTCAGGCTCCAGAAAGTTCTCTGAACCCATGGAATTCAAAGATGTGGTCCCCACACACCTGGAGCTTACAGATGGATGGAGAAAAAAGTAAGGGCAAGGTCGGGTGTGAGAAATCCCAGTGAAGGGTTAGGGACTGGGGGAGTGGGAATCCAGAGCAGAGAAACCTTATAAAAGGCAAAGGTGAAATGTGAACCCAGTTCTGTCTGGACCTGAAGTCGCTGGGCTCTGCACCGTCACAGGCTGCCTCTCCAAGCTGCAGGAGCCTGCGATGGCAAGGTAAGTGCCAACTTTGAGAACAGTGAAGTGACCTGACAAATATAAATGTGTCCCCTCTCCTTCTCCCCCTCCCCAAAGACCTCCTGGTCTCCAGAAAAGAGGCAAGGCAGGAGCCAACACCACCTCCAAGCTCCTGACATCGTATGATACCCAGAGACATTCAACCCAGAGATGTTTCATGTTTAGGCTGCGTGCCAAACAAGGAAATCCAAGATAAACCTGTCATTCTGTCATGACCTCATCCTGCTGCGAGACAGGCAGAAACAATGGCAAAGAGGAACAGCCCTGCGGTGTTTAATGGCACCTTTCAGGAAGAGATGAAACTCCCATCAGTCGCACCCCTCTGAGGCTGAACCACGTGCTGAGGTGGGGAGCAGGGACTCCCCTGAAGGCAATCCAATGGGCCCCCTGCAACCCCTCAAAGGGTGAAAAATAGCACGGCTTCCCTTCAGTCTCTTCACACTAACCGACAGGAGTTCCTATGAGGCAGGGTTTGTCTGCAGTATTATCAAAAGAGAAATCAGGTATGCGGTTGACAATTTCTTCAATCTCCACACTCTTCACTGGCGTAAAAACAAAAAAGTACCTTTGCTCAAGCTTCTTACTTTAGGCCTTAACTGAATGCCAAAGGGAGGTCAGTAGTTTACCTTTATTGCCCGAAGATGAGAGGGCCCGCTTGGGGTGACGGTTAATCCTAGAAACAGGCTGACTCTGCAGACTCTATTACTCCAATGCCCTGGTTCTCTCAAAATCTCAAGGAGCTAACTTCTAAATTTTATTTTCCAAATGGTGGCCCTTTGGAAGCATTTAGGGTTCCACCACTGCACCCTACTTTTAGTGCCCAATTAGGGACTTAGCTCCACTTAATATCTATGTACTTCGATTTTTTTAGTTTATTTTTGGTCCTGAGCTCTATTGTACGACACTCTTGAGCACTTATCTAAGTTCTTTACATAGACTGACTCTCTTAATCCTGGAAACAGGCTTGTTGAATAGGTACTTTTGTTATCATCTCTGTTTAGGGATGAAGAATCTGAGACACAGAAATCATAATATGTGTCATACACACAGGGTCACACTGTTGGCGAGAGGCAGAGCTTAGAACTGAACTCCAATACTTTGACTCTATACCTGTATTCGCAACCACTACAGTATACCATCTCCTCTAAAGAGGAGAAACTTGGTTTCTTTATGTTTCAGATAAGGCACTCAAAAATGGAGGCAGGGTACATGGAGCATAAGGCTCAAGGTCATGTGTGGACGTTGTAACCTCAATGGTATGAAACCCAAGGATGTAACTGCATCTCCTTTGAACCCGTCCGGTCAGTCCTCAAGTTGAAGCAACAAAATTCATCTTTCAAGATGATCGTAAATCCGTCTGACCGCAAAGCTCAGCTGGACTGACAAGTGTGGATGAAGGACAGTATTCAGGGATCAGTTGCCTTCAAGTTCAGTTCCAAGTGCATTAAGGAAGACCCTTTGGAGATGCCACACAACCAAATATCATGTTGTCCATCACTCCTCCTGCACACACACATGCCCACACACAGATCTACCTTTGTAAAAGACTTCTTTTAAGTATCACAGAGTGGGACTTCCCTGGTGGTCCAGTGGTTAGGAGACCGCCTTACAATGCAAGGGACACCAGTTCGATCCCTGGTCCAGGAAGATCTCATATGCCTCAGAGCAGCCCATGTGCCACAATCACTGAGCCCAGAGCCCGTGCTCTGTAACAAGAGGCCACTGCGGTGAGAAGTCCACACACTGCAGCGTCTAGTCATCTCAATTAGAGAAACCCCGCACAGAGACAAAGACCCAGAGTAGCCAATAAATATATCAATAAATTAAAAAAGAAAAATCACAGAGTAACATCTACTCAAAACATGTTTCTACAGAAGCTGAAACAGATGTCTAGATCGTTTTTATATAGATACCATCTATCTACACCTCAAGATCCAGCTCAAATCTAATCTGTCCAATTCCACTGACAGTTATTTTTGCAAAAAGTTACCACTAGGTCTGCCTCACTTGCCTCCAGGAATGAACCATATCTCCAGGCTGTGGAGACCATACACAACACGTTTTATAGAAGAATCTCAAGGTCTCTGACTACAAAGAATGCCGACAACTGTTTGCCCAAAATGACGCAAGTGAAGAGAATACAGAAATGCGGAGCATCGTAAAAGAATTCATGTCACTCTTGGTAGGTACAGTTCTGCATTGGGTTTAAATTTGCTGAATGAATCAGAGATCCTGAAAAACACATTTGCTGCCATTCTGACTTATGGTCCTGAAAATGTCACAAAGGGACAGGCTTCTCTACCCTAGCTTTCACCTCACTTGAACTGCTTGGAGGTATATTAAATATGGCATTTTAAAGGGCAAAAACCATGCACCCAACAGCTTCGAGGCCTCCCTTATAAAGAAATAATCATTGTTTTTAAACTTTTCAAGTTTCTTAAAATTGCTTCTTCCCTGTCTACTCTTCCAGACGGTAACACTGATCACTGCAGTCTTTGTGAAACTGTATTTCTGTGATTTTTTTTTTTTTTTTAACTCAAGTAATGTTATTGGAAGGAAGCAGAAAACCACAAGGCCCGAACAGAAGTGACTAATGCTGGTAGCAAGTGCTGGAAGAAATAAGGCCCCACAGAAAAAGAGGGCACTGCACCACAGTAGCCTGTTGTATGCCACTGTGGCCAGGACTGTTTGGAGACCAGTAACCAGATTTTCCAGCTCTCTTGATGTGTTAACCAAGGTAACCAAGTGTAACTCCTTTCCCTGGCAATCTTTTACTAAAAATGAGAGAAAGGAAACAAATTAAGAAAATCTAAGGAGAGGAAGAAATTCAACTAAAACACTCAATTCAGTAGAAGACAGAGTCATCTTGTACTGATCTCAACTATATTACAGATCTATTTTTATTTTATTTATTTGTTATTATTTTGGGGATCTTAGTTTCTCAACCAGGGATTGAACCCCGCCCTCCCCTGCATTAGAAGCATGGAATCTTAACCACTGGACCACCAGGGAACTCTCTTTATTTATTTATTTATATTTCAGATTTATTTTTAAAGAACTACACATGTTCTATTGTCTGATGTTCTACATTGCAGGTGTTCTCAAAAACTTACATGGAAAGCAGGCCAATGATCTAACAGTAAACTCTTTGAATTCCTCTACTATCATTTCAACATGCTGGCACAGTTTCAAAATCAATATGTGGTTTTTCTTTGGTGCTATATAACCATGTTTGCTCAGGGTCCCCAAATATCTTCATCATTTCACTTTCCTTATCTTTATTCTTTCAACTCTCACTCACTTACCTTTATCTAAAGAATACTTTGATAGAAATCATAAATCCATATGCCACAGCCTTCCCCTGAAAAGCTATTAATAATACCTCTGTTACTACTCACTGCCTCCTACCCGCCCTCTCATGACATAATTGATAATAATTATCTCTTCATGAATATAAAGCTGTTCATCTCAAAAACAGCAACAGCGAGACTTTCCTGGCGGTCCAGTGGTAAAGCCTGCACTTCAAATGCAGGGGTACGGGTTCAGTCCCTGGTTGGGGAACTAAGATCCCACATGCCACAGCCAAAAAATGAATATGAAAGGAAAGGAAAAACAACAAAAACCAAAAGCAGCAAGGGCAGGGCTTCCCTTGTGGCTCAGGAGTAAAGAATCTGCCTGCCAGTGCAGGAAATTGCAGGAGACCTGGGTTCAATCCCTGATCCAGGAGCAACTAAGTTTGTGCACTACAACTGTTGAACTTGTGCTCTAGAGCCCCGGAGCCACAACTACTGAAGCCCTCATGCCCTAGAACCTGTGCTTTGAACAAGAGAAGCCACCACAATGAGAAGCCTGTGCCCCACAGCTGGAGAGTAGCCCCCACTCACAGCAGCTAGAGAAAAAGCCCAAGCAGCAACACAGCACAGCCAAAACCCAGATGTGCTGGTTTGTATTTGTTTCTAGTTTTCACATGAAAACTAAATAAATAAAATTAAATATTTAATAAATAAATAAAATATTAAAATAATAAATTTTAATTTATTTTTTAAAATAAATGATACACTATTTATATTAACTATTTAATATTTATAAATAAATTTTTAAAAATGTTTAAACCAGCAAGGGCAAAGGAAGAAGGAGCCTAATGTCAGAATAGCTTGTACAGCTGGTGGAATCTCAATAAAGTTATTTTGCAGTGGGGGTGGGGGAACAGGAAGGGGCTTGTTTTAATGCACTCTTATGAGCTTTTCCCAGACAATGATGCTTTAGTTAGAGCCAGGTTGATTAAAGCACACTGGGGATAATGTTGCTGTTACTATTTTTCCAAGTACCAGTATGTTTTCTATCAAGGTTGTTATCATTTAAATAATAGATGTAATTTTCAAAATCATGAAAACACAATCAAATTGTCAATTTATTAGAGATGTTATGTAATGAATATATAACAACAATACAATGTATGATAATACACAATGATAACAATCATTTGGTATTTACTACCAAATTCTATTTTCCCACATAGTAAAAGAAAATAAAGAATTGATGATGTTTATTTGATTCAATAACCAACTAAAATGATTCTAAGTTGACCATGATTCTTTTTCCCACCACCTGCCATGGTAATAAGAGCTTTCGATCCAATAATTTCTAAGAATCAATTCTAATGGAGCAATCACAAATGTATCTTAAAAATTTATCAGATTTATCATATGGCTTATTTAAAGTGTGAAAACTAGAAACAATCTAAATGATTGGTCATGGGAGCTGAATGAATAAATTAGGGTACAAGGACTTTCCTGATGGTCCAGCAGCTAAGACTCCACGCTTCCAACACAAGGGGCCTTGGTTTGATTCCTGGTCAGGGAACTAGATGCCGCAACTGAAAGATTCTGCATGGCACAACTAAAACCCAGCATAGCCAGATAAATCTGCCACCACCCCTCCGCTCACCCCAATCTTCCCCTCTTCTGACTGCAGACCCTCCCACCACTATGATCACTTCCACCTAGCAGCTGCTCTTTCTCTGTTCTAACATGGTGATTCCTGGATGGTGACCAGGAATTTCTAAAGTACCAGTGCCTAGCTTCGCTGGGCTCAGGAAAGGGCAAGTGAGCAGATACAAGCACACACTGAAGCCTGGGGGAGAACAAAGACCTCTCATCCCTTTAACGTTGCTTACCTGTAATACAGGAAGCCCAAATCTGCCCAAGGCCACCCTCCTGCCAACTGGAGAAGTGAAGGCGGCCACGGGGAAGAGAGATGCCAAGGAAATACATGGGAGTCCAAAATGATACTGACGCAGCCCTGGATCTGAAGTCAACCTTGGACTCCTTGGAAACATACCCTAGCTGGTGCTAGTGTTAGTGAGCCATCTGTCACTTCCATCTGGACCACTCCTGACTGGCACACTCACACAGAACAGAGATGAGAATCTATGTTCTGTGCTACGTTTATGGCCAAAAGGTCCAGTCTCTACCATCCAAGCTCTTCCAGGTAATTGGGTTACCCATCACTTTTGAGGTGTGCATCATACAAGACCCAGTTAGCTGCATCTTTCTGAAGTACCAGTGCTTGTACAAAGAAGAAAGAACGGGTTCATTCTGTTTCTTCCAAAAATCAGAAAAATAATAATCACTAAACCTTCAGAGGAAGCCTCTTAGGAAAAGCTGGTTATTAATGAAATAGACAACTCTGCCCTTGTTTTATCCTTGCCTTCTATGACAGAGTTTTGTGACTTGGTTGGCTTGTTTGTTTTTAATGAAGCAGAAATTAGGACCACATGCAAATAGGTGTTTTCTCATAAGGAAGACATGAGCTGTTCTAAGCACATGCTAAAAGCCCTGACTCAAACCAAATGGCACCTCCTTAATCACTAACACACCTCCAAACAGCTCCTTGAGCGTCCCATTTTAGTACCTACTAAGTCCCTCCCTTCCTAGAGGTCTGACACCCAGTTGAGCTCATAGATCAAGGTGACACTCATCAACCATTTCTAGTGATGAATATGCTGCAACCACACAGTAATGGCTGCAAAGTAATTGTCACTCATGAGCAATGAGTTTTCCTGCAGGGCCCAAGAAGAAAAATATCAGAGATGGCTTTCTGAGTCAAACCAAGATCCAAGGAACTGGTCTGCAATTGGGAAAATATCTGTGAAGATTTCATAAGGAAACAACTATAAATAAATTAAGTCTACTATGTCATTCCTCTACATTCATGACTGGAACCTAATAATTAATAACAGAACCACAAAAAGGGTTCCCCCAAACCCAGGAAACATAATGCATCCAGGGGCAGACCATGTTAGATAAGTATCCTCTGTGCTTCATGACCATATTTCCTATGGGTTTTTCTTCCCCTAAAATTCATTCAGTTGAAATCAGTCACTATATAAAACAAAGCTAATGACTTCTCTTAACTGAGTCAGAATGTTAAAAGAATGTGTATAAATATATATATATTTGTGATGTTTAATAAATAAATAAATGTTTGAGGGCATGTACTGTGCAGCTTGTTGGATCTTAGTTTCTCAATTAGGGATCAAATCCAGGCCTTGGGTAGTGAAAGCACAGAGACCTAACTACTGAACCACAGGGAACTTCCAATAAATAAAAACTACTGACCTTAACAAATGTGATGTTAAACAAACAAATTAAAGGTTTTTTCTCAATTTATTTAAATAATTTGTACTAAAACCCCAAAAGTACACTCAGTATTATTGTCTGGAGATGAAATTCTACTCCTCTTTTTCCAAACGCCAGGAGAAGGGACTGCAGGTGTTTGCCCATGAAGACTACAAAAGGGCATCAGTTGGATAATTGCCCACTATGAATGTGTGCTCAGATGGGGTGATGAAATACATTGAATATAGGGGTGAATCCAAGAATAGTATCCAAAACAAGGTGTTGCCCAACCTTGGCGTATCACGAACAGGTTGCTGAACACCCACTCTGTCCCAAGGCCACCAAACAGCTCCTTGGCCAACACTTTATTTATGTCCTGCCCTGCCCTCTCTTAGTTCACACTAGTGTAATAGCTTGCTCACTGTGCTACTCCTAGCACCTCTTCAAAGAAGGTCAGGTAAGCCAGAGGTTAACAAAAAGGTGAAATGAGACTTCAGTGAGAAGTCTCTTAGGGACTTAGGGCTACAAATAAAAATGGAGGAGGACACCCAGTTAAATCTAGATTTCAGATAAACAATAATTTATTTGGTATAGTATGTTCATGAAATATTTAGGATATACTAAAACTTTATCCATTGTTTTATCTGAAATTCAAGTTTAACTGGACATCTGTATTTTATCAGGCAGCCACACTTATGGTAAACATCTTTTGCTGACTATCCCATCACCTACGCCCACTGCTTGCCTAACCACAAGCCAAATTTCCTGGGATATGCCCTCATTTGGGGCCTTGTGAGGTGTCATGTGGAATAAGTCAGTCAACTCTGAGTATCTGCTGAAATTCAAGGAAGAACACAAGCTTTGATGGGAAGAAACTGGTCTTTATTATCCTAAAGGTGAGGGGGTCTGAGAGAAAGGAAGGTATGGCAGCTGCTTTACACCATGACATTCCCTCTTCCCCTCTGAAATGTCAGAGAAGCCAGGAAGGGGTGAATAAGTGGTGGTAGCTGAAGAGAGTGTGATATGGCCATGGTAGGCATTCCCAAACCAAACTGAACAAAAAAATATATATTAAACCAACCAGAGACATCCATGCTGTATGGTCCGTGAAACCACAGGGTTTTCTCTCCATTGATAAAACTTGCAAAACTCTCTAGGGTAGATCTTCTCCCTTTCTTTGTATAGTGTAGCCAGGCTTCTCTGTCCATGGGATTTTCCAGGCAAGAATATTGGAGTGGGTTCCCATTTCCTTCTCTATTGAATCTTCCCAACCCAGGGATTGAACCTGGGTCTCCTGCATTGCAGGCAGATTCTTTACCATCTAAGTCACCAGAGAAGCCCATAATGAAGCTTATGAGGGTTCTTCTTTTGTTTTTTAAGGAAGTATTACTTTTTGAAAAATTCTGACGGTATAAAAAACTCACATGACTAAGCCAGTTCGGGGCACTCTGAGCTATTGAAACAGGAAAACCCAAACACATAAATACTATTCTAACAAGCAGCTTCCACTGAAACTATTTAGTTCTTGGTACTTCTGGCTCTAGCAATGAACAGAAAGATTTTTAAAAGAAAAGCTCAGGACAAAAGGAAATTAGCAACTTATCTCAGGCCAACAGACAAAGACAAAGACCTAAAGTTTTCAAAGGTCTGTTACTGTTTCCATGATCCTTTCTGACCACCTCACAAACAGGATACTACACCTCTGTTTGAGGACAGGTGATCAGAATTTCTTCTTGCTCTTCCTCCAGACCAGCTCAGGCCTGCTCAGATCACTGTAGTTTCCAGGCAGCTCTAAGCCAGAAACACAGGGCCAAGGCTTCTGGCTTCGGGTGAGGCCTCAGTCACGTGCACAAGCCTTTCTGCCCTTGCTGGGCTGGCAAACAGAAGGAGTCTGCATGTAAGTCAGGGCCCGTCAGTCCCAGGAAAAACAACAGGAAGCAAAGTCATGACGCTAAGGTAATGAACCACCCTTTTCCATAATCAGGGTAGGACCACAAGGCCCTGAAGTCACCCCAGAAATAATATCCATTCTCATCACCTTCATTTGTCTCTGTGCAGTCTGCATCTGGATAGAGCAAACTGCATCTCCTTTACTCATTTCTTCCTTGTTTCTAAGCTCTATTTAATTCTGAAAAGAGCTACAATCTAATGATGGAAAGGTCAGACTTAATGGGAAAAAATGGGTGTCAGTCCCCCAGAAACAAATACTCTTTTGTCGAGAGCTCCCACACAAAATCGGGTCATCGTGTCAGCCGGGACATGTTGGCCTGTTCACAGTTGTTGTGCACAGTTCAGACTGGTGGGAAGGATGCCAGGCAAGACCTGTCCATGCTCACCTGGGGCCAGAATAGAAGTAGAGAGGGAAGATTATGTAGCCCCACCAATTTCACAAGAGCAGAAGCTAAGTTTGGATAAGGACAATGACTTATTTTCCCTTCTCTCAAAAGACTTGCTTTTATAAGAATTGTATGTTTCTAAAACCTACTTATTTTAGACAATAAGAAATACTTTTATTTTGGGTGTGGAGGCAGGCCTTGCCTAAAATCCAGAACTGTACGACTCTTAGATTCTTCATAACACACTCACGAAAACAGTGAAATTGTTATTACACCACCCTCCAAATCAAGTTTGAATCAAACTTAACATTTCATCTCTTATTCACATATTCAGCAAAAAAGGCATCTCTCAGTCTTCATGTATGAACCCTAAATACAAAAGCCAAAATGTATAATAACCATAAAAAAGCTCAGGGTTTCAGCTACACTCTGAGACTAAGCCTATAAAGGAAGCCTCCATTTTCCTTGCTCTTTTCCACAAAGAGTGAAATTAGCTCTGTATCTTTTTATCAAAAAGATCTTACCCCCATATAGTCATTCTTCTCAAATGGACTGATGGAGTAGTGACCAGACCACAAATTGCGACCCAAGAGCAAGAAACACTATTAACACAAGTAAGGAGAGACGTTTAATTATCCCAATTATACTAAACAGGTCCACTTTGGTGAATGCAACTGGGATGATGGCCCCAGGCTCCATGCTTTGAGTCACTGCACCTTCCTAACATTGACAATATTAAGCATTTACTTTTTATTATCTTCCTTTGTATTTGTTTACTTATTTATTTGTATAGCCATAATGAGGTCTCTGCACTGACTGAGTTGCCCCAAGCTCCACACCCTTTCTAGCATGACCCTGACTGTAAAGGAAGTAGGCAGGGTGGTTTCCATTTTACAAACGAGGAAACTGGAGCTTGCTAAAGTTATGCAAGCTCATGAAGTAGCAGAGCTGTGATTCAAACCAGAATGTTTGACTACAGAACTCATGAGTACTCTCTGCTCCCCACTGCAGATGACAAAAGTATCCAACCCCTTACGCCTCCCCACTTGGTAAACACAGATTCCTACTATTAAAGCAGCAGAAAGAAACTACTGTTGGCAACTGAAAAAGCCACAGCAGAGAAGACCATTTTCCCCTCAATAGTAAATATAATTAGCCAAAAGGTGGAAACCCAAATGCCCATCTCAACAGATGAATGGATACACAGAATGTGGTCTATTTATACAATGGAATATTATTAAGTCGTTAAAAGGAATGAAGATGTGATACATGCTGCAACATAGAGAAACCTTGAAAACACTAAGCAAGTGAAAGAAACCAGGCATGAAAGAGCATATAAAACTCCATTTATATGAAATGTCCAGAATAGGCAAACCTACAGAGACATAAAACAGCTAAAAACTGGGGAGGATGAGGTTACAGGAAGGGTAAGATGACAGCTAATAGCTACGTAGCTAGTAAGAGTTCCAGAGAAGGCAATGGCATCCCACTCCAGTACTTTTGCCTGGAAAATCCCACGGCGGAGGAGCCTGGTAGGCTGCCGTCCATGGGGTCGCTAAGAGTCGGACATGACTGAATGACTTCACTTTCACTTTTCACTTTCATGCATTGGAAAAGGAAATGGCAACCCACTCCAGCATTCTTGCCTAGAGAATCCCAGGGACAGAGCAGCCTGGTGGGCTGCCGTCTATGGGGTTGCACAGAGTTGGACATGACTGAAGCGACTTACCAGCAGCAGCAGTAAGGGTTTCTCTTTGTAGTGATGAAATTGTTCTACATTTGACTGTGGCAATGCTAGCAACCTATCTGTGAATATGCAGGGGGGAGAAAAATGCACTGAATTGTACACTTTTCTGGTTTTTTGGCCATGCTGCCGACGCATATGTGATCTTGCTTCCCCAACCGGAGATCAAATCCATGCCCCCTGCTTTGAAAGCACAGTTGTAACCTCTGGGCCACCAGGGAAGTCCCTGGATTGTATGCTTTAAATGGGCAAAATGTATGGCATATAAATTATATCTCAATAAAGCTATATAAGAAAGTAAGTGTTATCAGTTAAGCAAAGTAAGAGACCTTGGCTATCATCTCATTCAAGATCATTTTTTAAGGTGAGGAACCCTAGCGATCAGCCCACTATGAGGATTTATATCAGTGTCCCAGTGTGCTCTGCTTGCTGGCCTCACATTTCAGTGACCCAGAGCACTCAGCTCAGAGCCAGGTCATGGATAATGGGGAACCCTCACCCCTGCCCTCAAGGAGCTTAAATATAGTTGAGTTCTTTCAAGCCTGAAACAATGAGATTCCACCCAACCGACTGTAGCACCAAGTACAGAGGAGGTGAAGACCATAGGAGCTAAGGAGATGGGCAGAGCTGAGGCTTGAGATGGGCTTTCCGGGAGGAATGAACTGGATGGAGGGCCAGAAGAGAGAGGGGCGGGCACTTCTGGCAAAGGAGATAGATGCTGTTGAGTATTCAATTTACACCACCAGATGAGGTTTAGATAACATAGTTCTGAGACTTCCCTGGCAGCCCAGAGGTGAATGGTCCATGCTCCCAATGCAGAGAGCACAGGTTCGATCCCTGGTCAAGGAACTAATAATCCACATGCTACACAGCATGGGCAAAAAAATTATAGTCCCATTGCTAGGAGAACGGATGAATAGGGGAGAGTTCAGCCCTGACAGGACAGGATGCCAGGGAGAGTTCTGAGTGGGAAATGACACGGTGAGAGCTGTCTTTACAGAAGTCTAGCCTGGCTGCAGCGTGCAAGGGACTGAGGTCAGAGGCCAGTGTGTTATAATCTACAAGTGAAGTGTCAAGTTCTGTGGTAGAAGCAACAGGAATGGAGAGGAAGGAAGGAAGAGAGTTCACAAAGGAGAAAAACAACAGAATCCAACCATGTCAAGACCTGTGGGCGGGAACAGAGGGACAAGGAGGGCACTGGCTCTGACTGCCCAGACTGCCCGGGTTGAAATCCTTACCAGCTGTGTAACACTGGTCAAGTTAGTTAAATTCTCTGCACCTCAGTTTCCTGAGTAAAGCAAGGATTAAAAAATGTGTTTCTGTCTATCAAACAGTTGTTGGGAGAATTAAATACGAACAGTGCTTGGAGCGATGCCTGGCACTGAGTAAGTGCTCTGTATAGCCTGTTGAATAAATACACATAAATGCATATTCAGACCTCGGACCTCACTTTCTGACAACAGCAGCAACAAGAAAAAGCCTCATCCAGCTTCATTTTTCATCCCATCAAGCTTCCTTTTTCACTGACTTTTCCCCATTTGTTCACTCCTTAGTGGAAGTTCTAGGAAGAATAAAATATTTTATTCTTATGCTCCCTGCCCTTGAGGATGGGCCTTCTGGGAAAAACCGAAGGAAGAAAAACAGCAGTAACTGTTCTCCACCAAGATCCAGGCACTAGGAATGGCTGAACCACAGGCTTGGTGAGCAGCTCCAAGAGGCCAGTGAAAGAGCCTGAACCAGGCAGGCTATGTTATGCAGACAGGCTTGCAGGGCTCTTGTTTATACAGCCCTGAGGGACGGCTTCGTGGGTACCCACCTTTTCACCCAGGCCGCCCTTCCCAGGCACTGCCTGCCAGCAGGAACCCCTGAGCCTCTTTTCTGCCCTGCTTCCTAGGAGCTCAGCCTCCGGCCCTGGACACCACACCTGCCCCCTCACAACTTACATCAAAGGCTCTGAGGCCAAATATTGAACTGATGATGCTGGCCAGAGAGCTAAGGGGCAGAGCTTATAAACTGCAAAGGAGGAAAAGGGTCCTTGCCTTTCCTGCCCAGGAGGAAGGAACACGCTCTGCGATCTTGACCAAAAAGCCCCCGGAAGGTCAGAAATCAGAAGAGGGCTCTATTCTCACCTTCACATGGTTGTGATTATGTGGTGGTGTCTCCCCACACCTCCACCCACCCCACCGCACCAGCATTGGGCATCTTCACGACACTGCTAGGGTCCCATGCCCATATTGAAAAGAAGGTTAAACTATCATACAAACACAATGTACTTTTAGTAATTAGACTTGAATCTCCTACCTTTGGATAATTACTAAAAATCCCCCTTCAAAGTGATTAAAAAAAAAACACAAAAATCCTCAAAAACTCAAAAGAAGAATTCAATTTAAACCCAGTCTGTCCTTCACTATCTTCTGGAGTTTCTGAAAACTCATTTCCATTGTGTCAGTGATACCATCCAACCATCTCATCCTCTGTCATCCCCTTCTCCTCTTGCCCTCAGTCTTTCCCAGCATCAGGGTCTTTTCCAATGGGTCAGCTCTTCGAATCAGATGGCCAAAGTATTGGAGCTTCAGCTTCAAATCTAATTTATAACTTTACATTCTTCTTTCCTTTATTCTGATCAGAAGAGGGTTTTTTCCTGCTTTTCAGAGAGCTAAGAAAAATGATAAAATTAAATCCTGGTTCTCTGTGACCTTAAGAAACTTGTAAACAATAAAAGAGCCCAAGCCAAATTTTAAAATAAAGATATTAATAATAGATATATGATTTAGAAGGTGATGTTCCCAAGCAAACCATTTCTCCTGGGTTTATCTGGCTAAACTTTCTTTCAAGTTTGTTTGTGGATGTTGGTGATACCACTGAGGATGAACTTGAGGCTGTGTTTTTAAATACTTGCTACTAACTAGCTCCTCTCACATCTCTCTGTATTCACTACTGGCACAGTTAATCTGCTTAATTACAGTTTTGTTGATATCTCAAATTCCCCTTATTTACTCTGCATCCTGAAAAAGTCCTTTGAAATCTAAACAGTCCACTACCTCTCCAGCTCTGTTTGGAAAGGTTACAATCTTAGGATCCTTTGAAAGGAGAGAAGGGGTTGGGGAGCTATATTTCCAGCATGGAGTGGAATGTGAAAATAATCTGGGAATAGAATGAATACACTGGATTTCTTCTCAGCAACTTTTTCTCTCCTAATTTGTTATTGTTCTGCTTGAGGAAGTGATTTCTTTGAATGTATAATCAGACTGATAATTAAATACAAAGATTAGAATATATTCCAACTTGTAATACACTCTATGTATACTCCCTATACCAATAAGCAGAGTATCTGTTTCTGCACACAGAATGTGCTCAATAAAAATCTACTGGCTTACTGCCTAAGAAAGAAGTACTAGATGATCTAAATAAAGGACACATTTTAAATTATTTATATTTCTTTCAGCAGATTTTAACTGAACTCCTATCACGTGTGCTAGGCATTAGGCCGGGCACTGAAGAGATACAAATGGGGTAAAATTTGGTTATTTGTCCTTAAGGAGTTCATAATATAAAGAATGGAAATAAAACATAAGTACTCTCCCTTGCAAAAAAGTCAAAATTGCCTATTATTTCTAACTCTCAAATTCAAATCAAACTCATTGTACTATTACATCAGATCTTAAAAGCATCCTTTTCTGCCCCTGACCATCCAGTACATTTTGATTATTTAAAAAGTATGTTCAGCATCAGCCTTGATCTTTACAGATATTCCTTTGTACGAAGACATACTAGGCACAAAGGACAACACCACATCAGGTCCATATTTTGAGAGTTGACATGCTGGAGAAATGAAATAAACCCATTCGTTTAGCAACAAGCCTTGGGACTTCTGTGGTAGTCCAGTAGTTAAGAATTCCCCCGCCAATGCAGGAGACACGGATTCAATCCCTGGTGCAAGAAGATCCCACATGCCACAGAGCAACTAAGCCTGCGCTCCACAACACGAGAAGCCACGCCAAGGAGAAGCCCATGCACTGCAACGAAGAGTAGCCCCCTTCACCACAACTCGAGAAAGCCCAGGCGCACCAGAAAAGACCCAACCCAGCATAGCCAAAAATAAATAAATAGATAATTTAAAAAAGCCTTACCCAACATTTTAATGTGTAATAGGAAAGATCAATTGCCAAATTACCCATACAGATCAAATTACTATGGAATCTGGAGGAGGAGGAGATCCTTCTAGCTAGTTGGTTTCATCAAATGTCAGAGAGGAGATGGGGTTGGCTGAGGGTTAACACACCAAGCAGGAGACGGAGAACATGTCAGGACAGTGAGAGAAATGATACACTACTGTTAATCAGAAGTCCAAGATAAGCCACTATGTATATCCAGAGGCCGTAAGCACAAAATGGAGAGAAAACTGGAGCTATAAGCACCTTCAGGATTCTTATGGGCTGGCTACCCTCAATCCTGTTTATTCACAAATTCATGAAAAATCACTCCACACATAGATACACACATGCCTTGAGATGAAGGGGATCAACCAACAGCAAAAAGGGACACGAGTCCCCCAGTAGAGTCTAAATTCCGTATTTGTCTTTTTAAAGTATTCATATGAAAGGCAATGGCATTAGCGTAAAACTGGCTCTAGACTTTGGAGTTTTAACCAAGGGTTCAAGATGATTTGTTTTCTTTTCTCTATGCTTCCCTCACTCTCTTGGCCAATTTCTCTTATCTCTTGCTTTATTTTTCTCTCTCCACCCTTCTCTGTGTAACTTAAAAAAAAATTTCAATGCCACAAGACTGTACATTTAAATTCAGCCCACATGACATTTCCTCCAAGTTTAATAGCTTTCATACAATTTATATCCGCTAGTCACGCTAGACCCCAGAGTATTAAACATGCTCTTTTACAAAGAAGCTCTTGTCCCTTAATAGCTCCCATAATCAAAGTGCAGGAATTACGGGTAAGGACCAGCCGGATGACGGATGAAACAAACAGGTTTTTAAATTCACCCAAAGCAGGCTTCAGGCAGGAGGCAAATCAAAGCCGGCCACTCTACCACCAGGCTTGAGAACAGAAACACTAGCTTGAACAGAGATCTGGGGATCTCCACACATCCAGACAGGATGAAATGAAGTCATATATATATATATATATATATATATATATAACACACACACATTCAGATACATTATCTTTGGGTTGACATGAAGAGCCACCCACAGTGTCGCTTAAAAACACCTGGCTACATTTTCTCTGCTTTCAAGCCCACCCCTCCAAGTTCTAATGATGGTCCTGTCCAACTCTTTGCAACCCCATGGACTGTACAGTCTGGGAATTCTTCAGGCCAGAATACTGAAGTGAATCCCCCTTCTCCAGGGGACCTTCCCAACCCAGGGATCAAACCCAAGTCTCCAGGATTGTAGCCAGATTCTTTACCAACTGAGCCACAACTCTTTATTTAAATATTTATTTATGTATTTGGCTATGCCTGGTCTTCATTGCAGCATGAGGTTCTTTAGTTGTGGCATGGGGGATCTAGTTCTCTGACCAGGGATTGAACCCTGGCCTCCTGCATTGGGTGCTTCGAGTCTTGGCCACTGGACCGCTAGGAAAGTTCCCAAGTCCACTCTTTAAATGAGTAAATCATTCTTCTTTGTTATTCTGAGCAGATTGAAGTTAGCTTTTCCATCTTACCACAGACCACTTGGGCAACATTTCTAGACTTATCCTACAGCAAAGTAGTGTTAGTCACTCAGTCGTCTCCAACTCTTTGTGACCCCATGGACTGTAGCCCACTAGGCTCCTCTGTCCACAGAATTCTCCAGGCAAGGATCCTGGAGTGGGTTGCCATTTCCTTCTCCAAGAGATCTTCCTCACCCAGGGATCAAACCCGGGTCTCCTGCACTGCAGGCAGATTCATTACCATCTGAGCTACCAGAGAAGCCCATACTACAGCAAAGGACATCTACAAACATCTCAACTTCTTTTATAAACCCTTATCTTTCTAAACACTTGTTCGACTTTTCCCACTATCTTCCCCACCTCTCAACAAATCACTTCCTTTGTGAACTTCAAAATTCACCCTTGTGATTTCATAACCACACGAGGCAGTAACAGGACTCTGGATTTCTGGATCTCCCTTATTCAGCTAGCCCACTCTGCACAAGAACTATGCCTATCTTTCTTACAAAAGCCTTTTAAGCAACATTTTCGGTCCTCCTCACTGGATTCAGACAGATAACTCTCCACCAGGATTTTTCAGAAAACAATTTTTTAATTCCATGAAATCTCTTCTGCTCAAAAATCCACTCAGGTTAAGAGGAAAACAAAGTCAACTACTTACCAGATCCCCACCCTTGCTTCTTAAAGGATTTAGTGAAGGTTTCTATAGCTTTCCCCTTTGCCTACATTCCCTCATTGATTTTTCACAGACCAATGATGTCTATGGATTAAGGGTAGAAGCAGTAGAGTCTGGATCAGTTACTCTAACCTTAGAAAATGGTCGATGGAAACATTTTGCTTGTTGACAATGAACTACTTTTGACCTATTCTAATAAAGAAAAAGAAAACAATTCCCATGCTGTCACTAATACATGTCACTGGGGTTTTATTATTTTTACATGCTATACAGCTGTATTATTTATTGTAGCAGTCTAGATCCGGACATATTCTGAATCATAAGCATTCCGTGCATCAAGTCATTGGACAAATCAAAGTAAAATCAGATTTTTAAAACATTCATTTAGAAACTCCTATCACTACATGGGAAATAGATGGAGAAACAGTGGAAATAGTGTCAGACTTTATTTTTCTGGGCTCCAAAATCACTGCAGATGGTGACTGCAGTCATGAAATTAAAAGACGCTTGCTCCTTGGAAGGAAAGTTATGACCAACCTAGATAGCATATTCAAAAGCAGAGACATTACTTTACCAACAAAGGTTCGCCTAGTCAAGGCTACGGTCTTTCCTGTGGTCATGTATGGATGTGAGAGCTGGACTGTGAAGAAGGCTGAGCGCTGAAGAATTGATGCTTTTGAACTGTGGTGTTGGAGAAGACTCTTGAGAGTCCCTTGGACTGCAAGAAGATCCAACCAGTCCATTCTGAAGGAGATCAATCCTGGAATTTCTTTAGAAGGAATGATGCTAAAGCTGAAACTCCAGTATTTTGGCCACCTCATGCGAAGAGTTGACTCATTGGAGAAGACTCTGATGCTGGGAGGGATTGAGGGCAGGAGGAGAAAGGGACGACAGAGGATGAGATGGCTGGATGGCATCACTGACTTGATGGGTGTGAGTCTGAGTGACCTCCGGGAGCTGGTGATGGACAGGGAGGCCTGGTGTGCTGCAGTTCATGGGGTCGCAGAGTCGGACACGACTGAGCGACTGATCTGATCTGATCTGACTTACATTTTGGAAAGGAAATCTTATATTTTAATGGCATTAGATATTATTTATTATGCAGTGTCGTTTTATCTTGTTCCACAACGTAACTTTTTTGTTTTACCCTTGGCCAACTTGACCGTCAAGGTACAAAACAGACAGACATTGTTTTAAAAATCCATTTGTAATAAGTGTCAGTAAATATAACCTTTCACTTCAGCTAAAGCAACTCCACAGCATCAGTTTACAACCTCCATGCTTACTGGGAAGTTTATAATACTCTTTTTCAGCAGCTCTTAAAACTAGACTCCAAAAAGATATGTATCAGTCGCTAAGGTGTTTACCAAGGCCCAGAATGACTTAAAATGCAAAACTTAACTCACTACTGATGCTTTGCTTTATGGTGAATATAGACAATGCGTTTAGTCAGATCATGGGCATTTTTATTCACACACATGAGATAAGCTGGACATACCAATGCATGAGCAACCGGGAAATTGGAGCCCTTTAATGGTTTTCAACTAATTAACTAGGGTTGGCCGATTAGTAGGTTAAATGGAGTCCTTTAATGGTTTTCAACTAATTGACTAGGGTTGGCCAATTAGTAGGTTAAATGAAAAGCACTTTGGCAAAACCTGACTCATTTCACTATGGCTAATAATTTTTAAAAAGGCTGTGCTAGTCCATCCCTTGTTCTAGCCACCTGCCAGAGTTTGCAGCCAAAAGTTTCAACAATTCTGCATCCAACCTTCAAAATCATTTATTTAATGTTGACACTCCAAATTGTCGATAATGACTCTACACTCTCCTTTGCTCCTACTGTTAAATATCTGTTAATAATCACTGACGACTCAATAGTTATTAAAATGTAAGCCACAAATAAACACAAAGAACAATGGCTCCACTCTGTCCTGTGTGGGTTATAGTCCTTGGACCTTTGCTAGAGCACTTTCCCGAAGCCCCAAGCACAACCCTTGCCATCTTCAAGCTTACAGAAGTGTCAGATCAATAAATTTAACTATTTTCAAATCATAGATAATTAAACTTTTTTAAAAGCCTATGAAGAAAATGGACCATATTTTAAAAACCTATCTAGGGTACAGCTTAACATTTAAGTAGCTGATTCTTCCTCCATTTCCATCTTTCTACAAGTTTTTTATACAATACATATTTATGGATTCTATGCTAAAATGCACAAAGAGCCAAATATATTCTGGATGACATATTAGGTAACAAGAATTCATATTTGCCTAAAGTCCTAAATGTTTCTATTGCACATAGTACACAAAACTAAGACCCATAAGAGTGGTGACAATTGTACTGAAGAGTGTGTCTACAGGAAACACAAGTGATTTTATAAGCAGCACTGAAGTTTACTGCTTCTTTTATGGTTCGTAATCCCTTCTACTAAATTCACATGTTCACACGAATCCCAAGCCAGTAACAGGACCACTAGATGCTCCCAAACTTGCAAAATGCAGCAGAATAGCCTTTTACCTACAGTCCCAGCTTTCACTACAAAATGTATTCAAACTCAAACTAGTTTGACATAATCAAGCATGTTTTATTTACTTACACTGTGAAAGAGTAAACTGATCCAGAGCATTGACATGCATTATAATTTCAGAATCTACTTTACCAGCTATTAAAATCAGTCTGGCCAAATGAACAAACAAAGATGGAAAGATAAACGTTCATCTGAAACTACAGTTACATAATATTCCAAACCATAAATTTTTAACTGATACTCTGCAAATATAATCTGCTATTTTTATGGCTTCAATTAAGTATGACGCATCTAGGCAGTAACAGTCCTGTAAGCTACAAACTGTGACAAAGGTTTGACCACAGCTGGGATTGGAGAAGGCAATTTTCCTCCTAGCAAGTGAGTATCATATCAGTTAGAGTAATATTTTTACCCAAGTCTTATAACTTATCTCGGTTAGTTATAAAACACTGATTTCAGGCCTCATTTTAACTGGATGTTTAAATAAGCAAATGTGTGATCCTTCCAGACAGCCAGCAGACCTCTCCAGGGAAAACGTCATGCTCCTTAGCAGGACACCTCAGTGGACGTGGGAACTGGTGGGCTATGACTTATACAATTCAGGGGCTCATTGTCATCATTTTTATCTCTCCTGTCCATAACTTTGTTCTATATTTTCCAAGTTTCCTATAAATGTGTTATCATTTGTTTATAATTTAAAACATAAAATGCTTTAAAGAAACAAACAAAAGCCATCTTATTCAGTGTAGTACCCAATGTAGTACTTATTCAATGTAGCCCAACCCTGGAAAAAGAAAAGTGGCCCCAGGGGAAAAACCATTTGCTGGATATTTTTCAGTGCCCATCTTTCTCTGAGAAACATGCCATAAAATTAACCCTTCCTCTTTCTTGAACTACCCTGAATTTCAGGCACTACTTTCTGGATTTCCTCATAAATATCTCTGACTCCTTCCTCTCCATCTCCTTGACCAAGTCTAGGAACTTCTCTTTTCTTCTCAATCTATGTGTAACTTCTCTCCAAGGAATCTCATCCATACCTGGATTTGAATCATCATCATCATCATCTATGATCATCAGATCAGATCAGATCAGTCGCTCAGTCGTGTCCGACTCTTTGCGACCCCATGAACCGCAGCACGCCAGGCCTCCCTGTCCATCACCAACTCCCGGAGGTCACCCAGACTCGCATCCATCGAGTCAGTGATGCCATCCAGCCATCTCATCCTCTGTCGTCCCTTTCTCCTCCTGCCCTCATCCCTCCCAGCATCAGAGTCTTCTCCAATGAGTCAACTCTTCGCATGAGGTGGCCAAAATACTGGAGTTTCAGCTTTAGCATCATTCCTTCTAAAGAAATTCCAGGATTGATCTCCTTCAGAATGGACTGGTTGGATCTTCTTGCAGTCCAAGGGACTCTCAAGAGTCTTCTCCAACACCACAGTTCAAAAGCATCAATTCTTCGGCGCTCAGCCTTCTTCAGAGTCCAGCTCTCACATCCATACATGACCACAGGAAAGACCATAGCCTTGACTAGGCGAACCTTTGTTGGCAAAGTAATGTCTCTGCTTTTGAATATGCTATCTAGGTTGGTCATAGTTATATAGATAATACAAACATAGACATAGTTGCCTGGGGGGCATATATATATATTTATCTCCCTTGGGTATCTTTAATGTGTTAAAATGTTTCTCAGCCTCTTTTAAAGTTTCCAGTACTGCTCATTACAACAAGAAGTACTACCATTCAAGCCATTATACAGCCAGTAACCTGCAAATTTTCCATTCATCTTCTTTTCTCACAGCCCTTATCTCCTCCATTACCAAATCCTATCCAATTTACCTCTCTAGTGTCCCTGAAATGATTTCACTAGCCCTCAAATGACTGATTTCACTTCTTCCCTTTTCCAGCACCACCAAAGCAATTCCCCCGTGACTGAGTCACTCATGTGAGTGAGTACCTTCATTCCAGAGTGGCAGAATATTCAAGTTATGGCTTGTGAATTCTGAAACTGCAGTTAAAATGTCTATCCCCATTTCATCCCAGTACAACCCACATCCTGATCGGTTTTGGAGCACCAAGGACGTCAATTTTCCAAACCACAAAGCCAAATCCCAGTCTCTGAACTATAGTTACCCCAATGAGGCTTTTTGCCCATTAAGAACCTCATGAAGTTCTCCAGAATTTAACTCATATCTATACTCAGTCCTGAGGGTGTGTGAGGACCAACCAGAAAAAAGAGACCACCTAAGCTGTGGTTCCCAAGATCCCCAAACAACCAACTGATGCAAGTATAAATGAGGTCATGTGTATACATAATAAATCCCTGGAAGATACACAAGCAAATGTGAACAGTGATTCCATTGAGTAAAACTAGAGGGTGGAGTACTTTTATTTTTCACTTTACATTCCTCAGCTCTGCTTAAATTTTTTGATGAGAGTATGTTAAAAAGCCATCTTTTGGGGGTGAGGGGGGGAACTGCAGGATCCTACTTCCCCAACCAAGTTTCAACCTGAGCCCCCAGCAGTCTAAGCATGAAGTCCTAACCACCAACCCACCAGGGAATTCCCCAAGTGTCATGTTTTAAAAAGAAATTCAAAGATAAAATCAAGTCAGTAAAAGTTATATTTGTTCACTTGGGTTATATTTCTTTTGCTTGTGTTTTCTACTTTTTTTGATGGATTAACGGATTGTCACAGTTGCTTCCTCAACCTGTGAACCCCAAGAAAGGTTTTTCATGGACAAATTGGGAGATAGACAAATATTCAGTATTTCAGTATTTGCAGAAAATCCATCACAAAGAAATATATATTTTTAATAAAAAATCCACTATATACATTTTCCCCCAGTGAACATGTTCTGTTTTGGCACCCCACAACATCTCTGAATACCCATCCTTCATTCATCTTCCTCACCACTGCATTTAGTACATTGAGCTAGGGTTCTAAATTTGCAGTCCAGGCAGGGGACAGACATGATTCCTGAACATGAAGATTCCTACAAGGAATTCCAGGCTGTAAGCTTGCAAAGATTTAAAAGAAAATATTACAGCACCTACCTATGTGCCAGGCACTATGCTCGGGTCACACAATGACAAAGCAAGGAAAACATCCACTCTTGCCCTTGTGGAAGTTACAGTGTAGTAAGAAAGAGAAATAAATCATCAGTAATAAGGGTAATTTCAGGCAGTCCCGTGGTTGGGACAGCCGAGTTTCCACTGCAGAGGGCTTGGGTTCTATCCCTGGTTAGAGAACTAAGATTGCCCACACAGTGAAAGTGAAAGTGAAGTGAAATCGCTCAGTCGTGTCCGACTCTTAGCGACCCCATAGACTGTAGCCTACCAGGCTCCTCTGTCCATGGGATTTTCCAGGCAATAGTACTGGAGTGGGTTGCCATTTCCTTCTCCATCCCTGGTTAGAGAACTAAGATTGCACACACAGTGAGGCACAGCCAAAAAAAAAAAAAAAAAAAAACACACACACACACTCACAAATAAAAACACACAGTGATACAGCAGCAGCGCTAGTCTGGGGAGACACGGAGGGCTATGGGAGAACCTAGCCGAAGCATCTGAGCCAGTGCAGGGGCTGTGAGGGAAAACCTCCTGTAGGGCTGGCACCTAAGCTGATGCCTGAAGGTAGCGTGGGCGTTAACCAGGCAAAAAGCGGGGAAATAATGTTCCAGGCACAGGTAGCAGCTTGTGCCAAGTTCCTGAGGCCAGAAGGAGTGTAGCCAATGGGAGAAACTACAAGCCATCCAGACCAGCTGGAAGTTTCAGATTTGTAACCATAATAGAAATAACTGACTTATTGGGACACACCTCAAAGCGCTTCCAAGCTGGGAGAGCAGCGGCACACAGGTCAGAAAGGGGCTTTCAACCTGATTGTGTCTGTATTCTTCACGATTCTCCAGCTAGACTGTGAGCTGCCTGGGGTCTGAAAACCTGCCCGATTTCTCCCCTCTCCACACAGTGCCCTGAACTGGCACATAGGAACAGTGCAGTGATTTTTCCTGGTAGATGGTGAACCAGTTAAGACCTCTTAAGGTAGAACAAAGGCAAGGCCCTGGGAGAGCGCAGCCCCCATCACCATCTCAACCAGGAACAAGAACAGGAGTAAGTAAACTTTCAGGGGTGCCAGGCACAGCACTAAGCACTTGGCATATATTGCTGATTTCACTTGATTGAACACCATTTTTTCCCTTGTCATCTGCTGTGTCTAGATGGAACATTAAATAAAAGCTGGAAGTCCAAGAAAGAGAGCATGCAAATAAAATAATGTTAAAGGAAATTCAGAAGATCTGCTGCCATCAAGTCTACTTCTTATCCTGACTTCTATGGAGAAATTTTGGTTAAGATTTTAGCAATTACTGTGTCAAATATGTTCCCTGGTGGCTCAGACAGTAAAGAATCTGCCTGCAATGCAGGAGACCCGGGTTCGATCCCAGGGTTGGAAAGATCCCCCTGAGAAGGGAATGGCAACCCACTCCAGTATTCTTGCCTGGAGAAGTCCATGGACAGAGGAGGCTGGTGGGCTACAGTCCATGGGGTTACAGAGTCACACGACTGAGGGACTAACGCTAAGGTGTATAACTGAATCACTTTGCTGCAGAGCAGCCATTAGCACAACACTGTAATTCAACTACACTTCAATACAAACTTTTTAAAAAGAAAGAATAAGAAAAGAACCCCAAACAAGGAAAACACAGGTAGTTCCCAAAGAGGACTTCCTTGGTAACAAAAGCTCCAGGCTTCAGTTACTGAACTAAGGCTTTCAGATTCCCTCATGCCCCACACATCTACCCAAATCTACCACTCCATCTTCCCTTGCCTCTGTGCTTGCTCTCTCCTGTAATTTTTACCCTACTTATCCTGATTTATGTTTGTGCAACATTTGGAACATACAGGAAAATAGAAACTAGACAAGAAAAATCTCCATAATCCCACAAATGACCTTCGAAAACACTTTGTTTATGGAACCCTCTATCAGACAGACACACACACATACTTTTTAAAATAGTATTAGGATTATGATACTTACACAAGGTACCATAACTGTTGGGTCTTTTTTATGTTATACCCCACTTGTTTGATATTTAAGGCCATTTCTTATCTCTAAGCATTGGTAACTGACTATTAAATCAAGAAATACAAATGAAAGCCTAACACGTACGCAAAGCACACTGAAAAGAAAAACTATAACTTGATTTAAATATGAAACTTTCAACTAGAGAAGTAATAGTGAAGGTCACAAAAAGGCTTCCCAAAGTCTACAGAACATGCCTGGGAGGATGGTAAGAAATGACAGTTGGAGTAAAATGTTCAAAAATTAAATATGCTTGTGAAATATTGGTTTAAAAATGAACTACCTTTGTAATAAATGACTCTGGAACCATTAATGCATATTGTGAAATTCCAAAAGAGGGATAGAGCATGCAACATATCTTAAATCTATTGGTCTTTGTGAACTTTTGTTCACAAAGTATCTGAGTGGACTAGGGTTCCAAGGAATACACTTTGGAAAATTGCTCTCCTGATATTTCAATGCACTAAAATATTCACAGTCCCCCAGTGGAAGGGCCATTCCCTCAGAACTTGCCCTTCAACAATAAGTTTATTACTTCAACCCTCACTCTTCCAAATCACACTTTTTAATAAAATTATCCTCTGGATTGGTGGGTTCTTTTACTTCCATCACCCTCTTCTGTGGTTAGGTATTTCCTAACCACAGGAGGGAGGAAAAGAAAGACAAGGATGATAAGGGTATAATTCCCACCCGTCTCAACTCAATTTGTCAACAAACAAAAATTAAGATCACTCAACCCTTTAAAGCAATCTATTTCTAATCAATCTCTGCAATTATAAAGACAATGAGAAGTATCTTTTTCTCCTTTAAGCTACTTTACTCACACTACCTAACTACATTTCATCAGGAACACATCCAATCCTGGCATAAGCTAGGTCATCTTCCCGCCGTGTCACATTTGTGTTCCCTGCAAAATGGTATGGATTCATGAATGGTGAAAATCTCAATGAGAAAATATAGTCATTGTTGATAGACTACCCATTTCTGGTTGATTTGCTTTATCATCTCTCTTGCTCTCTCTCCAACAATGAGAGCTCCAAATCCGATTGCCCAGACTGAGCCTGGAAGCAAACCCTAATGCTCCACCCACCACTCCAAAGTTATCTGGTCACCAAGGATACCTAATTACAGGGCCTAATTATGGGCACTAATTGGCATGAGGCAACACAATACAAGGGTAGGACAGGTTTGAGAATCACAAATCTAATCCCATCTCTGCCATGTGCCTGTTATGTGACCCTGGGCCATGTACTCAACCTTATTGTGCCTCAGTTTCCTCAACAGTAAAATGGTATAATAATATGTACTTGTTCACAGGTCGCTGTGAGGGTTAAAAGAAAGAATGTGTGAAAAGCACCTAGGGTTATGAATAAAGTTTCCACACACAAGTGTCAGGAATGGGCTCCATGGGTGCTTCTGATCTCCCTGAGAAGCAGAGATTCAGCTCCCTGCCTCCTCTGGCATAGAACAGATAATCAACACATGTCAGTCACCTCCCCTTCTCATCTCTCCCTACTTCTCAATCCCACTCCCCTTCCAACCCCAGCCCACACACAAAACTAGCAGCCACAAGCCAAATTATAAAAATCAGAAAGTAGACTTCCCTCAGAAGTGATTGGATACCTTTTGCCCAAGATGCTGCAGCAAAAAGCCACCATGCCCCATGGTGGGCATCTCTATTTAGGTTTTTTTAACACAAAGATGGACTGTCAGTTCTTATTTTCAACTTTAAAAACCAGCTTGCAATTCCAGATCCAGGCTGTCATTCAGCACCAAACCTTAATTGAGAGCCAAAATTAGTTTACCCTACTACCAAAGTCTCTGCATCTGATTTTGGCCAGGTAGACAAGAGTATGCATGTGGGGAGGCAAGAATGAACTTGTACTGAAATTCGACTATGTACCAGACACTTCAGGTATGTTATCTAATCTTCCAAATACCATGAAATAGGTATTATGATCCTTATTTTACAGACAAGGAAACTAAGACAGCAAATAAAGGCTCTTCATGAAAACAACATTATCTAGTCAACCAAAGGTAAGCAGAGAAAACCAGCCAGAGTCAGTTCTTTTTTAAGAAAAGTAAAACTTAAACAACAATTTTAAATGAAATCTTTTCTAACTGAAAAGACTTTGAAAACTTTACCTCCCACAAACATCTCTTAAGAAGTTACTGAAGTTTGTACTTCAGCTTTCCTAGCCATGGAAAGAAAGAGAAGTCCGAGGATGACAGCCCTGTAGGATGACAGTCTGTAGTCCTACAGAGAAACCAGAATGGGACACAACAATTAAGGAATCTGGACATAAAAGCTTAAGGAAAAGAAACTTGACAACCAAGGGGATTGCGAGCCTAGAAAATTTTGAGATCATAATAAAGGCAAATAACATATCAATGCATACAAAGGCAATCAGAAATACTAAGAAAAAAAATCTTTAAGAAAGTCAAGGTCCAAATATGAAGAAACTAAAAGATGACACAAATTTAAACAACTGATGAAGAGTGAAAAGAAAGAATCCATATATCCTCCTGAGTGTCCTAGGAGTCCCGACACCAGACCCGGTGTGCAAGCCTAAGACCCAATCTAATACACAAGGCAGTAAATTATATTAAATGTTGCTTCCGGTTTTTCAACTTCAAGAAGAATTTACGAATTCAGTCAATTGGGGGGCAAAGCACAAAATCTTTATTAGTCATGGATTCAGAGCTTTGGAATGTTGAGGTGTCACAGACAAAAAGCAAACTGTGGAACTGCCAGCCACCCAAACCTCCTTGACTTACAAAATGTGGAGTCAAGAAATACTGTCAAAAGTTTCCAGAAAATAACAAAGGTGACCTAACAGACAAACTCAAAATAATGTAAATATCAAACTTGGGAGAGGAAAAAGGAAACATTTTAAGGAGCTACCTTTCTCATTTTCTTCAGTTCAGTTCAGTTCAGTCACTCAGTCATGTCCAACTCTTTGCAACTCCACGAATCATAGCACGCCAGGCCTCCCTGTCCATCACCAACTCCTGGAGTTCACCCAAACTCATGTCCATCGAGTCAGTGATGCCATCCAGCCATCTCATCCTCTGTCGTCCCCTTCTCCTCCTGCCCCCAATCTCTCCCAACATCACAATCTTTTCCAATGAGTCAACTCTTCGCATGAGGTGGCCAAAGTACTGGAGTTTCAGCTTCAGCATCATTCCTTCCAAAGAACACCCAGGACTGATCTCCTTCAGAATGGACTGGTTGGATCTCCTTGCAGTCCAAGGGACTCTCAAGAGTCTTCTCATTTTCTTATTAGGAGTTAAATATTGATAACAATAGTGGTAAAAGCATATTACTTAAAGGGTTAAGAAGGTAACAATCTAAAAATTAAATACAGAAACAGTTTTTAAAAAAATTTAAAAGTTACCTCTGTGAGCCTTGAGAAAAATTGATCACTTTGACAAAAATAAATTTCTACCACACATTACAGAAAAGGCTAAACACTAAAATTATTACTAAAACCTGGGAGTGGCAGCAAATGTTACAGTTGGAATTGTATTTAAGGGTAGGGATATATTCTCTTATAGAATATGTTATTCAAATACAATTTTTCTGTAAGAATGTAAAGTTCTACTGAAGCCAGATCATTTTCTTCTTTATAATTCTCTATTTTCTGGTCTAGATACACCAAATGTATTCCATTTAAAACCAGACATTTTTTTTTTTAATTTTAATGTGATCAGTGTTGAAACCCTGCTGCGGAGAGCCCAACACCTACACACCCCAAGCTGATTTATGAGCTGTAGAGAACGGCAGAAACAGTGCAGTCAACTCAGAGGCCATGCGTTTTAACATGGCCTGGTTCCATCCACCCCCCCACAGTTAAATGGCACCCTAACATCACAGGGAAGGTTTGAACACTGAGAACGGGTGTCCTTTAACAGGTGTCAGAAAGTAATTACATTGTATACATAAGAACAATCTTACCTGAGAAAATGACAAAAACTGTTTAAAGCCTCTTAGATGTCCAGGCTTTATATCCCACATAGCTCATTGTTCAACTGGGGAAGTGACATGGGGATTAAGTGAGCATGCTGTTGCTGCTAAGTCGCTTCAGTCGTGTCCAACTCTGTGCGACCCCATAGACGGCAGTCCACCAGGCTCCACTGTCCCTGGGATTCTCCAGGCAAGAACACTGGAGTGGGTTGCCATTGCTTTCTCCATTGTGTGAAAGTGAAAAGTGAAAGTGAAGTCGCTCAGTCGCGTCCGACTCGTAGCAACCCCATGGACTGCAGCCCACCAGGCTCCTCCATCCATGGGATTTTCTAGGCAAGAGTACTGGAGTGGCTTGCCATTGCCATTGCATGGAAAAGGGAAAATTGCTCCTGAAGTAAAGGCAACAGATTAGAGGGCCAGTCCACCAATAAATAAGCACATGACTTTGCCAAAGTCATGTTGATACCCTTCCCTGGCCTCACTTTTCTGCTGCTGCTGCTGCTGCTAAGTCACTTCAGTCGTGTCCGACTCTGTGCGACCCCACAGACAGAAGCTCACCAGGCTCCCCCGTCCCTGGGATTCTCCAGGCAAGAACACTGGAGTGGGTTGCCATTTCCTTCTCCAATGCATGGAAGTGAAAAGTGAAAGTGAAGTAGCTCAGTCGTGTCTGACTCTTAGCGACCCCATGGTCTGGAGCTTACTAACCTTCCCCTAAAAAATGACCTTGTCAATTATGAAATGATTTGATTTCTGATTTATAAAGCCCTCTACTCCTGACAGAATCAAGAATACGATTCTACTGCTAGACCCATTTCACAGATAATGGTGCAAAGTCATGGGTAGATTTTTATGAAAATTAATCCAGGGTCAGCTGCCATCATTTTCCAAGCTCCTACTTAAATCCACCAAGATACACTGCTTGATGAAACAAAATATGACATATAACGTTTACCTTATTCCAACTTTAACAAAGCTCCGAAAGAAATTCAGAGAACTTCTTGGGAGAG
Source organism: Tragelaphus eurycerus (assembly GCA_935064755.1). Taxonomy (NCBI): domain Eukaryota; kingdom Metazoa; phylum Chordata; class Mammalia; order Artiodactyla; family Bovidae; genus Tragelaphus; species Tragelaphus eurycerus. The sequence goes on along the minus strand of CAKXYN010000006.1, from coordinate 17,326,686 downwards.
TTCTTTATCTCAGAAGACAATGATCACAGTGATTTAATTTCTTAAATTCCCTTAGCTGCTTGGCCAACAATTTTCAAGGATTGTTATCAGCTCAAGCCTACAGACCTATTACCTACATGTTTTTCCAGTTGTTGTCATCACTGACTGTCCAAAGGAGATTCACCCAGCTTTGGACTGAGGAGTGGCTTTTTGTCATTGTTGTTGTTTAGTTGCTAAGTTGTGCCCAAGCCTTTTGCGACCTACGGGCTGTCCATGGGATTTTCCAGGCAAGAATACTGGAGTGGGTTGCCGCTTCCTCCTCCAGGGGATCTTTCCCACTCAGGAATTAAACCCATGGTTCCTGCCTCATCTCCTGGACTGCAGGTGGGTTCTTCATCTCTGAACCACCCGGGAAGCCAAGGAGTGGCTTTAGTTGAGGGGATAAGGCAGATGTAGCAGATCAATTTTTTCTAAACCCAAGGCTAACTTCCACTTTTCACAAACATATTTTTGAGTTACTCCAATCATTCAAAATGTGTATAAAAGAGAATTCTTTTGTTTTGCTTTTGTTTAGGGATCTTTTCCCCTAGCTTTCCTCAGACATTAGGCAACACTAGCTTTTATTTCTTATTTTTAGCAACCAGTTATACCGATCACATATCATATATATTTGTGTATGTATATATATATAAACGAACGAACGAACATGAAGTCGCTCAGTCGTGTCCAACTCTTTGCGACCCCATGGACTATGGCCTACCAGGCTCCTCTTTCCATGGGATTTTCCAGGCAATAGTACTGGAGTGGTTTGCCATTTCCATCTCCAAGGGATCTTCCCAACCCAGGAATCAAACTGGGGTCTCCCGCATCGTAGACAGACGCTTTACCGTCTGAGCCACCAGGGAAGTCAACATGGTTCAAAAATCATTTGGGACCAAAAATATTTTCCAAAATTATTGTAAAATATTGGGTCTTTTTCTATTTGTATGTACTACTAAGTCCATTTCTACAAAAGTCACAATAACATATTCAAAACTGCATTTACCTAAGTAAGCAATACAACATGCTGCTTCAGACCTTTATATAGTATATAAGGGCTGGAGCTAATGGTAAAGAACTTGCCTGCCAATTCAGGAGACACAAGAGATGCCCGTTCAATCCCTGGGTGGAGAAGATCCCCTGAAGGAGGGCAAGGCAGCCCACTCCCATATTCTTGCCTGGAGAATCCCATGGACAGAGGAGTCTGGGAGGCTGCAGTCCATAGGGTTGCAAAGAGTCGGAAATTACTTTGCACATACATACAGTATATAAACTAATGCCATCCTTTAGAACAATATCACACTTAGAAAAATGTCATGCTATTACATCACATCCTTGAATTCCACCAACTATTTAGATCAAAGCACTCAGTATGTGTCCACACTAGCACTCAATAACCAGAAGACCAGTTGTGGACTAAAATGATCAGCAACTCTGTTTCCGACAAGGGCTTCTCAGCGCTACATCAATCCCACCAACAACAAAGAACTCCTTCTTGCACAAGATGTCAACAGCTTTGGGATGGAGAAGAAATAACTGGCTACCAGTATGAGTCAAACGGTTGGCTATTATAAGCCTCCATCCATCACTGTGTTTTTGTTATCAGGTCCTCTCATAGCAATCAAAGTATCAAATATTATCTTATTAAAATTGCACATAACAACTTCTAAACTACTCTATTTTATTTATATATATATATATATATATATATATATATATATAGTATATAGGCTTTAAAATAAAGTCTAAGGCAAGTTCTCAGAAGGAGTTTTCCTCCACGGCAGTCAACAGCCAGCCAGTGCAGGCAATCCTGAACCAAGTGCTCCAGTTGGCAGGACTTCTATCCAGGCCATTGATGGCCTGACCCCCCATGACCTCAGTGGTTATGTTTCAAGTTCTAGCTTGGCTTCTCCTCCAGAATATAATTATTTTAGGGTACCACAATTGAAGCAACCTTCTTTATGCCTGTGAATACATTTCTCTACACAGTCTAATTCCACTCGAATGTAAAATTCACTACATCGAAAAGCCAGAACAACCTGTCGGGAAATACGACAAAGCAGCTCCTGATCGATGATATTCTAGGTTACCGAGTGCAACACAATAGAACTCCTGACCCAATTTCCACACAATTGATTTGTCCAGCCCACAGCTACTTCACCACGCAGTTCCTAATTACATCACTGGGAGGTGCTGTATGGTCATTACGTCACCGAACTGGGAGCTGTAAGGCCTAAGTCAGTGTTCCCTTTTCCAATGGAGAGACAGCAGACCACCTCCAGTAACAGAAGTTCCTCTCTCCTCCCCAAGCCTCAGTTCTGTTCTAGAATTATCTTGATGTCACATCGCACTGCACCAGACTACGAGTTACCTGACTTAGAGTGGGCCGGAAAGGGAGTAAGAGTTTGGGTCCAGAAGTCAAAGTACTCCAGTATAAGTACTCCAGACTCAAGGCATAGTCATCTATGTGTTTCACGAGAATTCTGCCCAAGTACTTTTTTCTTCTACCTCGAAGACTTTTAACGTCCTGAAAATCTCGCAACTTCCCGGATCCTGGATGAACTCCACCAGACCCAGCTTCTGATCCCCTACAATTCCAACACCCTAAAACTAACTCCCACTTCCAGCCTCCCAGATTTCTGGAAAAAAAGCCGTGCAAGAACACACATTAACACGCAGGCACATACACGCACGTACGCACGCACGGTCACGAACACGCACAAGAACAAGCGCGCGCGGCCTGGGTATTGTGACTCGGTGTCCCCCTCTTGCACCAGGCTGACTTACTTGAGGAAGTACCTCTGACCGGTGGCCGTAAAGGTCATCTCCCAGCCCGGGGGCAGCGGCAGCTCGTCGGTCACGTCGTAGGACTGCTGACGGAGATGTGCGTGCTGCTGCGCCGGGCTGACCGCGGCGCCCGCGCCCGTGCCCAGCTGCAGGGACGCGGGCGACGAGTGCGAGCGGACGTGCTGGGCGCCGCCGGCCAGTCGGGGCCCCGGGTGGCCGCCGGACGAGTCGGTGCTCGACTGGCGCGAGTGCGAGCCGGAGTCAGGCTCCTTGAAGAACGATTCGGGCAGGATCTTCTTCCGCCACGAGCTGGGCTTGGGGTTCATCACCGAGTTGAAGAGGGCTTCGAGGTCCGTGTCTAGGTCTTGAGTGACGTGGATCACTTGCTGCCCGGGTGGCGGGAGCGGAGGGGCCGCCGAAGCCGGATTCATTTTCTGCTAGGAGAAAGGAGGTCAGATTAGCTTCTTATTGAAGGTCTGAGAATTGAAGGGGAGAATAGAGAGAAGAGACAGATAGGTGTCCGCCTCGGGATCCCAGACACCCAGCACTTAAACCAGCGGGATGGGGGAGGGGTCCCTCCTGGCCTCCAGAATTATGCAACTTTCTAGAATCCAAGAATTTACCAGGAAAGGGGGAGGGGGTGTCTGCTGGGAGTTAACTGCACTGGAGACGCTAATGAAACTGCTGGTGTCTAAGGACAGGTCGAAACTTTCCAGAGCAGGCAGCGCCCTCAAAGTCTCAACCCGAGCCAACTCCGAGACGTCTCCACTCGGGAAGCCCGAGGACCCGGGCGCCCTGGCGTGGTGCGGGGTGAGCGGGCGCGCGCCAGCGGGCACTACCTGGGCGCGCAGCGAAGCCGAGTCTGGGCGTGCGGTGGCCGCCGTCCCGCCCGAACTCGCCGTTGGGCCTGGGTCGCTCGGCTGCGTCCCGAGCTTGCAGGGCTGGAGCTGGGGCCCGGCAGGCAAATCCCGACCCTACTCGGTGTCTGGCAGCCGAAAGGCTTCGGCTCTCACATCCCCCGAACTGGCCTCAGGCGCTCGCGCTCCGCGGAGAGGCGGAGAAGCAGACTGCGCGGCCACCGCGGATCCCGGACTGTCCCATAAACAAAGTTTGGAGCAAACTTCCACTCCCAGGAAAGAGGCGGGCCCGAAAGTTGAGCTGTTGAATTATGCATTACCTCCAAGTCCCAAGCCTGCCTACCCCCTCTCGTCCCTCCCCTTCCTCCTCCTCCTCCTTCCACCCTGGCACCAGAAAACCCTGGGCGTGCTGGGTACTCTGCAGGATAAGAGGAGATGGGTGCCCCCACCCACTCCTCCTGGTCGCGCTGACCTCTCTCGCGGAACCCTGGATCTGCATTCCTTTGAGTTTACCACGGACTTGGGGCGGGATCAAAGGGAAAGTGGCCCGAGCCTGTTTAATCAAGGACTTGTGGACCGAAACCAGGCTGGGGGCGGCGGAAGACAGGCGAATAAGGGGCTTAGACAGAAGAAGGGCGGGTCCTGGGTGCCGCGCCTTCTCTTCGTCCCGGGTACCGAGGCCTGGAGCCCAGAGCGCGGCACTGATCAGTGATTCTAAGGGCGGGCCCGGGTACGCTCCGACGCGGGGAGACACCAGCGAGGCCAGCCTTTCCACGGGAGGCTGCATGTGACCATATTTGGTCTGGCGAGGAGGCATCTCGGCTGTTTGGCTTTCAATTGTCTGCTCGTGCGCAGACGGTGCCCAGAAAGTGCCTCTCGCTAGGGATGCGACTTCGCCAACTAGTTCGCTGTAAACAAACAACCTTGGAACCATTTATCAGTTCTTTTTTCCTCTCCAGGGTGACTCGGGTCACCAGGGTTGAGAAGAAACCTGGGCAAATCTTCGGTGCTGGAAAGGGACAGCATGGGGCCCCCTCTCCCGCGACATCCTCGCGGGTCGTGGGAGGATTGGAATGTCCCTGACGCCCTCCAGAGAGCCTGGAGCCGGGATGGAACCGGAACAGGTGGCTGGGAGTAGAGAGGGTGCGCCAGTGACCCGGAAAAAACCACCCACCCTCCCACCGACTGGATCTGAGCGTGGGATGGAGACCCCCTGCTTCTAGATCTGGCCTAGCAAGACAGCTGCGGGAAGTAGGAGGCGGCCTGGCCCTCCGAAGCAGCTCAATTCCTTCTTTTCCTTGTCCCCTCCCGTCGGGGGGGAAGAGGAGAGTGGTGTGCGAGGTAAATTTGGCTTCAGAAAACCCCTACCCCACCCCACCCTACTGGATTCAAACATAAGCTTATGAAATAAGTCCCATGAGACAATATATGTAAAGCGCTTTGCAGACATACCTGCCTACATATCTTTTTGTTAAATAAAAGTGCAAGTATTGTGCCTCCACATTTTTATTAGAGTAGAACAAAATCAAAATTAAAATCTGGAGTTGCTATGAAGGAGAAAAGTTTATGGGAAAGACAAGGCCATCCTGAAATTTTGCCATGGAAAGGGTAGGAGTATTCAGAGCACATTCCCTGAATGGCTGCTCCCTGTCACTGCCCAAAATAGAGCAGAGGCCACCTATGTGAGCCCCCTTCTTCATTATCTATATCTGAGGGTGTGCTCCTCACAGACTGGGAAAAATCAAGGCTGCCTGAGAGATCACTATCAAAGGTAAGCAGAGCATGGATCCTCCAGGAAACTCTGAAACTGTTTTCCATCAGCAAGTCCTCTGCCCACAGGACCAGCAGAGGGAAGGGGAAGCTGCTGCAGGTCACTCCATGGGAAGTAGCATCTTTGTAAGCTATTCTCAAAAGCCACCACAGTTGGAAGTGAATGGAACCAAAGGCTTACTAATTGAGAAGCCTCTTGACAATGAAAGGATGGACCTTTGGGGTAGCCCTATTGCAGGGAGGTCCTCACCCAGGAAGGAAGGTCTTGCTTCATAAGAAATACCTGGTTGCTGGAAAAGAGGAAATTACTGAGGGAACCATGAGGTTAATCAGCCAGGGAGAATCAAGGTTGAGGTTGGGTGGGCAAGGATGCTGTCACTCCTTGCCAAACTTCAAGCCCTAGATAATGGAGGACAAAGTAGACACTTGAAATGGGAAAGGGTCTGATCACGTGAGAACTCAAAGGGAAAACTTCCAGTTCCCAGTCTATAAGATATGATAGTGGATGGCTGAAGAGATTTGCTTCAGTGCTTCAAACAATAGTTTCAGATTAAATAACATTTACAGTCACCTTATATAAGCGTCTGGGACTTCCCCGGTGGCTCAGATGATAAAGCGTCTGCCTACAACGCGGGAGACCTGGGTTCGATCCCTGGGTTGGGAAGATCTCCTGGAGAAGGAAATGGCAACCCACTCTAGTACTCTTGCCTAGAAAATCCTATGGACAGAGGAGCCTGGTGTCCATGGGGTCGCAAAGAGTCGGATGACTGACCGAATCCACTGTATGTGTATCAGGTGGCCCTGTAAGAGACAGCAGACAAGCGTATAATGAACCTCCAGGCAAAGTAGTTCAACTCTCTATTCCTGAGTTGAACCACCTGAGGCAAAGTAGTTCAACTCTCTATTCCTCAGTTGAACCACCTGAGGCAAAGTAGTTCAACTCTCTATTCCTGAGTTTTCCTCATTCTACATTAGGAACAATAACAGTACCCACCTCACAAGATTTTAGATTAAAACAAATTTTAGTTGGCCCTTTTGTATCCCTTGGATTCCACATCTGCAGTGGATTAAAAAAAAAAAAAAATCCAGAGTTCCAAAAAGCAAAACTTGAATTTACACCACACTGACAACTATTTACATAGCATTTAATTGTATTAGATATTATAAGAAATGTGGAGATGATTTAAAGTATGTCGGAGGATATGTGTAGGTTATATTTAAATATTGCACCATTTTTATATAAAGGACTTGAGCATCCTTGGATTTGGGTTTCACAGGGCATTCTTTCTAGAACCAACCCCCCCCCCCCACACACACACATACATACACACAGTGATACTGAGGGACAGTCAGTTCAGTTCAGTCACTCAGTCGTGTCCGACTCTTTGTGACCCCGTGAATCGCAGCATGCCAGGCCTCCCTGTCCATCACCAACTCCTGGAGTTCACTCAGACTCACGTCCATCGAGTCAGTGATGCCATCCCGCCATCTCATCCTCTGTCGTCCCCTTCTCCTCCCGCCCCCAATCTCTCCCAGCATCAGAGTCTTGACAAGTGTGTACAAATTTTATCTGTTCTCCCATGCTTATCTCTATTCTCTATGTGGGGCAAGTAATTTAACCTCCCTGGATCACAAATTACTCATTTACAAATTGGAGATAATATTGTTGTAGTCTGTGACACTGCTGCCCTTCAGTGGACCACCCTTCTGTCGGTCACACCCTTATGGAGTCCCTCCCACTTAAATCTGGACTGGGCCAGTGGCCTACCTTCACCTGGAAATGCAGCCCTGCAGCTGTGCTAGTTTCCTCTTTGAACCCCTAAGGAGGTGTGAAAGTTTCTGCTTTTGTACTCTGGGGAGATCTGAGCCAATGGGGAAGAAGTGCAACTATTTTGCTGGAGAAACCAGGTGGAGAGGAAGAGACCCTGAGATAGGGGAGAGAGAGAAGTCCAGCCATCCAGCACCCAGCCACCCACCAGGCGACTGCAAACAAGTCAGTGATCAGCATCAAAACCAACAGAACCACAGGGCCCACTGAAGCCCAGATTGTAGAAGTATAAACAAATAAACTGAATATTGTTTTAAGCTACTGAAGTTTGGAATTTTTTTTTAAATGAAGAATGGGCATTATAAAAATTAAGAAACAAAGTTCTTAAATTCTGTTACCTGCTGAAGTATTTAATAAATAAAAATAATATGGCTGTGATTTATGGGCTAAGACCCATAAAATAGATAACAGACAAATGTTTTACAGATAAGGAGATTGGCCCAGGGAATTTTAAAGTACAGGAATATCTCACTTTATAGCACTTCACAGATAGTGCATTGTTTTGTTTTTTACAAATTGAAGGTTTGTGGCAACCTTGTGTCATGCATCTCACATGCTAGTAAAGTACTGCTCAAAATTCTCCAAGCCAGGCTTCAGCAATATGTGAACCATGAACTTCCAGATGTTCAAGCTGGTTTTAGAAAAGGCAGAGGAACCAGAAATCAAATTGCCAACATCCTCTGGATCATGGAAAAAGCAAGAAAGTTCCAGAAAAACATCTATTTCTGCTTTATTGACTATGCCAAAGCCTTTGACTGTGTGGATCACAATAAACTGTGGAAAATTCTGAAAGAGATGGGAATACCAGACCACCTGACCTGCCTCTCGAAAAACCTGTATGCAGGTCAGGAAGCAGCAGTGAGAACTGGACATGGAATGACAGACTGGTTCCAAATAAGAAAAGGAGCACGTCAAGGCTGTATATTGTTAAATATATTGCATATTTAACTTCTATGCAGAGTATATCATGAGAAATGCTAGGCTGGAAGAAGCACAAGCTGGAATCAAGACTGCCAGGAGAAATATCAGTAACCATAGATATGCAGATGACACCACCCTTATGGCAGAAAGTGAAGAGGAACTAAAAAGCCTCTTGATGAAAGTGAAAGAGGAGTGTAAAAAGTTGGCTTAAAGCTCAACATTCAGAAAACGAAGATCATGGCATCTGGTCCCATCACTTCATGGGAAATAGATGGGGAAACGTGGAAACAGTGTCAGACTTTATTTTTCTGGGCTCCAAAATCACTGCAGATGGTGACTGCAGCCATGAAAATAAAAGATGCTTACTCCTTGGAAGGAAAGTTATGACCAACCTAGATAGCATATTCAAAAGCAGAGACATCACTTTGCCAACAAAGGTCTGTCTAGTCAAGGCTACGGTTTTTCCAGTGGTCATGTATGGATGTGAGAGGTGGACTGTGAAGAAGGCTGAGCGCCAAAGAATTGATGCTTTTGAACTGTGGTGTTGGAGAAGACTCATGAGAGTCCCTTGGACTGAAAAGAGATCCAACCAGTCCATTCTGAAGATCAGCCCTGAGATTTCTTTGGAGGGAATGATGCTAAAGCTGAAACTCCAGTACTTTGGCCACCTCATGGGAAGAGTTGACTCATTAGAAAAGACCCTGGTGCTGGGAGGGATTGGGGGCCGGAGGAGAAGGGGACGACAGAGGATGAGATGGCTGGATGGCATCACTGACTCGATGGACATGAGTCTGAGTGAACTCCGGGAGTTGGTGATGGACAGGGAGGCCTGGCTTGCTGTGATTCATGGGGTTGCAAAGAGTTGGAAACGACTGAGCGACTGAAACTGAAGTGTGTCATGCAACACTATCGGCTCCATTTTTGCAACAGCATTTGCTCAGATCATGTCTCTGTCACAGTTCGGTAGTTTTCACAGTATTCCAGACATTTTCCTTATTACTATATTGTGTGTGTACAATATATAATATTTGCAACCCCATAGGCTGTAATCCACCATGCCCCTCCATCCATGGGATTCTCCAGGCAAGAACACTGGAGTGGGGTGCCATTTCCTTCTCCAGTGCATGAAACTGAAAAGTGAAAGTGAAGTCGCTCAGTCGTGTCCAACTCTTAGCAACCCCATGGACTGCAGCCCACTAGGCTCCTTCATCCCTGGGATTTTCCAGGCAAGAGTACTGGAGTGGGGTGCCATTGCTTTCTCCAAAACACACTACAGTACAATGTAAAACAAAAATTTTACTTAAAATGCGTGTGCGCCTGTGCTCAGTCACTTCAGTCATGTCCAACTCTTTGTGACCCTATGGACTGTAGCCCATCAGGCTCTTATGTCCGTGGGATTCTCTAGGCAAGAATACTGGAGTGGGTTGCCATGCCCTCCTCCAAGGGATCTCTCCTACCCAGGGATCGAACCCGCATCTCTTGCATCTCTTGCATTGGTGGTTTCTTTACCACTAACACCACCTGGGAAGCCCCTTTTTATATACATGAGGAATCCAAAAGAATTTAAGCAACTCACTTTATTGAGCTAATCACTTTATTCCTGTGGTCTGGAACCAAGCAGGAAATATCTCCAAAGTATGCCTCTATCTTGTCCAAGTACATGAAATGGATGGGGGTGGGGGTGGGTGGGGGAAACAACAAAAAAAAAAAAAAAAAGGGAGGGGGACTTAGCCTAGGGTTTGTATTCCTAGATCAGAAAGAAGGAAAGTGAAGTTGCTCAGTCGTGTCTGACTCTTTGCGACCCCATGAACTGCAGCACACCAGGCCTCCCTATCCATCACCAGCTCCCGGAGGTCACCCAGACTCACATCCATCGAGTCAGTGATGCCATCCAGCCATCTCATCCTCTGTCGTCCCCTTCTCCTCCTGCCCTCAATCCCTCCCAGCACCACAGTCTTCTCCAATGAGTCAACTCTTCGCATGAGGTGGCCAAAATACTGGAGTTTCAGCTTTAGCATCATTCCTTCCAAAGAAATCCCAGGGCTGATCTCCTTCAGAATGGACCGGTTGGATCTCCTTGCAGTTCAAGGCACTCTCAAGAGTCTTCTCCAACACCACAGTTCAAAAGTATCAATTCTTTGGCGCTCAGCCTTCTTCACAGTCCAGCTCTCACATCCATACATGACCACAGGAAAGACCATAGCCTTGACTAGGTGAACCTTTGTTGGCAAAGTGATGTCTCTGCTTTTGAATATGCTATCTAGGTTGGTCATAACTTTCCTTCCAAGGAGCAAGCGTCTTTTAATTTCATGGCTGCAGTCACCATCTGCAGTGATTTTGGAGCCCAGAAAAATAAAGTATGACACTGTTTCCACTGTTTCTCCATCTATTTCCCATGTAGTGATGGGACATGGGACATGAGACATGGAAATGCCTGTGACATCCAAGGCAAACCATTCAATGTCACAGTAATCCAAGTCTATGCCCCAACCAGTAACGCTGAAGAAGCTGAAGTTGAACGGTTCTATGAAGACCTACAAGACCTAGATCAGAGAGAGTACTTTTTCCTACTCTTTTCTCCTGTGAGCCAGAAGTTTTGTCATTTTAAATTCCTGTGATACCTACTGCCTGCCTATCTCACAGAGAAACTCCACAGCTTTCATAAGATAATCAATTGAGACTATACTCCTGCAGATATGTAAATCTTTCCACTTACAAAGACTTTCCACTGATCTCCTGAAGCTGATCTCCTGTCTCTAAATCCTCCCTTCCACCCTTCCTACTAAAATCTACCCTGAGTCATCCTTCTCTCCTCCCTCTCCATCCACATCTAGTCACGGCAAGGGCTGTCAATTCTTCCTTCCGTAATTACTCCTCAAGCCCATCTTCCACTCCCACAACAGGACCTTAACTCCCAAGGTGCTCAGTGGCCTCCTAGTTGTTTTCTCTGCCCTCCAGTCTCTCATTTCTGGACTCCAATTTTCATGACATCATTCCTTGGCTCACAAGCTTTTGAAATACCACCCACAAGAATAAGTCTGAGCTGTCAATCTAGCACCCAAGGACTCCTAACAAACTCTCATCTTCACAGCTTTCTGACCTAAATTTTTACACAAACGTGTCCTCATCTGCTCCAGCCAGGCTCCAACCCAAACACATTTGGCCTGATCCTTCACTACACACATTTCTTTGTTTGAACCCTGCTCAAAACTGCCCTCCATACAATCCATTGTCAACCCTGCATCCATAGCTCCCTCCTTTCCCCTAAATTCAGGTTGAGTCTCTTTCACTCCCTTGACACATCTTATTTTAAAAGATGGCAGAGTAGAAGGATGTGTGCTCATCTTCTCCTGCGAGAACACCAGAAGTGCAACTCAGTGCTGAACAACCATTGTCAAGAGAATGTTGGAACCCACCAAAAAAGATACCCCACATCCAAGGGCAAAGGAGAAGCTGCAACGAGACAATAGGAGGGGCTCAACTGCATTTAAAAGCAAACTTCATACCCACCAGAGACACTTGGAAGGCACAAACAAAATCTTGTGCACACCAGGACCCAGGGAAAGGAGCAGTGACCCCCACAAGAGGCTGAGCCAGACCTGCCTGTGAGTGTTTGAGGGTCTCCTGTGGAAGCATGGGTCAGCAGTGGCCTGCCGCAGGGACAGAGGCTCTGGCAGCAGCAGTCCTGGGAGAAGCAGCATGTGGCATAAGACCTCTTTAAGGAGGTCGCCATTAGCGACTATCACAGAGCTGCCAAGTTGGCAATACACAAACTGGAGAACAATTATACCAAGGAAGTTCTCACACTGTTAGGAAAGTTCTAGGCCCCACAACAGACTTGCCAACCTGGCAAAGGGAGTGAGAATCCCAGGGAATCTGACTTTGAAGGTCAGCAGGACTTGATTACAGAACTTAACTTTTACCTCAGTATATCTTGCCTTGAGTTGGATTGTCAGTTCAGTTCAGTCGCTCAGTCGTGTCAGACTCTTTGCGACCCCATGAACCACAGCATGCCAGGCCTCCCTGTCCATCACCAACTCCCAGAGTCCACCCAAACCCATGTCCATCGAGTCAGTGATGCATCCAACTATCTCATCCTCTGTCGTGCCCTTCTCCTCCTGCCCTCAATATTTCCCAGCACCAGGGTCTTTTCAAATGAGTCAGCCCTTCACATCAGGTGGCCAAAGTATTGGAGTTTCAGCTTCAGCATCAGTCCTTCCAATGAACACCCAGGATTGATTTCCTTTAGGATGGACTGGTTGGATCTCCTTGCAGTCCAAGGGACTCTCAAGAGTCTTCTCCAACACCACAGTTCAAAAGCATCAATTCTTCGGTGCTCAGCTTTCTTCACAGTCCAACTCTCACATCCATGCATGATCACTGGAAAAACCATAGCCTTGACTAGACGGACCTTTGTTGGCAAAGTAATGTCTCTGCTTTTGAATATGCTCTCTAGGTTGGTTATAACTTTCGTTCCAAGGAGTAAGCGTCGTTTAATTTCATGGCAGCAGTCACCATCTGCAGTGATTTTGGAGTCCCCAAAAATAAAGTCAGCCACTGTTTCCATTAGCTGCAAATCTAGATGCATCTTGCATTTCCTTATGGATTTGCTTCTCTGAAAGTCATAATTCCTTGTTGTGAGGGAATGATGATCCCCACATGATTACCTTTTCCTCTTCTAGAACCCATTGGGGTACTCTGTTCTGTTTTGTTAATATTTAGTTATTTGGCTATGCTGGGCCTTAGTTGTGGCACTTGGGACCTTTGATCTTGGCAGCAGCATGCAGGATCTTTAATTGTGGCATGTAAGCTCTTAGTTGCAGCTTGTGGGACCTAGTTCCCTGACCCAGGATTGAACCTGGGCCCTCTGCATTGGAAGCATGGAGTCTTAGTCACTAGACCACTAGGGAATTCCATGCATGATGTACTCTTAAGTTTTTAAGTTACCCTCTCAGCATTCACTGCAATTTTGGCACCACATATGGGCTCAGCTCCTGAACAGGACTGCAAATTCTTTGAGGACAAGTCTAAGAGGGCTTCATTTTCTTTTTTCTCTTTCCCATGTCTAACAGGGGACTTCCCAGGTGGCGCTAGTGGTAAAGAACCCACCTGCCAATGCAAGTGACTCGGGTTCAACCCCTGGATCAGGAAGATCCCCTGGAGGAAGAAATGGCAACCCACTCCAATATTCTTGCCTGGAGAATTCCATGGTCAGAAGAGCCTGGCAGGTTACAATCCATAGGGTCACAAAGAGTTGGACATGACTGAAGCGACTTAGCACACGCCTGACAAAGTGTTCACACAGGGGCGTCCAGTACATGTGGTTGCCTAGACCAGTGGCTGTTGCTTGCCATTTTCCCTCAGGAAAGCCACAAGCTGATTTCCGCAGCTCTGAATCACTGACTTGGTCTGAGTGAGTGATTTCAGCGAAGGTGAATGGCCGGGAACTTGATGGGGTAGGTGAGTTGTTAAAGGACTCAGGCCCAGGAACCCTTGGGGGAAGAAGCTGCCTGAACTTGCGGAACTAGTATGGAGAAAATCGCCAAAGCAGTCACCATTAGCAACTGAAAAGGAGCAAAACAGCAAGGACTTTGAATAGATAAGGATTTGAATAACAAAGAGTCCAGAAAACTATTGAAAAAGATTAATCTTTATTTCAACAGGGGCCTAAGAGTTGACCAATTCCTTGGCAAGTCCAACATGGCACTTGTATATTCTTAAGTTAGCACATCCCAAGCATCGACCACCGTGTCCAGCATATAGCAAGTTTTCACATACTCGGATTGGTGCTGCCACCCAGTTTTGCATTTACTTTCCCCAGGCACAGGTTTCACTGTCCGCTTTCACTTTGGTGTTCCTAAAAAATGCATCATTGGTATGATCATAAGGAAGATAGTTTTGATAATCGTGATGATGATGGTCATGATGGATGGGACTACTTCTGCTTAGTGTTATCTGCTGCTTCAGCAATGCAGTTGGACCAGAGGAAAAAGGAATTTCTGAGATATAGTCTTTACTTGGATACTGTGCATGAGTTGTTTATCCTTTAGCATTATATATATGTATATATATTTTGAACTGGATACACTAATTCTAAATGGAAAAAGTTAATTAATATATTTTTAGAAAATAAAAATACACTTTTGAAAATGCTTAACATGGGAATTCCCTGGCAGTCCAGTGGTTAGGACTCTACACTTTCACTGCCAAGGGAATGGGTCATGGGTTCAATTCAATCCCTGGTTGGGGAACTAAGATCCCACAAGCAGGGAGGCTTGCCAAAAAATGGAAAACACTTCACAACATAAAGTGAGCTGTAGAGTTAACTAGTAGCTTTATTGCTAAGTTGCTGAAAACAACATTATTTATAGTAGGGGAAAGTCAGAAGTTTCTTAAACAGTTAACACGAGATTGACTAAAGTATATGTGATGGCTCAACATAGCCAGTGAATTTCTGGTAGCTATCTGAGGTAGTATTTATGAAGATAATGTACCAATGTTAAAAAAAAAAATTTAACTTTTGATAAAAAAAAACCCCAGCAAGAATCAAATATTAACTAGTACCATAATTACAACTTTGTTCAAAAACACAAGGGAAAAAAATGAATGAAAAATAAGATGATAAAGTAATTTAACCATGTTTATTTAACTTATATGCAGAGTACATCATGAGAAATGCTGGACTGGAAGAAACACAAGTTGGAATCAAGATTGCCGGGAGAAATATCAATAACCTCCGATATGCAGATGACACCACTCTTATGGCAGAAAGTGAAGAGGGGCTAAAAAGCCTCTTGATGAAAGTGAAAGTGGAGAGTGAAAAGGTTGGCTTAAAGCTCAACATTCAGAAAACGAAGATCATGGCATCTGGTCCCATCACTGCATGGGAAATAGATGGGGAAACAGTGGAAACAGTGTCAGACTTTGTTTTTCTGGGCTCCAAAATCACTGCAGATGGTGACTGCAGCCATGAAATTAAAAGACGCTTGCTCCTTGGAAGGAAAGTTATGACCAACCTAGATAGCATATTCAAAAGCAAAGACATTACTTTACCAACAAAGGTTCGCCTAGTCAAGGCTATGGTCTTTCCTGTGGTCATGTATGGATGTGAGAGCTGGACTGTGAAGAAGGCTGAGCGCCGAAGAATTGATGCTTTTGAACTGTGGTGTTGGAGAAGACTCTTGAGAGTCCCTTGGACTGCAAGGAGATCCAACCAGTCCATTCTGAAGGAGATCAATCCTGGAATTTCTTTAGAAGGAATGATGCTCAAGCTGAAACTCCAGTATTTTGGCCACCTCATGCGAAGAGTTGACTCATTGGAGAAGACTCTGATGCTGGGAGGAATTGAGGGCAGGAGGAGAAGGGGACGACAGAGGATGAGATGGCTGGATGGCATCACTGACTCGATGGATGCGAGTCTGAGTGACCTCCGGGAGCTGGTGGTGGACAGGGAGGCCTGGCGTGCTGCGGTTCATGGGGTCGCACAGAGTCGGACACGACTGAGCGACTGATCTGATCTGATCTGATGTAAAAATAGAATAGATAATTGTCTCTATGTACTTAGATCTGTGTAAATGTGTCACATGATGTAGGAATCGAATCATCACCCTCAGAAACACTATTAATATTATTTTGGGTGTGATAGAAGAACTAATTAAGTGTTTGGGGGGAAATTTCAAGGTGCTCAGTATAATTCATATATATATATGTATATACACATTCATGTATACATATATATGTGTATATACATATATCACATACACATATGTGATATATGTGTTTATATATGTATATCTTGAATGTATGAATAATACTGTGTATTATATATACATATAATGATAGTATATGTATATATGGAAAATTTTTTTTAATTGTAAAACAGAGACTTTCCTGGTGCTCCAGCAGCTAAGACTCCATGCTTTCAAAGTAAGGGGCCCAGGTTCAATCCCTGGTTGGGGAACTAGATCCCACATAAAGACACCACAATGAAGATGGAAATTTCCACGTTATGCAACCAGGACCTGGGGCAGTCAAATAATAAAAATCAATATTTAAGAAACATACACACAAAGTTTAAAAAACAAACAAAACCAGAAGAAAAAAAATTGTGGTGCCCACTGTGTGCAAGACCAGACGTGGTCTTTCAGGCTGAGCTTGGAAGAATTTGCCTCCCAATAGGACATTCATTGGTTGATGATGTCATTCACCTCCTGCCTCTACCCAAATAAGTTCCAGATCTGGTTACACCAGCTGTTCAAGCCACATCTCTTCCCCTGTCTTATTTGTCTTGTTGACAGGAGCCAAGAGTATACAAGCTCTCCTATTATCTCTCTGTCTCAGGACTGACCATGCTCAAATGAGGTCACTTTTGTGCCTGGTCAAGAAAAGTCAACTTGTGGTTTGGAGCCCAGGAGACGACGAGAGGACCAGCCAAACCAAGACAGGGTGGAGAGAGGGCCCAGGAGGCAAATGCTGCTCCACCAGAGCCAACACTACAGGCATGGGTTCAACTCACACAGGCTTAAAATCAGCAAAACGTTTCTTTAAAAATATATATTTTGGTATGTCCCTGGTGATCCAGTGGTTAAGACTCCATGTTCCCAATGCAAGGGGCATAGGTTTGAGCCAAAAAAAAGACAGTAAATAAAAATAATAAAAATATATATTTGCAGATAATCTTGGATAAGAGGGTGAATTTACTCTCATGTAGTGTCTGCCATCGGGGAAGGCAGTGGCATCCCACCCCAGTACTTTTGCCTGGAAAATCCTGTGGACGGAGGAGCCTGGTAGGCTCCAGTCCGTGGGGTCGCTAAGAGTCGGACACGACTGAGCGACTTCACTTTCACTTTTCACTTTCATGCATTGGAGAAGGAAATGGCAACCCACTCCAGTGTTCTTGCCTGGAGAATCCCAGGGACAGGGGAGCCTGGTGAGCTTCCGTCTATGGGGTCGCACAGAGTCGGACACGACTGAAGCGACTTAGCAGCAGCAGCAGCAGTGTCTGCCATACAATGAATCCTAATTTGACTGTATGACTGTAGACATTTTCACCTAGCCATAGTAATTAAAAGCTATTAGTATGTCAATTATCATAATAAGAGTAAACAATATTTATATAATATTTCTATAGACTACAAAACAATTTCACATGTACAATCACACATGAATCTCACAGTAACTCTAAGAATTGGCAGACAAGGCTTACTGGAGTTCCTATTTTATAGACAAGAAAGCAAAGATTCAGAAAAATTTATGTCTTACCAAAAGTCATTGAGTTATTACAAAAGAGCCAGAACTCAAACCCTTTATTGTCTCTCAGCTTTCAAATTATATTTCTCTCATAACTTTTTTTTCTCTCTTGACTTTTTAACCAAATCAAAGTCTTAATGGCTTCCTCCTTCCTGAGCATACAGAATTCTGTTCTTCAAAAAAAAAAAAAGAGAGAGAGTATATTTTTAAAGTTATTATTCCTTCACTGACTTACAGTAGCATTTCATAAATGCCTTGTCATCTAATGGCCATTCATTGTACAGAAAATTGAAGTTTAGTTGTCTCCTCCCTCTTGTTAAATAAATGAAAAGTCAAATAAGATGGAGGGAACTTAATACAATCAAGCCCTGATTAGTAGAGTGCTTGTATGTATTACAGAACCTTTTCTGGGTTGTGAATCATCACTCTTACTATGACATAGAAAGTCCCTGTTTTGTTTTGTTTTGTTTTGAAGGATTGTAGTCCTAAAGTTGTCTTGTAAATTGGTGATTTGGAACTCAGAATATAGTCTGTTATAGAAAAAAATATATTACAAACAATGGCCAAGCACTCTAGCCATCTAATTAGGAGCCCTAACCTCCCCCAAACCCTTGGGCGCCCCCAAACCGCTGTCTGTCCTGATCTTCAGGTTGAGTCTTTCTAAACCCTTTGAGGGCTGGTGTGGGGAGAAAGTGCCGAAAGCAGGCAGATTTTTTTCCTGCAGCAGAAAGAAGTTCCTACAGGATCAGAGTATTTCCTGTGAGTCCAGAATTACCTGGTTGGGCAAATTCATATTTTCTATATCATACACCTGCCAGGAGTGAGAGGAAAAGTTAAAACTCCTCTTGGCTGCAGGTAAAAAAGTTATGTTCTTTTATTTATTTATTTTGGGCTGCTCTGGGTCTTTGCTGCTTTTCACCCACTTTCTCCAGTTGTGGCAAGTGGGGGCTCCTCTTCATTGCAGTGCTCAGGCTTCTCTTTGCGGTGGCTGCTCTTGTCACTGAGCTTGGGATCTGGGGTGCGCAGGCTTTAGTAGTTGCGGAGCGTGGGCTCAATCCTGGGCTCTAAAGCAGAGGCTCAATAGTTGTGGTGCACAGGCTTAGTTGCGCCAAAGCCTGCGTCCTGGACCATAGATCAAACCCATGTTTCCTGCACTAACAGGCAGATTCTTTACCACTGAACCACCTGGGAAGTCATGTTCTCTTAAGCAAAAGAGAGCAATTACAAGGATACTGCATAAAACCCGAGAAAGTTCACATCTCCAACTCTCTCTCCCTCTCTCTGTCTCCTCCTGCAAGCCCCACCCTCCCACTTCTCTCTGCATATGTACTTTATTCTTTCTGCACCCAGCTTTTTCTGCTCCTCAAGCCATGTGGCACATGGTTGTCTATGCCTCACAACTTCACATATTATGCAAGTCTTTCTTTGTGACCCCAGGGACTGTAGCTCACCAGGCTCCTCTGTCATGGAGTTCTCCAGGGGAGAATACTGGGGTGGGTTGCCTTTACCTTCTCCAGGGGATCTTCCTGGCCCAGGGATAAAATCTGTGTCTCCTGCATTGCAGGCAGTTTCTTTACCGATTGAGCCACCAGAGAAATCCTCATATTATACACAGTTCCTCTTAAAAGAGAGACTTTTGCCTCAGGTTTAAATTCCCAAGGAAAGGTATCTGATTGGCTTAGCTTGATTCAAATGTCCTTTGATGGTGGGGGAAAGTGAGAGCAAGGTCAAGAATAAGTAAAATGAGTGTGATTCTAAAAGGAAAGCAGGAAGCTCATGCAAAGAAGGTCCATGGAGAGAACCCCAGAGATGCAATAGCTACCTATGTTCATATGCTTAGCATTTCATAGCAGAAACCTGAATTTTTAACTCTTTATTTTCTAAAAACACACTACCAATAAAATATTCAGAGGTATCACACGATGCCCTTACAGCCAAACAATTTTAGAACTACATGGACACCAACCCAGTGGCTGCACATTGTGGTTCTACTGAATCATCATCTCCTATTTTGGGGACAATGACTTCAGGCAAGAGACATTTTATTGTTCATTCCGTAAATTTCCTCCCACCTGCTATCATTTTTGTGTTTCATAGGAGGGGAAAGAATTTTAAAATATTAGAAAAGCAACTTAGAACACCCTGATAAAATGGCCAAAAAAAAAAAAAAAAACCAAAAACTTGAAAGGCAAGATCCCTGAGATGCAGCCATCACCTTACTAAAAAATTAGGTAACTGTTGTCTATTAAATTGCCAATCAAAGCTCTTCCTGTTATTGATTGCACAGTCAGGAGCTCCAGGTTAGAGATGATAATACAATTCAATCTGGATAGTAGACATTGCATCTGTAAACTGGTTAGGGACTTCCCTGGTAGTTCTGTGGTTAAGAATCCACCTTGCAGGGGACACAGTTTGATCCCAAGTCGAGGAACTAAGACTCACATGCCATGGAGCAACTAAACCCACACAAGGCAACTACTGAACCCTCACAATACAACTAGAGAGCCCGTGTGCCCTAACGAGAGATCCTACATGATATAACTAAGACCCTCGTGCTGCAACTAAGACCTAACACAGCCAAGTAAATAAATAAATAAAAATTTTAAACTTGGTTAATGTCTTTCAGGGAGGAAAGCTGCTTAAATCTTTAGTTTTCTCTTGCAATTGTTAAAAGACTGCCTTATTCAATTAAGTATGGCAACTTGTGCCTTTCAATGAGGAATGACAAGTTTCTTTGATATTAAATTAAATACATCTTGGGTGAGAAATTTATCTCTTCTGTCCGCCCTGGAGATAGATCATAGTGAAGTGTCCAAGAGCTAATGTTTGATTCTGCTTTACCTCACAAGCTAAGGCCTTAAATTAAAAGTGATGGATCCCATTCTTAGAATAAAAGTAGTCACTAATAGAGAGGGATCTTTTTGATGAATTCCCTGACAACTCTGGAGCAATCGTTAATATTGATTCTTCCATATAAGTTCCTTTAGACACTCTGCTGCTGCTAAGTCACTTCAGTCATGTCCGACTCTGTGTGACCCCACAGATGGCAGCCCACCAAGCTCCGCTGTCCCTGGGATTCTCCAGGCAAGAACACTGGAGTGGGTTGCCATTTCCTTCTCCAATGCATGAAAGTGAAGAGTGAAAGGGAAGTTGCTCAGTCGTGTCCGACTCTTTGCGGCCCCATGGACTGCAGCCCACCAGGCTCCTCTGTCCATGGGATTTTCCAGGCAAGAGTATTGGAGTGGGGTGCTACTCACCAAAAAAATATCACAGGGGTTTCAAAACATTTTGTTTTAGTGTTTGAGCACCCCCAGAAATAAGCCTCAGTCTGTTTGGCTGAAAAGACAGACATAGTCTGGTGGTAAATTTCATCCTTGTTAATGAATCCTCCCTTTGACTTTCCGGGCAGTTTGACCAAATGTATTTGGAGCCCACATTCTACAGCTTCCAAAGCACAAGCAGTTGGTATGGGAGAGACCCAGCCCGTTTTACCTAAAATTACCAAAAGCCTTTGTGCAGAGTCCAAGTTGTTTACCTCTAGTCAGTCTTTCCTATTTTATCACTGCCAGGGGATTTGTTTTTGTAGGAGAGGCAATAAAAACCTCACATATAGGTGTTTTCCTACCCAGACTTATTTACTTGCAAGGCAAGCTCCTTGGTGGCCACAAAGTCTCACCAAGGAAAATCCCCACCAAGTATTTTCCTGGGCCAGTTCCATTAATCTACAGCTTGGGGCAGCAGTGAGTAGCCGGTTTGGGAACAAGAGCCTCTTTCTCTTATTTATCACAAATCCATCTGAACTCAAAAGGGCCTCACTTAAATCAGGAATTTCTATTCTTCTGGAAATGTCATTTCATTTGAATTAGCAGTTCTGTGGTTTAAAAGAGACAAAAAAGAGTTCCTACCACTAAAGTTCAATGGGAGGGGAAGGGAGGCAATGATAAAAGTAACCCAAGAACAGTTTGAAGGTGAACTTGCCCTTCTGCAGATAGACAAAATAGACTTCTGTTTCCCCAGTACAAGTTCTGGAAGACACTGACATCCTGTAACTCCTCTGCAGAGTTAAATGACAGTGAATTGACCAGGAGAGATACCTGTGTTTATAGGGTAGGTATGCATTCATTCACTCATTCGTGTCCAACTCTTTGTGATCCCATGGACCTCAAGAAGCCCTCCAGCCTTCTTGTCCATGAAATTCTCCAGGCAAGAATACCGGCATGAGTAACCATTCTCTTCTCTAGGGGATCTTCCTGACCAAGGGATTGAACCCAGGTCTCCTACATTGCAGACAGATTCTTTACTGTCTGAGCCACCAAGGAAGCCCATTTATAGGGCAGGTATCTGTTAAACCTTCAGGTTTAAACTGTCTACCAACGGGGGGGGGGGGTGCAGGGGGGGATTGAGAAAAACAGATGGTTATTTGGGAAAGAACTAGGAGTGTGATTTATGGGGGCAGTTCAGATCACCAAGATGGAACAAGATGACCAAGGGATATTTTGGAGGAAATGCCTGTGAATAGAGGGGCGAAAGAAGAAAAGCAGGCAGGAGGGTCTTCAGATTGCAATGCAGATATGACCGCAGTACATGGAGGAAAGAGGAAGGAGGGTCCGGGTCCCCAGAGGGAGTACACTCTTGCTAGTGAACATAATGGTATCATTGAACTATAATCTATGAATGCTACAGGCACCCTAGATTCTTGTGTCCAAGATCAATAAGAGAGAGCAGTTGCCATCATTCTGGCCACAATGCACCTGAGCAGTGGGAGGAGCTAAGGCTGCTATTGCACTGGAGCAGCGTGGAGGAAGGGGAAGAGAAATATGCACAACCACGTGGTTTACTTGGTGCCTCTGTGGATTCCTTTTCCCAGTTATAACTGTGCATGGACTTATACAACAGCCCCAAGCTGAAAAGGGTCTAATTCCAAGGATTTGGGACCCCAGGAATGAAAGTTTGAGTTGCACCACCAGGTAAGCAAGCCATCAACACCTGCCAAGGTGATAGCGTGGGATGTGGAGTCTTCAGAGGGCATAGTAGAGGAGCGGGGAGATAAGTGCTGGTGTGACCTGAAGACCAACTGCAGCAGTAGGGGCTGTGGTTTATGTCACTAAACTCCCTCTTCTAAGTTTCCCTCTAGGGGAGAGGTCTATGGGAACTAGGGGAGAGCTGCACCCTGAAACATGATGGAGAAGTGCATCCATGTGATGCAGTCTGTATAGACTGCGGTGAAAACCATGCGGATTCACTGCTTAGGGTTCCCTTCAACAGAGACTCTCCTGTGAAGAGGGCAGGGAGCTGACAGCCCCAGCTGCCATGTCTGTGAAACTGACAGCTGAAATGCCATGCTGAAGGCCAGGCTCTCCTCAGTCTGCAGATTACTGCACACACCAAGGTTTTAAAGCTGGGCCCTTCCTGCCCATGTGGGCCACCGGTCAGTCAGTCACTGCCTTGAAGCTCCATGTCAGCCTGGTCAGGACATTCTCAGAGCTGGACTGCAGTCTGAAACTCTTCACACCCAATCCTCCTTCCCTCTTTCCTACCATCTGCTGCAGGCATAATAGTCACATCGTGCTCACTTGCCTAATCGGCACAGTGTCATTGATGTAATGGATCATTGTGATATTCTCCAGAACTTTAGATGGTCCGTATCTATATTCAGACCATATATGACAGAGGGTAGGAGAATTAACATATCTCTGGGGCAAAACTGTAAATAAATGTTGTCTATGGGCTTCCCTGGTGGCTCATTGGTAAAGAATCCACCTGCCAATGCGGGAGACATGGGTTGGGAAGATCCCTTGGAGAAGGAAATGGCAACTCACTCCAGTATTCTTGCCTGGAGAATTCCATGAACAGAGGAGCCTGGTGGGCTACAGTCCATGGGGTCACACAGAGTTGGACAGACAGGGACTGAGCACTCACATATAATCAGGACCACCCACACCCCCTGCACCCTTGCATCCTTTAGATCAGTGATCACCAACCTTTTTGGTCCCAGGGACTGGTTTCATGGAAGACAGTTTTTCCATGGGAGTGTGGGGATGGGGCAGGGGATGGTTCAGGCGGTAGTGCGAGTGATGGGGAGTGGCAGATGAAGCTTGGTTCCCTCATCCTCTGCTCACTTCCTGCTGTGCAGCCCAATTTCTAACAGTCCACAGCCTGGGAGTTGGAGACCCCTGCTTTAGATTTTTAACAATGGCATTCATCTTTACCACCCTCTACTCCCACTCTTATCCTCAGGATGCAACGCTGGTTTTGATTTGCTATCCTGCTGGGAGTGGACAGTTGGGCAGGGTGTCATTTCAGAGCCTTCTCTTGACCTTTGCCACTATGATAACTCTTATTCCACAGGCCAATAGCCAATGGGAAGATCAGTCCAGCTGCCAAGAGGATCAATCCCAGTTACATACTCAAAGACAGAAAAAATGGCCACCAGATGGGACTGCAGGCCCAGGGAACCCCTGTAAGTCAGACTTTAGCCAGAACTCCATTTTTTGATTCAGGTCTCCAAATGTCAATAGTAACTCAGAACCTGTATTCGATAATCCTCGAAGTATCTGAGTATTCACCTTTCTCGTCATAGATTCCCTTGGAAATCACGTGCCAACTTGACTCACTGGGAAAGATTGAGGGCAGGAGGAAAAGGGGGCGACAGAGAATGAGGTGGTTAAATGGCATCACCAACTCAATGGAGATGAGTTTGAACAAACTCCAGGGAGCCAAGCTTTATCTGCCGCTCGAGGAGATGGTAAAGGACAGGGAGGTCTGAATTTCTTTGCAGTCCACAAGGTTGCAAAGACTTATTCAGACACACCCAAGCTACTGAACAACCAGAGCCCTTAGAAATTGCTAAGAATACTTTCTTATAGCATAACTTGCCATTTCAGGATCCCTGTTCCTGAGGACCAGGCTACCTCTTTAGTCAGTGAACTCCTGACCGAGAATTGACTCAGACCCATGAGAAAAGACTCATGACTTTTTATTGGGCAACCAGTATCAGCCCCCTTGTCTTATTCTGATTATAGATATTGAGTAGCACCCTTCAGGCTGTGGACAACATCTAGAATATGAAGAAGGCTATGCAATACCTTAAAGGCTATCATTAAATGTCAAAGATAACTTATTTAAAGGGCAATCTTATTTGTTAATAATAGTCCAAAATATTTAAAGCCATGAGCTTCCACTTTTACACACAACCCAAACAGAAATGTTTATGTATGCTTACTCAGAGACATGAATTAGAATATTCATTGTTCACAGCAGTAAAAGCTCCAAATGGGAAACACCCACAAATCCTTAGAAGTGTGTTGAATAAATAAGCAATGAGGCACTATGCAGTAACAGATTGTAGAATATAGAATGAACACACTACAACTATAAACAGAACACAGATAAATCCTATATATATATAACGTTGAAGAAAAAGATAAACATTCAAGAATATAAACTGTAATAACATGCATGCTGTGTGCTAAGTTGCTTCAGTTGTGTGTGACTCTGTACGACCCTATGGACTGTAGCCTGCTGGGCTCCTCTGTCTTTGGGATTCTACAGGTAAGAATATTGGAGTAGGTTGCCATGCCCTCCTCCAGAGGATCTTCCTGACCCAGGAATTGAACTCAAGTTTCTCATGTCTCCTGCATTGGCAGGCAAGTTCTTTATCACTAACGCCACCTGGGAAGCCCTGTATAATCTCATATATATATAAATTATTAAAATAGGAAAAAGTAAATTTGTGCTGTTCAAAGATAGTGATCACCTTGCCAAGAGAAGTGTGACCAGAACAGGTTACAGGGAGGGGGGGGTGCCTCTGGCTATAGAAATGTTTTGTTTCTTCATCTGGAGACTGGTTCCATGGTTACGTTCAGCCTGTGAAAGTTAACCAAACTATACACTCATAATATGTGCACTCTTTGTATGTATATCATGTTTCAACAAAAAGTTCAGCATGTATATTAAAAGCCACAAGATACCGAAGGAGAACTTCTGAATACAACGTTTTGGATTTCTTAGTGTAAGTCAGTAGTTTGCAAACATTGAGAAGCATCACAATCACCTGTTCCCCAACCTATAGAACCTCTGGGCTGGAAAATGGTAATTCAGTCATGTTAGGAAGAGGGTGAGGCCAATAAGTGGGTTTCCATGATCCACAGCAGAATACAGTCAAAGACGCATTCATGAGTTTCTTAGCTTCCTACACTCTGACCACTTCAGAGTGTTTCTTGAATTATACAGGATACAAAAAGTTCTAGCCAACTGCTTGGTCATTACTCCTGGGGATAGCATCTGCCCCTAGTCTCAGTCCCTTTCTAATCCTGGTCAAAGTAGCTAGATAGTTTTAATGGACATCTGATGATTTTGTTTGTCCTCATTTACCCCCTCCTGAAAACAGAGCATTTCTGGTCTATGGAGGACCCATTCCAAGGAGTTTAGGTGAGACTGACCCCCACTCTAGCCCTCTAGCCTCAAGAACGGCACTAGGACTCAGATCTGGCCAACCAGAGTTCTGCCGGGTGTTTTTTACCTGCAGTGTCTAGAGACTTAGCCTCTTTACACTGAAGCCACAAACAAGGGCGGTATGAGTCTGGCCACTGTAGCATAAATCATGTTCTCCATATGCAAGCAGCCAGTGCAGAATAAAGACAAAGCCAAGTCAAAGAAGGATGAAGCAAGATATAGATCTTCAAAGATCTCATTTGAGTTCCTGGATATAAGTATTCCTGACATCCATAACTGTATAGTTATAGGACCAATGAATTCCTATCATCATGGTTTGAATACACTCCTGCTACTTGAAACAGAACTGATGAATAACACCTAGAATAAAACAAACCAAAAAACTCTTATGTGTATTTTTACCCCCTTTTCTTGAGCTTAGAAAAAGCCATAAACTTACCTGTTTCCTCTATTTGGGACCCACCGTGGTTCTTCAGTTCCTCTGTGACACAAACTGATTTTAATGAGATCCTGCATATTCAAGGAAATATTTATTAATATTAAAAAACCCAAGCGTATGGCCAGGCGGCCATTTTGACTCCTAAATTTATCATCCTTGCCCTTTACTCTTTCACTACCTAGAAATCCATGCCTAATTAATAGGAACAGAAGGAATGAGGTAGATAGCTACACTCCAGGTGGCCATTCTCCCCTCTGCTCTATATGCTTTTTTGTGTCCAACAACTTTACTTTTTTTTCTTTCACCACCGATATTTCATTGGTGGTGCCTTTCCTCCTGCTCTAGATCTTTTCTCCACTACCAGTTCTTCATAGGTACTAGGTCCCTGACTTAGAGTAAAATGGGTCCAAGAACAAAGTAAAGTCTAATGAATCAAGGTCTTATCCTGTGTCCAGAGACCAGCCTTGGAAAATGGGAGGGAAGCTTCCCTCAGCAGCCAATGGTTACAGAAGCAGATTTAACTTCCTTTATAGCAAACTCCGGGAGGCAGAGGAGGACAGAGAAGTCTGGCATGCTGCAGTCCATGGAGTTGCAAATAGTTGGACACGATTTAGCAACTGAACAACAACACAACCAGAGCATCTCAGTCCTACCTATTCAGTCCTATCCTCTTACAACTGTCTCCAGATGGAGAAGGACTTTGATAGCACTAACCAGGACTTTCCTGGTGGTCCAGTGGTTAAGAAACCCCTGCCAACACAGAGGTTGCATTCTATCTCTGATCTGGGAAGATTCCACCTGCCTCGGGGCAACTAAGCACAGCACCACAACTACTGAACCCCAGTTCTAGAGTCCACGAGCTTTAACTCCTGAACCCTTGGACTCTAGAGCACATGCTCCACAACAAGAAGAAGCCACCACGATGAGAAGCCCATGCACCACAACTAGAGGATAGTTGAGAAGCCTGTGCACAGCAACAAAGACTCAGTGCAACCAATAAACAAATAGCATAACCAGACTCCTGTCACTACTACAATGTTTAGAGCCTCATGGGAATCTCTGGATTGTCAGGGAAGTGAAGAACCACTTCTTGGCCTGCTTACTGCCACTCTAAGAGTATTTAGGCTTGGGCAGCAGACCCGGACACAGGAATTCTGCAGTCCTTAGTTCCCAGGTTATCATTTTAAAGCTTCACTATATTAAAAGTGTGCAAAAGGCCAATTACATTAAAGTGTTTCAGATGTCTATTGCTGCAAAGCAAGCCACCTCAAGCTTAGTGGTGTAAAATGATCAAAGTGATTTTATTATTATTATTATCTTTCAGGGTCCTAGGAGTTGACTGAGCTCAGTGTGGTAGTCATCTCTCAAGGGCTCTCATGTAATTGGTGTCGGGTGGTGGCTGGCGCTGGAGTCATCTCAAAGGCTGTCTCATTCACATATCTAGTACTGATTCTGACTGTTGTCTGAAACCGTAGCTGAGACTATCAACTGGAACACTTAAAGTAGCCTCTCCATATGGCCTGGGTTTCTTCACACTACCATAGCTCAGTTCTAAGAATAGTGTCCCAAGCCTGAGAGCTAGGAAAAAGCTGTATCACC
The DNA here is from genome assembly GCA_935064755.1 of Tragelaphus eurycerus. Lineage (NCBI taxonomy): Eukaryota > Metazoa > Chordata > Mammalia > Artiodactyla > Bovidae > Tragelaphus > Tragelaphus eurycerus. The sequence goes on along the minus strand of CAKXYN010000006.1, from coordinate 17,298,764 downwards.
CTTTATGATCTGAAATTGAGTCACTTTCACCATATTCTTTTGGCAGAAAGGTTGCAAAAGTCCACCCAGGATCAACGGAGAGATACAGATGCATCTATTGATCAGAGAAGAGTAAGGTCACATGGTCAAATGCATATATGTGATGAGAACTATCGTTGCAGCCATCTTTGGAGATAATTATCTGCCACAGTAAGTTTCTTTCAATAGTGTTGACTAGATGCTGGCTGAGTTGATAAAATGTGTCTTTGTTTTCTGAATATTAATGATCAGGACCTCACTAAAACATTGTGTTAATAAGAAAGCAAAAGTCACCTTGTAATGAAAATATTACCCTATAATGAAAATATTCCCTAAAATGTATTCAAGCATCTCTTCCCTCTTAACTCTGAGAGTGTCTCTGATTATTGAAGTTGTAAATATCTACCAATACACTGCAAAACAAAAGGGTTAAATCTTACAAAAGAGGAAAGACTTCATTAAATCAACTATTTTTAGAGAATAAAAGATTTATGGAATTGGGTGTAACTGGTAAACCAGCTAACAATTGAAGAAGAAAAAAAAATCAACCAGGATGATCTTGAGTCCATGGAATTATTTAAGAGTCCAAAAGATTAAAAGGCATCAGGGAAAAAACACTGAAACTGAATATTTCTACATCTTGAGTGTTCTGTATGTCTTTAGCTTTTTTTTTTTTTTTTCTAGCTCTGAATTTTATTTGTAGCTCTTTGTTCTTTTTTTTTTAATTAAACTTTTTATTTTGTATTCAGTTCAGTTCAGTTCAGTCGCTCAGTCGTGTCCGACTCTTTGTGACCCCATGAATCACAGCACGCCAGGCCTCCCTGTCCATCACCAACCCCCGGAGTTCACTCAGACTCACATCCATCGAGTCAGTGATGCCATCCAGCCATCTCATCCTCTGTCGTCCCCTTCTCCTCCTGCCCCCAATCCCTCCCAGCATCAGAGTCTTTTTCAATGAGTCAACTCTTCGCATGACGTGGCCAAAGTACTGGAGTTTCAGCTTTAGCATCATTCCTTCCAAAGAAATCCCAGGGCTGATCTCCTTCAGAACGGACTGGTTGGATCTCCTTGAAGTCCAAGGGACTCTCAAGAGTCTTCTCCAACACCACAGTTCAAAAGCATCAATTCTTCGGCGCTCAGCCTTCTTCACAGTCCAGCTCTCACATCCATACATGACCACAGGAAAAACCATAGCCTTGACTAGAAGGACCTTTGTTGGCAAAGTAATGTCTCTGCTTTTGAATATGCTATCTAGGTTGGTCATAACTTTCCTTCCAAGGAATAAGCATCTGTTAATTTCATGGCTGCAGTCACCATCTGCAGTGATTTTGGAGCCCAGAAAAATAAAAGTCTGACACTATTTCCAGTTTCCCCATCTATTTGCCATGAAGTGATGGGACTGGATGCCATGATCTTTGTTTTCCGAATGTTGAGCTTTAAGCCAACTTTTTCACTCTCCACTTTCACTTTCATCAAGAAGCTTTTTAGTTCCTCTTCACTTTCTGCCATAAGGGTGGTGTCATCTGCATATCTGAGGTTATTGATATTTCTCCTGGCAATCTTGATTCCAGCTTGTGTTTCTTCCAGTCCAGCGTTTCTCATGATGTACTACTCTGCATAGAAGTTAAATAAGCAGAGTGACAATATATTGCCTTGATGAACTCCTTTTCCTATTTGGAACCAGTCTGTTGTTCCATGTCCAGTTCTCACTGTTGCTTCCTGACCTGCATACAAATTTCTCAAGAGGCAGGTCAGGTGGTCTGGTATTCCCATCTCTTTCAGAATTTTCCAGTTTCTTGTGATCCACACAGTCAAAGGCTTTGACATAGTCAATAAAGCAGAAATAGATGTTTTTCTGGAACTCTCTTGCTTTTTCCATGATCCAGTGGATGTTGGCAATTTGATCTCTGGTTCCTCTGCCTTTTCTAAAACCAGCTTGAACATCAGGAAGTTCACGGTTCACATATTGCTGAAGCCTGGCTTGGAGAATTTTGAGCATTACTTTCCTAGCGTGTGAGATGAGTGCAATTGTGCGGTAGTTTGAGCATTCTTTGGCATTGCCTTTCCTTGGCATTGGAATGAAAACTGACCTTTTCCAGTCCTGTGGCCACTGCTGAGTTTTCCAAATTTGCTGGCTCTTCATCAAATAGGTATCCACTACCTCCTTAGTGCAAGGCAATAACACTAAAGATTATGGGGATCATAAAGATGAAGAGACTCTTTGATGAAAGCATTGATATAGGTGTTTTCATTGAAGGTCACCATGAGGTTGACACTATCATTACCATCACTGCACTGTCAACACTCACCAGACCACCTCCACCACCACCATAATCACCTCAACCACCACCATCAGCAGCTACATAGATCTAATAGCATAAAACACATTTACCATGAAAACCAGAATTAAATAAAGAGCTTAACTCTAGAGGTACTAGGAAAATAGTATTTCTTATGCAGTTAATCCATTGGTACTTTTCTTGGTACAAGATAAGAAAGCCTTCTTCAGCAATCAATGCAAAGAAATAGAGGAAAACAACAGAATGGGAAAGACTAGAGATCTCTTCAAGAAAATCAGAGATACCAAAGGAACATTTCATGCAAAGATGGGCTTGATAAAGGACAGAAATGGTATGGACCTAATAGAAGCAGAAGATATTAAGAAGAGATGGCAAGAATACACAGAAGAACTGTACAAAAAGATCTTCACGACCCAGATAATCACAATGATGTGATCACTGACCTAGAGCCAGACATCCAGGAATGTGAAGTCAAGTGGGCCTTAGAAAGCATCACTACGAACAAAGCTAGTGGAGGTGATGGAATTTCAGTTGAGCTATTCCAAATCCTGAAAGATGATGCTGTGAAAGTGCTGCACTCAATATGCCAGCAAATTTGGAAAACTCAGCAGTGGCCACAGGACTGGAAAAGGTCAGTTTTCATTCCACTCCCAAAGAAAGGCAATGCCAAAGAATGCTCAGACTACCGCACAATTGCACTCATCTCACACGCTAGGAAAGTAATGCTCAAAATTCTCCAAGCCAGGCTTCAGCAATACGTGAACTGTGAACTTCCTGATGTTCAAGCTGGTTTTAGAAAAGGCAGAGGAACCAGAGATCAAATTGCCAACATCCGCTGGATCATGGAAAAAGCAAGAGAGTTCCAGAAAAGCATCTATTTCTGCTTTATTGACTATGTCAAAGCCTTTGACTGTGTGGATCACAAGAAACTGTGGAAAATTCTGAAAGAGATGGGAATACCAGACCACCTGACCTGCCCCTTGAGAAATCTGTATGCAGGTCAGGAAGCAACAGTGAGAACTGGACATGGAACAACAGACTGGTTCCAAATAGGAAAAGGAGTTCGTCAAGGCAATATATTGTCACCCTGCTTATTTAACTTCTATGCAGAGTACATCATGAGAAATGCTGGACTGGAAGAAACACAAGCTGGAATCAAGATTGCCAGGAGAAATATCAATAACCTCAGATATGCAGATGACACCACCCTTATGGCAGAAAGTGAAGAGGAACTAAAAAGCTTCTTGATGAAAGTGAAAGTGAAGAGTGAAAAAGTTGGCTTAAAGCTCAACATTCAGAAAACGAAGATCATGGCATCTGGTCCCATCACTTCATGGGAAATAGATGCGGAAACAGTGGAAACAGTGTCAGACTTTATTTTGGGGGGCTCCAAAATCACTGCAGATGGTGACTGCAGATGAAATTAAAAGACACTTACTCCTTGGAAGGAAAGTTATGACCAACCTAGATAGCACATTGAAAAGCAGACACGTTACTTTGCCAACAAAGGTCCATCTAGTCAGGCTATGATTTTTCCTGTGGTCATGTATGGATGTGAGAGCTGGACTGTGAAGAAAGCTGAGCACCAAAGAATTGATGCTTTTGAACTGTGGTGTTGGAGAAGACTCTTGAGAGTCCCTTGGACTGCAAGAAGATCCAACCAGTCCATTCTGAAGGAGATCAGCCCTGGGATTTCTTTGGAAGGAGTGATGCTAAAGCTGAAACTCCAGTACTTTGGTTACCTCATGGGAAGAGTTGATTCATTGGAGAAGACTCTAATGCTAGGAGGGATTGGGGACAGGAGGAGAAGGGGACGACAGAGGATGAGATGGCTGGATGGCATCACTGACTCGATGGATGTGAGTCTGAGTGAACTCCGGGAGTTGGTGATGGACAGGGAGGCCTGGCATGCTGCGATTCATGGGGTTGCAAAGAGTCGGACACGACTGAGCAACTGAGCTGATCAGATCACCTAATACCAAATGATACACACCAATATGCTGATATCTTCAGGGGAATTTTTCAGTATTTTGACATACTAAAAGGATATTTTAAGTTTGAAAGAATGAAAGGAATTACTTATTCCAACTCTCTCATTTTTCCGATGAAAAAAATAAACCTCAGAGAAGTGAAGTGACTTGTCCAAGGTGAACAAGGACAAATCAAAAAAAGAGCTTAATGGAACTTTCCTGGTGGCCCAGTGGTTAAGACCCCAAGCTTCCTTTTCAAGGGCCATGAGGTTTGATCCCTGGTGTGGGAACTAAGATCCCTCATGAACTAAGACCCCACGTGGCACACCACACAGCCAAAAAAATTAAGTAATTTAAAAATAAATAAAAACAAAATAAGAGCTCAATCCTTCTGATTCCCTTACTGTCCAGGGTCTTTTTCCCCTCCGCTCTCTCTTGCTAAATGAGAACTTCGTAAGAACTGTTAGTCCAGCCAGACAAAAAGGTATCACACCTGTTAGGTAGATAGAAACTCTCTGAAGAACAAAGGAAACAGCCAGCCCTCTCCCAGGAGTCCTCTGTTAGCTCAGTTTGTGACAGTTTATGTAAATGAGGAGCCCCTGCAAGAGAAGAGGGTTGTGAGTTTCCTAGGAATTAAGCATGATAATGCAGTGTGCCCACGAGAGAAAACAAGGCTTTGAACTTGTATACCTTTCACCCATCCAATAACAATAACAAATAAATAACAATAACAAAATTTTGCACTTTCAGCTAAGTATTGTAAAGTACTTAACAAATGTTTAACTCATAAAACCTTAGAACAACCAAGAAAGGAAAACTTTTGAAAAGAAAGAAAGCGACTCTCATCCTCATTATTCAATAGCAAAACTAAGGTCAAAAGAAATGAGTCTACACCCAGCAAAGTAACACTGCTGGCAGGACTCCTGATGTGCACAGATGTCCTGTGTTAGAATAAAGTACCAGGTGACCTAGACACAGGCTTTTGAAAAAGACAGAGGTGAACCAGGAAATCTCCTGCTCATTCTTGCAGCCCGATGAATCTATGAAGTGTTCATAAGAGGTTTGTCTCTGGATTTTTAAAGGTTCTTTCAAGAGCCTCTTTTTTTGGCACTAAAATAATTTTTTAAAGGCAGGTAATCCTTTACAAAACTTTTAGCTGATGTCTAAAATGTTTCACTTGTTTGAATAATTGGAAAGGTAGTGATTTCTAACATATTGTTAATATAGGTATTTTTACAAATATACAGTATACTATTGTATATTGTATACAGTATACCATATACAGTATACTACAGTATACTATTTTTACCAAGTTTCAGTATACTAACACATCCCCTCCTCTCCCTCTCCCACAGAGTCATCTGTGTCTCTTTTGCTGTCTCGCATACAGCAATTGTAACACCAATACAGTATACTAACACATATATATGGAATTTAGAAAGATGGTAACGATAACCCTGTAAGTGAGACAGCAAAAGAGACACAGATGTATAGAACAGTCTTTTGGACTCTGTGGGAGAGGGAGAGGGTGGGATGATTTGGGAGAATGGCATTGAAACATGTATAATATCATATAAGAAACAAATCGCCAGTCCAGGTTCGATGCAGGATACAGGAAGCTTGGGGCTGGTGCACTGGGATGACCCAGAGGGATGGTACGGGGAGGGAGGTGAGAGGGGGGTTCAGGATGGGGAGCACGTGTACACCCGTGGCGGATTCATGTTGATGTATGGCAAAACCAATACAATATTGTAAAGTAATTAGCCTCCAATTAAAATAAATAAATTTAAATTAAAAAAAAACTTTTAGTTGATGTCTAAAATGTTTCACTTGTTTGAATAATTGGAAAGGTGGTGATTTCTAACATATTGTTAATATAGGTATCTTGTTTTAATATTTATTTATTTGGCTGCACCAGGTCTTAGTTGTGGCGAATGGGATCTAGTTCCCTACCAGGAATTGAACCTAGGCCCGCTGCACTGGAAGCTCAGAGTCTTAGCCACTGGACCACAAGGGAGGTCCCAAATATAGGTATTTTAAAACAGACTATCACAATATTCTCTTTAAAAGATCCACTTGAATCTAAAATCCAAGCAACATGATGCCCACTGTCATCCACTTAAAAATATATAAACAGATTCTGTAACAGAAATTTCACAATCATTCCCCTTTCTCCATAAGCTCATATTTTTTTAAAAAAATTGTTTAATTGAAGTATGGTATGTGTGGGGATTACACTAAAGCCTTTACAGGGATTCGCTAATTCTTATGATGACCTGATGAAGTAGACAGTATATTATCTCCATTTACATCCACTAACTTTTTTTTTTTTATTAAACTAAGGTCCTCCGGTCTGTGGGCTTCCCAGGTGGTGCTAGTGGTAAAGAACCTGCCTCCCAATGCAGGAAACAAAAGATTGGGGTTCAATCCCTGGGTCAGGAAGATCCTCTGGAGGAGGGCGTGGCAGCCCACTCCAGTATTCTTGCCTGGAGACCCGAATGGACAGAGGAGTCTGGCGGGTTACAGTTCAAAGGGTTGCAAAGAATCAAACACAACTGAAGCGACTTGGCATGCACTATGGTCTTTATTGTTTGCAACTGGAAGTGGAAAAGGAGGGGATACAACACCTCTGTCTCCCGCAATGAATGGCTCCATACACCCAGTCACTGCCCTCGAAAAGTTAGGTCCATTTTTTTACCTCATTTTGCAAATGAGAAAACTGACACTTAAAAAGCTTACAATGCCTTGTGCAGTGTCTCAAGAAATTCTGTCCAAGAGTTCTGCCCAATGTCATAAGCAGTTCAATATCCAACAGCTCTGCTGTTAGGAAGCAGCCGAGCAAGGATTCTTGGTAGTTCTAGAATCTACTCTCATGACCATTAATGTACATTCAGGCCTTGAAAGTCTGTTGATTCCATCTCCCAAATAGCTCAGGTTGACCCTGGCTCAGGCAGTCATCACCTCCCCTCTGGGGCTCTTCCATAGCCAGAATGATTTTTCTGAAGTGCCTCTGTGAGCACATCACTCCCTTGTTACCTCTTAGCAGATTTTCCAATGCCTGGCCTCTTCAGGCAGGCAGTTAAGCTTCCTGGATCTCCTCTGGGAATGGCTGATGCTGTCCCAGTCATCCTGAGAGCCTCTCAACACTTCAGACTACAGGCCTTGGCCCATGTGTTTCTCTTGCTTAGATTACTCTTCTCTTACTCCTCCCATGTCACCCTCTTCACCTGGCTAACTCTTACTCATTCTAGATGTCTCTGCTCAGAGGTCATTTTTTTAAATTTACACTTTAAAAAATTATTCATTTAGGCTGTGCATGGGTTTTCTCTAGTTGCACAAGCAGATGTTGTTCTTCATTGTGGTGCAAGGGCTTCTCATTGCGGTAGCCTCTCTTGTTGCAGAGCAATCTTTCCAGACCAGGGATCGAACCATGCCTTGGTGGGCAGATTCTTATCCATTGTATCATCAGGGAAGTCCCAAGAGGTCATATTTTTCTAATTGCTTTCCTTTGCCGTGTAAGTAGAGTTGATGCTCCTCCAGTGAACAACCACAGTTCACTGTACTTTGGTTATTTTAAACCTCTCCACTATATTAAGAGGAAGGGCCTATTTGGGTCACTATCACATCCTCAAAGCTTAGCATGGTCCATTATAAAAGCCATACCTGATCCATTATTATCCCTTGAAAAAGACTAAATAAATGAATGAATATTGGTGCCACTATTAAGTAGCTATTTGAATGATTACTTTCATTCATTAAGCTTCCATTTTGAAATCTGTAAAATGGGGACAACAAATATAGGCAAAGCACATATTGTTGATTTCTTTTTTCTGCCTCAAATCCTAAGAAAAGGGAAAAGTTAAAGTGTTAGTCACTCAGTTGTGTCTGACTTTTTTGCTACCCTATGGACTGTAGTCCACCAGGCTCCATGGAATTTTCCAGGTAAGAGTACTGGAGTGGGTTGCCATTTCCTTCTCCAGATCTCCAGGGGATCTTCCCAACCCAGGGATTGAATCTGGGTCTCTTGCATTGGCAGAGACTTTTACTGCCTTAGGCAGATTCTTTACTGCCTAAGCTACCAGGAAAATCCTAAGAAACAACTCCTCAAATTAAATTAAGTTATATTAAATCGGAGCAATAATCAAGAAGCTTAAATGACATAATATATATGAAAGTTTCTAGTACTTCTGGAAGCAGTACATAAAATTGTTAAAAATAATTAACTCTGGGAAGGAGAATCACAGACTGGGGGCCAAGAAGAGAGAGCCTAATTTCAGTATCCTCTTCAGAACCCTTGGACATGTACTATTCAAAATAACAAGTAAATTTAAAAGGGGAAATGTTCCTGGCACACATTAGGCATTCAGCAAAGGTGAGTTTCCCTCATAGGTGACGAGACCAATACCACTGGTTCACACCAGCACCAGGACTGACACAAGACTACAAGTCTTTGTAGTTTCTCCATTAGGCAGGCTGCTGCTGCTGCTGCTGCTGTTTAAGCACTAAGTCATGTCTGACTCTTTGCGACCCCATTGATTGTAGCAGGATAGTTTTAGACAAAATGGCGGCCCAACGAGTAACACCCTCAGCTGACTCCTGTTTCCTGTGCTTATCATGGGTGTATCTGTATCAGAAGGTGATTTGCTGGGCTGTCTATCATATAATTGTGTATATGTGTACTGTCGAAGGGACAAGTTTGCCTTTGATCTTATTATTTATCAAAAAGAATAAACACATTTCCTCTTGGCACATCTGGAATGTGCCCTACATTCAAGATGAACACTTCACAAATAATACAAGTGTCTTATAAACACTGTCTGTTGTCTATTTGGGTGTGGGCATGACAGGCTGGTTCAAAGCTGGACTTCTGAGAAAAATTATAAAAACCTTGCTTTTAACTGTGCTTCCATTTTTAATAACTTTGTGATCTTAGGTAAGTTACTCAACCTCTCAGACACTTTTTTCATGCAAAATGGCTGTAATAATCAGATCAGATCAGATCAGATCAGTCGCTCAGTCGTGTCCGACTCTTTGCAACCCCATGAACCGCAGCACGCCAGGCCTCCCTGTCCATCACCAGCTCCCGGAGGTCACTCAGACTCGCATCCATCGAGTCAGTGATGCCATCCAGCCATCTCATCCTCTGTCGTCCCCTTCTCCTCCTGCCCTCAATCCCTTCCAGCATCAGAGTCTTCTCCAATGAGTCAACTCTTCGCATGAGGTGGCCAAAATACTGGAGTTTCAGCCTTAGCATCATTCCTTCCAAAGAAATTCCAGGATTGATCTCCTTCAGAATGGACTGGTTGGATCTTCTTGCAGTCCAAGGGACTCTCAAGAGTCTTCTCCAACACCACAGTTCAAAAGCATCAATTCTTCGGCGTTCAGCCTTCCTCACAGTCCAGCTCTCACATCCATACATGACCACAGGAAAGACCATAGCCTTGACTAGGCGAACCTTTGTTGGTAAAGTAATGTCTCTGCTTTTGAATATGCTATCTAGGTTGGTCATAACTTTCCTTCCAAGGAGTAAGTGTCTTTTAATTTCATGGCTGCAGTCACCATCTGCAGTGATTTTGGAGCCCAGAAAAACAAAGTCTGACACTGTTTCCACTGTTTCCCCATCTATTTCCCATGCAGTGATGGGACCAGATGCCATGATCTTCGTTTTCTGAATGTTGAGCTTTAAGCCAACCCTTTCACTCTCCACTTTCACTTTCATCAAGAGGCTTTTTAGCCCCTCTTCACTTTCTGCCATAAGAGTGGTGTCATCTGCATATCTGAGGTTATTGATATTTCTCCCGGCAATCTTGATTCCAACTTGTGTTTCTTCCAGTCCAGCATTTCTCATGATGTACTCTGCATATAAGTTAAATAAACATGGTGACAATATGCAGCCTTGACGTACTCCTTTTCCTATTTGGAACCAGTCTGTTGTTCCATGACCAGTTCTAACTGTTGCTTCCTGACCTGCATACAGATTTCTTAAGAGGCAGATCAGGTGGTCTGGTATTCCCATCTCTTTAAGAATTTTCCATAGTTTCTTGTGATCCACACAGTCAAAGGCTTTGGCATAGTCAATAAAGCAGAAATAGATGTTTTTCTGGAACTCTCTTGCTTTTTCCATGATCCAGCTGTAAAGAGCAATATTGCATAGGAACCTGGAATGTCAGGTCCATGAATCAAGGCAAATTGGAAGTGGTCAAACAAGAGATGGCAAGAGTGAATGTCGACATTCTAGGAATTAGCGAACTAAAATGGACTGGAATGGGTGAATTTAACTCGGATGATCATTATATCTACTACTGTGGGCAGGAATCCCTCAGAAGAAATGGAGTAGCCATCATGGTCAACAAAAGAGTCCGAAATGCGGTACTTGGATGCAATCTCAAAAATGACAGAATGATCTCTGTTCGTATCCAAGGCAAACCATTCAATGTCACAGTAATCCAAGTCTATGCCCCAACCAGTAACGCCGAAGAAGCTGAAGTTGAAAGGTTCTATGAAGACCTACAAGACCTTTTAGAACTAACACCCAAAAAAGATGTCCTTTTCATTATAGGGGACTGGAATGCAAAAGTAGGAAGTCAAGAAACACCTGGAGTAATAGGCAAATTTGGCCTTGGAATACGGAATGAAGCAGGGCAAAGACTAATAGAGTTTTGCCAAGAAAATGCACTGGTCATAGCAAATACCCTCTTCCAACAACACAAGAGAAGACTCTATACATGGACATCACCAGATGGTCAACACCGAAATCAGATCGATTATATTCTTTGCAGCCAAAGATGGAGAAGCTCTATACAATCAGCAAAAACAAGACCAGGAGCTGACTGTGGCTCGGACCATGAACTCCTTATTGCCAAATTCAGACTGAAATTGAAGAAAGTAGGGAAAACTACTAGACCATTCAGGTATGACCTAAATCAAATCCCTTATGATTATACAGTGGAAGTGAGAAATAGATTTAAGGGCCTAGATCTGATAGATAGAGTGCCTGATGAACTATGGCTGTAATAATACCACAGATTAAATGAGATTATGTTTATAAAGCATCCAAAAAATAGTAGGCACTAAGTAATATAAATTATTATGATTGTTTTAAAAAATTTTATTTATTATTATTTTAAATTTTATTTGTCTGCATTAGGTCTTAGTTGCAACATGTGGGATCTAATTCCCTGACCAGGGATCAAACCTGGGCCCCCTGAATTGGAAGTGCAGAGTCTTAGCCAATGGACCACCAGGGAAGTCCCTACTGTGATTCTTTGATCTTTAAAAGCAGCTTTGGTCAACTTTGCTTTGGCAAACTGGAAAAAAAAATGGTATTAGATACATTCTGATTGACAAATAAAATAACAAGCCAGGTTAGTCTTCCTTTAACTAAGGAGGCCAAAAATCAGTTTAAGAAACTTAAGCTTTGATTATGGCTTATCAGGCAGGCCATGGCATTTCTGAGATTGCAAGGGCTCTGTTGATTCTGTTTTCTCATGAAACTGGTCACATGTCACCCAGTCTACCATTCAAGGTAGTGCCAGAATTGCCTCCCAGGAAGTCAGCTCTGCTAGGAGGATATCAGTTGTAGGAATCCTCACTCCAGCACATTACATTTACCGTGGACCTAAATCCTCACTCATCCTATTGCTCATCTTGTTACTCCCCCTGACTCCACCCCACCCTAAGTGATATTACCCTAGACCTCACTCTAGAGAAAGGAGGCAGAATAGACTTCCACCAAAATAAATAAGGCTTCCCAGGTGGCAGTAGAGGTAAAGAACTCACCTGCCAATGCAGGAAATGCAACAGATACAGGTTTGATCCCTGGGTCAGGAAGATCCCCTGAAGATGGAAATGGCAACCCACTCCAGTATTCTTGCCTGGAGAATCCCAAGCTCAGGGTTGCAAAGAGCTGGACACAACTGAAGTGACTTGGCACAAAATAGATATTGAATGGAAAAGTTTTCTCACTATAGAGGTTTCAATCACTCAGAGATTTTTGTCTTTGAGTTGCCAGGGTGTGAGCTGAAATGAGTGGATTTAGGGACTTGGGTTTGGAAGCCTCTGGTCTTATGAAGGAGTCTGTCACAAAGCGGGAGCCTGGATTTCAGAGCCCAGCTGGGACACACATGTTATTTGCATCTATAACCACATGAAAGGTGATGAACAACTCAAGTGAGTTTTGCCAACAAATAGAAACATTTACCACGCAGCAGTTATAACTGCCAAAATATTAAGAAAAAGTTAGAAATTAATGAGTACATTCACAAGACTATTCTAGATTAGTTGATCTCATCAGAATTCTTTGACTTGGAATTCTGGCCCAGGAAATCTGGATTTTTAGAACACATCATTACATTAAGAATATCTTTTTTAAAACAATACTGATGAAAGAAAGCTGATTGAACAAATGCATTCCCCCTCATTAAAACAGATATAAAGGGATTTTTAAAAATTAAAAAGAGGAGGAAATCACTATAGCAACAAAATGTTAAAAGCTGAAAGATAAGAGAATTGGCTTCTGAGTCAGCAAATTGAGAAAGCTAAATCCTAAACCAGTAGAGAAGAAAACCAAGAAGCAATTCAATTCCCAGGATCAGCCCACCCCAAACTCTCTTTCTCAAATGCAACTTAGTCAACTGCCTCTCTTCAAAAACAGAAGAAGACTTGAGGTTTTCCCCTGCAGAGAATAAAGGTCTCTAAGCCAGAATTAAGGGCAGTCGGCATAATTAAGATTGGAATATACTATACTGAAAGCACAGACATTGGGAAAAAAGTTTGCATAATGAAGTGTAATAATTCCCCAGTTCATATTCAACTCCCAGAACTCTGGCAGCAAAGTATAGCTAAGCTGCTTAAGCAAGAAAGTAGATGTTTCCTCCCTGAAAAACTTAGAGCAAGAAAAAGGACCTAAGGGCAATGACATTTTCCCTTACATAAATGGCTCCAGCAGAATCCTCTAGAATAAAAGCTGAATTTGACAAGATTTATCCATGGTACAATTTCCCATTAGCTTTACAGTATGAGTGAAGGGTAAGGATTATCAGATATCTGAAGAAAGCAAGCCTCTACCAAAGAATATGGAGTCACAACACACAAAGTGAAAAAAAATCACCTAGAGAGGAAACAGACTTCAGAGAAATAAGGGCTCCTCCTACCTAAAAGCTATTAGCATTTTTAGAGAAATAATCACCATGGTGTGATCACTCACCTAGACCCAGACATCCTGGAATGTGAAGTCAAGTGGGTCTTAGAAAGCATCACTATGAACAAAGCCAGTGGAGGTGATGAAATTCCAATTGAGGCTATTTCAAATCCTGAAAGATGATGCTGTGAAAGTGCTGCACTCAATATGCCAGCAAATTTGGAAAACTCAGCAGTGGCCACAGGACTGGAAAAGGTCAGTTTTCATTCCAATCCCAAAGAAAGGCAATGCCAAAGAATGCTCAAACTACCACACAATTGCACTCATCTCACACGCTAATAAAGTCATGCTTAAAATTCTCCAAGCCAGGCTTCAGCAATACGTGAACCGTGAACTTCCTGATGTTCAAGCTGGTTTTAGAAAAGGCAGAGGAACCAGAGATCAAATTGCCAACATCCGCTGGACCATGGAAAAAGCAAGAGAGTTCCAGAAAAACATCTATTTCTGCTTTCTTGACTATGTCAAACCCTTTGACTGTGTGGATCACAAGAAACTGTGGAAAATTCTGAAAGAGATGGGAATACCAGACCACCTGACCTGCCTATTGAGAAATCTGTATGCAGGTCAGGAAGCAATAGTTAGAACTGGACATGGAACGACAGACTGGTTCCAAATAGGAAAAGGAGTACGTCAAGGCTGTATATTGTCACCCTGCTTATTTACCTTATATGCAGAGTACATCATGAGAAACGCTGGGCTGGAAGAAGCACAAGCTGGAATCAAGATTGCTGGGAGAAATATAAATAACCTCAGATATGCAGATGACACCACCCTTATGGCAGAAAGTGAAGAGGAACTAAAAAGCTTCTTGATGAAAGTGAAAGTGGAGAGTGAAAGGGTTGGCTTAAAGCTCAACATTCAGAAAACGAAGATCATGGCATCTGGTCCCATCACTTCTTGGGAAATAGATGGGGAAAGAGTAGAAATAGTGTCAGACTTTATTTTTTGGGGCTCCAAAATCACTGCAGATGGTGAGTGCAGCCATGAAATTAAAAGACGCTTACTCCTTGGAAGGAAAGTTATGACCAACCTAGATAGCATATTGAAAAGCAGACACGTTACTTTGCCAACAAAGGTCCATCTAGTCAAGGCTATGGTTTTTCCAGTGGTCATGTATGGATGTGAGAGTTGGACTGTGAAGAAGGCTGAGCACCAAAGAATTAATGCTTTTGAACTGTGGTGTTGGAGAAGACTCTTGAGAGTCCCTTGGACTGCAAGGAGATCCAACCAGTCCATTCTGAAGAAGGTCAGCCCTAGGTGTTCATTGGAAGGACTGATGCTGAAGCTGAAACTCCAATACTTTGGCCACCTCATGTGAAGAGTTGACTCATTGGAAAAGACTCTGATGCTGGGGGGGATTGGGGGCAGGAGAAGAAGGGGACAACAGAGAATGAGATGGCTGGATGGCATCACTGACTCGATAGACATGAGTTTGGGTAAACTCTGGGAGTTGGTGATGGACAGGGAGGCCTGGTGTGCTGTGATTCATGGGGTCGCAAAGAGTTGGACATGACTGAGTGACTGAACTGAACTGAACTTAGAGAAATAAAAAGAATTATATAGATATGATGCTTAAAAAGAGAGAAAAGAATCTTATGAGAACAAAAAAGAACTCCTGGTGTTCCACGGTTAAGAATCCGCCTTCCAATGCAGGGGACCCCAGTTTGATCCCTGGTCAAGGAGCTGGGATCCCACATGCCATGGAGCAACTAAGCCTGTGCACCACAACTAGACAAAGCCAGAGCACGGCAATGAAACTCTGTGCAGCCAAAAAAAAGGGGGGCTGGAGCGGAGAACTGGAAATTTAAAATATGATCACAGACTTAAAAAATTAACAGGACAGAAAGTCTAAGGTGATAAAGTTGAAGAACTCCAAGCCAAAAGACAAAGAAAAGGATAATAGGAAAGAAAACAGAAGACAATCAGAGGATTTTTTGGAAGGTCCAGTATTCTAATGAGTAGGCATTCCAGAGAGAAGAGAATTAGGAATGGGGAGGAACTCACAATACATCAACAATTCACAAAGTTTTCCAAAACCAAGGAACACAAGCTGCCAGATTGATAGGGTCCAACAAATACCTGGTATAAAGGTTGAAGAGACCAGCACCAAAACACATCACTGAGAAACTGAAGAATCCTAGAAACAGGAGATGGAGAAGGCAATGGCAACCCACTCCAGTACTCTTGCCTGGAAAATCCCACGGACGGAGGAGCCTGGTAGGCTGCTGTCCATGGGGTCGCTAAGAGTCAGACGCAACTGAGCAACTTCATTTTCACTTTCACTTTTCACTTTCATGCATTGGAGAAGGAAATGGCAACCCACTCCAGTGTTCTTGCCTGGAGAATCCCAATGGACGGCGGAGCCTGGTGGGCTGCCATCTATGGGGTCGCACAGAGCTGGACACAACTGAAGCGACTTAGCAGCAGCAGAAACAGGAAAAAATCCAACCAGGTTTTACAAGGAAAAAGCGTATCATACAAGGCATCATACAAAAAAAAACAGGAGTCCAAAGACTGGAAGACAGTATGAGATGGTAATTATTAATCCTCACAAGAGACAGAATACCATTTTGGTTTCTACAAATTAAAGTGAAACAGTAAAAACTCTAAGGAAATGCTTGCAGAAGAAATCCTTATTCCAAAACATACATCTGTAGGACAGGGAAATGGAAGCAAGCATTTAATGTTTTTTTGTTTTTAAGATTTATTTCTTTAGTTTTTTTTTTTTTTACTGTCCTGGGTCTTTGTTGCTTCCCACGGGCTTTCTCTAGTTGCAGTGAGTGGGGGCTACTCTTTGTAGCGGTGTGTGGGCTTCTCATTGCAGTGGCTTCTCTTTCTGTGAAGCACAGGCTCCAGGTGCCCCGGCTTCAGTAGTTGTGGCACACGGGCTTAGTTGCTCTGAGGCACGTAGGATCTTCCTGAACCAGGGATGAAACCAGTGTCCTTTGTATTGCAAGGCAGGGTCTTCATGACTGGATCACCAGGGAAGCCCAAGTGCTCAATGTTTTAGAGTTGAATTGAGAAATAGATTATAGCAGGGATTTCTTCTTAATCCTTGGATTTCAACAAAGCTACAATCATAATGGCTAACCCAGGCCATACACCTCATTGAACACTTCCAACACACATTAACTTGTGTCTTCTTCATGACAATCCAAATAGGCAGAAATTACTAAGAGAATGTTAAGTAAGTAATTTACAAGGTCACATAAAGTTGATAGAGAGGAGAATCCAAACTCTAAAACCCATTCTTTTAACTGCATACCATGCAGCCTTGGTACATAGTGTTCATATTTAAATATTTTAATCACAGTTCATATTTAAATATTTCAATCACTGACTTTTGACTTCTTAGAGACAGCAAAAATATGTACACAAGAACTCTATTTTATATCCTTATATTGTGAGAGAGGGTGAGGAAAGAGGGAGCTTAAAGTTATTAAAATAAAATATGAGTTCATGATTTTTCAGAAAAGAATACCTTGGTTAGCTGGCAGGATTTCTAGGAAAACTTTGAAGAAAAGGAGAGCCTCAAAGACAAGGATCCAAAGAGAGTAGTGATATTTTCGTTTTAGCTGGCCTACCACTCAGTAACTCAGGGACACCAATGCCCAAACCAACAAGAGAGTTTTGTCCGAGGCTTTTATAAGTCCGCCTGGCAGCCATTTTTATGTACACAAGCCCCCCCATCCTGAATTTTCCATATTAATGTGTTTCCATTGTTCTCAGTTGGGCTACAGTAACTTTAGCCCTTTTCCAGATGTTTCCTGACATCAGCATCCAAGATGTGCTGGCCAGCTGTCTTTAAAATTGCGGGAATTCTGTGTTGTGTGCATTAGTTATGCAAATGGAAAAGTAAGGACAAGGAGCCAATGTAGAGGATAAAAAAGAACCAGGGGAGGGATTGGATCAGGGCTTTACTGGCATGTGTGAGTAGGTAGAAAGCCAAACCAGCAAGCTGGCTTTGATCAAAACCCCCAGCAGCATTCCCCACCTTGGCCCATGCAGAGAGGTCAGTGTCCTCAGTTCCCAGGTCAGCCCAGGGTTTTTGGAACCTTCCTCACTGTTTTGGTGACTTAACAGGGACACACTAAATACACACAGATCTATCCACCCTCTAAACGGTTTCTTCTTTGTTCTACTTTGTCAACAGAAAAATAGCTGGCTAGACCAGCGAACAAAGTGTAGTCCTTAGTCAGTCAATTTTTTAAAAAGGGAGGTGGTGGTGCTAGGCAGGCAAATGAGTTTAGAAAAACCAGGTTAAACAAAGTTAAGCAATTCCCTTTCCCAAAGTACTCTCGGGATCTCTGAAATGTTCATGCGCACCTTGAATATTGAAGGAAATGGTATCTCAAAGGACTAGAACTCACCTGAGGAAATCTGGACAAGAGACTTCTCAGCCCCAGTCACCCTCTGAAACCTCAAATTCAAATTCGCCATCAATGGAACAACTTTCCATATTCTAAACCTCACACATCCATTCCTGAACCCATTGCCTTTTCTACCTGCTCAGCCTCCCCTTCCTGGTATAAGGCAGTGCCATCGCCATCCTCCTAAATGAGAATGATAGCAGTCGTCTTCCACGTTCCCTTTGTCCTCCTCTCCATCTTCCCCTATCTAATCTAAATTTGTAGTAAAGGACTACTGTTTTGTCTTCCTAGAATCTCCATGGTACAGATCACCAACCTCAGACCTGCACGCCTAGCTACAGATTGGGCATTTCTATTTGGGCCACTGAAGAGCACTTACCTGGGCTTGTCAATGTCTGCGATCATGTGTTCCTATCCAACAGGCATCCTTTCCCAACCCTCTGTCACCCTCAGTGGTATAGAATCAGAATTACTATGTTCTCAAAGAGGCTGGTGGACATTTTCTTGTTTTGTTTTTTTTTCATTAAAAATTTTTATTTATTTGGCTGCACTGGGTCTTAGTTGCCGCACTCAAACTCGTAGTTGTACCAAGTGGGATCTAGTTCCTTGACTTGAATCCCGGGTCCCTTGCATTGGGAGCTCAGAGTCTTGGCCACTGGACCAACAAGGAAGTCTCTGTCTGTTTTGTTTTCAATTTTTGTAAAATATACGTAGCATAACATTTGCCCTCTTATTCAGTTTTAAGTGAGTCCATTCACATTGTTGCACACCCAATCTCCAAAACTCTTTTTTCTGTTGCAAAGCTGAAATTCTATAGTCATTATACAGCTCTCCATTTCACTCTCCCCCCAGCCCCTTCTGCTTTCTACAATCACCATGCTACTTTCTAAGAGTTTGATGACTCTAAGTACCTCACATAAGTAGGATCATACAATATCTTTTTTGTGACTAGCTTATTTCACTTTAGCATACTGTTTTTAAGGTTCATCTATGTTATGGCATGTGTCAGACCCCACTGTATGCATATACATTTTATCTATTCATCTATCAATGGACACTTGGGTTAATTCCACCTTTTGGCTATTATGAATAATGCTACTAGGAACACGGGGTACAAATATCCTTTTGAGACTTTGCTTTCAATTCTTGTGGATATATACTCAGAAGTAGAATTGCTGGATTATAGGGTAAATTTATTTTTAACAGATTTTACCCTAGGGTAGATTACTTAACATCTGTGCTTTGGTTTCCTCATCTGTAAATTAGGTTTAATTATACACTTACAGGGTCATTGTGAAGATTCAGTGAATTTATATCCACAAAACACTTATAAAATATTGCCATTATCCCTTTTAACACAGGAAGAAATTGAGGCAATAACAAGTTAAGTAACTTGCCCAAGTTCACATACTTCGAAAAGAGCTTTGCGCTGCTGCTGCTGCTAAGTCGTTTCAGTCGTGTCCGATTCTGTGTGACCCCATAGACGGCAGGCCACCAGGCTCCCCCGTCCCTGAGATTCTCCAGGCAAGAACACTGGAGTGGGTTGCCATTTCCTTCTGAAATGCATGAAAGTAAAAAGTGAAAGTGAAGTCAACATTGCCTTCTCTGAGAAAAGAGCAGAGCCAGGATATAAATTCAGGTTCATAAACAGTCTGTCCTCTTTATCACCATGCCAGAGTAATTTCACTTCCCAGCTTTGATGAACTCCAGTCAAGATGATTAAGTTTTGATTCAATTACATGGACACAGTTTGGGAGGGAGATGGGGGAGGGGAAAGGGAAGAAGTTTTACAGACTTGGGGGGTACCAAACAGAATCTTGATATAATAGTCAAAAGTACATGGGTTCAGTTCACTTCATTTCAGTCTCTCAGTTGTGTCTGACTCTTTGCGACCCGGTGAATCGCAGCACGCCAGGCCTCTCTGTCCATCACCAACTCCTGGAGTTCACCCAAACCCATGTCCATTGAGTCGGTGATGCCATCCAACAATCTCATCCTCTGTCATCCCCTTCTCCTCCTGCCCCCAATCCCTCCCAGCATCAGAGTCTTTTTCAATGAGTCAACTCTTCGCATGAGGTGGCCAAAGTATTGGAGTTTCAGCTTTAGCATCAGTCCTCCAATTAATATCCAGGACTGATCTCCTTTAGAATGGACTGGTTGGATCTCCCTGCAGTCCAAGGGACTCTCAAGAGTCTTCTCCAACACCACATTTCAAAAGCATCAATTCTTCGGCGCTCAGCTTTCTTCACAGTCCAACTCTCACATCCATACATGACCACTGGAAAAACCATAGCCTTGACTAGACGGACCTTTGGTGGCAAAGTAATGTCTCTGCTTTTCAATATGCTATCTAGGTTGGTCATAACTTTCCTTCCAAGGTGTAAGTGTCTTTTAATTTCATGAGTGTAATCACCATCTGCAGTGATTTTGGAGCCCCCAAAACTAAAGTCTGACACTGTTTCCACTGTTTCTCCATCTATTTCCCATGAAGTGATGGGACCAGATGCCATGACTGAAATAATCCTTTTACTATTATTAGCACAATGTCAGAAAAGATAGAAACCAAGTAGATTCATTTCTGTGTTATTTTTGAGTTGCCAAGTGTCAGCAGCTTCTAGAGTGTATGTTGGTGAGTTGGAGTGAGGCTACAAGAGTACATGTGTGTTTCTGGGAAGTAGGGGTGGGCATTTTTGAATCCTGACTCCCATCACCTCATCAGCCATTTGACATTCACTAGGAAGATTTTTCTCTTTCCCTTCTCTTCTTAGGGGCTTATGTGAAGATCACTTTTACAGGAAATAACTGCTCAAGATGGAGAAGGATGTGTAACATCTTTCCGCTAAGTCACTTCAGTCGTGTCCGACTCTGTGCGATCCCATAGACGGCAGCCCACTAGGCTCCGTCCCTGGGATTCTCCAGGCAAGAATACTGGAGTGGGTTGCCATTTCCTTCTCCAATGCATGAAAGTGAAAAGTGAAAGTGAAATCGCTCAGTTGTGTCCGACTCTTAGCGACCTCATGGACTGGAGCCTACCAGGCTCCTCTGTCCATGGGATTTTCTAGGCAAAAGTAACATCTTTAATCAGTAACATATCACAACTAAATCACACCTTTAAGCTTAGTACTTATATTTCTTTATGTCAGTATTTCCAACAACCGTGGAAATAGCTAACAAGTTTACCAGCAATCCTGCTTATCACCTGGAGAACTTACACAAAAAAGATAAGTGACCTATTCAGAGAGCTTAGGATTTACACTCTGGGCTGTCAGAAAGATGAGCTCATGGATAAATTTGGTGGTGTGGTCATCCTGAATGAAAGTGGTTCAGCCCAGCCAGATGCTTCACCGAGTATCACAAAAGTCTATGCAGTCGCACCCCAGAGAGCTATAACACGTGTGAATGTGTGTTGTGAGAGAGGGACACTAGAACTCATTATCCTATTTTATAGAGACAAATCTACCTCTGCTCCAAGGCACACCCAGCCTAACCACTAGTTTCCATCCTTCGCAGACATCTCCCCTCAACCTTCATCCCTGGGCTTCCATCCAGTCACCCTCCTGACCCTACTTTTTGCCCATGGCCAACCATGGGCCAACTCTCATAGTCCTTGTGGTTTTCACCACACCTACCCTCTCAGCAGCATCAGTTGATTGGGCTCTTTTTAAAATATTTCTTTTTACTTATTTGGCTGTGGTGGGCCTTAGTTGCAGCATGTGGCATCTTTAGTTGCGGCATGTGGGATCTAGTTCCCTGACCAGGGATGGAACCTGGACCCCCTGCGTTGGGAGCACAGAGTCTTAGCCACTGGACCACCAGGAAAGTCCCCTAGTCTCTCTTTCTTGAAACACTTTCTTCTCTTGCTTCTGTGACACCACATTTTATACTTACCCCTCCAGCTCTCAGTCTTCAACAGATTCTCTCCCTAGCTATCTGACCTCTTACAGATGTAAGGCCCCACGGCCCACAGGAATTTCTTCAGTACCGAGCTCACAGCCCTGCAGCACCGCTTGCTGTTCACATGCCAGGCATGTCCTCACCTCTGGGAGCTGGCACCACCTCTGCTGGGAACACTCTTCCCCTGGGAATCCATAGTGCTTACTTCCTCACTTCTTTGAAATCTTAAGGTTCACCATCTCAGGAATGCCTTCCTGACCTCCCTATTTAAGACCATTAGCCAGTTACACCCCCTCACAATCCTAATTCTCCTCTTTCTTCTCTCTCAGAAGAAACCTTCATTTAGTAACCTTCTAGGATAGGAAATAGATGGGGAAACAGTGGAAACAGTGTCAGACTTTATTTTGGGGGGCTCCAAAATCACTGCGGATGGTGACTGCAGCCATGAAATTAAAAGACACTTACTTCTTGGAAGGAAAGTTATGACCAACCTAGACAGCATATTGAAAAACAGAGACATTACTTTGCCAACAAATGTCCATCTAGTCAAGGCTATGGTTTTTCCAGTGGTCAGGTATGGATGTGAGAGTTGGACTGTGAGAAAGCTGAGTGCCGAAGAATTGATGCTTTTGAACTGTGGTGTTGGAGAAGACTCTTGAGAGTCCCTTGGACTGCAAGGAGATCCAACCAGTCCATCCTAAAGGAGATCAGCCCTGGGTGTTGATTGGAAGGACTGAGGCTAAAGCTGAAACTCCAATACTTTGGCCACCTCATGCGAAGAGTTGACTCATTGGAAGAGACCCTGATGCTGGGAGGGATTGAGGGCAGGAGGAGAAGAGGATCACAGAGGGCGAGATGGCTGGATGGCATCACCAACTTGATGGACATGAGTTTGGGTGAACTCTGGGAATTGGTGATGGACAGGGAGGCCTGGTATGTTGCGATTCATGGGGTCACAAAGAGTCAGACACGACCAAGTGACTGAACTAAACTGAACTGAGGATACTATACAACCTGACTACTCTAGCATCAGTACAGAATATATCCACCCCACTTCCCTGGTGGTTCAGAAGGTAAAGAGTCTGTGGGCAGTGTGGAAGGCCCTGGTTTGATCTCCAGGTTGGGAAGATTCCCTAGAGAAGGGAATGCCTACTCACCCCAGCATTCTTGCCTGGAGACCCCCACGGACAGAGGAGCCTGGCGGGCTACAGTCCATGGGGTCTCAAAGAGTCAGACACTATTGAGCAACTAATGAATACGTTATAGGCACTCAACATATATTTTTAAAATAAATGATTTAGTCTCCATGCCAACAACTGTCACATTATATCTCCAGCTCTACTCCCTCTTCTGAGCTTCAAAACTATATGTTGAACTGACTGTTTGGCATTTGCATTTGGGTATTTGAAAGGAATCTCAAAATTAGTGTGACAAAAATGAACTGGTGAAATGCCTTTTCAGCAATGGCAATACTGTACTCCAAGTTGCAGAGGCCAGAATCCTGGGAATCACGGTTGATTCTGTTGCAGTGCAAAGGAAAAAAGAAGAATGCTTTTTTATTTTCCCTTTTCTGAGGACCACAAGCAGGCCTGAAATTTCCTAGTTTTTTTTTTTTACTTTAACTGCCCCTAATTCTGCATGTCTGTAACTAAGTTTGCCTTTCTGTTCCCTAAGTCTGCAGGAGCTACATTTACACCTATTATCCTTCGACTCTATGCTAAATACATCTTGTAACACACAGGTAAGTATGTTACCCTTAAAACATTTTCTTCTCCTTATAGTTATTTTTTACATATCAGAAAGAAGGCCTCAGAATGGCCAGACTCAGTTACTGGGTTACTGACGCTAGCTTATGACTGTTTTTGAAGCGGTGCAAGAGGAAAAATACAAGATCCTAACACATTTGTTCCTCATCACTGACTGCTGACTGTAAGTTCCCATCAACCCCCTAGGCTCTTTATGGACAGTTCTTGAGGCATAAGCCTACTCTGTTCCCCTCTCCACTGGCTGAGAATTAAAGCCACTTTTCTATTACCTCCAAACTCTGTCTCCGTATTTTTTATTTGACTTCAGCTGGCTGAAAAAGCCAAGATTTTGGCCAGCAACAATTTCTCCCCTTTCCTGCTGCTTTGTATCCAGTCCATCACCAAGTCACATCCATTCTTCTTCTACACCATATTCTCAAAGGTCTGCTGCTCACCTTCTCCACCGCTGAGACACGGCTGATGAGGTCTGAGCCACGTGAAGATCTGAGAGAGGAGCTTCTAGGGCATCAGTTCAGTTCAGTCGCTCAGTCGTGTCCGACTCTTTGAGACCCCATGAATTGTGGCATGCCAGGCCTCCCTGTCCATCACCAACTCCCGGAGTTCACTCAGACTCACATCCATCGAGTCAGTGATGCCATCCAGCCATCTCATCCTCTGTCGTCCCCTTCTCCTCCTGCCCCCAATCCCTCCCAGCATCACAGTCTTTTCCAATGAGTCAACTCTTGGCACGAGGTGGCCAAAGTATTGGAGTTTCAGCTTTAGCATCATTCCTTCCAAAGAAATCCCAGGATTGATCTCCTTCAGAATGGACTGGTTGGATCTCCTTGCAGTCCAAGGGACTCTCAAGAGTCTTCTCCAACACCACAGTTCAAAAACATTAATTCTTTGGTGCTCAGCTTTCTTCACAGTCCAACTCTCACATCCATACGTGACCACTGGAAAAACCATAGCCTTGACTGAACGGACCTTTGTTGGCAAAGTAACGTGTCTGCTTTTCAATATGCTATCTAGGTTGGTCATAACTTTCCTTCCAAGGAGTAAGCGTCTTTTAATTTCATGGCTGCAGTCACCATCTGCAGTGATTTTGGAGCCCAAGAAAATAAAGTCTGACACTGTTTCCACTGTTTCCCCATCTATTTCCCATGAAGTGATGGAACCGGATGCCATGATCTTCGTTTTCTGAATGTTGAGCTTTAAGTCAAACTTTTCACTCTCCACTTTCACTTTCATCAAGAGGCTTTTTAGTTCCTCTTCACTTTCTGCCATAAGGGTGGTGTCATCTGCATATCTGAGGTTACTGATATTTCTCCCGGCAATCTTGATCCCAGCTTGTGCTTCTTCCAGCCCACAGTTTCTCATGATGTACTCTGCATATAAGTTAAATAAGCAAGGTGACAATATACAGCCTTGACGCACTCCTTTTCCTATTTGGAACCAGTTTGTTGTTCCACATCCAGTTCTCACTGTTGCTTCCTGACCTGCATACAGATTTCTCAAGAGGCAGGTCAGGTGGTCTGGTATTCCCATCTCTTTCAGAATTTTCCACAGTTTCTTGTGATCCACACATTCAAAGGCTTTGGCATAGTCAATAAAGCAGAAATAGATGTTTTTCTGGAACTCTCTTGCTTTTTCCATGGTCCAGCGGATGTTGGCAATTTGATCTCTAGGGCATCAGGTATAAGCAAATGTGTAGGCTTTATGACTAGGCTTTGCATTGAAAATGAACTTAGTCTGAAAGGAACAGAATAGGAAGGATTGAAGGGGAGAGTGATAGGAGATGAGATCAGAGAGGGATGGGGAGAGGGACATCTTGTGAAAATCCTTCTAGACTGTAATTAGATTTTGAATTTTATAGTGGAGTTTTTTAAGGAGATCTGCTTAATGCTTGAAAGAATTGCTCTGGATTGCTGATGGTAATGACTAGAGGTAGGGACATGAGTAAGGGCCTCATGTCAGTCCTCTGGGCAAGAGATGATACTGGCTAGACTTTTTTCCTAGCTGTGGCTTTCTTCATATTCTTGATGTACTATTTTCCCAATATTCTCTTGTTCCTGAATTCTTTTGAATTCACAAAACTTTCTTTGTTGTGATATGATTTCACTTCTTTACTATTCAAGGGATTTTTAGTTGTTGACAAAAGCTTGTCAGGGACTTCCCCGGTGGTCCAGTGGCTAAGACTCTACACTCCCAATGCAGGGTGCCCAGGTTCAATCCCTGGCCAAGGAACTAGACCCAACTGCAGTTAAAATCTAGCTGCAACTAAAAAATCCCACGTACCACAACTAAGACCTGTATAGCCAAAAAAATAAATAAAAATCTTGTATCGAGAGGAAAAGTAAGTGTGACCTACACAAGTAGGACAGTGTAAGTTGAAAGTGTTAGTTGCTCAGTCGTGTCCAGTTCTTTGCAACTCCATTGACTGTAGCCCACCAGGCTCCTCTGTCCATGGAATTCTTCAGGCAATAATATTGGGCTGGGTTGCCATTCCCCTATCCAGGGGATCTTCCCAGCTCAGGGATTGAACCTGTGTCTCCTGCACTGGTAGGCAGATTCTTTATCATCTGAGCCACCAGGGAAGCAAGGATTGTGTAATCCACCTTCATATTCTTGAGTCTTATGAGCAAAAAGTTTTTAGTCTACTTTCTAATTAGTCTACTTAGACCAATGCTGCTGCTGCTGCTAAGTTGCTTCAGTTGTGTCCGACTCTATGTGACTCCATAGACGGCAGCCACCAGGCTCCCCCACCCCTGGGCTTCTCCAGGCAAGAACACTGGAGTGGGTTGCCATTTCCTTCTCCAGTGCATAAAAGGGAAAAGTGAAAGTGAAGTCGCTCAGTCGTGTCCAACTCCTAGTGACCCCATGGACTGAACCTACCAGACTCCTCCGTCCATGGGATTTGCCAGGCAAGAGTACTGGAATGGGTTGCCATTGCTTTCTCCGACTTAGATCAATACCAAAAGCTAATTCCTATGGGCCAGCCACAGTTCCTGACTGTTCTCACTAATCTAAACCATAGCTGAAATGGCCAAATAATTTATTGATAGATATTGCCCGATTTACTACTATAGAGGTTGGGCAGTATTTGGAAACTCAGATGGTAAAAAATCTGCCCACCATGTGGGAGACACAGGTTCAATTCCTGGGTTGAGAAGATCCCCTGGAGAAGGGAATGTCAACCTACTCCAGTATTCTTGCCTGGAGAATTCCATGGACAGAGGAGCCTGGGGGGCTACAGTCCATGGGGTGACAAAGAGTTGGACACTGAGTAACTAACACACACACGCACACGCACACACACTCCAGGACAATATAAATGCTAACTCACTTAACGTTCAAAAGAATTCTAAGAGGTATGTATTATTATGATATTATTTGCTGAGGTAGAAACTGAGACTCAGTCAAGTCACAGTTTTTGCTCAAGGTCATGCTGTAAATAGGTGGGGGAGGGAGATGTCTGATGCCCAAGGCTACACGTTTCCCTCCACCCACACTCCTTCCCAAACAAGCCTTCAGATTTGACATTTCCTGCTGATGAGAGTGACTACCCTGATGAGCAGAGTATGTGGGTGGAGAGGAAAAATAATACTGGGAAATAGGAAGGAGGTCTGAAACTTATGACTTGGGTCAGATTAGAGTTGGGGCAATTGAAGTGCAGAATATATTTTGCCAGGTACTCAGTTGTTGTTCTGTGTCTGACTCTTTATGACCCTATGCACAGCAGCACACCAGGTTTCCCTGTTCTTCACTATCTCCTGGAGTTTGCTCAAACTCCTGTCCATTGAGTCAGTGATCCCATCCAACCATCTCATCCTCTGCTCCCCCTTCTCTTCTTGCTTTTCAATCTTTCCCACCATCAGGGTCTTTTCCAATGAGTTTGCTCTCTGCATCACATGGCCAGAGTATTGGAGCTTCAGCTGCAGCATCAGTCCTTCCAATGAATACCAGGGTTGATTTCCCTTAGGATTGATTGATTGGAGGGACTCTCAAGAGTCTTCTCCAGCACCACAGTTCAAAAACATCAATTCTTCCATGCTCAGTATTAATATATATATATAATATATTAGTTCAAAAGAATTGATGCTTTTGAACTGTGGTGTTGGAGAAGACTCTTGAGAGTCCCTTGGACTGCAAGGAGATCCAACCAGTCCATTCTGAAGGAGATCAGCCCTGGGATTTCTTTGGAAGGAATGATGCTAAAGCTGAAACTCCAGTATTTTGGCCACCTCATGTGAAGAGTTGACTCACTGGAAAAGACTCTGATGCTGGGAGGGATTGGGGGCAGAAGGAGAAGGGGACAATAGAGGATGAGATGGCTGGATGGCATCACTGACTCGATGGGCGTGAGTCTGAGTGACCTCCGGGAGTTGGTGATGGACAGGGAGGCCTGGCGTGCTGCGATTCATGGGGTCTCAAAGAGTCGGACACGACTGAGCGACTGAACTGAACTGAATATATTAGTACATAATTTTATATTAGTACTCATTACTAATATAAAAATATATTTCAAGATTTCTTTAATATTTGACTTCAAAAAAAACTTTTTGCCATAAACTATTAGAAAGTCAAGAAAGACTATGATGCTAATTCTAAAAAATAAATCAAAAACCAAGTTTCTTCTGTAATGATATGCATCTTGAATTTTAAAATCTTATCAATTTATTTAACTCCCCAGAGGCAGTTGTCCCTCCCATAAAGTAGAGATAACAACAGCACCTCTGGGATGGATCTCACAGGGGAGTTGGGAGATGGATGATAAGTACCACTAGGAGCACTTGAAGTGCTCTACAAGTATTAACTTCTTTCCACATTACATATACTAATCACATCATATTTTAGTGGTAGCATGGAAATTGTATTCTTTTTTTTTTATTAGAATAGGTCAAAAGTAGTTCATTGGCAACAAGCAAAATGTTTTCATCTACCAGTTTCTAAGGCTACAGTAGCATAGCTGATTCAGAATCTATTGGTTCTACCCTTAATCCATAGACATCATTGGTCTATGAAAATCAATGAGGGAATATAGGCAAAAGGGACGGAGAAGGCATTGGCACCCCATCCAGTACTCTTGCCTGGAAAATTCCATGGATGGAGGAGCCTGGTAGGCTGCAGTCCATGGGGTCGCTAAGAGTTGGGCATGATAGAGCGACTTCCCTTTCACTTTTCACTTTCATGCATTGGAGAAGGAAATGACAACCCACTCCAATGTTTTTGCCTGGAGAATCCCAGGGACGGGGGAGCCTGGTGGGCTGCTGTGTATGGGGTTGCACAGAGTCGGACACGACTGAAGCGACTTAGCAGCAGCAGCAGACAAAAGGGAAAGCCATAGAAATCTTTACTAAATCCTTTAAGAAGCAAGGGTGGGGATCTGGTAAGTAGTTGACTTTGTTTTCCTCTTACGCTGAATGGATTTTTGAGCAGAAATAGAGATCACATGGAATTAAAAATTCGTTTTCTGAAAAATCCTGGTGGAGAGGCATCTATCTGAATCCAGTGGGGAGGACCAAAACTGTTGCTTAAAAGACTTTTGTAAGAAAGGTAGGCATAGTTCTTGTGCAGAGTGGGCTAGCTGAATAAGGGAGATTCAGAAATCCAGGGTCCTGTTACTGCCTCGTGTGGTTATAAAAGCACAAGGGAGAACTTTGAAGTTCACAAGGGAAGTGATTTGTTGAGAGGTGGGGAAGATAATGGGATAAATTGAACAAGTGTTTAGAAAGATGGCATCTGGTCCCATCTGGTGGCTCAGAGGTTAAAGCGTCTGCCTGGAATGCAGGAGACCCGGGTTCGATACCTGGGTCGGGAAGATGCCCTGGAGAAGGAAATGGCAACCCACTCCAGTACTCTTGCCTGGAGAATCCCATGGAGGGAGGAGTCTGGTAGGCTACAATCCATGGGGTCGCAAAGAGTCGGACACGACTGAGCGACTTCACTTTCACTTTCTTTTAGAAAGATAAAGGTT
Source organism: Tragelaphus eurycerus (assembly GCA_935064755.1). Taxonomy (NCBI): domain Eukaryota; kingdom Metazoa; phylum Chordata; class Mammalia; order Artiodactyla; family Bovidae; genus Tragelaphus; species Tragelaphus eurycerus. Next base: position 17,269,291 of record CAKXYN010000006.1, on the reverse strand, counting down.
TATAAAAAACTTGTAGATGTCCTTTGCTATAGGAAGGGCTTCCCTGGTGCTTCAGATGGTAAAGAATCTGCCTGTGGTGCAGGAGACCTGGGTTTGATCCCTGAGTTGGGAGGATCCCCTGGAGAAGGAAATGGCAACCCACTCCAGGATCCTTGCCTGGAGAATTCCATGGACAGAGCCTGGTGGGCTATAGTCCATGGGGTCGCAAAGAGTTGGACACGACTGAGTGACGAACACCACAGTACTACTAATCACATGCTGTGTGTGTGGGCTCAGCCACACCGACTCTTGGCGACCCCATGGACTATAGCCCGCCAGGCTCCTCTGTCCATGGAATTCTCCCGGCAAGAATACTGGAGTGGGTTGCCATTTCCTTCTCCAGGGGCTCTTCCTGACCAAGGGATCAAACTTATGTCTCCTGTCTCCTGCCCTGGCAGGTGGATTCAATAACAATAGCAAAAATTTGTGGGGACCCCCAAGGGAACTTCAACATATTTATAAGGTTTCATCATGTTTTATTTTGATGGGAATGAGCAGGTGAGCCTCACCAACATTGTCTTTCTAGGAATATTGGTCCTGAGTTTGCTTACAAAGAAAACATTGGCAATAAACAACATGGTCCTACTGTATAACATAGGAAACATAGCATATATACCTTAGCATGTATTCAGCATCCTGTGATAAACCACAATGGAAAAGAATATGAAAAAGAAAGTATATGTATATATAAATACATTGTAAATCATTAAATCATTTACAGTGTGTAAACATTGTAAATCAATTATACCCCAATAAAATAAAATTTAAAAATAAAAGAATTTAAAAATGTTACCCTAGCAATTATTATGGTCCATTTATTGATTACTTGTTGGGCAAATGGCCTGGTCTTGTTTACTGCCTCCTAGAGGTTAAAACTATTTTGCAATTATATGGGGTTTCTGTCCCTTTGAAAGCAGCTTGACTTCTGTTATCTCACTTTATAAGCTTTGAAGGCTAGAGTAATGAATAGAGTCATTAAAAACAATGAAAAGTTAACAATAACAACAAAAAAAGATTACAAACTGATTGTTTACAAAAACAACTTACAAGAAAAATTCTTTTGACTGTGTTGATTGACAAAGGGTGAGCCTCCTGGCTAATCATTACTTTTTGTCTGTGATGGGTGCGTTGAACAGTAATAATCAGAAAGAGCAAAGTTGAATAGATCTTTTAAGCTTCTTCAAGGAGCAAATCCAGAGGAGAAAACTTCTGCCAAGGGATAAAGGATTTGTGTTCCAGATACAGTGAACCTTAGGCATCTGCCCTCTGGTGCCCAAGTGGTGAAGGACAAGGGTGACAATTCAAGGTAACCAATTTGTAAATGTGAAATACTTTAGCTATAGATTAGGTGTGGAGACGGCATAGTGAAGGAGAATATGCTCAGTTTGAGGTAAAGACATGAAAATTCATGTTTTGGAAGGTCTCAAGGTTTAGGAAAAAAATTAGTAACTTGTGAGTGTTCAGATATTTTCTAAGCATTTGTTTCCTCCCAAGATTTATATCACTGTTACTAAAACAAGTAACATTATTATCCTCATTTTGGAAAGAACAGAAATGATCATACCATCAAAATTCTATTTATACTGAAAAATAAATAAGTGAATAGGGGAATCATATGAAATTTCATCCCTTGAACTACCTACTTAGGAAAAATAGGCCATCAACCCAAATATATCATTAAATTACTGCTCTTTTGCCTGATGTATCTGTATTGAAACTAAGTTGTTGTTCAGTCGCCTGCTGCTGCTGCTGCTGAGTCACTTCAGTCGTGTCCGACTCTGTGCGGCCCCACAGACGTCAGTCGCCTAGTCATGTCCAACTCTTTGTGACCCCATGGACTGCAGCACGCCAGGCTTACCTGTCCTTCGCCATCTCCCAAAGCTTGCTCAAAACTCATGTCCACTGAGTCAGTAATGCCATCCAGCCATCTCATCTTGTCATCCCCTTCTCCTCTTGCCTTCAATCTTTCCCAGCATCAGGGTCTTTTCCAATGAGTTGACTCTTCGCATCAAGTGGCCAAAATATTGGAGCTTCAGCTTCAGCATCAGTCCTTCCAATGAATATAAGGATTAATTTCCTTTAGGATTGACTGGTTTGATCTCCTTGCAGTCCAAGGAACTCTCAAGAGTCTTCTCCAGCATCACAGTTCAAAGGCCTCAGTTCTTTGGCACTCAGCCTCTTTTTTTGTTCTGCTCTCACATCCAGACATGAATACTGGAAAAATACTAGCTTTGACTAGACGGACCTTTGTAGGCAAAGTAATGTCTCTGCTTTTTAATATGCTGTCTACGTTTGTCATTGCTTGTCTTCCAAGGAGCAAGCTTTTTTTTTTTCTTGTTCTTTTTTTAAAATTTCATGGCTGCAGCCACCATCTACCATGATTTTGGAGATCAAGAAAATAAAGTCTGTCACTGTTTCCATTGTTTCCCTATCTATTTGTAATGGGACATGAAGTAATGGGACCAGATGCCATGATCTTGGGTTTTTGAATGTTGAGTATTAAGCCAACTTTTTCACTCTTTCACCTTCACTCAAGAGGTTCTTTAGTTTCTCTTCTGCTTTCTGCCATAAGGATGGTGTCATCTGCATATCTGAGGTTACTGATATTTTTTCCCACAATCTTGATTCCGGGTTGTGCTTCATCCAAGCATTTCACACCGTATACTTTGCATATAAGTTAAAAAAACAGGGTTACAATATATAGCCTTGATGTACTCTTTATCAGGTCCTAGAGATTTTTTTAAAAGTCTATGTGACAATCAGCTAATTCAAGGGCCTGCCAAAGTAACCTCATCCCCTGGAGAAGGGAATGGCAACCCACTCCAGTATTCTTGCTGGAGAATTCCGAGGACATAGGAGCCTGGCAGGGCTACAGTCCATGGGGTTTCAAAGAGTCAGACAGGACTGAATGACTAACACTCCCTTCCAAAGTAATCTCATACTCTCCCTACCTCCACTTTTTGCATAATGACTCCAAATTTGGGATTCAAGATCTCAAGGAAGTGGGATTGTTCTCTTGGAAGCAGATGAGAAAAAAGGAATTGAGGAAGAAAAGGAAGCAGATGGCAGAAGTGAGAGATTATTGCCAACCACTCACTCAGCCCTAAGGTTTCGGCCATAGGGCTATTTTTATTCAGTTGCTCAGTTGTGTGCTATTCTTTGCAGCCCCATGGACTGCAGCATGCCAGTCTTCCCTATCCTTCACTATCTCCCAGAGTTTGCACAAACTCATGTCCATTGAGTCAGTGATGCCATCCAATCATCTCATCCTCTGTTGCCCCTTTCTCCTCCTGCCCTCAATCTTTTCCAGAATCAGAGTTTTTCCAATAAGTCAGCCATAGGGTATGATGGGCCAATAACCTCTGCTCTCACCACCAGCTCAATAATTCCCTGGCCAGGGGGTGAAACTGGGCCCCCTGCATTGGGGTGGACTGGAGTCCTAACGAATGGACTACAGGGAAGTCCCTCTATCTTCTTGACTAATCTTTTTTTAAAGGAAAAAGATCGATGTATGGCAAAAGCAATACAATATTGTAAAGTTAAGCAAAATAAAATTTAATAAAAAAAAAGAAAAAAATGCAAAAAAAAAAAAAATAATAAAGGAAAAAGAAAGCAGCATTTAATACTTCTCAATGGCCTAAAAATCTGGTGAAAGTCATGGACAGTTACCTGCCCTGCCCCGCAAAGGGCCACATAATTTTTTTTTTTTTTTTTTAGATAATATACTTTTTTAGATAATATACTTTTTTTTTTTTAATTTAATTTTATTTTTTAACTTTACAATATTGTATTGGTTTTGCCATATATCAAAATGAATCCGCCATGGATATACATGTGTTCCCCATCCTGAACCCTCCTCCCACCTCCCTCCCCCTACCATCCCTCTGGGTCGTCCCAGTGCACCAGCCCAATCATCCAGTATCGTGCATTGAACCTGGACTGGCAACTCGTTTCATATACGATATTATACATATTTCAATGCCATTCTCCCAAATCATCCCACCCTCTCCCTCTCCCACAGAGTCCAAAAGACTGTTCTATACATCAGTGTCTCTTTTGCTGTCTCGTATACAGGGTTATTGTTACCATCTTTCTAAATTCCATATATATGCATTAGTATACTATATTGGTGTTTTTCTTTCTGGCTCACTTCACTCTGTATAATAGGCTCCAGTTTCATTCACCTCATTAGAACTGACTCAAATGCATTCTTTTTAATGGCTGAGTAATACTCCATTGTGTATATGTACCTCAGCTTTCTTATCCATTCATCTGCTGATGGACATCTAGGTTGCTTCCATGTCCTGGCTATTATAAACAGTGCTGCGATGAACATTGGGGTACACGAGGAACACATAATTTTACGTGCAGTTTCAGGAGGTTCATGGATACTGTGAAGCTCTCTAAAGATCCCAGGTGAAGAATCTCAGTTTCTGTTTACTGTAAGAGTCCCCGTTCCTTACCTGGCCTTTTTGGCCTGGTTCTCTATCTCAGATACACAGAACTGTGAGGCTGGAAAGCATTTTTTTTCAATTGTACTACTGAGGCAACTAAACATAAAGAACTCACATGCTGGCCCCAAATCCTGGAGTGTGAGGAACAGAACTAGAGGCTCCACCAACATTTTTCACACTAACCTCATGCTGCCTCTGAATATTTTCCTGCACCTTTGAAGTCAATTAATACCAACTGCAAAACAGTCCCAAAACCCACTCTAAAAATATCTTCTTCATCACACCTTATTCTCTCTACTCCCTTCCCTTTATTTATATTCATGCAATATTAGATTTTCTTGAAATGTAAGCAGGAAAAATACAATCAGAAACCAGACTGGAATTGAAAAATCAGTTCAAAATGACAAGTCTGTTTTAGCTACAGAGGTGTCTGTGCCTCTTTGTCAGGGTTCACTTTATGTTCAGCTGTGCTGTTTGCTCATTTGTGGAGAATCTTTGGGCTGGACCAGCGAACTAATACCTATGCACCTTGAGTAGAAGGTTGCGTTGAATCCTCTGTGGGCATTCTTGTATCATTCTCCCCAATTCCTCTTCCAGTGCTGGACCATCCATCACAATCGAGTGTAGAGTTTTTTAAATTATGAAAAGAGGTGAGTGGAGATAAGTCTGCTGCAGGATTACTGACCTTGGAGTCAGGCTTCTGGGCATGCAAACAGGGATGAGAATCGTGCTGTGATGCTATGTGCAAGAAATCAACATCATTACTAGTCATGGAAGCCTGGGAGAATACTAAAGTTGTTTCATAGTTTGTGGTTCAGTAATAGGTATATTTTGTTTTTGTTTTAAGGCAAGAAAATTTCAGAAGGAAAGTCTGGAAGGAATTTGGCAAATGTAAACCATCCTGGGGTAATATTTAAAATATTCTATTTTTCTCCACTATTTAATTCCTAGTGTAGTATGAACTTCTTGGTTTAGCTGGCACGTGGTTTTAGGTAATAAACAATATATATTTCATGTATACTTAATACCTATCTCATTTTCATTAATTTATATTATAAAAGTAATACATATATTTTATAAACTTTTCAACTGTATAGAAGAATAAAAGTGAAATCCTGGAGAAAACCCTGTTAAAAATTCCTTATATATCTTTCTAGAAATCTGCTATCCACAGTAAACATTTATATATGTCAGTATTTATTAGTCTCTAGTAGTCTCAGGACTCAAGAGTCTGAGAGATTAACATCAAGATATGTTTCTTTTACTTCCATCCTATCTGAAGGGTAACAGGAAGACCAGTCTTTTAGCAGGCTTACCTACCAAAAAGCTCCAAGAATCCCTGGGAATTCCTGTCCCATAGAACCATGGCCATTGTATCTGGCTCCTGAGAGTAAAACTCTATGCAAACACCTTCCTGAGATATTAGCACTGGCCTCTCACAGCAGACTGCTAACCTTTTCCCATGTACTGACTTCTTACATGTGTACTCAACCTCTTTTCTTAATCTCACACCAGACTGGTAAAACCAGACTACAACTTTAACATGATTTTGTTGAAGGTTCAGAGATAACAGAAGGAAAACACAGCACAGAAGACAAGCTATAATTCTTACTAGAGGTGGCCTATATCCAAATGTTCAGCCTTAGAGTCTGGTAAACCCTCCCTACCTCCCACCCAGATACCATAAGGCAGGGACCGCATCTCCTCCCTTTCAGGTGGCCCTTTGGCCTGTTTCTCCTAACTGGAATCCAGGCTCCCAGGTTCCCGCAGGCCATGAGCAAAAGGAATAGGTTTTGACTTGAGTCCATGTCCATCATGACTGTCCCCTCCAAATGAGAGTGGGGCTGTCCTCCTCCTTCAGGGAATGCCTTCTCCTTTTCACTCAGAAAAGTGTGGTTTTGACCCGAAAGGTGGTCAGGAATCAGGACATTTCCCACAGTCTGGACTCTTCAGTTTTGTCAGAAAAACCATGTTTGGAAGTAAGTGTCACCTGTGGGCCTCTATGAGTCAAAAACCTAGCCACACCCAGTCCAGTTCCCTAGGACTCAAGGTGAGGCCGTGGTCTGATCACCTCTCCTGGAGTTGTCAGTCTTGCTCTTGATTTCTTGTGAACAATTCCTTAAATAAAAGCACACATCACACTCCCTCAAGACAAGTGAAAGTTTACCAGGATAAGGCTATACTTACAAGAAATTTTACTGTAAGAGGGAATCATCATATGAAAAAAAGCAAATCCTAACCATGGTGATCATTTTCATTTTAGAAGCCAAAATAAATTTGTTACCTCAGGAATGATGTCTGAGATCTGATTCAAGAATCACTTGGGAGAGCAAGTGGATGACACAAAGTGGGTAGGGGTTTCGATGAACCGAAACTGGCCATAGTTGATTCTTACTGAAATTAAGTAATGGATACATGAGGCTCCATTATGTAAGGAAGACAATTATAGGTTGCCCCCCTTCCTCTTCAAGGAAAACTCTTTTTTTTTAAATTTATTTTAATTGGAGGCTAATTACTTTTTATGCAAAGTCAGTTATAATCAGAAGGGTATTTGGTAAGAGCCAGTTGTAGAACAGTGAATTTTCAATTAGGGAGAGTTAACATCCCTTGGGAGGCTAGGTAAAGGGAAGGAGGCTTATAGGGAAATTTTTGAGTGTGGTGAAGTTTTCTTTCTCTCTCTTTTTTTAGTATATGTCATTAGAAATACCATAACTAATATTATAATTCAATAGTACATTTTCAGGGGGGAACTTAAACCCTATTGGTTTCATAATGACAATAATAAAATGCAAAGCTCAATGGAATCTTCTTGGCTAGCGACACTCAGATTGGAGGGTGGCAATTCACAAATTGGACTCTCTGGAGGGTCTCATTTTTTGCTTTTTCAAATGAGGGAAGAAAACATGTTCACTGAGGTACCAAGAAAAAGCCAGACACAAGGAAACTTATATTTGCAGGGCCCAAATCAAATTTTCTGTTCTCAAGGTTTTTTTCACTGAAGAGTTTTGTGATAAATATAACTTTAGTTTTTTATTAGTCACTAACCGAAGAATTGATGCTTTTGAACTGTGGTGTTGGAGAAGACTCTTGAGAGTCCCTTGGACTGCAAGGAGATCCAACCAGTCCATTCTAAAGGAGATCAGCCCTGGGTGTTCTTTGGAAGGAATGATGCTAAAGCTGAAACTCCAGTACTTTGGCCACCTCATGCGAAGAGTTGACTCATTGGAAAAGACCCTGTTGCTGGGAGGGATTGGGGGCAGGGGGAGAAGGGGATGACAAAGGATGAGATGGCTGGATGGCATCACTGACTCGATGGACATGAGTTTGAGTAAACTCCAGGAGTTGGTGATGGTCAGGGAGGCCTGGCATGCTGCAGTTCATGGGGTCACAAAGAGTCGGACACAACTGAGTAATTGAACTGAACTGAACTGTTGGAATCTTTTTTGTGTGGGTGCGCTGGGTCTTCATTGCTGCACGCGTGCTTACTCTAGTTGCAGTGAGCAGGGGCTACTCTCTAGTTGCAGTGTGTGGGCTTCTCATTGCAGTGGCTTCTCTTGTTGCAGAGCTGAGGCTTTTGGCATGCAGGTTTCTGTAGTTGCAGCATGCATGCAGGCTCAGTAGCTGCGGCACATGGGCTTAGTTGCTTCACAGCATGTGGAATCTTCCCCGACCAAGGATGGAACCCATCACCCCTGCACTGGTAGGCAGATTCTTATCCACTCTATGGGCTTCCGTCTATGGGGTCGCACAGAGTCGGACACGACTGAAGCGACTTAGCAGCAGCGGCAGCAGCTACCACCAGGGAAGTCCTAACTGCGGGAACCGATGTGAAAATGTATCTCTGCTACTCACAAAGTAGCACACAATACTACAACGGACTGCCACAGCTTTGTGACCCAATTCTGTAGCTAGGCCAAACTGCTGTGTAGTGACAGCAGATGTCTGGTGGTTTCAGCACTGACTTTTCTCCCTCCTCCTCTCCAAAAGACCCTGTTCACTTGGGGATGGCTATGATTCCTGGGAAGAGGACGACATTCTTGTGCTAGCACATTCCAACCCCTTAAACACAGCAATTGGTTTGTAACTTAAACCAGTCCAATCAGTGTGAATCTGAGAACTTTTTCTAATAACAATACTGGGACAAAGATGGACTCCCTTTCCTGGTGGCTTCAGCAGCCATCTTTGGCCATGACGAAGGCCCACATTGGGAGTGAGTCCCCACCAAGACTGGTAAGAGAAACAAACAGAAAGATGTAGAGTGAGTGACTGGGGATATCACTGGGTCACTGGACCAAATGTGCCTGAAACCAGCACTGCCTTTGGGGCTTCCCTGGTGGCTGAGATGGTAAAGAGTCCACCTGCAATGCAAGAGACCTAAGTTCAATTTCTGGGTTGAGAAGATCCCCTGGAGGAGGAAATAGCAATCCATTCCAGTATTCTTGCCTGGAAAATTCCAAGGACAGAGGAGATTGGCTACAGTCCAGGGGGTTTCAAAGAGTTGGACACGACTGAATGACTAAGCTCACAACACACAGCACTACCTTTGGACTTGACCAGTTACTTGTACCAAAGAGTTCTTTTCACTACTTCAACCATTTGTAGTTGTAGTTGAAAGCACTCGTGTGTGGATCAGGGTGCCACTGAATCTGTCTTATTTTCCAACAGGCTCCAAAATCAGTCAGTGAAGCAAGTCACAAAGACAGAAGCTCCAGTGACTGTCGTGTTCTTAACTTTTCTGTGTATTAGAATCATACAGAGAGCTTTGAAAAATCTCAGGTAGATTAAATGAAAATCTGTGAAGGTGGGACTCAGGAAACACAATTTTTAAAGCCCCTCCAAGAGATTTCCAATGGCAGTCTATGCTGAAAACCACTGGTCTAAATAAATATCTAGCTGTATCCATTTAATGGAATCTGCAGATAAATTGTTCAAAATATATCTTCCCACTAAAGTGGGGAAAGAAAGCTGACATGTATTAATAACTTGTATCATAAGGTTAATGCAAACCATATTTGTATGACAGAAAAGCAAAATTTTTATGGAGTCTTGTTTTACCTTTAAAATGTATGCAAATTTTGTACTCTACTGTGTTTTATATTCTTTCTTCTCTTTCCCTTTCTCCTTCCAACATTTCATTGGAACTTACCATGTCCAGTCACAGTGACAGACAACAGGAAAACAAGAAGAAACACAGTTCCTACAATCCAGAAAAAATAGGTAATAAATCTAGTAATTGCAACAAAATCTGCTGACTTTATGAAGAGGGCAGCTCAGGGCACCATGTAAACAGAACAGGGACTCCGAACCTCCTGGGGGAAATGTTTAATCTGAAATCAAAGGAATGCATATGAGTTACCTTGGTAGATGATGGAAGAGGATCCAGACAGTGGAAGTAAAGGAACTGAACAAAAACAGCAGGGGAAGAGGAGAATTCAAGATGAGGTTAGAGATAAAGGCAGGAGCCATGACTTATCCCACAAGCAATGCAAATCAACTGAAGGGATTTAAGCAGTCAAAAGATATAATTTCTCTTTGAAAGAGAATTCTGGCTGCTGTGGAGGAAACGCATTGGAGAAGAGAAACCCAAGTGGGGAAAAGAGGAACTTACTACGAGGGGATTAGGGAGACCAGTTAACTGAGGGTAAATACAGTAGCCCAAGTAAGAGCAAGGAGGCCACTGGATGGAGAGAAGTGGGCTCATTTGAATGACATTTTAAGAGGATATAATTAATAGGGCTTGGTAATTGACTAGCTGTGATGAGTGAGGGGGAGAGAGAGAAGCCAAGAGTGATATGTCTCCTTTGAGCAACTATGTGGATGGCAATGCCATTTCTTGAGTAAGGAACACCAGAAGAGCAAGTTTGTAAGAAATGAGTTGAACTTTGTTTGTCTTGAGTTTGAAGTATCTATTGTATCTGTTACACATGTAGCTACATGTAGCTACAGATAGCTGATAGCTGATACATGTGTTTCAAATTCAGGAAAGCAATATGCACTGCTGCTGCTGCTGCTAAGTCGCTTCAGTCATATCCGACTCTGTGTGACCCCATAGATAGCAGCCCACCAGGCTCCCCCATCCCTGGGATTCTCCAGGCAAGAACACTGGAGTGGGTTGCCATTTCCTTCTCCAATGATGAAAGTGAAAAGTGAAAGTGAAGTCGCTCAGTCATGTCTGACTCTTGGCGACCCCATGGACTGCAGCCCACCAGGCTCCTCCACCCATGGGATTTTCCAGGTAAGAGTACAGGAGTGGGGAATATGCACTAGAGATCTAGTTAAAGAGTTATCAGCAAATTGAAGGTAGTAAAACCAAGAGAAAGAAATTACCAGGTATAAGTCTGTAGAGACATGACTTAGGACAAAACTCTGTGGACCACCTACAACTAAAGAGGACAGCAGAGGAACAATCTTGCAAAGAAAAATGAGAACATGCTGATAGAGAGAGAGGAGACAAAACAAGAGAGTGTTAAGATAAAAAAAAAAAAAAGGTTGAGGAAAGGTATCATTTTTAGAAACAGTGATCTACCCTGTCAAATGCTGATGAAAGAGCTAGTAAGATGAGGATTGAAAAATGTACAGACAATGGATTTAGCAACATGGAAGATTCTGGAAGGGCTTCCCAGGTGGCTCAGTGGCAAAGAATCCACTTGCCAATGTAGGATGCGAAAGAGACACAGGTTCTGTCCATGGGTCAGGAAGATCCCCTGCAGGAGGAAATGGCAACCCACTCTAGTATTCCTGCTTGGAGAATCCCATGGACAGAGGAGCATGATGGTTTACACCCATGGGGTTACAAAGAGCACTGAGCAACTGAGCACAATCACAAGGTCCTGAAGTGTTACCATGCGTAGCTTAGGAAGGGAAGATAAACTTTTCCAGAAGTTACTGAAAAGGAGAAGAGAAAAAGTGTGGTAACTGGAGAGGGATATGAGTCAAGGGATGTTAAGATGAGACAGACTGGAAAATGCTTTTTTTTTTTTAAATGAAAGGAAATCAGGAAGACAGATAAAGCAGAAAATACAAAAGTGTCAGGATACTGGAAGGAATGGGATCTAGACACGTGAGGGTTGCCTTTTCTACTGGAATAGGAGAAAGAGTATTGGTGCAGAGAACCGCAGGAATTCCAGGTTTGTTGGCCAGAAGTGGAGAGAATTCCTAACCGATCACTTCTGTTTGTGAAGGAGGAGGCAGTCATCATCAGAGAATGAGAGGAGGTGGTGAGTGGGTCAGAGGTGTAAGGACAGTGAAGAAGATCTGAAATAGTTGTCAAAAATGGGAGACGGATGACTAGAGAAACAGTAGGCTAGTCAGGCAGCAGTAAGGGCTTCACTGAAACTGATGACCATCATAACCAGGATGGTTTGTGTGCTTTGGCGTATTTTCTTCTGCAGGGCTGAGCAGCCTATGAGCTAGCAAGAAAAAAAAAAAAAAAAAAAGGACAGATGCATTCATACACAGTGGGCAAGATAGGTGCCACAGGAGGTGCAACACAAAGAATTTAGAATATTGGCAGTGATGGGTTGTTTGAAGATGTGGGTTGTGAATCAATCATGATTGGGAGAGGGAGGGAAATACAGACGGGCAGAAGCTGTTGAGGGGATTCCCCAGTGGTTCAGCAGTGAAGAATCTGCCTGTGTTGCTGGAGATGCAGGAGATGTGGGTTCGGTCTTTGGGTCAGGAAGATCTCCTGGAGGAGGGCACGGCAACCCACTTCAGTATTCTTGCCTAGAGAATCTTATGGACTGAGGAGCCTGGGCATAGGATCCATAGTGTTGCAAACAGTCAGACATGACTGAAGTGACTGAGCACAGCACAGCATAGAGGCTGTCAAATAGAGAAGGCTCGGGTAAGACAACTGAAGGTCCCTTAGAAGCTGAAGAACTGGAGTGTTGGAGGTAACTGATCTATAAGCTGGATCAATTTCAGAGGATGGGATGTCTGAAACTGTTTTCAGAAGCAGAACAGATCAGGTGAAGACAAGGGCCAGAAAGCCAGCAATGAAAGCAAATGGCTGAAAGAAACATGGAAAACTTTAGGAAATAAGATCAAGGGAAAAAGAAGCCAAGTTGTTGGATGGATCACTTACATAACCCAGTTTAATGAGGACTTCAGAGAGAAGGACATTTGGAAGCTAGTTCAGTTTAGTTCAGTCACTCAGTTGTGTCCAACTCTTTGTGACCCCATGGACTTCAGCACACCAGGCTTCCCTGTCCATCACTAACTCCCAGAGCTTGCTCAAACTTATGTCCATCAAGTCAGTGATGGCATCTAACTATCTCATCCTCTGTCGTCCCCTTCTCCTCCTGCCTTCAATCTTTCCCAGCATTAGGGTCTTTTCCAGTGAGTCACGTTTTCGCATCAGGTGGCCAAAGTATTGGAGTTTCAGCTTCAGCATCAGTCCTTGCAATGAATATTCAGGATTGATTTCCTTTAGGATGGACTGGTTGGATCTCCTTGCAATCCAAGTGACTCTCAAGAGTCTTCTCCAACACCACAGTTCAAAAGCATCAATTCTTCAGCACTCAGCTTTCTTTATAGTCCAACTCTCATATCCGTACATGATCACTGGAAAAACCATAGCCTTGACTAGACCAACCTTTGTTGACAAAGTAATGTCTCTGCTTTCTAATATGCTGTCTAGATTGGTCATAGTTTTTCTTCCAAGGAGCAAGCGTCTTTTAATTTCATGGCTGCAGTCACCATCTGCAGTGATTTTAGAGCCCAAGAAAATACAGTCCATCACTGTTTCCACCGGTGCCCCATCTATTTGCCAGGAAGTGATGGCTGGATGACGTGATCTTTGTTTTTTGAACGTTGAGTTTTAAGCCAGCTTTTTCACTCTCCTCTTTCACACTCATCAAAAGACTCTTTAGTTTCTCTTCACTTTCTGCCATAAGGGTGGTGTCATCTGCATATCTGAGGTTATTGATATTTCTGCCAGCAATCTTGATTCCAGCTTGTGCTTCATCCAGCCTGGCATTTCTCATGATGTACTCTGCATATAAGTTAAATAAGCAGGGTGACAATATACAACCTTGATGTACTCTTTTCCCAATTTGGAAAATCCCAATTTGAAAACTTGGAAGCTAAAGGTCCCACATGATCTTTCCACTGCCCATTCCTCTGATCATTTCTGTCCTCATCTCCAGCCACATCACTCTCCTTGCACACCCTCAGATGTGTGAAGCTCATTTTCACCTCAGGGCTTTTGCATATACTTTTCCTTCTGTCTTGAGTACTCTTCTTCCAAATATTTCACATTTTTTCCCAGTGTAGTTCACTTCTAAATCCATGATAAAGCAATTTAATACTGTAAAATTGTTTTCTATCACAGACGAGTGATTTCCAAAAACTTGTTCTTGATAGCTATTATAAATCTCTATGTCTTATTTTACTGTGATGCACTGAAACATTCCTAAACTCAAACTGTGAATCTATAGAGTACATTTTTCCTATTCAAAACTGTGCAGTTTCTTTATTGTTACTAAACACAGACAAATCTGAGTAGTCACTTCCACAATATATGATTCATGCCAGAAAGCTTTGTGATGCCTTCCAGACCACAGTCTTCACAGGTCAGTGAAGAGGACACTTTGTTTCACCTTCTGATAAGCAAACACTCTAGCAATCCTCAACCTGTCGCTTGAATCAGGTTTATGCTCCTATATCACTTCTTCAGAATCTTCTCTGATCAGTCTATCTAAAATAGTAGCTCTCAACTCTGACTCCTCGCTCGTAATTCCTGTTCTAAAATTCTTTTTCAGAGTATTTAACATAATGTGAAATTACAGTACACATGTATTTTCCTAATTATCCACCCTCCCATTAGAATGTAATCTCAACGAGGGCAGTGATTTTCTCTTGTTCCCACTGTATTCTCAGCACCTAAACAGATCCTGGACTACACTAGTACTTAACAAATACTTGTTGGATTGTATAGATGAACAGAAAAGAGGAAGGATCCAGGAAGCACATGAAAGGTAGCGATCAGTGATAAAGAGGGCATGGCTGGACAGCATAAATTCTAATGAAGTAGGGCTTTTATTTTTTGGCCACACTGTGAGACTTGTGGGATCTTAATTCCCCAACCAGGGATTGAACCCAGGCCGTCAGGAGTGAGAGCATGGGGGCCTAACCACTGGACGAGCAGGGAATTGTAAGCAGAGCTTTGAAACAAAGGTGAAAGGAGAAAGTTTGAAAGGTACGATTGGCAAATGACACTGGAAAACTCCTGCTCTATCCCATTCCTGAAAATACTCAAGGCTCCAGAGAGCATCAGTCCCCACTAGAAAAGGCAGAAGGAAAGTGGGGTCTCAATGGGAGAAGCAGATCTAAGTTGGCAGTGACAGGGGTTCACCTTGCACAGGGGCCTACAAAAGCAGCAGTCACATTCCACACCATAGCTACAGCCTACAAAAGTGCAGCTTCCCATTTTCTGCTTTTGTGCCTTTGAAAGTGAAAAAGTGAAAGTGAAGTAGCTCAGTCACATCCGACTCATATTTATGACCCCATGGACGGTAGCCTACCAGGTTCTGTGGTCCATGGGATTTTCCAGGCAAGAATACTGGAGTGGGCTGCCATTTCCTTCTCCAGGGGATCTTCCCAACCCAGGGATGGAACCCGGGTCTCCTGAATTGCAGACAGACGCTTTACCGTCTGAGCTACTAGCTCATCTTTATCTCCTGCTCAGAATACCTGCCTTGTCATCTATCTGCTCAAATCTTGCCCTTCTCTCAGCAACTCAGAGTCACTTTTTTGACCACTCCAGGCTGAAGTACTTTTTCCTTACCTGAAGTTCCACAGAGAATATAGCATATATTATTCACTCATCACTCTTATTTACACATTCATTTGTTCATAATTTTTTAAAACTATGATGTACCTGGTACCCTGAACTTCCTTGGTGGCTCAGATGACAAAGAATCTGCCTTCAATGCAAGAGAACTAGATTCGATCCTGGGTCAGGAAAATCCCCTGGAAAAGGGAATCACAACCCACTCCAGTATTCGTGCCTGGAGAATCCCATGGACAGAGAAGGGTGGCAGACTACAGTCCATGGGGTTGCAGAGTTGGACACAACTGGAAGAAAAGTTATGACCAACCTAGATAGCATATTGAAAAGCAGAGACATTACTTTGCCAACAAAGCTCCGTCTAGTCAAGGCTATGGTTTTTCCAGTGGTCATGTATGGATGTGAGAGTTGGACTGTGAAGAAGGCTGAGAGCCAAAGAATTGATGCTTTTGAACTGTGGTGTTGGAGAAGACTCTTGAGGGTCCCTTGGACTGCAAGGAGATCCAACCAGTCCATTCTGAAGGAGATCAGGCCTGGGATTTCTTTGGAAGGAATGATGCTAAAGCTGAAACTCCAATTCTTTGGCCACCTCATGCAAAGAGTTGACTCACTGGAAAAGACCCTGATGCTGGGAGGGATTGGGGGCAGGAGGAGAAGGGGACGACAGAAGTTGAGATGGCTGGACGGCATCACCAACTCGATGGATGTGAGTCTAAGTGAACTCCGGGAGTTGGTGATGGACAGGGAGGCCTGGCGTGCTGCAGTTCATAGGGTCGCGAAGAGTCAGACACGACTGAGCGACTGAACTGAATTGAGCGACTAACACACACACATCAAATACCATTCAAAGTGCTGCTTCATTTGACAATTACAGCTTTGTTGTTATCTTATTTCTACAAGCAAAGTGTAATATACTATTATAATAACTAAAACGATAACAGTGAAATCACAAGATTATCGTAAGGAAAACTGTTTCTAAGGAAACAGTTTATAGACACGATAGAGGAAACAGAGAAAGCAAGTAAAAGGAATACTACAGCATTAGAAAGAAAATGTTAAGATTTTACGTTTTGAAACTTGTCTCCCTGATCAGACTGATTGACTGAAATTGGATCCTGTATTGCAGTCAGTCTATATACTAAAGTAACGCCTGAATTTTAGATATGTGACAATGTGCAGAGCTATTCTACAAAAATCCATTTTATGACCTAGAGTATGCAGTGCCACAAAATGAATCTAGTTATAATATTATCCTCTGTAGTATTTAGGATAATTAAGATGCTAACTCAAGCAGAGAAGGAATTTATTGGACATGTGTTAGGTACCCTGCAGAATCAAGGGGCAGCTCTGAGGCCAGGTCCTTAAGGGATATGAACAGGAGCATCTTTGTAAGGTCATGGAACAGGTCATTGAGCATCTTGCAGGGCTGCTGCTAAAATGAATCTGTGCCAACCCTTCTGAGTCCTCAGGTTTCAAAGTACCAGGAGAGAGACTGATAGGCTCAGCACAAAGAGTGGAGGGCACGTGGTCTCTTGTCTGACAGTCCCGCCAAACTGTATTGAATTGGAAAGAAATTGTTCTCCAAATGTAAACTGGGGTGCAATTACCAAGACAAGAAAAATGGTCAAGGGGGAAAGAGGCACCTTCCTGATGCCCTTAGTGAGAATTACTCACTCCCTCATATATGTATGCAGAGTTCCTCATTTGTCATACCTTTACCTATGCCTAAGCACACTCTGCCTGAATCAGAGTTGTCTACGTAGCTTTTCATTCCCTCCACTAGCCTATAAGCCCAGAAGGCAATGGCCACAGCAGCTGTATTATCTGGAAAATGGTGTCCTGGAGGTCCCCAATCCTCTATTTCAAAATTAATATAGAAATACTCTGAGGAGTGAATTTAGGCAAAAGTAAATGCATTTTTCTCCATTCCACTATAGAAAATTTTTATACATTGTTAATTTAAAAAGTGTAAAAACTTTTTTCACATTTCTAATGTAAAAACTTTTTTCACATTTCTAATGTGAAAAACATACAAAATGAATACAGCAAGACATAAATCCTTAGTTGCTTTTCTATTTTCTCTAAGTCTGTAAAATGCCCACATAATGTCCTTATGTTAGCAGAAAATGTTTTAAATTAAAATTAAAAAGGATATAATACAAATCTAATTTTCTTTGGAGCTGACTCAGCTAAAAGTCCCCTTCAACAGTTTGGCCAACTAGCTCTCTACCTGGTATAACTTTTGAATTAGGCTAGAAATAAAATGTTCAATTCACTGGAGAATAACTCTACTCATAACTGGTGAGGAAGAAATTATTTTCAGATTTTTCTAAGCTGTACCTGGGAATGTAATTCTAGAAAACCATCATTGTAGAAAATACCTTACTGGATCTGTCAGAGGTTCTCTTATAACCACTGTAAAATAAAATGCAGCAGACTAATTCCATAGGGAGATTAGGAGTGAAAATAAATCAAATACTATAAAGAGCAAAGGCATATCCATACAATAAACATTACTTAGTCATTAAAAAAGTGTAAAGTATTGATACTTGCTATATCATGAACATTGAAAACATTATACTAATCGAAAGACTGCTTTCCAGGTGGAGCCAGTGGTAAAGAACCTGCCTGCCGATGCAGGAGACAGACGTAAGTAAGAGACACTGGTTCCATCCCTGGGTGGGGAAGATGTCCTGGAGTGAGGAATGGCAACCCACCCCAGTATTCCTGCCTGGAGAATCCGAGGGACAGAGGAGCCTGGTGGGCTACAGTCCATAGGGCCACGGCCAGACACAAAAAGCCATATATTGTACCAGTTCAGTTCAGTTCGGTTCAGTCGCTCAGTTGTGCCCGACTCTTTGTGACCCCATGAATCGCAGCACGCCAGTCCTCCCTGTCCATCACCAACTCCCGGAGTTCACTCAAACTCACATCTATCAAGTCAGTGATGCCATCCAGCCATCTCATCCTCTGTCATTCCCTTCTCCTCCTGCCCTCAATCCCTCCCAGCATCAGAGTCTTTTTCAATGAGTCAGTTTTTCCCATCAGGTGGCCAAAGTATTGGAGTTTCAGCTTCAGCATCAGTCCTTCCAAAGAACACGCAGGACTGATTTCCTTTAGGATGGACCGGTTGGATCTCCTTGCAGTCCAAGGGATTCTCAAGAGTCTTCTCCAACATCACAGTTCAAAAGTATCAATTCTTCGGCACTCAGCTTTCTTCACAGTCCAACTCTCACATCCATACGTGACACTGGAAAAACCATAGCCTTGACTAAATGGACCTTTGTTGGCAAAGCAATATCTCTGCTTTTCAATATGCTATCTAAGTTGGTCATAACTTTCCTTCCAAGGAATAAGTGTCTTTTAATTTCATGGCTGCAATCACCATCTGCAGTAATTTTGGAGCCCCCCAAAATAAAGTCTACCACTGTTTCCACTGTTTCCCCATCTATTTGCCATGAAGTGATGGGACCAGATGCCATGATCTTCATTTTCTGAAGATCTTTTTTTCACTCCACTTTCATCAAGAGGCTTTTTAGTTCCTCTTCACTTTCTGCCATAAGGGTGGTGTCATCTGCATATGCATCTGAGCTTATTGATATTTCTCCCGGCAATCTTGATTCCAGCTTGTGCTTCTTCCAGCCCACAGTTTCTCATGATGTACTCTGCATAGAAGTTAAATAAGTAGGGTGACAATATACAGCCTTGACGTACTCTTTTTCCTATTTGGAACCAGTCTGTTGTTTCATGTCCAGTTCTAACTGTTGCTTCCTGACCTGCATACAGATTTCTCAAGAGGCCGGTCAGGTGGTCTGGTATTCCGATCTCTTTCAGAATTTTCCACAGTTTATTGTGATCCACACAGTCAAAGGCTTTGGTGTAATCAATAAAACAGAAGTAGATGTTTTCTGGAACTCTCTTGCTTTTTTGATGATCCAGTGGATGTTGGCAATTTGATCTCTGGTTCCTCTGCCTTTTCTAAAACCAGCTTGAACATCAAGAAGTTCACGGTTCACATATTTGCTGAAGCCTGGCTTGGAGATGAGCATTACTTTACTAGCATGTGAGATGAGTGCAATTGTGCAGTAGTTTGAGCATTCTTTGGCATTGCCTTTCTTTGGGATTGGAATAAAAACGGACCTTTTCCAGTCCTGTGGCCACTGCTGAGTTTTCCAAATGTGCTGGCATATTGAGTGCAGCGTTTTCACAGCATCATCTTTCAGGATTTGAAATAGCTCAACTGGAATTCCATCACCTCCACTAGCTTTGTTCATAGTGATGCTTTCTAAGGCCCACTTGACTTCACATTCCAGGATGTCTGGCTCTAGGTGAATGATCACACCATCGTGTTTATCTGGGTCATGAAGCTCTTTTTTGTACAGTTCTCCTGTGTATTCTTGCCACCTCTCCTTAATATCTTCTGCTTCTGTTAGGTCCATACTATTTTTCTCCTTTATTGAGCCCATCTTTGCATGAAATGTTCCTTTGGTATCTCTAATTTTCTTGAAGAGATCTCTAGTCTTTCCCATTCTGTTGTTTTCCTCTATTGCTTTGCATTGATCACTGAGGAAGGCTTTGTTATCTCTCCTTGCTATTCTTTGGAACTCTGCATTCAGATGCTTATATCTTTCCTTTTCTGCTTTGCTTTTCGCTTTCTTCTTTTCACAGCTATTTGTAAGGCCTTCTCAGACAGCCATTTTGCTTTTTTGCATTTCTTTTCCATGGGGGTGGCCTTGATCCCTGTCTCCTGTACAGTGTCACGAACTTCCATAGTTCCATAGTTCATCCGTCCATAGTTCATCAGGCACTCCATCTATCAGATCTAGGCCCTTAAATCTATTTCTCACTTCCACTGTAGAATCATAAGGGATTTGATTTAGGTCATACCTGAATGGTCTAGTGGTTTTCCCTACTTTCTTCAATTTAAATCTGAATTTGGCAATAAGGAGTTCATGGTCTGAGCCATAGTCAGCTCCTGGTCTTGTTCTTGCTGACTTTACGGAGCTTCTCCATCTTTGGCTACAAAGAATATACTCAATCTGATTTCGGTGTTGATCATCTGGTGATGTCCATGTGTAGAGTCTTCTCTTGTGTTGTTGGAAGAGGGTGTTTGCTATGACCAATGCATTTTCTTGGCAAAACTCTATTAGCCTTTGCCCTGCTTCATTCCGTATTCCAAAGCCAAATTTGCCTGTTACTAGAGGTGTTTCTTGACTTCCTACTTTTGCATTCCAGTCCCCTATAATGAAAAGGACATCTTTTTTGCATGTTAGTTCTAAAAGGTCTTGTAGGTCTTCGTAGAACCATTCAACTTCAGTTTCTTCAGCGTTACTGGTTAGGGCATAGGCTTGGATTACCTTGGAAATGAACAGAGATCATTCTGTCATTTTTGAGATTACATCCAAGTACTGCATTTCAGACTCTTTTGTTGACCATGATGGCTACTACTCCATTTCTCCTAAGGGATTCCTGCCCACAGTAGTAGATACAATGGTCATCTGAGTTAAATTCACCCATTCTAGTCCATTTTAGTTTGCTGATTCCTAGAATGTCGATGTTACATTCACTCTTGCCACCTCCTGTTTGACCACTTCCAATTTGCCTTGATTCATGGACCTGACATTCCAGGTTCCTATGCAATATTGCTCTTCACAGCATTGGACCTTGCTTCTATCATCAGTCACATCCACAACTGGGTATTGTTTTTGCTTTGGCTCCATCCCTTCATTCTTTCTGGAGTTATTTCTCCACTGATCTCCAGTAGCATATTGGGCACCTATCCACCCAGAGAGTTCTTCTTTCAGTATCCTATCATTTTGCCTTTTCATACTGTTCATAGGGTTCTCAAGGCAAGAATACTGAAGTGATTTGCCATTCCCTCCTCCAGTGGACCACATTCTGTCAGACCTCTCCACCACGACCCATGTGAGGAATGGCGGCTGTCTGGGCGCAGGAGGGCCAAGAGGAGCTTCTCCACGTTCAAGGTCAGGAGGGGTGACTTCATCCAAGGTAAGGAGCAGCATCTGTGCTTTGCTGGAGCAGCCGTGAAGAGATACCCCACGTCCAAGGTAAGAGAAACCCAAGTAAGATGGTAGGTGTTGTGAGAGGGCATCAGAGGGCAGACAGACTGAAACCATAATCACAGAAAACTAGCCAATCTGATCACACAGACCACAGCCTTGTCTAACTCAATGAAACTAAGCCATGCCGTGTGGGGCCACCCAAGATGGACGGGTCATGGTGGAGGGGTCTGACAGAATGTGGTCCACTGGAGAAGGGAATGGCAAAGCACTTCAGTATTCTTGCCTTGAGAACCCCATGAACAGTATATATTGTATAATTCTACTTATTTGAAACATCCAGAAGAGGCAAATCTGCAGAAAGTAGATTAGTTGTTGTCAGGGACTAGAGGGAGGAGGAAATGGGGAGTGATTCCTCATGGATATGTGCTTCTTTCTGGAGTGATGAAAATGTTCTGTAATCAAATAGTGGTGACCATGGTTGCACAACTTTGTGAATATTCCAAACTGCAGTGAATTGCACTTTGAAAGGGTGAATTTTATGTTATTTAAATCATTTCTCAAAAAAGTAATTTTTAAAAGGAGGGAAGAACTTCTCTGATCATCCAGAGGTTAAGAGTCCATGCTCCTAATCCAGGGGGCAGAGGTTCAGTTTCTGGTTGGGGAACATGCCACACCACATGGCCAAAGAAATAAAATTTAAATTAAAAAAGGGGTGGGGAGGAGGCTTTTGAGGTTTGGCATGAAAAGAAATTGTTCTAAGTGCCTAAGAAAGGCATGGAATTTGGTATTTATGTCTAGGCAAAGAGTGGAAGAATAAAAGGCATGGGAAAGGATACCAAATAATTACACCCTTAAGGTCCTAAACATTAAAAAAAAATTTTAATTATATTGCTCATATTGTGAGACAAATAATTTTCTCCTTTTGGAAAGTACATGGTGACTCGCTCATTTTTTTAAGTATGCTCATTTTTTTAAGTACTGAAAAAAGTTGTCTATGGCCTTTCTCAGTTCTTTTAGTTTATGTATTGTGGAACAGTCTTGCTGCAAATCAAGTAATTTTATTTTGCTGCAGGACTTACATTCACTTGAGCTTTGTAAGAGCTTTTTATTTATTTGGAATAAAAGCATATGGTTTGCAGACCATGCCAGAAAATCAAATCCTAACCACCTATACTTGCTCCAGTGAAACTCAAAAGACTTCCCTGGATTTTCTTTTCCTCATTCTCTGAATTTAATCTGTGTGATTTTAGCCTTTGAGTTAACTGAGAAGCCTTTTCGTTCTGTGCACTAAGCACATTCCTTCAAAGCCACAGGCATCCACTTCTCATTGGATTTATGACAATCACAACATCGGCATGCAGGTATTAAAAAAAGTCCATTTGCTTTTCCCATCACACCTCTGGTTACCTCAGGGAACCCCTCTTCGGTAGAAAAGGAGTAAAGATAATTTCTGCCATCCAAACCATGTCCAAGTACTCCAGAGTATTCTGCAGTCATGTGCCTTTTCTTCTGCACATTTCTGCAGCTCTAGCTATTGAATCATACTAAGAGTTTTGCTTTCCAGAAGAAGGTGGACTTTCAAGGAAAAATGGTTCCAACAGATAACAGTGCAAAGGAACTTCCCTTCAGCAGAATAGCCCCCTGCCCCGTAGGATACTCCTTTCTGTAGCCTGATGAATTTATGAATTAAATGATTTTCAAGGATGGAATGGCCTGAGAGCATTCTAAACTTTATGACTTTACCTTTTGTTCAACACACAACATAGACAGATTATTCTAAGTATTTAATATTTAACACAACAGAGTCACTGCCTTTGTAAAAAGAGCTAGAAAAGGTTTTAAAATTTGCTTTGTTTTCCTATCAGCACAATGTCATACGTAAATCGATGGATCAGAGTTCAAAGTAAAAGAGTAAAGACTAAGAAAAATAAAAAATAAAAGAGGTAAAGGATCTCACAAAGTTTGTGAGAAAGGGCAAAAACCCTTTTCTCTGTGTTGCCTCTCTTTGTAGCTGGTCATTGGGCAGACTGTTCTGTGAGACTAGAGATGATAATGGCAGGAGAGGAAAATGAAAATTGTGGTCTTTGCAACTAAAAAACATCAGTTTAGCTTCAAGTACAATAAAAGTGCATGGCCTCTCATTCTGACAGTTACATAATTACCAATATTTCTAATGAAACAAACAATTTACACTACACTTAAAAATTATCTTATAAAAAGCTGTAAATTGATTAATGCAGATATCTATATTCCTGATGCTCCTTTTTATTTTAGGCCCATTAAGAAAATAAAATGACTTTTCCCATGTTTCCCTATTATAGTAAGTAGACTCTTACGGACTCATGGCTACCAAACATAATTAAGTCATTTGAGTTCCTGGGCAGAGAAGACTGGAACTATATAAAGAGCCATTAATATTCAAGTGCCAAAGTCATTCAATATACGTATTTTATTACCATAAAGCATATCATTGTTTTCTCATCTTGAAATAGTATACACTATTTTGCAAAGCTGAGAAATAGTGGGTTTCTTCTGCTTTTTTAATTAAAACATTGTTTTCAAAGTTTGCAAAGCTCACTGAAGTAACCACACTAATGGTGAAGCTGGGCTTGCTTGTTTTGCTTTAAAGCAAAGTATGTAGGTTTGAGCATAACTGTCATGGTGGTTTTAAAAACGAGTATGTTTAAACTAGAGGCAATATAGTACTACACCCTTTGAACCAAAGTATTTTCTACTTGTAGCGAAAGAAAGGAAATGAGATGACAGTTACCAATCACTGTGGAAACCACGGAAGGGTAAGCTAAAGAGAGAGGGATGGTATGGGGAGGGAGGAGGGAGGAGGGTTCAGGATGGGGAACACATGTATACTTGTGGCAGATCCATCTTGAGGTATGGCAAAAGCAATACAATATTGTAAAGTTAAGCAAAATAAAATTTAATTAAAAAAATACATTAAAAAAAAAGTACAGGGAACAGTATGTAAAGTACAGTAGGAAGACTTGAATATAACAGTGGACAGATCTTCCTAATCATGAAGGCTGTGAGAACTACAAAGAAGTATTATGTTTTCCTGTGGAGATTAAAAACTCCATTTAGATATAATATTACCTAGAAAAAAGAGAGCTGGCTTAGCTAGTGCCTTGAGATTCTCATATTTCTTTCACTAGCATGGAGGGAAAAGGACAGAAGAAAAAACAAAAAAAAAAAGGACTCTGGACCAAGCCTATAGCTAAAACCCTCAGCCTGTCTACCTGAGTCCTTTGGGGACTAGGCAGTTTTGAATAGCTGAGTTTTCTGGAGAGTTATGTGTGTATCATTCTGAGAATTAAAATTTCGTTTTGTTTAAATTTATTTTTGGCTGTGCTGCGTGGGCTTTTCTTTAGTTTTGAGTGGGGGCTACTCTCTAGTTGTGGTGTGTGGGCTTCTCATTGCAGTGGTTTCTCTTGCTGTGGAGCAAGAGCTCTAGGGCACTTGAGCTTCAGGATTTGGGGGTCCGTGGGCTCAGTAGTTTCGGCTCCTGGGCTCTAGAGCACAGCCTCAATAACTGTGCACAGGCTAAAGCTGCTCCAAGGAATGTGGGATCCTCCTGGATCAGGGATTGAACCTGTGTCTCCTGAACTGGCAGGTGGATTCTTTACGACTGAGCCATCAGGGAGGCCCCTAAGAATTAAAATTTTCAATAAAAGTACTACTAAAAATGTATTTAAGTTCCCTGATCTTTTTTCTTCTTTAGACTGCAAAATAAAAATTTTTTAATAGAAGTTAAACTCAGTATTTTCTTGGCAAAACTCTATTAGTCTTTGCCCTGCTTCATTCCATATGCCAAGGCCAAATTTGCCTGTTACTTCAGGTGTTTCTTGACTTCCTACTTTTGCATTCCAGTCCCCTATAATGAAAAGGACATCTTTTTTGGGTGTTAGTTCTAAAAGGTCTTGTAGGTCTTCATAGAACCAATCAACTTCAGCTTCTTCAGCATTACTGGTTGGGGCATAGACTTGGATTACAAGTGATATTGAATGGTTTGCCTTGGAAACGAACAGAGATCATTCTGTCTTTTATTAAGATTGCATCCAGGTACTGCATTTCGGACTCTTTTGTTGACCATGATGGCCACTCCATTTCTTCTGAGGGATTCCTGCCCACAGTAGTAGATATAATGGTCATCTGAGTTAAATTCACCCATTTCAGTCCATTTGAGTTTGCTGATTCCTAGAATGTCGAAATTCACTCTGGCCATCTCCTGTTTGACCACTTCCAATTTGCCTTGATTCATGGACCTGACATTCCAGGTTCCTATGCAATATTGCTCTTTACAGCATCAGACCTTGCTTCTATCACCAGTCACATCCACAGCTGGATATTGTTTTTGCTTTGGCTCCATCCCTTCATTCTTTCTGAGTTATTTCTCCACTGATCTCCAGTAGTATATTGGGCACTTACTGACCTGGGGAGTTCTTCTTTCAGTATCCTATCATTTTGCCTTTTCATACTGTTCATGGAGTTCTCAAGGCAAGAATACTGAAGTGGTTTGCCATTCCCTTCTCCAGTGGACCACATTCTGTCAGCAAATACCCTCTTCGAACAACACAAGAGGAGACTCTACACATGGATATCACCAGATGGTCAACACCAAAATCAGACTGATTATATTCTTTGCAGCCAAAGATGGAGAAGCTCTATACAGTCACCAAAAACAAGACCGGGAGCTGACTGTGGCTCAGATCATGAACTCCTTATTACCAAATTCAGACTTAAATTGAAGAAAGTAGGGAAAACCACTAGACCATTCAGGTATGACCTAAATCAAATCCCTTAAGGTTATACAGTGGAAGTGAGAAATAGATTTAACGGCCTAGATCTGATAGATAGAGTGCCTGATGAACTATGGAATGAGGTTCGTGACATTGTACAGGAGACAGGGATCAAGACCATCCCCATGGAAAAGACATGCAAAAAAGCAAAATGGCTGTCTGGGAAGGCCTTACAAATAGCTGTGAAAAGAAGAGAAGTGAAAAGCAAAGGAGAAAAGGAAAGATAAAAGCATCTGACTGCAGAGTTCCAAAGAATAGCAAGAAGAGGTAAGAAAGCCTTCCTCAGCGATCAGTGCAAACAAATAGAGAAAAACAACAGAATGGGAAAGACTAGGGATCTCTTCAAGAAAATTAGAGATACCAAAGGAACATTTCATGCAAAGGTGGGCTCGATAAACGACAGAAATGGTATGGACCTAACAGAAGCAGAAGATATTAAGAAGAGGTGGCAAGAATACACAGGAGAACTGTACAAAAAAGAGCTTCATGACCCAGATAATCACATTGGTGTGATCATTCACCTAGAGCCAGACATCCTGGAATGTGAAGTCAAGTGGGCCTTAGAAAGCATCACTATGAACAAAGCTAGTGGAGGTGATGGAATTCCAGTGGAGCTATTTAAAATCCTGAAAGCTGACGCTGTGAAAGTGTTGCAGTCAATATGCCAGCAAATTTGGAAAACTCAGCAGTGGCCACAGGACTGGAAAAGGTCAGTTTTCATCCCAATCCCAAAGAAAGGCAATGCCAAAGAACACTCAAACTACTGCACAATTGCACTCATCTCACATGCTAGTAAAGTAATGCTCATATCCAAGCCAGGCTTCAATAGAACGTGAACCATGAACTTCCAGATGTTCGAGCTGGTTTTAGAAAAGGCAGAGGAACCAGAGATCAAATTGCCAACATCCACTGGATCATGGAAAAAGCAAGACAGTTTCAGAAAAACATCTATTTCTGCTTTCTTGACTATGCCAAAGCCTTTGACTGTGTGGAGAAGGTAATAGCACCCCACTCCAGTACTCTTGCCTGGAAAATCCCATGGACAGAGGAGCCTGGTAGGCTGTAGTCCGTGGGGTCGCTAAGAGTCGGACACGACTAAGTGACTTCACTTTCACTTTTTCACTTTCTCACTTTCATGCATTGGAGAAAGAAATGGCAACCCACTCCAGTGTTCTTGCCTGGAGAATCCCAGGGGCAGGAGAGCCTGCTGGGCTGATGTCTATGCGGTCACACAGAGTCGGACACGACTGAAGTGACTTAGCAGCAGCAGCAGTATGGATCACAATAAACTGTGGAAAATTATGAAAGAGATGGGAATACCAGACCACCTGACCTGCCTCTTGAGAATCTGTATGCAGGTCAGGAAGCAACAGTTAGAACTGGACACGGAACAACAGACTGGTTCCAAATAGGAAAAGGAGTACATCAAGGCTATATATTGTCACCCTGCTTATTTAACTTATATGCAGAGTACATCACGAGAAACGCTGGACTGGAAGCACAAGCTGGAATCAAGATTGCTGGGAGAAATATCAATAAGCTCAGACATGCAGATGACACCACCTTTATGGCAGAAAGTGAAGAGGAAATAAAAAGCCTCTTGATGAAGGTGAAAGAAGAGAGTGAAAAAGTTGGCTTAAAGCTCAACATTCAGAAAACAAAGATCATGGCATCTGGTCCCATCACTTCATGGAAAATAGATGGGGAAACAGTGGCTGACTTTATTTTTTTGGCCTCCAAAATCACTGCAGATGGTGACTGCAGCCATGAAATTAAAAGATGCTTACTCCTTGGAAGGAAAGTTATGACCAACCTAGATAGCATATTCAAAAGCAGAGACATTACTTTGCCAACAAAGGTCCGTCTAGTCAAAGCTATGGTTTTTCCTGTGTTCACGTATGGATGTGAGAGTTGGACTGTGAAGAAGGCTGAGCACTGAAGAATTGATGCTTTTGAACTGTGGTGTTGGATAAGACTCTTGAGAGTCCCCTGGACTGCAAGGAGATCCAACCGGTCCATTCTGAAGGAGATCAGCCCTGGGATTTCTTTGGAAGGAATGATGCTAAAGCTGAAACTCCAGTACTTTGGCCACCTCATGCGAAGAGTTGACTCACTGGAAAAGACTCTGATGTTGGGAGGGATTGGGGGCAGGAGGAGAAGGGGACGACAGAGGATGAGATGGCTGGATGGCATCACTGACTCGATGGATGTGAGTCTGAGTGAATCCCGGGAGTTGGTGATGAACAGGGAGACCTGGTGTGCTGTGATTCATGGGGTCGCAAAGAGTCGGACACGACTGAGCAACTGAACTGAAACTCAGTATAGAAATTAAGAAGGCAAAGAAAGTCATAATCCTACCACCCAGAAACCACCAGGTAATATTTTCTCTCAGTTCCTTAAATAGTGTTTTAGCCAGAATTCAGGTTATAAAATAATGAGACCCTCAGTCCACAATAGTATATTCTAAAGTCCTATATTATACTGAACATTTTATATGCATGGTCTCATCTGGTCTGTACAAGCCAATGAGATAGGTGTTATTATTTCTACTTTAGAGATGAAGAAAACAAAGCTTGAGAATTTTTCAAGGATCCATAAGAAGCCACAAAAACTAAATTTAAATCCTTTTGTCCATTCCCAAAGACTGATTTTTCATAGGATCATACCCTAAAGGGCAACATCCTGTTATACATTTTAAAGGTTCCCACACAAGCATCCTTTACACACCTTTTAAAAAATTAATTTAATTGGAAGCTAACTACTTTACAATATTGCTTTACACACTCTTAATGATTTTTCAAACTTTCCTTAGTATCAGGTTCTCATTTTCCAGTTTTCACAAAAGTCTGTTTTCTTCTTATAGTATCCACACCACTTTCTAGTTTGCTGTTTTAAATTTACTCAAGCTTGGAAACATCAATAACAAAATAAACTCAAGGCAATTTGTGAAACACAGAGGAGACTTTCAATGGGTGAAGTATATGTAGACTTTGTAATTACATATATTGATTATTCCCTACTCACAGAGTTGTTCTGAGAAATGACATGTTACCATTCTGGCTTTGAGACTTAAGAGCTACTATACTTAAGTCTAAACATGCATTAGCAAATCCTAAAAAATACACACACTCGTAATCCAAAATGTTTTATTAAACATTTAGATAGTTCCAGATGGAAAGGCATATCTCAGAGTCGAGAAACTGGTCATATAGGAGAGCAGAATAGTGACTGCATCTGCAGAAAATATGTTCATACACAAACTACAAAAAAATAACTGTGCCATAAAACAAACAAGGCAGAGGAGTGGGTAAGGGCGTGGTATGTTCAAACAAGAAAAGGAAGAGGCTCATTAGATGCTCTGTGGGGAAAAAAAAAAGTGAGTCCCAGATTCAAAAGGAAGACTGCTCGCAACTCATTCTGGCCCCAAAAAGCAAAGATTAGAAAGAATAACAAAGCACAGAGACTGGAGACAAGGGGTTTTTGATCAGTCACCAAGTCTTGTCTGACTCTGCATGACCCCATGGACTGCAGCATGTCATGCCTCCCTGTCCCCCACCATCTCCTGCAGTTTGCCCAAGTTCATGTCCCTTGCATCGGTGATGCCATCCAACTATCTCACCCTCTGTCGTCCTCTTCTTCTCTGGAGAAGGGAACGGCAAACCACCCCAGTATATTTGCCAGGAGAACCCCGTAACTGTAATAAAAAAAGGGGAGTTTGATACAAATTAAAAAAGAGACTAACACATGCTTTGTTGTTTTGCTTGGGATAAGAATAGTGATATAGAGGAAGAATAAAAGTTGCTTTAAGAAGACACAAGGATATTATTTCAATTTTGGCTAGAGTCAGCCTTGCTTATCTCCACCCAATGTGGACAAAGAAGAAGTCTCACAGAACTATTTTTATTGTATAAGCTTGGCAGGCATGTTGCTTTTAACCTGATGACATATGCTACAATTTCATGTAACATGTAAAGTTTTCTCTTATTTGTGAGGTTGTTAACATGAGAGCTTCATTAATCAAGTTATCACTACAATTAAAAATTATCTGAGTATAGTTTGCTTATAGCTATTTTGCAAGTGTATAACATGTTTTTTCCATACATGTATGGAAAAAAGATGCCTGCAAGGGGATGATGGGTGGCAATTTCTTTTTTTTTTTTTTAATTTTATTTTATTTAACTTTACAATATTGATGGGTGGCAATTTCAACTGTGCTTTTCTTCCACTGGCCTGTTTCCTGCTAGGCTTTCTCTTAAGAGAAAGAAGAAACACGATGCCACTTTGACTTGGTAATCTCTACTCTTAGGGGGCAAAGTAACAGCAGAGCCTGGAGTACTGCTTAGAGTCTGACGTTTCTAAAGGCCTTCCTGGTTTACTAAAAGGGATGAGATTTTCAGAATAAGGTTTTGGATAGATATTTGAGACGGAACCCCATTTTTCACCCTTCCATGCAACTTCTTCCTTTAGACTGTTACTCCTTAAGTCTTCCTGTGTCCTTGATACTGACCTGACATGTCGGCATCTGAATTTTTCAAGCTAATAGCTTATAGTCACCCACTTAAAAACAACACAAAACAAAAATCAAGTTTTTTTTTAAGGGAGAAGGGAAATTTGCCTGGAAAGTAGTAAACATGGCCTCCCTTTGCCCTCTTTACACTTTATTCAAACAGAATTTTTTAAAGTGACTGTAATTTATCTAGATAATTAAAAACTGATTACAGTATGCCTGCATCCATTGTTTATAAATGTCGAATGGCAGTATGTCTTTTAGATGCTTTGGTAATAGGGAAAAAAATTAATCCTTGATAAACTACAATATATTCACACAAATTTGAGTACTATTTAAGCTTATTAGCATGGCAACTTAGACTTAAGCAACAAGGTAAGTACTTAGTATATTCACAGCCAAATAAAATACATGAACTGCCTAAAATATGTTGCATTTAAAAAATTCATATTCACTTCCCACTATTCTGTGGCTATTAACATCATGGTGTGCTTTAAAGTCAAAAACATTAAATTGTCTAGAAATACTATGAAGACTAATAGAATTATACTATGAACTTTATTTTTAAGTTTAGATCAATAAGGAGGAAAACAATAAACTAGTCAGGAAAAGCATCAAAAAAATATAGTCATTTATATACACAGAGGATTTGAACAGTATAGATTCACTTTCAGTTGATTCAATTCTATTTACACATTTACGATACAAACTACATCTTAACTCAAGAAACTGACCATATTTAGCACCGAGAAAGAAACTTTACTTAGCCTGTGATCATGACCTCAGTATCTTGACATAGGAAAGACATTTTATGAAATCTCTATGCATTTATCACTATCAACTTAAAAAACTGTTTTGAAAAATAACTACTGCATAGCATCAATTCACAAGTGATTCAGGAGGAAGAAAACAAATTGGGACTACTTGATATTGCGCACGACTCTCCTACAGTGGTTTGTTTTCATCTCCTCCAAGGCTTGTTCCAACTGCTGAACCAAGTGGAGTAGGGTGGCTGGGTCTGTCTGTAGAACTTGGGTGTTGTGATCTCCATTCTGATTAAGGTGGAGCTTTATAGTCACTGATGGTTTAATCTGTTGCCTGAGGCTTCTGCTTGCAAGCTTAGTTTTAAATGGAATAAGAGCATAATGACTATTTAACAATCATGCTGAGCATATGAATAATGACAGTATGCTACGCTATGCTATGCTAAGTCACTTCAGTCATGTCCGACTCTTAGCGACCCCATGGACTGCAGCCTACCAGGCTCCTGCGTCCGTGGGATTTTCCAGGCAAGAGTACTGGAGTGGGGTGCCATTGCCTTCTCCGAATGACATTATACCATACACAAAAACTGAGTTTCAGATGAATCACAGACTTCAAAATGAACAGTAAACTTTAAAATCTTTGGGAAAAAAAAAAGCTACAATGTATAGGTAGTCATACAGTATGCAAGGGTTTCTTAAACATGATATAAAAACAAAAATCATAAAGAAAAAACTGATAAACTGAAATATATTAAAATTATTAAAATTTCTTGGAAAGATATCTAAAAATAGTGAAAAAAAAAAAAAACAAGCCATAACCTGAGAAAAGATACTTTGTAATACACAAAACCAAAAAAAAGTACCAAGAATGTATGAAGAAGTGTTCTGATTTAATAAAACTCCCACAAAACCAAGAAAATTGTACAGAAGATCTATGAAAGCACTTTGCAAAAGTAATAAAAATAGATAAACACAGGAAACATGTTCAACTTTATTAGAAAATGGCCAATAAAATCATGCTGTTTATCAGACTGGCAAGAATTAGAAACCTGCCCATAAGGAGCACTGTGAAGTGATGGTAATAAAAACTCATCCACTGCTGGTGAGCGCGATGAGAGAATTACTTTGGAAAACAGATAAATTACCAACAATTCCACTCCGAGGTACATACCGTAAACTCTTACACATATACACATATTCATAATAGTATTTGTTTCCAAGAGCCAAAAGCTAGACATATCTCAAATATTCTTTACCAACAGAATGGATAAATGGAGAATATTCATACAATGAAATGCTTACTAAATGCCTGGGAAAAGAAGTAAACTACAGCAACCTGAACTGTCATCAATAAACCTAAAAAGAAAATGTTTAATCAAAAAAGCAAGTTGCATATGTTTTCAAGGAGCCTATAATCTGCTTTTTACCTTCTCCTGTGTTAATATATATTCAAGCACTCAACACACTGGGATACAATTGCTAAGCTTGTCTAGCTGAATTTCTGTAACCTATTCGGACCACTCAAATCAGAGGAATCTACTATTACAGCAGTTTACAAATATTATTACACATTAGAATTACCTGGGTGACAAGGGAGCTTTAAAAAATCCTGATGCCCAGGTGAAACTCTGTACCAATAAATCAGAACCTCTGGGGCAGAACACAGCCAGAGTTTTTTTAAAGCTCCCTAGATCATTTCAATGTGCAATCAAGTTTGGGAACTAGGGAGCTATCCCACATATTCATTTGTTCATTCTCAGATTCATGTGGGCCTTTACAACTTATGCCCACATGTCTCCTCTCTCAATACTACTACCCTGGTTTTCTCCATTCATTTCTTTTTCTGAAATTTACCCTTCTTTTATTGATGCTTTTCTGGAACATGCCAGTGTACACTGAACTACCTGAGATACAGCTTTTCTGAAATACTCAGAAGTACCTTTACACTTGATCTTAGCCAAAAAGCCGAGAAGCGATAGAAGCACCTTTATTTATAAATTATGTTCTTTTTTCCTCTCCAGAACCTTATTTTACAACTATCT
Organism: Tragelaphus eurycerus; assembly: GCA_935064755.1. Taxonomy (NCBI): domain Eukaryota; kingdom Metazoa; phylum Chordata; class Mammalia; order Artiodactyla; family Bovidae; genus Tragelaphus; species Tragelaphus eurycerus. The sequence continues at coordinate 17,235,859 of CAKXYN010000006.1, read as the reverse complement.
TTAATTACTAGTTATTTTGAGACATCTAATATCACTAAACAAATAATATCTTTTCCAGATGAGAAAGTATTTTACAATTCTGGTTCCCAAAGCATTCAGCACAGTCCTAATCAGTGATTGGATGGCTTTCAATAAACATCTCTTAACTAGCTTATCTGTTACTGCTTGAGAAAGGGCTACATGCAGTGTCTGAAAACTCCTTTTTGGTGGTGTATGTGGCTTTAAAAACAACCCAATCTCATAAAAAGAAGGCAGACATAGAAGAATATTTATTGAATCATTTCATGAATAGAAAGTTAAAGAGCAGAAAAAAAATAATCTGTGCATTAAGAGTCAGGATGCTGGTTACCTTTGAAAAGAAGGATGGGGAAGTAACTTGTAGAAGGCAAGAAGGATGCTTCTGAGGTGCTAATCATGGGTGCTGGTTTCATGGGTGTTTTTACCACATGATAATTCATTGGGCTATATACTGACCTGTGTACTTTTCTATAAATGTGCTTTATTTAGACAGAAAAAGGTTTTCTCAAAGCTAAGCACCACTTTAAAAATATAGATAACCATCTGCTTTTCCAAAGTAACCTATTTCTTACAAACTTCACACATTAAACCAATGTGAACATATTAAAAATATAAGAAAATGGGGAATTCCCAGTGGTTAGAACCCAGCACTCTCACTGCCAAGAGCCTGGATTCAATCCTTGGTTGGGGAACTAAAAATCCCACAAGTCTTGTGGTGTGGTTAGAAAAAAAAAAAGAAAATGAACTATTTGTGAAATGGTCTAAAAATGGACATTAAAAAACTGAAGTTTCAAACCAGAATTTGGTTAAGGTGGTAATGAATACAATAAGTGTGAAGACATAGCCTAAAATAAATCTTATATTCTAAGTCAGATTTTTTAAAAAAAGTCATACCTGTACATCCAGTCGCCATTCAAGGCTGTGGTAACTGGGAAGGTCTGGTGCCAATTCACTCAGGATAGTTCTGATCTCCTTTCTATTGTCTAGATAAAGCTGAAGCAACAATTTGTTCAATTCTTCAGGAAATCCCAGAACAAAAACAGAGTCTTGGAAATCCAGTTCAGAAATCTAAAAATAAATCAAGTTTATCAAATTTATTTGTATCTAATAAGTGCTGAAATACTGGATATACACAAAAAATATGAATTCTATTCTGTCTAGTAAAAGAAACAACACTCTTTAGTAAAAGGCAACTCCTGTCCACTATTCCAAATTCTGAGTTTCTGATACATAAAAATAAAAATAAGCAACAAAAGCAAAAGTAAACTAGTGGGACTACTTCAGATAAAAGGCTTCTGCACAGCATAGGAAAGCATCAACAAAATGAAAAGGCAACCTACTGAATCAAAGAAATATCTGCAAATCATGTATCTGATACACAATAGCAAAATAAATAAATAAATAAATAAACCCATAAACAATCTGATCAAAACATGGGCAGAAGATCTGAATTCACATTTTCCAAAGAACACATATAGAAGGCCAACAGGCATATGAAAGGATGCTCAACATCACTCATCACCAGGGAAATGTAAATAAAAATGATGAGCTATGACTTCACATCCACTGGAATGGATAGTAACAAAATGACAAGAAACAAGTGTTGGTAAGGCTGTGGAGAAAAGGGAACTCTTGTACACTGTTGGTAGGAACATAAATTGGTGCAGTCACTATGGAAAACAGTATGGAGGTTCTTCAAAAAATTAAAAATAGAACTACCATATGATCTAGCAATTCTACTTCTGGATATTTATCCAAAAAAAGCAAAAACACAAATTCGAACAGATATATGCACCCCCATGTTCCTGAAGCATATATTTACGGTGGATAAAACATGAAAACAAACTAAGTATCCACTGAACGATGAATGCAGAGGGAAGCTGTGGCATACATACACAGTGGAATATTACCCAGCCGTAAAAAAAAAAAAAGGAATCTTGCCATTTGCAACAACATGGATGGAACTTGAGGGCATTATGCTAAGTGAATTAAGTCAGACAGAAAAAGAAATACCGTATGATCTCTCTTACATGTCAAATCTAAGACAAACAAAAAACAAAAAAAAAGCCCCACCAAATCCACAGATACAGAGAACAGATTGGTGGTTGCCAGAGGCAGGGGGTAGGTGGAAGAAAATGGTTTAGGTAAATCTTAGTGTGATATTCAGATGCTGACTGGACACAGGAAAGTCAGGTATTTGGTCAGCAAAGGGAGAGGGAGAGAAGGACGAGGAGTCACAGATTTTGGCTATCCAATGGAACAACATTATTAGGGACCAAGCAACCCTAACATTGGCACTGACTCTCAATAGGAAAAAAGGAAACTGCCAATAGCAGGCATGCTTTTACTCCCTTATTGGATGCCCAACATGAGGAGGGATAAACGGGTGGAGAAAAAGTACAGGAAACACAATTTTTTTGTTTCTCTTCCCTTCATTGTATTTACCTCAGCCACTTTAATACTCTACTTTCCTTGTTCTTTTCCAGTTTCTGCATGCCACCCTTTTTGGGAGGGGATGTCACTGTCATTAGACTTGTTTCTGTTTGTAATAGCACAGGCTTATGTTATCTTGTCCCTTTAGCGAGTATTTCCTAAGATCCTACTATGGGATAGGTCCCATGCTAGGCATACAGAACTGAATAAATCAAATGGGCTCCTTGCCGGTGAGGAGGGCTTATAGTCTTTGGGGCTGGGTGGGTTAGGTTTGTTGACCAATCACATCAGGTAGTCTGTCAGAAGATTCAACTCAACTAAATCGAAGAGCAAGAGGCTGGAGATCGATTTCGAGGAGAAGAGCAGCCAGGAAAGCTCTGAAGAGGGCCAGAAAAGATGACCCCGGGAAGCAAAAATGAGTTCCCCATTTCAACTAATGGAACACAGATTTATGTGACAGAGCATTTGCTGTGGAACACCTCTAAGTGTTAAGATTTTAGGGAGTCTGACAAAAGGAATCTATAAAATATATTTTTATGCAGTTAACCACTCAAATAATCTAATTATTTCACCCTAATTATTAGGGTGAAACACCATAACTCAATAAGCCACACTCTGTCTTTCATCACTTCCAATGTGATGATTTGCTATCAAAATGTTAAGCCTTTAGGGTAGTTTCCCAAATTTACCTGATCTTAAGAATCATTTAAAGCACTTTGGAAAAATATTCTCAAGCCCCTCTTCTGGAAAACCTGATTCAACAGGTTTGAGACATGAACCAGGAATTTGGTTTAAAAGGGTCACACAAGATTCTCACTAAAAGGTAAGTCTGAGAAACAGGAGAATGGACAATATGTAAATTAAGCCGTGTCTGTGTGTGTGTGTGTCTGTGTCTGTGTGTGTGAGTGAAATCACTTCAATCCTGTTGGAGTCTTTGTGACCCCATGGACTGTAGCCCACCAGGCTCCTCCGTCCATGGGATTCTCCAGGCAAGAAAACTGGAGTAGACTGCCATGCCCTCCTCCAGGGGATCTTCCTGACCCAGGGATTGAACCTGAGCTTCTTATGTCTCCTGCATTGGCAGGTGGGTTCTTTACCTCTAGCACCATCTGGGAAGTCCCATGTAGCCAGCTGCAATTTTTCAAATATTTTTTCTATTAAGAGCATGGAGAAACAACAACTGGTACAAGATTCCCAGCCAGTATTAAAAAGGGAAAAATGTGGGGGGAAAAAAGCAAAAAAAAATACTTTATTAAAATACAAAAAGAACTGCTAAAATGCCCAGTTTTCTCAATTCTCCAACAAGCTGCTGCTGCTGCTAAGTCGCTTCAGTCATGTCTGACTCTGTGGGACCCCATAGACAGCAGCCCACCAGACTCCCCCATCCCTGGGATTCTCCAGGCAAGAACACTGGAGTGGGTTGCCATTTCCTTCTCCAATGCATGTGTCGGACTCTCAGCGACCCCATGGACTGCAGTCCACCAGGCTCCTCTGTCCATGGGACTCTCCAGGCAAGAGTACTGGAGTGGGGTGCCATTGCCTTCTCTGCTCCAACAAGCTAGATACTACTGATATACAAAAAGTTAAATAATTTCATTCTCCCTCTTCTTAGGATACACACAGTAACATGCGGAATTACAGGCAATTCTAATTTATACTAACAAGAGGTATTCATGCCAGCAGGTCACATTATAGTCAGATTATGTACGCATGGCTTCACTCAATCAATTATAAATCAGTAACAACATTACTGAAATGAGCAGATCCTACCAGGACTGATATATAGAGTATACTAAACCTCCTTAAGGTCCTGGTAATACAATACTGCCCACAAAAGCCCTTACCATGAGCTTCGAACTTTCAGTGAGGAGGTATATTAATCCTTCCACACCATGTTGGACAGTGTCACTACTCACGCTGAGTTTTCCTGAAAAAGAGTAAATATTATCCATTACTCCATATTTTCAAACACTGCAATAAAAAATAATTTGGTAATAACCTCCTGTTCATTCGCCATTCCCAGGCAAATGCCTTCAGTTATTTCCCACCATGTAACCTTCTTTACAAAATTCAGATGCGTGGAGACAATACCAGGTGTACTATTTCTCTCCTGAGCGCGCAGCTACTTCAAGCCTAACAGAAGAGACAATATAGGAAACCTCCCCTGGTCCATCGGGGTAAAAACAGTTTAGTAAAAGCAGATGTCTGAACAACGAACAACAGCCAAACACTTGTGTTTTTATGGTTCACCGAACTATTCCACACACTTGGATGCATGCAAGCATCATAGTGTCTCTGGCAGATAGTGTTATGTCCATTACACGCCAAAAAACACAAGCTTTAAAAAACTCAGTATTTAGAGCACGGGCAGGATATGGGCCCTGACTTAAGACCCCTTCTGCTTTTATTATGCCACAACGGGGCGGGGGGGGGGGGCACCCTTGTCCCAACACCCCCGTCCTCTCCAGGGAGATAGAAAACGGCCCACACTTCCCCGAGCAGATTGCAGCGCTATGCCTCCCCGTTTCTTACTGGCAGCTCCTTCGTAGATCTTGGGGTTCGAGCCACGCCTCAGGAATTCCACCGCAATTCGCCCAAACTCTGCGACCACTGCAACGGAAGCCAGGAGACCCTGAGCGCCAGGCGCTCCCCCGATCCCCTCCCTAGACCGCAGGGAACCACCCTTTGCCGCCGCCCGCCCTGACCCGCGCTGTCCACTTTCGGCAGGAAGGCCAGGTGCTCCTTGTGCTCCTCTGACAGGTCCAGCAGCATCTTCCCTGGGTAGCCAATTTCACTGGGCAGCGCCGACCCCACCCTCGCGACTTCCGGGGCCTGGGTCCAAGCGTAAAGAGGCTCCGGCGCTTCAGCGCCCGGAGGTTTGGGTTCCGCCTGAAGGCCGTCCTACACTCTAACGCCTTCCTAGGAGCAGACTGGGAGCTGGAGATCCTTCGGTTTGTAAATCAGATGTCGCCTGCGGGGCTCAAAATGCCTTGATCTGAGGAAGATGAAAATAAGTTTAAAATTCGACTCGCCCCTTTGCGGAGCTTACATTAATAATGTTAGCAGCTAACATTTATGAAGCACTATGTCAGGAAGGTTGGCTTAAAGCTCAACATTCAGACGAAGATCATGGCATCTGGTCCCATCACTGCGGGGGACAGTGGAGACGCTGCTCATCACTCAGATGGTGACTGCCCAGAAGCGCGCTCCGGAGGAAGGACCTAGTGCATTCAGCAGGACATACACACAGGTCGTCACGCTCCGTGGTCGTTGAGTGAGGTGGACGTGGGGGCTGGCGCCTAGAGATCGCGTGGTGTTGGAGGACTCTGGGTCCCGCGAGATCCAACCAGTCCATTCTGAGGTCATCCTGTTCTGGGGGCTGCTGCTCCATTTTGGCCACCTCATCGAAGTGACTCTGGAGACTCTTGCTGGGGGGATGGGGCGGAGGGAGGGGCGCGGGATGGATGGCTGGATGGCTCACTGACTCGTGGATGCGGGTCGGGTGACCTCCGGCTGGTGATGGACAGGGGGCCTGGCGGCGGTTCAGGGGTCGGTCGGACACACTGAGCGACTGATCTGATCTGATCTGATCTGTGTCAGGAACAGTTCTTAGGTTTATTCACTTGTTTAGAGTTCACAAGAACCTTATGAAGTAGGTACCCTTATTGTCCCCAATAGAGATAAGTAAACTGAGACAGGTCAAGCAACTGAAAGTAACTTTTTTAGAGCTAACTAATTTGCACAGAGCTTCTGTATATATTATCTTACTTGATTTATCTCAATAACCATGCCATCGTTTGTACAGATGGGCCATTTGTACGGCGCCGGTCATCATTTGTACACGAAGAATCCAAAGCTCCAGACACTGTTATCAGCCAGTGACAGAGCTGGAAGAAGGTCAGAGCCCTTGACCACCTGCTCCGAAAGCCATCATTCTGCACAGCATCCTGAAAGATGGAGGTTTGTAACAAGTTCCGTGAGTGATTATAAATTAGGATAAAGATGAGGAGGAAGACAATGACCCATGCTTGTCTTTATTTTTTTATGTGTTAAGGGCAGTGGGAGAATTTGGTTCCTTTACTAACTCATTCTTCTCACCTGCTGTGATTCAAATACAAGAGACTATTAAACAGCTTATTAATAAGAATATGACTCCTAAATTCTCACTCTCATAGTGGAGGAAAGGGTGGGGGAAAAGACAGAAATTTCACATCTATGGTTGTTATATCTAGGGATATAGATAAAAAGCTAACTATAGAAGACTCTTGAGAGTCCCTTGAACAGCAAGGAGATCCAACCAGTCCATTCTAAAGGAGATCAGTCCTGGATGTTCATTGGAAGGACTGATGCTGAGGCTGAAACTGCGATACTTTGGCCACTTCATACAAAGAGTTGACTCATTGGAAAAGACCCTGATGCTGGGAGGGACTGGGGGCAGGAGGAGAAGGGGACAACAGAGGATGAGATAGCTGGATGGCATCACTGACTCGATGGACATGAGTTTGAGTAAACTCCGGGAGTCGGTGATGGACAGGGAGGTCTGGCGTGCTGCGATTCATGGGGTCACAAGAGTCGGACATGACTGAGCGACTGAACTGAACTGATGCTCCAAGATACCAATATGCCATCTCCTGAGCAGAACTGAATATTGGAAATGTTTTTCAGCTCTCCTCTCTGCGTCTCCCTCCTCCCTTACATGCGACTGAAACTGAAATTGTTTCCTATTGTTGTTGTTCAGTCACTGAGGCATGTCCAACTTTTTGCTTCCCCATGGACTGCAGCATGCCAGGCTTCACTGTTTCCCATGTGGGGGCACAGAAAGGCAGATCCTTAAACTTGTTAGATCTTAAAGCAGCATTTGCAGAGAGAGTACAATTTTTACTTAGACTATGTTGCAGATCAGCAAAAATGGTATTTTCTGAAGATTTTATTCATACATTATTGAGAGAATGTCCATTATGGAGGGAATAAGGAATGCTGAAATGAGTTTACGAATAGGTATACTATTATGCCAATATAATATAGCATTTCTTCTCTGTGATCTCAGGGATTTCAGCAGGAGAGATGATGGGGGTTGAAGGTGAAGATGGGAAATAAGGATGAACAGAATGGGGTGGTCAAGGAAGGTGGTCAAACAGCCAAGTTATAGCTGGGGAAACCAGCCTGGGAGTTAGAACTTGCTAGGATAATGTATAGAGTGACTTTCTGGTACCAAGTGTCTTATGGTTGTTTAGAAGTAATTACCTGACTGAAAAATCAAAACTCTAGATTCCAGATCTGAATCTGACACCTAACTACTTGTTAGACCTCTACCAAGTTGTTTTTATATGTTACCAATTTAGCGTTTTCATTTATAAAACGTGTGCTTTAATGCTGACTGTCTTTAGTATGCCATGCAGGGCTGCTATGATGCTCAGACGAATTAACAAATTCATATCAAGAAACTGATCTTGATGATCAAATTAAATAAACCAGTGTTAAGCAAGTGATTTGAAAGTGGAAGTATTTATATTTTATGAGCAGGTGTTGTGTGCACATGTCCTTGAGAATACCTTGTACATGATTATCATAAAATTCATTTATTTAATTTAACAAATATTTATAGAGCAGTTATACAAAGCTCAAGCATATGCTATTCCTTGGCAATTTAGAAATGAATAAAACACTGTCCTTGCCTAAGAGAAGATAGTAAAGGAGTCAGTCAAGTAATTTCAATACAGTGTGAAAGTGGTAATACCTGAGGAAAGAACAGAATGACCCAGAGCAAAGAGAAGGTGATGCTTAACTTTGATTTCAGTAAGATTCAGGTTTGGAATAAATGTCCCACGGTATCCTGTCTATGCTAATATACTGCTTGATAACTGTTTAATATTGTAAGAAAGTAAGACCTTAATATCACTTCATACTATCTTACTTCTAGAGCTAAAGTGAATAAAGAATAAAGACTCAACAGCTTTTCAGTTGGTTCTGGCAGGGAATCAGTTGGGCTGTCACATTCTTTTCTTATCATCCTCCCCCTCATCTACCTTCCTTTCCCCTCATATTTTTTCATATTTCTTTCTTCTTCATAGACATTCCCACTCCAGGAACTTCGTACCAGGCATCTTTCAGTGATAGGTAAATAGTTTTCATTCCAATCCCAAAGACAGGCAATGCCAAAGAATATTCAAACTACCCCACAATTGCATTCATTTCACATGCTAGCAAACTCATGCTCAAAATTCCCCAAGCGAGGCTCCAACAGTATGTGAACTGAGAACTTCTAGATGTTCAAGCTGGATTTAGAAAAGGCAGAGAAACCAGAGATCAAATTTCCAGCATACGTTGGATCATAGGAAAAGCAAGAGAATTCCCGAAAAACATCTACTTCTGCTCTATTGCCTATGCTAAAGCCTTTGACTATGTGGATCACAACAAACTGTGCAACATTCTTAAAGAGATGAGAATACCAGACCACCTTACCTGCCTCCTGAGAAATCTGTACACAGGTCAAGAAGCAACAATTAGAACTGGACATGGAAAAATGGACCAGTTCCAAATTGGGATAGGAGTACATCAAGGCTGTATATTGTCCCCTTGCTTATTTAACTTATATGCAGAGTACATCATGTGAAATCCCAAGCTGGATGAAGGACAAGCTGGCATCAGGATTCCCCGGAGAAATATCAGTAACCTCAGATATGCAGATGACACCACCCTTATGGCAGAAAGAAAAGAGGAATTGAAGAGCCTCTTCATGAAAGTGAAAGAGAAGTGTGAAAAAGCTGGCGTAAAACTCAATATTCAAAAAATGAAGATCATGGCATCTGATCCCATCACTTCATGGCAAATAGATGGGGAAACAATGGAAACAGTGACAGACTTCTTTCTGGGGGCTCCAAAATCACTGCGGATGGTGACTGCAGCCATGAAATTAAAAGATGCTTGCTCCTTGGAAGAAAAGCTATGACCAACCTAGACAGCATATAAAAAGCAGAAATGTTACTTTGCCAACAAAGGTCCATCTAGTCAGTCAACGCTATGGTTTTTCCTGTAGTCATGTATGAATGTGAGAGTTGGACCATAAAGAGGGCTGAGCATCAAAGAATTGATGCTTTTGAACTGTGATGTTGGAGAAGACTCTTGAGAGTCCCTTGGACTGCAAAGAGATCAAACCAGTCAATCCTAAAGGAAATCAGTCCTGAATATTCATTGGAAGGACTGATGCTGAAGCTGAAACTCCAATACTTTGGCCACCTGATGGGAAGAACTCATTGGAAAAGACCCTGATTCTGGGAAAGATTTAAGGCAGGAGGAGAAGGGAATGACAGAGGATGAGATAGTTGGATGGCATCACCGACTCTATGGACATGAGTTTGAGCAAGTTCCAGGAGGTGATAATGGACAGGAAAGCCTGGCATGCTGCAGTCCATGGGTGACAAAGAGTCGGACATGAATGATCGACTGAACCGAACTGAACTGAACTGATTATCTCTTACAAGGGATTGCAGTTCAGTTCAGTACATGGTCAAGGGGAAGGTAACATGGTGGCATGCATCACATGAACTGCCCTCTCATGAGTCTGAGGCTGGCATCAAGTAGTTTATGAATTAGCTCCTAAAATTTTTCTCATTATTTTAGTTAACTTTTTAAACTGGATGATAAAATTCATTCAGAAAAGGATATAGAGTTGGGGGGAAAAAAACCACTTCTTGTCAAAGTTTCTCAAATTGAACACATGTATTAACCCAGATCCAGAGAAGGCAATGGCAACCCACTCCAGTACTCTTGCCTGGAAAATTCCGTGGATGGAAGAGCCTGGTAGGCTGCAGTCCATGGGGTCGCTGAGGGTCGGACATGACTGAGCGACTTCACTTTCACTTTTCACTTTCATGCATTGCAGAAGGAAATGGCAACCCACTCCAGTGTTCTTGCCTGGAGAATCCCAGGGATGGGGGAGCCTGATGGGCTGCTGCCTATGGGGTCCAACAGAGTCTGACAGGACTGATGCGACTTAGCAGCAGCAGCAGCAGCATTAACCCAGATCAAGAAATAGAATGTTACCAGTACCCCAGAACCTGTGCTGTGCCCTCTTTCAGTTATAATCCCCTCTTACTGTCTCTCCAATGACTAACACTTCTGTACATGCTGCTTAAAACATCTCTTCAGCATCATCTTTCCTTTTTTTGGTATCAACTTTCTATGTGCCCAACCCTATAATATCAAACTAGAAACCTATTTTTAGATGGCTTTAGATTTTAGGTGTCTCTGACTATTGTAAAAGCATCTATCTTATAAATCTTTCTAGCAAATAGAATCAAAAATTTTAAATATTAAAAAAACGTTTAATAAGTGATTTGTAAGACTTCTACACTAAAAACTAAAAAACTTTGATGAGTGAAATCAAGGAAGACTTAAATAAATGGGGACATATACTGTGGATGGTGAGATATATGGTGGGTTGTAAGATTCACTATTATTAAGAAGTTAGTTTCAAACTATCAAAATCCCAATAGGCTTTTTTTTAAAAAAAATAGAGGATGGCAAGTTTATTTTATTTTTATTATTTTTTACATGTTTATTTAAAAATCTTTTTGGAAATGCAAGTGGCTAAGAATAGCCAAAACAAACTAGGAAAAAGAACAATTGTAAATTGATTTTTGACGAAGGTGCCAAGGTACTTGGGCTTCCCTGGTGCCTCAGTGGTAAAGAGTCACCTACCAATGCAGAAGACACAGTATCGATTTCTGGGTCAGGAAGATCTCCTGGAAAAGGAAATGGTGACCCACTCCAGTATCCTTGCCTAGGAAATCCTATCGACAGAGGAGCATGGAGATCTACAGTCTGTGGGGTCACAAAGAGATGGACATCACTTGGCGACTAAATACACATAGAGCTGAAGAACTCTGAAACTTCTAGAAAAAAACATTTGAGAATATCTTCATGGCTTTGGGGTGGGCAAAGATTTCTTAGAGAAGAAGCAGAAAGCATGAACTATAATAGAGAAAAATGATAAACCGTACTTCATTGGAGTTAAAAATTGTCATTCATCAAAAGACACCATTAATAAAATGAATGAGCCCACAGATTAGGAAAAAATGCTTACAGTACATACATCTGACAAGGAACTTGTATCATGAATATATAAAAGTCTCCAATAAACCAATAATTAAAAGACAAACAACAGAATTTTTTAAATGGACAAAAACTTAATTGACACTTCACAAAATAAAAGGTACAAATAGCCAAGAATCACATGAAAAAGCATTCAATATTATTAGTCATCAAAGAAATGCAAATTAAAACCACAATGAGAAGTCATTTCAAACCCACTAGAATACAAATCAAAAGTACTAATGACACCAAATTTTGGTGAGTCTGTAAAGTGACCAGAACACTTGTTCAGATCAGATCAGTCACTTAGTCGTGTCCGACTCTTTGTGACCCCATGAATCGCAGCACGCCAGGCCTCCCTGTTCATCACCAACATCCGGAGTTCACTGAGACTCACATCCATCGAGTCAGTGATGCCATCCAGCCATCTCATCCTCTGTCATCCCCTTCTCCTCCTGCCCCCAATCCCTCCCAGCATCAGAGTCTTTTCCAGTGAGTCAGCTCTTTGCATGAGGTGGCCAAATTACTGGAGTTTCAGCTTTAGCATCATTCCTTCCAAAGAAATCCCAGGGCTGATCTCCTTCAGAATGGACTGGTTGGATCTCCTTGCAGTCCAAGGGACTCTCAAGAGTCTTCTCCAACACCACAGTTCAAAAGCATCAATTCTTTGGCGCTCAGCCTTCTTCACAGTCCAACTCTCACATCCATACATGACCACAGGAAAAACCATAGCCTTGACTAGACGGAGCTTTGTTGGCAAAGTAATGTCTCTGCTTTTGAATATGCTATCTAGGTTGGTCATAACTTTCCTTCCAAGGAGTAAGCATCTTTTAATTTCATGGCTGCAGTCACCATCTGCAGTGATTTTGGAGCCCAGAAAAATAAAGTCTGACACTGTTTCCACTGTCTCCCTAGAGGTGTAAAACTATAATAGTGCTTTGGAGAAATGTTAGGTAGGTTCTTATAATGTTACTATGTATTTATTGTATTATCACACAATTCCATACCTAGATGTTTGCCCCCAAAGAAATGAAAGGATATGTCCAGAAAAAGACCTTTACCATATTTTTAAAGCAGCTTTATTCACAATATCACAAAACTGGAGACACTCCAAATGTCATACATCTGAATACATTGTGATGTGACCACACAGTGGAATACTACTCAATAGTAAAAAAGATCGAAGGAAGACTTGTATAGAGGAAGTGCAAATATTGGAGTTAGTAGACCTGGACTGGAAAATTACTATGAATAACATGTCCAAAATATTAGAAGACTATTAAGTATTTAATCAGAGCAGCAGAAACTGTAAAAAAAAATTAACAAGTTAGAAATCAAATATACAATTAAAGAGTAAACAAAAGAAGCAGTTCATTATGGAAAACTAATAAAATTAGTAAAATTGACAAAACCATTACAAGACGGACTATTCATGGGAAAAATAAAAATAGGGCAAAAGATACTAGCAATGATATCAGCAATGAATAAAGGAATATTACTACATAGAGAAAAAGAAAAGAATGTACTACTAATACATGCAACAATGTTAATGAGCCTCAATAGATTAAGTTGAGAAAAATAACCCGGACACAAAGTGAACAGCTATATGGTTCCTTTATTTGTAAAGTGTTATACACGGAGGTATATCAGGAAATCAGAATAGCAGTTGTCTATATGGATTAAGATAAATTTAGGAGCTTGAAAGAACTTACTGGGGTAATGGAAGTCTTTACGTGTTGACTGGGGTATTAGTTACACAGATGTATATATTTGTTCAATCTGTTGAATCTCACATTTAAGATCTTTGTAATTCACTATAGGTAAACTCTACATCAGTTTAAAAAAATTAATAGCAAGCAGTGTTTTAGCAGAAATTCAAAAGATATCTGAGACCAGTATTAGATGTAGATGGTATTTATAACTCTACCAGGGACTTTCCCTATATCAGTTCAGTTCAGTTGCTCAGTCATGTCCAACTCTTTGCCACCCCATGGACTGCAGCACGCCAGGCTTCCCTGTCCATCACCAACTCCCGGAACTTGCTCAAACTCTTGTGCATCGAGTTGGTGATGCCATCCAGCCATCTCATCCCTATATAGAATATTTTTCCTATATAGAATTTTTTGAATTCATATTTTCATTGTGTACTGCAATCATATATTTAAAAAACAAAAATCATTTTTTAAAATCCCATACTGCAATCATATGTTTAAAAAACAAAAATCATTTTTAAAAGTCCCAGGAAAGCAAATAATAATAATAATAAGAGAGGCAGAGAGAGGGAGAAAATAAACATTCTTGCTCATGTCCTTGCTTCTCACCTTCTCAGTTGCCCTACTACCCCCATAGGCAACCGCTCTTTTCAGTTTCTTATGAATTATACCTCAGACTCTTTTACTCTTTGTGTAAAAACAAATGCCCTAAATTTTCACTTAGGGTGATGGAGTTTGAGAAAACATGGCATTGAACTTTAAATATTCATGTAGCATCAGAACTGTTATCAGAAAGCCCAAAATTAAAACAGTTATTAGAAACTTTAGCATTAGAATTAGAAGTTCTGTCTGACCAGGTCTTCATACAAACTGGGGTTGTTGTGACTTTTCAAAGCACAATTTCTGGAGGATTTTCACATGCTGTCAAGCCTCCTTGGATAGTCAGATTAGAAATGCTCTTTTTCGCTAGGACTCTTGCTATTCCTAACTGCTGAAGCCATCGTTTCTCTTTAAAGGCACTGCAAGAAAACAGGGCATAATTTATAAGGAGGTCCATTCTTGTCCCCATTTATAGCTAAAGTGATGGAAATCTTGGGCTTATTTTGTTGTTTCTGTGGCTGGTTTGTCTTGTCCTATGAGGAAGTAAACAGGAAAAAAGAAATCTTTCTAAAACCATTTCCTTGTGAAGCAGTGGGAATGAAATCATCCCAAGGCAATACCAAAAGGTCTCACAGCTAGAAACAGAAAGCCACTCAATGTCATAGAATTTGCTGGGTTGAAGCTTTTTTTTTTTTTTTTTTTCGGGCATGTTGTGTAACTTGCAGGAACCTTAGTTTCTGAACTAGGGATTGAACCCACTTCCTTGGCAGCAAAAACCTGGGGTGCTAATCACTGGACCAACATGGAATTTCCTCCTTGGTACTTTTTATCAAAATGAAACAAAACAAAGCAACATAGAGAGTTCTGCTTTTATCAGGAGCATAAGAGCCCATCAGAAACATCTTTGGGGATTACTGTCTCTTCTCAGTGCACCCTAAACCTTCTGGACCAGTCTTCCACATTTGGATCTTCATTAAGCTGGATTTCCAGGTTACATCAAGTTCACTGGAATCAGACAATAAGCGGTAAGGAAGACAGTTTTCTAGGCACACCTTGGCAATATTCTTTGATGTGTATAAAGCGGGCACTGTCTTCTGAGGAATGAGACTCAGTCACTGTCAGCTCCACACCAGCCACCTGCACTCACCACCCAAAACCCACATTAGCATTGGATCTGAGTTAACTCAATGATCTGAGTTAACCCTCATAAGTATATTTTTGTGAAGCTAAAGATGGCATTCCTAGAGACTTCCCTGGTGGTCTCATGGCTAACTCTCTGTGCTCCCAATGCAGGGGACCCAGGTTCAATCCCTGGTCAGGGACCTAGATCCTACAGGCCACAACTAAAAGACTGAAGATTCTTCGTGCTGCAACTAAGACCAAGCACAGCCAAATAAATAAATAAAAATAAATATCAAAATAAATAAATGAATGATGTTAAACAAACAAACAAACATGGAATTCCCGAATGACACATAGTCCAGCAAATGCTCTCATATGATGCCAAATGAAATGTCTGGGGTCCTGGTTTGGGAGATCACATTTCTCACACAATTGGGAACATCTAATGGACCCTCCCTGACCCTGTTCTCCTGGGTCACCACCACGAAGGATTAGTTAGGCTCTTTCCCATCTCTTGGCTATGATACTAGCTTGATGACGGTGGACCCCACCATCAAGATGGCACATGTCCATTTCTCACATTTCAGCCCAAGAGCTCTAACTGGTCCTTCAGCACTAAGTGCACAGACCACCTGGCTACCTGGCTTGACTGCCAGCTTCAGGTGGACATGGGTGCTTTCATGACTCCTGTGAGGGGGGACTTGAATCAAACCAGAGAGAGCTTTTCAGGGGCATAAGATGTGCAGGTCCCCCCATGCCCTCCACAACACACCAACAGGGGAATGTGAGATACATCCTGGGAAAGATGCTGTAGAAAAGGGAGAAGACAGATGAGAAGGCAGTCAAGAGTACAAATGCAAGGAAGAGAAAAATATTCGGAAATGAGAAACAATAAGATTGGAAATAAGATTTCTATTCTAAACCTCATTGTACTCAGTTTAGTTCAGTCACTCAGTCGAGTCTGACTCTTTGTGACCTCATGGACTGCAGCATGCCAGGCTTTCCTGTCCATTATCACCTCCTGGAACTTGCTCAAACTCATGTCCATAGAGCTGGTGATGCCATCCAACTATCTCATCCTCTGTCATTCCCTTCTCCTCCTGCCTTAAATCTTTCCCAGAATCAGGGTCTTTTCCAATGAGTTCTTCCCATCAGGTGGCCAAAGTATTGGAGTTTCAGCTTCAGCATCAGTCCTTCCAATGAATATTCAGGACTGATTTCCTTTAGGATTGACTGGTTTGACCCCTTTGCAGTCCAAGAGACTCTCAAGAGTCTTCTCCAACATCACAGTTCAAAAGCATCAATTCTTCAGTGCTCAGCTTTCTTTATGGCCCAACTCTCACATCCATACATGACTATTGGAAAAACCATAGCTTTGACTAGATGGACCTTTGTCAGCAAAGTAATGTCTCTGCTTTTTAATATGCTGTCTAGATTGGTCATAGCTTTTCTTCCAAGGAGCAAGCATCTTTTAATTTCATGGCTGCAGTCACCATCTGGAGTGATTTTGGAGCCCCCAAAATAAAGTCTGTCACTGTTTCCATTGTTTCCCCATTTATCTGCCATGAAGTGATGGGATCAGATGCCATGATCTTCATTTTTTGAATGCTGAGTTTTAAGCCAGCTTTTTCACACTTCTCTTTCACTTTCATGAAGAGGCTCTTCAATTCCTCTTTTCTTTCTGCCATAAGGGTGGTGTCATCTGCATATCTGAGGTTATTGATGTTTTTCCTGGCAATCCTGATGCCAGCTTGTGCTTCATCCAGCTTGGGATTTCACATGATGTACTCTGCATATAAGTTAAATAAGCAAGGGGACAATATACAGCCTTTATGTACTCCTTTCCCAATTTGGAACTGTTCTGTTTTTCCATGTCCGGTTCTAACTGTTGCTTCTTGACTTGCATACAGATTTCTCAGGAGGCAGGTAGAGTGGTCTGGTATTCCCATCTCTTTAAGAATTTTCCATTTTTTTGTTGTGATCCGTGTAGTTAAAGGCTTTGGTGTAGTCAATGAAGCAGAAGTATATGTTTTTCTGGAATTCTCTTGCTTTTTCTGTGATCCAGTGGTTGTTGGCAATTTGATCTCTGGTTCCTCTACCTTTTCTAAATCCAACTTGAACATCTGGAAATTCTCAGTTCATGTACTGTTGGAGCCCCACTTGGAGAATTTTGAGCATTACTTTCGTAGTGTGTGAGATGAGTGCAATTGTGCAGTAGTTTGAGCATTCTTTGGCATTGCCTTTCTTTGGGATTGGAATGAAAACTGACCTTTTCCAGTCCTGTGGCCACTGCTGAGTTTTCCAAATTTGCTGGCATATTGAGTGCAGCACTTTCACAGCGTCATCTTTTAGGATTTGAAATAGCTCAACTGGAATTCCATCACCTCCACTAGCTTTGTTTGAAGTGATGCTTCTGAAGGCCCACTTGATTTCCCGTTCCAAGATGTCTGGCTCTAGGCGAATGGTCACACCATCATGGTTATCTGGGTCATTAAGATCTTTTTTTGTGTAGTTCTTCTGTGTATTCTTGCCACCTCTTTTTAATATCTTCTGCTTCTGTTAGGTCCATATGGTTTCTGTCCTTTATCGAGCCCATCTTTGCATGAAGTGTTCCCTTGGTATCTCTAATTTTCTTGAAGAAATCTCTAGTCTTTCCCATTCTATTGTTTTCCTCTATTTCTTTGCATTGATCACTGAGGAAGGCTTTCTTATCTCTCCTTGCTATTATTTGGAACTCTGCATTCAAATGGGTAGATCTTTCCCTTTCTCCTTTGCCTTTGGCTTCTCTTCTTTTCTCATCTATTTGTAAGGCCTTCTCAGACAACCATTTTTCCTTTTTGCATTTCTTTTTCTTGGGGATGGTCTTGATTACCAGCTCCTGTACAGTGTCCCGAACCTCCGTCCATAGTTCTTAAGGCACTCTGTTTATAAAATCTAATCTCTTGAATCTATTTGCCACTTCTACTCTATAATCATAAGGGACTTGATTTAGGTTATACTTGAGTGGTCTAGTGGTTTTCTCTACTTTCTTCAATTTAAGTCTGAATTTTGCAATAAGGAGTTCATGATCTGAGCCACAGTCAGCTCCTGGTCTTGTTTTTGTTGACTGTATAGAGCTTCTCCATCTTCAGCTGCAAAAAATATAATCAATCTGGTTTTGTTATTGACCATCTGGTGATGTCCATGTGTAGTATCTTCTCTTGTGTTGTTGGAAGATGGTGTTTGCTATGATCAGTGAGTTCTCTTGGCAAAACTCTGTTAGCCTTTGCCCTGCTTCATTTTGTACTCCAAGGCCAAACTTGCCTGTTACTCCAGGTATCTCTTGACTTCCTACTTTTGCATTCCAGTCCCCTGTGATGAAAAGGACATCCTTTTTGGGTGTTAGTTCTAGAAGGTCTTGTAGGTCATCATAGAACTGTTTAATTTCAGCTTCTTCGGCATTAGTGGTTGGAGCATAGACTTGGATTACTGTGATATTGAATGATTTACCTTGGAAATGAAGAGAGATCATTCTGTAATTTTTGAGATTGCACCCAAGTACTCCATTTTGGACTTTTTTGTTGACTACGAGGTCTACTGCATTTTTTCTACAGGATTCATGCTCACAGTAGTAGATTAATGGTCAACTTCACTTTCACTTTTCACTTTCATGCATTGGAAGGAAATGGCAACCCACTCCAATATTCTTGCCTGGAGAATCCCAGGGACAGCCGTCTATGGGATCGCACAGAGTCGGACACGACTGAAGCGACTTAGCAGCAGCATATTAAATTCACCCAGTCCAGTCCATTTTAGCTCACTGATTCATAAAATGTCGATATTCACTCTTGCCACTCCTGTTTGACCACTTTCAATTAACCTTGATTCATGGACCTAATATTCCAGATTGCTATGCAATATTGTTCTTTACAGCATCGGATCTTGCTTCCGTCACCAGTCACATCCACAATTTTACAGCTAAAATTATTCTCACCAGTAGGTGGCAACAATCTAGCTGATATAAAGAGAAATACAGAAAGGCCACTAAAACAGTCTAGCTTTGTTTTTTCTTTCCTTCTTATGATATTGAGTAAGGGGGAAAGCCATTCATAAATCTATATTTCCACTATAATCATGGCACCCAAGAATGCCTCATACATCATGGATGGGTCCTGAGATCTAATTAGAGTTCTGTTTTCAGTGAAAACTGATGATCCACATATAAAATTTTACCTTATGAAATGAATATGCCTGAAAAATTTGCTTCTGACACACTTGTTTATGTCTTTAAATGTGATAATGGATTACTTTTTAAACTTACCTTAAATTTTAATATCAATTCTATTCTCTTATCCAATATAGTTCTCCCCCAGCCTGTATATCTTATCTGTAAGTCAACTGAAGTCTTATGACTCAGTTTGTCATTAAATTGTTCTTTTCTTCCCTTCCACTTTCACTACCATAGAGGCTTCCATTGATACTTTTGATATCTCCCAGATTGCAAGTTTCCCTTTTCTCCCTTTAATTATAATTAGCAATTCTTTTTAGTTTAAAAAAAAATGCAGCAGCAGCAGCAAGGGAACTTGTTCATTGATCCAACGCTTCTCTTCCTGAAAATTTGGTGAGTAGAATACTACATGGATGGGCCAATAAAATCGGTTCATTTTGTCCTGGATATGAGGTTAGGCTGAGGACCTTGAAGCTGGGGACTGATGCATTGGAACAACCTGTATTACACCATATGGCATCTTAGGGCTTCATGGACCATTTGTTCCCTGTGTGTGTGTGTGTCTGTGTGTGTATGTGTGTGTGTGTGTATATTAGCCACTCAGTCGTGTCCAACTCTGTGGGACCCCATGGACTGTACCCCACCAGGCTTCTCTGTCCATGGGATTCTCCAGGCATGCATACTGGAGTGGATTGCCTTGCCCTCCTCCAGAGGAGCTTCCCAACCTAGGGATCAAACTCTGGTCTCCTGCTTTGCAGGCAGACTCTTTACCATCTGAGCCACAAGGTTGTTCCCTGCTACTAAGTCACTTCAGTTGTGTCCGAATCTGTGTGACCCTAGAGATGGTAGCCCACCAGGCTCCCCCGTCCCTGGGATTCTCCAGGCAAGAACACTGGAGTGGGTTGCCATTTCCTTCTCCAATGCATGAAAGTGAAAAGTGAAAGTGAAGTCACTCAGTCGTGTCCAACTCTTAGCAACCCCATGGACTGCAGCCTACCAGGCTCCTCTGTCCATGGGATTTTCCAGGCAAGCCCTATTAAAGTTCACCTTTGTTTGAAGAGAAAAGCTTACCTGGCCACAGCTAAGCAGTAGATGGCGTTCTCCCTTGGAGTCCTCCCACTATGCTCTGAGAAAGATGCCAAGGAAGATCTGAGTAAAAAGTCAGCACTGGGAGTTGCATAGTAAAAAGATGGGTGTGAATAGCCCACTCTTGAAATTGGAGGGAGAGGGACTTGGGGCATATATGTATTTTTTATGAGCTTTTCTTTTTTCCTAGTTGTGGCAGTAGTTTTTTTCCGGCTTTGTTGTCTTTTTTGTAATTCAGAGAATGTGTTTGCATCTACCAGTGGAGGAAATTTGACTCTCTCTTCTCTTGTGTCCTGCTGTGCAACTGCCCAAGGATGGGCAAGTTTCCTGCTCACAGTTTGCTCCCTGAGGGGCGACAGTTTGCTCTCAGTGCCTCCTTGTGAGTTCTTGTCCGTAGCCTTCTGCCAGCTCTTGGAGGTCATTTTGGGTTTGGTGAAACCGTCCACCATCACAACGTCTCCAACTTTTGCCCCCAAGACCCTTGCCCCGCAAAGCTGGCCTTTATTCAGGTTGTGACTCTGAGCTCTGAGTACCCATTGTTTTATTTTAATATAAATCCTCATGGAGACTGAGATTTTCAGAAAAGAAACCGTGGACCACATTTTACTCAGTAAATACAACACACAGTCTTTATGCTTGTGTTTGCACGCAATGGTCAGAGGAGTTTGTCCTGCTGCGTTTTTGCAATCCAGGCACAGCACGCTCCAATTGACAAAGGCCTTCAGAATCAACAGTTGGCCAGCTTCCACGGCTGCATGAATAGGGCATTTAGAGACGTCTGTGTGCAGGGCTTCCTGGCACCATGCTCGGTAGGGGTGCACGCCGACTGTCTCATGGGGCCGCACACCCTGTTTCAGGGCCCATTCAGTGAGCTCAATGTACCCATAAAAGGCAGCGATGTACAGGGCGACCCTTTTCTGATACCTGAATGAATAAGAACAAGCCAGAGCAAACAGACAAATATAGTTTCACTAAATACTCCCTGAAGCATTCTAGTTAAAATATTTATTTCTTCCTAACTTTTACCTTAAATGTTTTCAGAAAAGGTCTATAGTAATATATGGGCTTCCCAGATGGGTCTAGTGGTAAAGAACCCACCTGTCAATGCAAAAGACACAAGAGATACGGGTTCAGTCTCTGGGTGGGGAAGATCCCCTGGAGGATGAAATGGCAACCCACTCCAGTATTCTTATTTGGAGCATCCCATGGGCAGAGGAGCCTGGAGGGCTACAGTCCATGGAGTCACAAAGAGTCGGGACACAACTGAAGTAACTTAGCACACAATATGCAGGTTAAATCACACAGGCCCTCCTTATACACATTGCCCTACTGTGCATATGTAAATAATTCAAACTGGTTTCTTTGGGGCAGTTTTCTTTTTTATGAAAATCAAATGTTCAAGAAAAACATTAAGCTTTGTATTAACTGGGAAAGTACAGGAAGAGATTCATACATTTTTAGAATTTGAATGTTTTGTATGTTTCTTTGCTTTGTCCTTATTTTCTGGCTTCTCAGACTCTCCACTGCTATTCTGATCTAAACCACTAGATTGCCTCCCACCAGTGCCAGAGTCTCCTAACTGGTCTCCCACTTCCTTCTTATCCCACTATGGGCTTTTCTTCACATAGTATTTAGCAATCTTTTTTCCCCTTAAGTTGGTGGTGGCCTATGCCCTGTTCTAAACACTCTAATAGCTTCCTGCTGCAACTGAAATTCTAATGCTTCACTTTGTCCTACAAGGCCCCTGTCACCAGGACCCTGCCCATCTCTAACATCACTTCCCACCAACTCCCCTTCTATTCCACTGTATTATACCCTTACTGGCCTTCCTGACATCTCTGTCCTTCCAATACCCCATCAGGCACAAATCAAATGATTGATGAAGAGTGTTCAGAGAAATAAGAATTAGGGAGGCAAAGCTAGACAGGGCCCTGCCAGGTATTGTCCAGATCGACTTGGACAAGG
Source organism: Tragelaphus eurycerus (assembly GCA_935064755.1). Classification (NCBI taxonomy): domain Eukaryota; kingdom Metazoa; phylum Chordata; class Mammalia; order Artiodactyla; family Bovidae; genus Tragelaphus; species Tragelaphus eurycerus. Next base: position 17,213,623 of record CAKXYN010000006.1, on the reverse strand, counting down.
CTTATCAGACCCCATTGTAGAAATGGAGGCAAGCTAGCCTGGTATCATCCAAAATCTACTGCATAGAACTAACTCTTGTTTCTGATTACACGCTCACCGCAGCATCTGTTCCTGTCTATTGGTTTCCCATGGAATTCTCCTGAATGAGAAAGATGGTCTTCCCAGAAAGATGGTCTAGGGCCCTATGACAGTTAGAGTCTAACTAACTAGAGTTATATATTAATGCATTGGTGTTTTGGTTCATATATCAATTTATTTTGAAATTCATTAGTGTAAGCCAGCAACTCTGAATTTGATCAGTTTTCCTGATTTGGGGAGAAAAACCTCTCCTGTGTTGACTAACTGGCCTTTGCTTTCATCCTTAATACCTATGTTGTTGGAACTAGAGCACTCTTGTTGCTGAGACTAGTTCATTCTGCCTCCTAAATGATCTTTTCACTATCTATCTATTCTCCTAGATCCACCTCTGCTACATAAGCCTAGCTCAGGCTGCCAGTGTCTTTTGACTGTCTGCCTCTGTTTCTCATACTGTAGCCAGAGCCAACATTCTAAAATGCAGATTGCATCATGGTCTTTCTCTACCTTCCATGTCTTCCCACCATTCAAAAGATAAAGTCCAAATTCCTTCACATTCCTACAGGAGCCTTCATGAGCTGGCCTCTTCTAACCTTTCCAGACTCTGGCCACTAGCTTCCTCTTATTCTATAATCTACCATGTGGAACTTCTTTCAGTTTTTAAAATCTGTTCTTGCCCCTGGGCCTTTGTACATGTGGTTCCATCTGTTTTGAAAGTGTTAGTTAATCCATCGTGTCTGACTCTTTGCTACCCTGTGGACTGTAGCCCTCTAGGCTCCTCTGTCCATGGGATTTCCCAGACAAGAATACTGGAGTGGGTAGCCATTCCCTTCTCCAGGAGATCTTCCCAACCCAGGGATCAGACTCAGGTCTCCTGTATTGCTGGCAGATTCTTTACTATCTGAGCCACCAGGAAAGCCCTCATTGGAACCTTTTAATTCTTCTCCCAATCGTTTACCTGAGTATCAGCCCCTCAAGTTCCTTTTTGAGGATGCTTTATCTGCTCCTGTAAGTCTAGTTGTCCCTACTGTACATTCTCATATCTTCTTGCACAATGCCCATGTCATCATACTTTTCAGGCTGAATGGTAACAGCAGTGACACCTAACATTTATATCCTCCTTACCATGTGCCAGGCTGACCTCTAAGTTCCTTATGATATTAGCTCAGTTAATCTCTAAAGTAGTTCTATAAGATAGGTGCTATGATTATTCACATTTTACAGAAGAGGAAACTGAGGTATAGGATGACTACTTGCTCAAGTGTACACAATTAAACACTGAGGGAATAGGGATATGAATCTAGGTAGATGGGCATTGGAGTTTGTACCCCTGAACATTTTGCAATTCTATTCTTCCAAGAATTAGTTACTTATTTTGTGTTTCTTCTACTGGACTCTAAACTTGCTAAAGGCAGGAATCATATCTTGTTCATTGCTCATAGTACATAGTAAACGCTGAATAGATATTTGTTGATTGGGTGAATGAATTGCAATAAGAGTTTTTCAGTCTTATTATGTATATTCTCTGAGCTCTTAGATTTTATTTAAAGATTAAGTGGAAATGGTTAAGTACATGTGCACTGGAGTAAGTTGTTGGGATCCAAAACTTAATTGGGCCCTTTGCTAGCTGTATGATGTTGGGCAGACTTCCTAAATCAGTTTCCTTACCAGTAAAATAAGATAAAGAATAAGATTTTTATGGGTAATCTCATAGAAATGTTCTAAGTATAAAATAAGGTAATAAATATAACACAATGTCTGCTACAAAGTATCCAACAAATAGGCATTGTTGAAAGCAATGAAATGGTTCTTTGCATTCAGAGCATGCAAAGAGAGCATTATAATTATCCCCAAATAGAAATTAATTTAAATTATTTGAACATCTTAGAAAATTTCAAAAACTGGCTTTCCAGTCTGTCACCTCACAGCCTCCTGTGTGTGGGCATCTGTAAAGTATGATTAAATCACCACAAGGAATCACTGTTCAAAAATGCCACTGCATTAAAACCTAAAAGGTAGTTTATGCACCTGGGAAGCTACTGGCTGCAGAGATAAATTAAAATGTCCACCTGCTTCTCTGAGCCTACCCTCCTCCATTGCTCCAGCAGCACAGGCAACACTTCATGTGTGGCAAAAGTTTAAAAGCATGCATTAAAAGTAATTTGATAAGTTACATGATAGCTTAGGAAGAGACCACGGATATTTTCAGCCAATCAATTAGCAATCAGTGGTTTTTAGAACAATTGAATAGAAGAGTGGCAAGGCACTTATTCTGGTAGCCTTTAAAAAGTGCTGTTAAAAGTCTAATATCCAAACCAAATTGAAGTCTCCCATTTAGATTGTTAGTATAAGGCAAGCCTTCCTGAATTGCAATTCATCACCAAAGGCTCTCAGCCCTGGTGGTGTCCTTGCTGTCTTATTCCAGAATATATTGCAATAAAAATGTCTAAGGGGAACTTTTGTGGAGCAACACTCTAGCTAAAGAGGTCCTATGAGAGTTTAGGAAAAATTGATTAGTTTAGCATTTGCTTTATCTCGTACTTGAGGACTGGTCCTTCATTTGATAAGTAGCGTTGGACTTGAAGTTTTTGTCCAAGGAGACAACCCATCAGAAACTCCTTCCATCCGTCCCAGACATCCAAGCGAAGTGTTGTGCCTGTGGATAAAGAGAGGTAGAGATGGTTCGAGTCACCAGAGTTTGGTGATCAAAAAACATCTAATGATAGCTTTCTCCAAACTGGCCTGAACTAGGTGCCAAACAAAAAGCAGCCTTTGGATAAGGAGATGGGGATACCTAAAAGTGAGAGAGAAAGAGAGATCCTGTCTTTAGCTTGGGCCTACATTAATTTGGAAAAACTCTTTAACTTCCGTATACTTGCATTTTCTCATCTGCACAGTGAAAGCATACAATGCTGGACTTCTTTCTTCCGCTGTCTTAAAGTAGTCCTGTGGACACTGATTCCTTGCTGATCTATACATCACCATGTAAATGTAAGCTGTTATGTTGAAAGAGAAACTCAACGATGGCAGGACATATGGGCTTCTTGGGCCTTTAGCTTGTTGTGGGCTATGGGTGAAGATGAACAATCCTTGCGTTGTATCCTTCACAAAACAGGAGCCATTCTGCATTATGAACATAATTGCATTGCAGCTAGAGGATTCATCACTTGTTCCGCAAAAGCCTGCCTGCTCCTGGCTTTGTGACTACATTCCCTTTGTTCTTCAGGCTGGTGTTTCCCAAGAATCTTTCCTCAGGCTCCTGCTCTTACTCTACATGTTCCCTCAGGATAAAATTCAGTCTTGGGAACTTTCTTGAAAGTCCAGAGGTTAAAACTCCATGCTTCTACTGCAGGGGACATGGATTTAATCCCTGGTTGGGAAACTAAGATCCCCTGGCTGGAGTCCAAACTCCAGCCAGGCCCCTGCTCCAGCTGCAGATTCCTCCTGCTGGGGACATCACCAGACAAAGGATCATGCTAGAACTCTCCTGTTGTGAAAGACAACCTTTGCAGTGCAACCAGAAAGAGAAAAAAAACAAAAACGGGCTCCTCCCCATCTGACCCACTCAGACCTTTCTCCCTCCAGCCTGCCTCCCTCACTCTATTCTGGCCATTCTGACCTTTCACCTGTTCTTCAGATACATCAAGTCCACTCCCATCCGAGGATGGAAAGACCTACAATTTCTTTTGCTTCAAAGGGGCTTTATCCAGGTCCACAGGGCAGTGTCCTTCTTACTCAGCTTTGCCTTCAACATTGTATCCTCAAAGAAGACCATCTCAGTCACCTTGGCTAAAGCAACCTCTGCCCCAACCCACCCTCCCCGAAACCCCTTATGCTGTGACCTTACTTTTACTTCTTCATAGTCCCAATCATCAGTATTTGAAATCATTTTACTTGTTTGGACATTTTTTTTTCACGGCCTATTAAAGAGAAAGATCCTTTAGGACTCGCCTCACCACCTGCCACTTGCTGAGTGCTCACAGATGGTCCTCTGTGAGGATACAAGTGCCCACTCCAAGTTTGTTGGCTGACTCACAGGCCACCTCAGTGCCACTGATGGCATCATTGGTCAGCCCTGTGCCCTCACCCCTGAGTCCGCAAACTCCAGGCAGGTGTCCGCTCCAGCTGCAGATTGCTTCTGCCGGGGACATCACCAGCCAAGGGATCATGCTAGAACCTACTATTGTGAAAGACAACCTTTCCCCCACAACCTGCTTTTCCTCCTGTCCTGTGTTTCAGTTGGTGTTACCACCATCTTCCTTCCTTGTTGCCTGAACTGGAAACCTTGGAGTTGTTCTCCATCCCTTCCTTTCTCTCATGCCCCCAGCATCTAAACAATCACTTGTTTTTCTTTAGTCAGTCGTGTCCAGCTATTTGCTACCCCATAGACTGTAGCCCACCAGGCTCCTGTGTCCATGGGATTCTCCAGGCAAGAATACTGAAATGGGTTGCCATTTCCTTTTCCAGGGGATCTCCCCGACGCAGGGATTAAAGCTGTGTGTCCTGCCTGGCAGGCAGATTCTTTACCACTGCGACACCTGGGAAGCTCATACAATCACTAAGACCTGACAGTTTTACTCTTCTTTTCTCACCTTCATCTCAACCAGCTCTGTCCTATTTCAGGCCTAGATAATCTCTCACCTAAATCTACCTTGAGAAGTTCCCCACAGCCTCCCCGTCTTTATTCAATTCTCTGCTCAGATGTCATCTCCTGGTCTAGCCAGCCATCTACAATAACCTCTCCCCACCTTACCACGCCACTCTCTATTCCCTTCTGCTTTCTTTTATAGTTCTTCATTCTATTTAAAATTGGATGTTTTTCTGCTTACTGGATGATGCGTGCCTTCCCCACTGAAAAGCAAGCTTGAAGACAGTAGAAACTTTGTTACTTAAAAAAAATAAAAGACTTTTATTTATTTGGCTTTGGTCTTAGTTGCAGCATGCAAGATCTTTAGCTGTGGCATGTGGAATCTAGTCTCATGACCAGGGATCGAACCTGTGCCCCCTGCATTGGGTCTTAGCCACTGGCCCACCGGGAAGTCTCTGGAAACTTGCTACTCTTGCTCACAACTCTGTGCTTGTTTTCCCAAAAGGTGCCTGGCTCATGGCGGATGATCAGTAAATACTTGTTGGATGAAGCTCTGACCCAGTGCTCAGACATGTTCTGGCCATTATTGCCCTCCTAACCCTTAGTAGCTCAGTAGACTGGCCTGTGTTTCTCTGTGTACCCCAGGCTGTTTCTGGATTTGTGGCTTCTTTTGCTATCCCTTCTTTTAAATTCTTCTGATTCTCCCACTTACTTCTCGATAGTTCATGATGCAGTTCTGGCATCACCTCCTCCAGGAAGCCCTCTTTGACTGCACCATCCTCTTACTTCTCCAAATTGGATAAATGACTGTTCAGCTGGTTACCATGGAATACTTGGAAACTCTTTGTCATTGAACATACAGTTTTGCTTTGGAATTGCCAGTTGACAAACACTAAAAGAGAACTCTTTGAGCCCAAGCATTATGTTTCATCCAGTCTATGGGCTCTATTTTAATTATGCTCTTGGGTTGCAAGGAGACCCTCAAGAAAATGGGGCTTATTATATCAAGACAATGACAACATCTTGATTTCTAAGGAACCAAGACACCTCTCAAATGGGCCATCTCTCCCATGGGTCCCAGGATCTCTCTCTCTCTCATGCCCTCTAGGTCTCTTTGTGTGCCTTCCTTTCTCCACTGACAGGCTACCCTGCTTACTCTCGGAGTTTCTGTCCTATCACAACTTCGGCATGCATGTCACATGGATTTGCTGTAACCATATTCAAAAGCAGAGACATTACTTTGCCAACAAAGGTTCGTCTAGTCAAGACTATGGTTTTTCCTGTGGTCATGTATGGATGTGAGAGCTGGACTGTGAAGAAGGCTGAGGGCCGAAGAATTGATGCTTTTGAATTGGAGAAGACTCTTGAGAGTCCCTTGGACTGCAAGGAGATCCAACCAGCATTCTGAAGGAGATCAGCTCTGGGATTTCTTTGGAAGGAATGATGCTAAAGCTGAAACTCTAGTACTTTGGCCACCTCATGTGAAGAGTTGACTCATTGTAGAAGACTCTGATGCTGGGAGGGATTGGGGGCAAGAGGAGAAGGGGACGACAGAGGATGAGATGGCTGGATGGCATCACTGACTCGATGGATGTGAGTCTCAGTGGACTCCGGGAGTTGGTGATGGACCGGGAGGCCTGGTGTGCTGCGATTCATGGGGTTGCAAAGAGTTGGACACGACTGAGCAACTGATCTGATCTGATCTGAACCTTACTTCTTGACACTTTTCATTTTTCACCCCTGCTGATAACCAGTTTTGTCTCTCTACATTTCCCAGTTTGAATTCACAAGAATGATAGTTAATAATACTAATATATTGAATATGAATAGCTAATATTCACTGAATGCTTATTATATATTCTAAGTACATGAATAATTTCATAATTTAAAATTCACAACAACCCTAAGTGATGGGTTGTATTATTTTCTCCATTTGACAGCTGAGGAAATTGAGGCACTGTAAGATGAAGTAACCCCCAGGTTTTACATAACCAGTTAGTAGTGGAAACCGGTGTTGGACTTGGACAGTCTGGCTCGTGGGCCCTTGCTCCTGTCCTCTATGTTATGCTTGTCTCCAAGCGAGACTCTAATTGCCTCAGCTAGGAGAGCTGAGGTCACTGGACAGCAGATGGATTGATTGCTTTTGACTCAATATGATGGCCCCAGAAGTTGCATGCCAAAGTGATGACGAGACAGGGTGTGACTAGGCTCAGCCACGCATATCCTCAGGCTCAGACAGGTTCACCATAAACACTTGTAGGTGAGAAAGAAGGAAGGTAGAATATTCATAACAGCAGTAATCTTAGAGTCACAAAAGGCTGAAGATAAGAAGATCCACCAGGGCTTCCCTGGTGGTCCAGAGGTATAGAATTTGCAGGGGACATGGGTTCAATCTCTGATCTGGGAACTAAGAGCCCACATGCCTCAGGGCATCTCCTGAGCCCTCGCTCTCTGCCACTAGAGAAAGTGAAAGTGAAGTCGCTCAGTCGTGTCCGACTCTTTGTGACCCGTGGACTGTAGCCTATCAGGCTTCTCCATCCATGGGATTCTCCAAGCAAGAATACTGGAGTGGGTTGCCATTTTCTTCTCCAGGGAATCTTCCCAACCCAGGGATCGAACCCAGGTCTCCCGCATTGGAGGCAGACGCTTTAACTTCTGAGCCACCAGGGGAGAAAGCCCTCTCAAAGACCCAGCACAGCCAAAAAAAAAAAAAAAAAAAGGATCCTAAAAGACCAGCCCATGGAGAATTGCCTGAATTACTCAGTGAGCTGGGAGTAGAATTTGGCTTGGAATTCATGTCTCTAGGATTCTTTTGAATGCTTAGAAAGCCTCCTTTTTTCAGTTACCTTTCTTCTCTTTCTTTCCTTCTTGCTTCTCTGCTCTTGCCCTTCTTGCTTCCACTTTCACAGGTAGACACCCACACAAATATATGTTCTTCCTGCTGATCCCTCTCATGTGGTTTTGTTGTTGTTTGTTTTGTTTTTGATCCCTCCCTTTTGAATGTTACAATCTGTAGTCTTGAAGTGGGGCTCTTCTTCTTCCCTTACTCTTGGCTCTAGGATTTCTTGACCTTGGCCTCATTGTCCTTTGTGGGTTGATTCCTAGTTGACGATGTGTTTACTCACAGACCCTGATCTGCATTAATACCCTCAAAGCTCCTAGCCTACCTTAACCCTCACAAGTCTGGCCTCAGCTAGAACTCACTCTCTTGCTGGAGAATTATGGAATCATTCTGTAGAGATTGAGTAGCAGTTCTACAAATACATTCTAAAAATGCCTTAATAAACATTTTCCAAAACACGGATCATCCCTGACATAATAGATTTGTTTCTCTAAAGCTTCTTGCTGTATTTTAACTTTCTTGTAAAATATTTGAGGACTTTCCTGACAGGCCAGTGGTTAAGACTTCACCTTCCAATGCAGAGAGTATAGGTTTGATCCCTGGTCAGGGAGCTAAGATTCCACATAAATTGTGTCCAAAACATAAAAATCAGCAGCAATATGGTAACAAATTCAATAAAGACTTTTAAAATGATCCACATCAAGAGAAAATCTTAAAATATTGGATTTCTATGAAACAAGCGAAAAGTGAAAGTGAAGCCGCTCAGTTGCTTCCGACTCCTAGCGACCCCATGGACTGGAGCCTACCAGGCTCCTCCGTCCATTGGATTTTCCCGGCAAAAGTACTGGGGTGGGGTGCCATTGCCTTAGGAGTCGGACAGGACTGAGCGGCTTCACTTTCACTTTTCGCTTTCATGCATTGGAGAAGGAGATGGCAACCCACTCCAGTGTTCTTACCTGGAGAATCCCAGGGACAGGGGAGCCTGGTGGGCTTCCGTCTATGGGGTCGCACAGAGTCGGACATGACTGAAGCGACTTAGCAGCAGCAGCAGCAGCAGAAACAAGAGACTTTAAACATGGTACCTAGTGCATTGATATCATCTCCCGACTTAAGTTTTTAATGTGTGAAAATCACTCATACATGAGCATTGAAAAGCTTTAGCTTAGCAGTCTACCCCAGGCCCCTTGGTCCTCCACAGTGAGGCCACATAGTCTCCATTTGAATGACTGGAACAGTCTGAATTTCAGTAGCAGAGGATTTGTTAAGATTGCTGGGCAGCAGCTCAGAAGTTTGGTGGAAAGTTGCTCTTCCTGTTCATCCTGCTCAGATGTTGTCCTGTTTTAGTAACTTGCCTTATTCCTCCAGGAATAAGAGACCAAGCCCCCATCTTATGCCTCAGAGCACAAGTCTCAGTATCCTACTCTACCTTTGGGTTTTCAGAACTGAGATCCCATCTCTGTTCTCTGAGCTTGGAACTTGGAGAATTCTTATTCTGAATCCCAGTCTCTGGGGTTAGATTTCTCTTACATGTTGACAGAGGCTCCAGTGTCAGCAGCCAGCTTGTCTCATTTCCTACCTGTTATGTCATTCATTCATTCATTGATTCCTGGTGGCTCAGCAGTAAAGAATCTGCCTGCAATGCAGGGGACATGGGTTGGATCTCTGGTTGGGGAAGATCCCCTAGAGAAGGAAATGACAACCCACTACAGTATTCTTGCCTGGGAAATTCCATGGACAGAGGAGCCTGGCAGGCTATATAGTCCATGGGGTCTCAAAGAGTCCGACAGGACTTGACAACTAAATACCAAACAACAAAACAACTTCCCTGGTGGCTCAGACGGTAAAGCATCTGTCTACGATGCGGGAGACCTGGGTTCGATCCCTGGATTGGGACGATCCCTTGGAGAAGGAAATGGCAATCCACTCCAGTACTATTGCCTGGAAATCCCATGGACAGAGAAGCCTGGTAGGCTACAGTCCATGGGGTCGCAAAGAGTCGGACACGACTGAGTGACTTCACGTTCACAAAACAAAAAAAATTCCTGGTGCTATGATTCACCTACAGGGGCCCTGCTGGATCTCCCTAAGGTTCGCCTTCTGTCTTTGTCCATCTTACCAATTGTTAATCCAGACTTACCTGCCTATTCCAGGACCCTCACCAGCAGAGTATTTTACTTGAACAAATATTACAGGTGTTTTAACTATTAATTTCAGTTTTTTGTAGTAAAGCAGTTCTAACTTCTCAGAGATCAAAGGTGACAATGGATGGTTTTTCTCTTAATGCTTAACTTTGGAATTTCTAGCAAATTTCTAGGTGAGTTAATAAGCACCATTTATTAGGTAATCCTTCCATCCCAACTGAGCTGTAATGCCTCCTTTGTCACACATTAAATTCCTTCATAAGCTTAGGAATTCTGTTAGAAAATAACAACTTACTTTTAAAGTGCTCTGTTGCTCCAGAAAGTACAACTAAAATTTATAACCAAGTAAAACTAATGAGACTTAAAGGACTCTTCCTACATGAACTGTCTAATTCTTTACTCTTAATCTTTTTAAGTGGATTCCCCAAATTGTATATATTTACAAAACCTGGATCCACCCACTCTCTACTTCCAAACCCATCTACCATGCCTCAGCTATGCAGGAAAGCAAGTGCAAGCAACAGGGTCCGTTCTAGGGAATGTCTCCATCCTCTCCCTGTGTGGCCCCTCTATCCCAAGTTCCTGGATTCCTCATGCATACTCTGGGGACAGTATTTGCCTGTCTGATTCTGGCTTTTTCTTTCTGAAAGTGGAAACCATGTCTCTGGCTTGGGTGTCCCTTAATGGAAATCAAAACAGAACACTGATCAGAACTTAAAAAGCACAAATAAAATAGGTATCAGTAAAGACTCTGGGTTGACAGAAGTTGTTGGAAAGAGTCCAACCCTGAATGTGAGATGACTATTCATTACCCATATGACCTTGAACAAGGTCACTTAGCTTCTCTGAGCCTCAGTTTTCTCATATATAAATTAAATTAAAATGGCACAGTAGGTCTCTAAGTGGCCTAAAGTCTGGCTGAGGGCCCTGGAGCCCACTTAGATTTCAAGGCCTGAACTGACAGGACCCTTTTCTTGGAATAGTCTCTCAGATGTGATATGCTCACTCTGGGCCATGAATACATGCCATGAGGTGTTCACAGTGAGAAGTACCAAATGGCATCATTCTGTCCTGTATAGGTTGGTTCAAGAAAAGGTGTGTGTGTGTGTGTGTGCATGTTTGTGTCTATTGGACCTATATAATGTGTCACTAAACCTGAAGTCATAAAATCACAAACATTAGGAAATGGTTAGCTTTGGTCAATGCTTGATAAGTTAATTCTCAGACATTCTATCACCAAAAGAGCCCTTTATCCCTGTATTACTTATCTTCTTCTTAATGCCTGCAACCTTTCTGTCTCCATCCGGTTTATTGGAATTGCTCTCTCTGAGCTCACCAATGACCTTTAAGCCAGAACAAAAGGTTTTTAATCATACTCTGTCTTTGGTCTTTTACCAGCATCCAGCAAACAGTCTCTTCTTCATCATCTGTGACAAAGCAGGATCCCTGTTCTGCTTCCGACTCTGACAGTTTTCTGTATCATTTTCTGACTCCTGTCTACTTATATCAACTTCAGCACCTCCTTCTATGAGGATCATTTTAAAGTGTGTTATCCTTGACATACCCTGAGCAAGTAATTTAAGCATAGAGAATCTTTTTGTTTTCTTTAAATCTATAAAAAAATAGAGGTTGGGGGGATTCCCCAGTGGTCCCATGATTAGGATTCCATAATTCCATTGCAAGTGGCACAGGTTTGATCCTTCATGGGGAAATAAGATCCTGCATTCCACATGGTGCAACCCAAAAAAAAAAAAATAGAGTTTGGACCAGGCCATTTCTGAATTCTCTTCAATCTCTAAAGTGTCTCATCATGACCTGAGTAGCACAAGCCTGGTTTTCTCATTTATCCATTGTCATTTCATTAAATAACTAGATCATAAGCTGCTTGAAGACAAATGCCACTTCTGTAGTGTAGTGTGTGCATGCTCAGGCATGTCCGACTCTTTGCGACCCCATGGACTGTAGCCTTTCAGGCTCCTCTGTCCACAGGGTTCTTCAGGCAAGAATACTGGAGTGGGTTGCCATTTCCTTCTCCAGGGAACTTCCTGACCCAGGGATTGAACCTGCATTTCCTGCATCTCCTGCATTGCAGGCGGATTCTTTACTGCTGAGCCACTGGGGAAGCTCTTGAGACTGTGAGAAGGTTCTTATTTCTTAGTTTACAGACCCAGACAACAAAGAAGGGTGTGTTTTTTTTTTTTTTTTTTTTGCTGTGCTGGGTCTTCAGTGTGGCGTGCAGGCTTCTCTAGTTGTAGTGAGCAGGCTTACTTAGTTGCCCCTAAGCACGTGGGGCTCTTAGTTCCTTGCACAGGAATGGAACCCATGTCCCTGCATTGGAACGTGGATTCTTTATCTCTGGAAGACCAGGGAGACCCCCAAAGAAGTGGGGTAATTTACATAAATTTGATAATTTACATCCACACTGCACCTATAGAGGTTTTAGTTTAGAAACAACCCCTCCTCCTGTTGTGCATCTGGTATCAAAGAACCCGAGTGCCGAGTAGTAGGTGCTATCACACGTCATGGGGGGTACCGAGGTCTATCTGGTAGTCCCTGAGCAGGTTGCAGTCGTACATCTCCAGTCCCTCTGGGGTCCGAAGACAGAAGACACTCACGGGGAAGCCACATCTCAGAGCTATCAGTGTTCTCAGATCAGACACTTTTTTACCAAGAAGGGAAATGCCCTCCATGATGGCCATGGTCTCTTGGGTCACAGCATTGAACACACAGAGAGTGGGCTTATCTTCCTCCTAAGGGAAGAGAAAAGGAGAGAACTCAGGAATACGTCTTATCTGGGGGTTGGGACGAGGGAAAAACATCTTGGAGTGTTGCTCTCAGTGCCTCTAGCTCCTACAGCACGGATACTAAGGTTGCAAGCAAGAGCCATTGAGGTACCTTGACTTCTGGTCTGAGTCTCACGCTTCTGTCTGAAGATATTTGTGAGCCCTGCTGGAGTAGGATATAGCAACTCACTCCAGTATTCTTGCCTGGAGAATTCCATGGATAGAGGAGCCCAGTCCATGGGGTCACAAAGAAGCGACTTAGCATGGCTTTGAGAAAAGTGAAGGAGACTTGGCAGGGCTTTGAGTCCCTTCTTACTTCTTACCTATGGGCCCAGATACCCAAGAGGAGTGGTAATCATATATCCCATGCTCTGCTTCTGGAGGTGTTAGTTTAGTAACAGTTCTTCCATCATGATGTACTTTAATATGGAAATACTGTGGATTCTAAACCTCAGCCAATTAAAAAAATTCTTTCTAGGAGGTTGTCTCTGGGGAGTGGCACTGAGCTCGGGTAGGAGTAGAATTTTGTTTATCATTTTATGCTCTTCCTCTTCTGTATGGTTTGACTTTTTTTTTTTTTTTCAAATAACTGCATGTATTACTTTTACTGCTTTAAAAAGGGAAGTACTTGGGAAGATCCCCTGGAGAAGGAAATGGCAATCCACTTCAGTATTCTTGCCTGGAAAATCCCATGGATGGAGGAGCCTGGCAGACTACATACCATGGTGTCGAAAAGAGTCTGATATGACTAAGAGACTTCACTTTCACTTTTCACTAAATAAAAGTGACAAAAGTTTCCTTTGCTCCTTTTGTTTTGGAATCTAAGATGGATCTCAGATATCCGAGAGTTAAGAAGGAATGTTTGCTGTTGCTGCTGCTAAGTCGCTTCAGTCGTGTCCGACTCTGTGGGACCCCATAGACGGCAGCCCACCAGGCTTCCCCGTCCCTGGGATTCTCCAAGCAAGAACACTGGAGTGGGTTGCCATTTCCTTCTCCAGTGCATGAAAGTGAAAAGTGAAAGGGAAGTCGCTCAGTCGTGTCTGACTCTTAGCAACCCCATGGATTACAGCCTACCAGGCTGGAGAATGTTAACTAAAAAATGTAGCAAAAGGGGCCAATGGGGAAAGGGTGGGAAGGAAAGGTTACTAAAATTTTCCGTTTTACAACCACAACAAAAAGGAAACTGGCTTTACTTTCTCTTTAGCGGATTCAGGAAGATCTTGTTTTTCTTTAGTGTGATGCTGCCACAGCAGATATCAGCTCATGCAGCTGCCACCCAGGGTCCCAGTAACTGGTTTCACAGGGCCTTGAGCAGAACTGAGAAGCTGGCCTGGCCTCCAGGTTCCTCAAGTGGCTGCTCCAGCCAGTCACTGCTCCCTCGCCCAACTCCTGCTCCGCTCCCCGCTCTTCCTATCAGAATTGCCTTGGGTTTTTGCAGGAACCCCTCCCTGCTTTAGGTTCGTAATACATGAAATTCGTTGTGCACCTCCCAGATAATACATTGCCACAATGTGAGCAACATGCAGGTATCTTTGAAACAGCCTTTAAGGAGTAGTGTTATTGATGCTCACTTAGGCTGTGGTGCTCTTATCTAAGGTCCATTTCAGGGACTCAGATCACTGGGAGCAGTTCAGCTGTCTTCTGCTGAGCTAATCTGCAGACAGAGCTGCTCACTGAATGTTAAGTGCTTAGAACCATTTCCTCAACAGCTCCTGATAAACTCCCTCAGTAAACACTGAAAGGACATGGCAGTCACCCTTTGTCTTTCATCATGCTCCTGTTTTCCTATAGCTCCATCAAGGCTCCTAATCCATATGATGTTTATAGCCAGGAAGAAATTCCTATGAAATCTGAATAAAAAGATAGTGAGGAAGAGAGAAAAATTATATTTTATGTAATAGTTATTTCTTATTTCTTTTATGATTACTCTGAGTTCCCTAAAGTTAGCCCTTGATCTAGGTTTTAATTTATATTTAGAATTAAATGCAGAATGTACAAACAAAACAGCAAAGCCCCAAATCACCCTTAATAATGAACTAACTGCTATTTGATGTTAGAAAAATAAGTTTAAAAGGTACTTCTCAGAATATGAATGGGGAAGGCAATGGCACCCCACCCCAGTACTTTTGCCTGGAAAATCCCATGGACGGAGGAGCCTGGTAGGCTTCCAGTCCATGGGATCGCTAAGAGTCGGACACGACTGAGTGGCTTCACTTTCACTTTTCGCTTTCATGCATTGGAGAAGGAAATGGCAACCCACTCCAGTGTTCTTGCCTGGAGAATCCCAGGGACAGGGGAGCCTGGTGAGCTTCTGTCTGCGGGGTCGCACAGAGTCGGACACGACTGAAGCGACTTAGCAGAATATGAATAAATATTTGCCTCCTTCATTCTAACCTGTGGTATTTTGGAAACTATTGCTTAAGTTTTGTTCTCTGTTGTCACCCAGTGCCTAGAATAGTACCCAGTACAGAGTGGACTGTCCATAAATATGTATTGAATAAATAATTCATAACACATCTGGAACACAGTTCTCATTGCACTATTTTAACTCTGTATTTTCACCATTTTATAGCTTTGTTTTTGTGGGAAACCCATTTTAAGTTCACTAACTCATTTCAATGAAGGATAGGGAAACCGGGTGTGCTGTAGTCCATAGGATCACAAAGAATTGTGACATGACTTCACTGAAAGGACTGATGCTGAGGCTGAAATTCCAATACTTTGGCCACCTCATGCGAAGAGTTGACTCATTGGAAAAGACCCTGGTGCTGGGAGGGATTGGAGGCAGGAGGAAAAGGGGATAACACAGGATGAGATGGCTGGATGGTATCACCAAATCGATGCACATGAGTTTGGGTGAACTCTGGGAGTTGATGATGGACAGGGAGGCCTGGTGTGCTGCAATTCATGGGGTTGCAAAGAGTCAGACATGACTGAGCGACTGAACTAAACTAACTAAACTAGGAAATGAACAACATTTTAAGTTCTACTGAGGCATACCAATTGGATGCTTCTTCATATTGGTTTTACGGAGAAGGAGCAGGTGACCGTTGATTAACAGCAACTTGCTGACTCACCTTATCTGTTTATAAAAAAGGCATTTATCTATATAATATCCCTCCTTGAATGTTCTGAACGTTGAAACACTGGTAATTATATCCAAGAAAGTCAGATGCTGTTAAATAATCAATTCCATAAACAAACCATTATTGACAAATGTAAAATTAGATTTTCCGCTTTACAAGCGAACCAAGGCACCATGGTAAGAGGTACATGCAAAGTGTCTTACTTTTCAATAAACAAAATATATAGATCTACTTCAAGCATGCGTTCATGCTCAGTTGCTCAGTTACTCTTTGCAACTGTATGGACTGTAGCCCACCAGGCTCCTCTGTCCATGGGATTCTCCAGGCAAGAATACTGGAGTGGGTTGCCATGCCCTCCTTTAGGGGATCTTCCTGACCCAGGAATCAAACTGCATTGCAGGCAAATTCTTTACTGCTAAGCCATAGGGGAAATTCTCTAAATATAATTCTGCCAGAGAAGGAGAAAATAAAGATCATTAAGAATCTGTGGAACTTGTTTTTAACTAAACCCTTCGTGTTGGCCAGTCCTGTGACTTGTAATCCTATTCTTCCTGGACTCTCTGGAAGAGTCTTGTACCTCTACGTTTGATTCTTGTCATTAGTAGTTTAGAACTTTAGGGAAAGTTTAGAGTTCAGTGCAAAGGCAGCTTGTATCACTGTGATGGATGATGCTTAATTGGCAGAAGTTATGAAATATTTTTGTAAGTAAAATTATGAACACTGGTTGCCTTGGGGAGGGAAACTGGGGCCAAAGGTAAGAGACTTTTTATTTATTGTATATCCTTCTGAAACATTTGAATTGAGCACCATGTGAATGTACTACCTGGTTAAAAATAAATGAAAATTTTAAATAATGAAAATAAAGTCAGTGCTTATCTAAGTAAAAGTTTATACTATATATAATATATATATATATATATATATACACTTAGTTTATACTGTGGCTGCTGCTGCTAAGTCACTTCAGTCATGTCCAACTCTATGCGACCCCATAGACGGCAGCCCACCAGGCTGCTCTGTCCCTGGGATTCTCCAGGCAAGAACACTGGAGTGGGTTGCCATTTCTTTCTCCAATGCATGAAAGTTAAAAGTGAAAGTGAAGTCGTTCAGTCGCATCTGACTCTTAGCGACCCCATGGACTGTAGCCCACCAGGCTCCTCCATCCTTGGGATTTTCCAGGCAAGAGTACTGGAGTGGGGTGTCATTGCCTTCTCCATAGTTTATACTGCTGCTGCTGCTAAGTCGCTTCAGTCTATATAGTAACAAAAACACATTATGTATATACATATTTAAAGACATGAAAGACATTTAAGAAATAACATGGAATTTAATCTGCTTAAAAATGTATTATACTACAATTTTCTGAATATTAGAGGGAGAAAAGCAGAAGAAATTGTTTTTATTTCCTTTTCTGATGACTAGGTATCTTTGAAGAACATAAAAATAATACCTCTAAAATAAGAAATAAGAAAAGGATGCCCACTCTTGCCACTCTTATGCAACGTATTGGAAGTTCTAGTCAGAGCAATTAAGCAAAAAAAAAAAAGAGAGAGAGAGATGAAAGGCATTCAAATTGGAAAGGAAGATGTAAAGCTGTCACAATTTATGGATGACTTGATTTTATATAGAGAAAAGCCTAAAGACTCTACAAAAAAGCTATTAGAAATAATAAACAAAGTTGCAGAGTACAAAATCAACTTTCAAAAATCTGTTGCAATTCTAGGGACTTCCTTGATGGCCCAGTGGTTGAGAGTCCACTTTGCAATTCAGGGGATGCAAGTTCTATCCCTAGTTGGGGAAATAAGATCCCACATGCCCTGGGGCAACTAAGCTCACGTGCCACAATAAGAGAATCCAAACGGCACAGTGAAGATCCCCTGTGCCACAACTAAAGACCCAATGCAGCCAAATAAGTCAGTTCAGTTCAGTTCAGTTGCTCAGTTGTGTCTGACTCTTTGTGACCACATGGACTGCAGCATGCCAGGCCTCCCTATTTATCACCAATTCCTGGAGTTTACTCAAACTCATGTCCATTGAGTTGGAGATGCAATCCAACCATCTCATTCTCTGCCGTCCCCTTCCCCTCCTGCCCTCAGTCTTTTCCAGTATCAGAGTCTTTTCAAATGAGTCAGCTCTTCACATCAGGTGGCCAAAGTATTAGAGTTTCAGCTTCAATATCAGTCCTTCCAATGAACACCCAGGACTGATCTCCTTTAGAATGGACTGGTTGGATCTCCTTGCAGTCCAAGGGACTCTCAAGAGTCTTCTCCAATACCACAGTTCACAAGCATCAATTCTTCGGTGCTCAGCTTTCTTCACAGCCCAACTCTCATACATGACCACTGGAAAAACCATAGCCTTGACTAGACAGACCTTTGTTGGCAAAGTAATATCTCTGTGTAAGGCCAAATAAGTAAGTAAATATTAAAATGCTACTCTCTCAATTCATCCCACCCTCTCCTTGCCCTTCAAGAGGGAGGGGATATATATATATACACTTATGGCTGATTCATGTTGTTGTATGGCAGAAACCAGCAGAACAATTACCATCCAAAGGGAAAAAAAAAGAACAAAAAGAAAAGACAAAGAATCTGTTGCATTTCTAAATGCTAATAATGAATTAGCAGAAAGAGAAATTAAGAAAGCAGCATTTATAACCACAATGAAAAGGATAAAATACCTAGGAACAAATTTAACTAAGAAGGTGAAAGACTTGTACACTGAAAACTCTAAAACTGTTGAATGAAACTGAAGACAACACAAAGAAATAGATATTCCATTAGTTCTAAGAATCAATATGATCGGACACCTGAAACTAACACAACATTGTGAATCAACTGTAGGCCAATAAAGGTTTTTTAAAAGTTGACTGGTTGTGACAGAGATTATATGGCCTACAAATCCTAAAATATTTACTATCTAACCTTCTGCAAAGAAAAAAAAAAACACTGCCAATTCTTGTGTTAGATAATTATATCTCAGCAATGTTGAAAATCCTGGCTTGAGTATTACCATAGCTTTGTAAGAGAATATTGTTCTTGCTTCATAATACACACTTAAGTAATTAGAAAAAAAGAGTCAACATTATTAAAATGTTCATAATAACTAAAACAGTCTACAGAGTCAATGCAATCTCCATTGAGGTCCCAAGGACATTTCTCACAGAACTAAAACAAAAAAACAAAAATTCTAAAATTTATATGGAACTACAGAAGATACTGAATTGCCAAAGCAGTTTTGAGACAAAAAGAACAAAAAAGTTGAAGATATCACACATTCTGGTTTAAAACTATATTACAAAGCTATATTAATAAAAATGGCATGGTATTGGCAAAAATAGATTCGTGGAATAGAATTGAGAGCTCCAAAATAAACCCACACATATATGGACAATTAATTTACATGAAAGGAGCAAAGACTATAAAATGGAGAAAGGATGGTCTCTTCAATAAATGTTGAGAAAACTGGAAAACCACATGCAAAAAAAAAGAAGAAAGAAAGAAAAAAACTAGATCAATATCTCCTACCCTGCACAAAAGTCAACTCAAAATGGATTAAAGACTTAAATGTAGGACTTGAAACCATAAAATGAGATAGAAGAGAACGTAGGCAGTATGCTCTTTGACATTAGTCTTAGCAATATCTTTCTAGGTATGTCTCCTACATCAAACTATTGAACTAAAAAGCTTCTGCACAGCAAAACAGTAATTCAAAAAGATATATGTACCCCCGGCCGTGTTCATTGCAGGATCATTTACCATAGCCAAGATATGGAAACAAGCCTAAATGCCCATCAACAAAAGAATGGATAAAGAAGATGTGGTGTGTGTGTGTATATATATGTATGTATATATATATTTATGTGTGTGTCTGTGTGGGTGTACAATGGAACTACTTGGCCATAAAATGATTACATCTTGCCATTTACGACAACATGATGGACCCAGAGGATTTTATGCTAAGTAAAATCAGACAGATGGAGAAAGACAAATATCATATGATTTCACTCCATGTGGAATATAAAAAGCAAACTAGCAACACCAAAAAAATGAACAAATCAAACCAAAGACATAGATACAGTGAACAGAGTAGTGGTTAGCAGACAGGAAGAAGTGGAGGTAAAGGGGTATGACATGGGTGAAGGGGATCAGTGGTACAGACATGAATGGAAACTAAATTTCTAGTGACAAGCATGTTATAGAGTTTACGAAAGTAGAAATATAATATTGTATGCATTAAAATTATATAATATTATAAACAAATGTTGTGGAAATGAAAAATAAACTTTAAAAATACATGAACAAATGCTTATAAGATATTAAAAACACATATAAAAATATGGTCTTTTTATTTACCTAAATGGGGATCAAACAATGTTTATTTTTCTATGACTTATCTTTACTACATAATAGTAGACATTTTAGAATATTCCTTTTAAAAATAGACTTCCCAGTTAGTCTATCAGTAAACTACATGAAAACAAAGAGTTAGCTTTAGCTACCATTAACATTTTCTAAATGCTAAATATGAGAAAATTAGTGCCAAGAATATGTACTTTACTATGTTCCTTGAGGTTGGTGTTTTCATATGGAGTAGAGAACTAGTACTGAATACTATTTCTATCTTAGAGGGCAACTCTTATATTGCTTGTCTCTTTGAGAAATTGTTAAAAGTTAAGGATCCTTCACCCTAAAAGTCTCCAGGTACATAGTTTTGCATATTTTGCCATTTTAGGACTTGTTCTTAAAGCCCAGCCACAGATCCCAAATTAAGCACCATTGATTATGGACAGTATAAATGGAAAATGCTGTCTCCGTTTGTACATACAGCTAATTCATGGATGGCTGTGCTGATAAATTTGAGTGTAGAAACTGCCCCTTCATTTTTATTGTTACAGAGAATTTCTTCCCTTTCCTCATTCCCATAATCCGTTGTAAACCCAAAGAAGTGACTTAACCTTCTTTCTCTCACATCAGTATTCTAGATCTGCTCCTCGGTCTTGCTTCCATATTGGTTTACGGGTTGCTCTGTGATGACTATTTTGGGGCAGGCAACTTATGGGGAAAGAGGAGGGAAGGGAAAAGTCAGTGAGGGGACTCTATCCAATCTCCATGCCTTGTTTGCCTTACTGCATGGATTTTTGCCTAAGACTAGTTTTACAAGTGGAAGAGAGGAGAAGGCAAGAAGAGAAAACCTCTTCCTAAGTTACAAAATCACTTTGGTTGAATTATCCATAAGTTTATTCAAAATGAGGCAGACATCTTGGACAAATGTTACTCTGTTCATCCATCATACCTTAACAAAGCATTTGAGAGTTGAACAAAATGATATTCCAACATCAGCAAGACTCCAGCTGTCCTTTAGAGCTGCTCCAGCATACGTCAGCTCCAGATACCTCCTGCCTTGTTCATCTTCAGAGAGAGGAATGTGGAAATAATCCTTTAAAATCAATAGCGTATTATAAAAACAGCACATCTCTACATTACTAGACCAGCCATGTAATCTCTTTTCTTTTACATTTTCTATTATAAAATTGTTTAGGAGAAGGAAGATCTTAGGGGTTCTTAACCTAGAGTCTTTAGACATTATCAAAAGTTTATGGATAGAATTTAGATGGGAAAAACTGTATTTGGTTTTTATTAACTCCAAATAAAATTGGCATTTTCCTTATGTATATAGGCAACAAACTAAAGTAGTTGTAATTGCCTGTTCCTGTGACTTTGTCACCAATAGAAATCACAGATAGCTTCATATCCCATTATAGTTGCTGCAGATATCTCAAAATATTTATACTGATCTCCTTTGAAACTGTAATAGTTATGAGATACACTGCAGACACTTGCTGTGTTAATATGTCAATCAATTTGTTTTCTAATTTTTGAAAATTGAATTTCAATATAACTGGTTTCCTTTTTGTGGATATGCATTTTATTTTATGCATTTAAAAAGGAGTCCAGGGGGTGGGGTCAGGTGGGGGTAAAACAAAAAAAAAGGAATCCATAGGTTTCACCAGCCTGCCTAAGGGATCCATGACACGTAAAGTTAAGAGCCTCTATGTTAGAAGATCTAGATTTTAGAGATCATAGTAATTACTAAATATCATATAACTATGATTCAATAAATGCTCCTCAGCAAGTGGGAATAAATCATCTCCAGTTAAATACCATTTGATAATCAGTTCCTAAATATTTGTCTTAATTTCCCACTTTAGAGTGAGTATTTATAAGAAACTTTAAGAAAAGTACTGCACCCAAATTATTTTTATTCTGACTCCGTGATCCTACGTTAAATGGTCAACCTCTCTGAACTGCAGTTATTCCTGGATGCAAAATGAGACTGTAGCCCCAAAGTCCCCTCCGCATCCCAAGTCCTTTGGTTCTTCATAGTTGCTTGCTCAACACACAAGCCATTGTCTGATAACTGGCATGTTCTACTTACCCAGCCTAGAGTTAGTGTTTTGTTTTTCTCCTTTTGTGAAGAATTGCAGTAAAACTATTTGGCCAGTGCACAAACTTAGGAATCTTATAAAGAGAAGTTAAACTTTTTTTTCCCCTGAGAATTTTTCTGTCTAACATATTTACAGTTAACATCATCTAACAAATGATTATGTAAGCAAACAATGATATTTTCAAGTAGTTTTACTTCCGTGTTTGCTGAAAATCTACCCAATAGTATCTTTGCCCCACATACAGTTTAAACTTCACTGCATAGTTCAAATTAATACACATCTTATTGGCTCAGGGACAAAATACGTACCTTTATCATCAGCTTGACAGCCTCCACAGTTTCATCTGTTGAAACATCAAATGGTTCAAAAGATCCCTCAAAGGCTATGAAAATTCTCATTTTCTCAGAAGAAGAAGCTTTTCCCAAAAATTCTATTGTATAGCTGGGAGAATCTCAATTCACAATTAAAAATGATGCCTGGGGCCACTGTTACCGTCCAGCCTCAAAGGCGAGTTGAGAGAACATGGAGAGAGCAGTCGTGCAGTGCCGCAGTCTCGGGTGACACTCGCAGCAGCTCCAGTGGAGGAAATGTATCTCTGCAGATGGCGTTAGTCAACAGCCACCTGTTCCTCTATTACGGAAACCAGCATGCTTGACAATGGTTGAGGCAAGTGTGAACAGGTGTCAAGCATGTAACACAAAAATGCCACATATGAATTATAATTTGTGATGTGACCACCATCCACTGACCCTTGAATACATAGTTGCCCAAGTACAACTGATCAAATGACCCTTTGAAAGAGACATTTGATTGAGATGCCTTGGTGCATCGTAAAGCAAAACAGTGTTGATTTTCTTGAATGTGACCATCCTGGAAATTCTCTGTAAATAACTCTGAGCTGAAGCATTCTGGTTTCCATAACAACTTTGTGTACTTGCTCCCCTGTGGTATTTCTAATCCTGCCACGGGGTACAGAACAATACCCACTTGCACCAGGGAGATGAATGTGTAGGCAAATGACTCTGTGGTTTTCCCTTCTCTGCATAATGGGATCTGCCCAATAACAACACAATACAGTTGGTATTTCTTTTAGTCCTTGCCCTTATGTTATTTAGAACAATTTACCATTGTTATCTCCTTCAACTTCCCTTAGTGTTGGTGGAAAATATTTCAAACCCCTCTCCAAAAAATGAGCAAACATATTAAGCACTATTACTCAAGTTCATAGAGTAAGCATTTTACTGGAGCTTAATTCTGACTCTCCTTTGAAATCCACAGTATTATACACCTTGTTTAATGTTATTGTGTCTGATCATTTTTTCATATACGTAAATCCTGTTTTCTTCCTGAAATTCCTCCCAATCTAGGACAAAATTCCTATCTTATATTTCTTTTCATTCTTAACAGCACTTAGTTAGCATAATGTCAGTCACATGATAGGTGCTCAGCAAATTTAACTCTTGATTAATTCTATTCTGATTCCCAGTCTGAGTTCCAATTATAAGAAACTTGAGAAAATGGAAAATATAAAAAGGGTAAGGAATTTCATCCCAAAACTGATTATTTTGCCTCATATTTTTCAAGTATTGCAACGTGATGATATCTTCTCTTGCTTTCAACATTTTGATTGAAAGAGTATTAAGACAGGATGTAGTTTTAACACTGTTTTGGTATCTTGCTTACCCTCCCTCACCCCCTCAAGCTGCTGTTACTGTTGACTGCTAAAGGCTTATAGCTACACCATGTTTTCCAAAGAATTGCCCTCAGTTGATGGGAGCTGTCTTGCCAGGAAAGCTAAGCACTCCCTTCAATAATTAACCTCAGAAGTCATTTTGTAGCCCACTGTCTTACATCAAGGGGTGAAAATTCTGCAAAGGATCCCTGCAGAACAGGCCATAGCTGGACTTTAACGGAGACTACATTCTTCCTTAGCTCTTTGTTTTTTCCCAATCCTGCATAATTATCTTCCTTCCTAAGGTTTTCTTTTCTTTTCATTTATTTATTTATCTTTGGCTTCTCTGAGTCTTTGTTGCTTTGCGTGGAGTTTTCTCTAATTGCACTTCCCTGGTGGTCTAGACAGTAAAGAATCTGCCTACAATGCAGGAGACCCAGGTTCACTCCCTGAGTTGGGAAGATCCCCCAGAGAAGGGAATGGCAACCCACTTCAGTATTCTTGCCTGGAGAATTCCATGGATAGAGGAGCCTGGAGGGCTATAGTCTGTGGGGTCACAAAGCATCAGAGCAGACTAAGTGACTGACACTTTCACTTTTCTCTAGTTGCTGCAAGTGGAGGCTACTCTTTGTTGTGGTGCCCATTGCATTGCGCAGGCTTCCCATTGTGGTGGCTTCTCTTGTTGTGAAGCTCAAGTTCTAGGCTCATAGGCTTCAGTATTTGGAGCACATAGGCTCAGTTGTTGTGGCTCACCAGCTTCGTTGCTTCACGGCATGAGGAATCTTCTTGGATCAGGAATTGAACCCATGTCCCCTGAATTGGCAGGCCAATTATTATATACTGTGCCACCAGAGACGTCCCAGGTTTTCTTGAAGAATGCTCCCTCGGTAACTGGCACACATCCCAACCCCTGTTTCAGGCTCTGCTTCCAGAGACCAACTTAGGGCAGAGAATTTTAAAGGTCATGTATGCATGCTAAGTCACTTCAGTCGTGTCCAACTCTTTGCCACCCTGTGGACTATAGCCCGCCAGGCTTCTCTGTCCACGGGATTCTCCAAGCAAGAACACTGGAGTGGGTTATCATGCCTTTCCCCAGGGGAATCTTCCCATCCCAGGAATCAAACCCGCTTCTCCAGCACCTCCTGCATTGCAGGTGGATTTTTTACAGCTGAGCCACCAGGGAAACAGAAAGAAGCTCATATGCGTTAAGAAATCACAACCAAGTGCTTTATAACTTCCTGAGCTGCTTGCTTTCTTACCCGTGTATAGTTTTGTCTTCTAGTTTTGTGGACTTGCCTTTGGAGTAAATGCTCAGCTTTGGTAGGCATGACTGGGCCCTGGTCTACTTGGTTGCCAGGCCCTGACTTGTGTGGAGCTGCCGGCTACTGGTTGGTGGGCTGGGTCCTCAGGCGCTGGCTGAAGAGCTCCAGGAGGCCCCATGGCCAGTGCTGACCAACTGGTGAGTGAAAACTGGTTCTGAAGTAAGTGGTTGTGGGGCAGATCTAGTGTTAGCCTGCTGGTGGGTGGGCTCATTTCCTGACATGGCTGGCTGAGTCTTCTGGGGTGTTCTAAAGCGGGTGCTGGCCTACAGATGATTGGGCTAGATCCCAGGGCAGCTGGTTGAGGGGTCCAAAGTGTCTTGGAACTGGTGCTGTCCTGCTGGTGGGCAGAGCTGAGTCCCAGAGCTGTGGGTTTCTGGGGCTCATGCCCACTGGCATGTGAGGCTGGTCCTTTGGTGGTGGAACAGAGTCCTGTGGTTGCTGGCTGTAGGGAACCTGGGCTTAGTGTCGGTACACTTGTGTGTGGGTTTGAGTCCTGAGCCCTCTGATGGACCAGGCTGTGTCCTAGGGAGACTGTGGATTCAAGGGTTCCTTTAGGCAGCCTGCCTGTTGGTGGGTGGAGCTGTGTTCCTGCTCAGCCAGTTGCCTGGCCTGAGGCATCCTAGTATGTACTGGTGTTTACTGTACCGGTGATTGGGGCTGGGTCCCAGTTTGGGTAAGCTAGAGGAAGGATTCCAAAATGGCACTTGCCAGCACCAGAGCCCTCCTGGTAGAATGGAACTCCCAAAGTGGCTATCACCAGCGTGAGCTTCAGCTGCTCCTGACTCTGGGAGACTCTCCAAGATCAGCAAGTGGGTCTGACCCAGGCTCCTTTCAGATTACCGCTTCTGCTCTGGGTCCTGGAGTGTTGAGATTTTGTTGTACCTGCTTTAAGAATGGAGTCTCTGTTTCCTACAATCCTCTGGCTCTCCTGAAAATAAGCCCACTGGCCTTCAAAACCAAATGTTCTGGGGGCTCATCTTCTCAGTGTAGGAACCCTGGGTTGAAGCCTGATGTGAGACTGGAAACCCTTGCTCCCCAGGGAGAACCTCTACAATTGTCATAATCTCTCATTTGTCGGTCACCTGCCCAGGGGTTTTGAGTCTTGACTATAGTGCATCTCTACCCATCTCTTTGTGGTTCCTTCTTTATATCTTTAGGTGTAGATGATCTTTTCTGCTAGATTACAGTCTTTCTCATCTATAGTTGCTCTGTAAATTGTTCTCATTTTGGTGTGCTCCTGAGAGGAAGTGAATTCAGGGTCTTCCTACTCTACCATCTTGGCCATTTAGCCAAAATGTTCTGACAAGAGAAATAAAATTGAAAAGAGCAAGTAAAATTACCCCATCATAGAAGACATAATTATAAACCAATAAATCATGGCAGTCAAAAATTTTAAAAATATTTATTTATTTATTTGGCTCTGTCGAATCTTAATTGCAGCAAACAGTATCAGTGTTTCGTTGAGGTACACAGACTCTCTAGTTGTGGTGCGTGGGCCTAGTTGCTCCGTAGCGTGTAGGATCTGGGTTCTCTGACCAGGGATTGAACCAGCATCCCTTGCATTGTAAGGTGGATTCTTAACCACCTTCCCTGGACCACCCAGGAAGTACTGAACTTTTAAGACTACTACAAATAATAAAGTAATTCAACTAGGTGGCTGTATTTATATTAATACACAGATTTTAATAGTTTTCTAGAAACAAATGACTGATATAGAATATAATGGAAGAAAATACCCCATTTATAAGAAGAAAAAAAAGATAATATGTTAGGAGTAAACAGCAGGAAACATGTAAGAAATGTATAAAATTTAAAACTTAACCAATAAACATAAAAGACTTGAAGAAGTGGACGGGCATTCCATGACTTCAGAACAAAGGTTCAAAACCATTAAGTCATTGATTTTTCTAAAATGAAAAGTCAAGTGAAGTTGTTAGTTGCTCAGATGTGTCCAACCCTTTTACCATGGACTGTAGTTCAACCTATGGACTGTAGCCCACCAGGCTTTTCCATCCAGGGGACTTTCCAGGCAAGAATACTGGAATGGGTTGCCATTCCCTTATTCAGGGGATCTTCCCAGCCCAGGGATTGGACCTGGGTCTCCTGCATTGTAGGCAGATACTTTACCATCTGAGCCAGCAGGGAAGCTTTCTAAACTTAATATAAAAGTAACTTCCTGAGCTAGTATATAAATTTAAAACCTAAATTAAAAAAAATCCTAACAAGGTCTTTCCCCAGCTTTATTGAATGTAAAGGTATAATGGTATATGTATATACCATTTTGAGATGATTTTGAGATGATTACCACAATAAAGTTAGTTAACACATCCATCATCTCACACACTATTTCTTTTAATAGTGAGAACATTTAAGATCTACTTTTAGCAACTTTCAAATATATAATACAGGACTTCCCTAGTGGTCTAATGGTCAAGAATCTGCCTGCCAATGTAGGGGACATGGCTTCAGTCCCTGGTCTCGGAAGATTCCATGTCCAGTGGGACATCTAAGCCTGTGTGCCACAAGTACTTGAGCCTGTGCATTCTAGAGCCCGAGCCCTGCTGCAGGAGAAGTCACCGCAATGAGAAGCCTGTGCATCACAACTAGAGAGTAGCCCCCTCCCACCGCAACACTGCAACTAGAGAAGGCCCTTGCACAGCAGTGAGGATCCAGCACAGCCCCCAAAATATATATAGTAATATATATGTGTATATATATATTTAATGTCACATGGTAAATAGCATTGTAAAGGAATGCTGAGTAATCAATAGTCCTCTACAGTAAAATTTACCTTAGTAGTATAGGCTTTGGGTTGAAAATTCTCAATGCTGATGTGTTGAGCAAAACTGATAGCATCTGTCTTTAATATACAATTATGCTTTTATGGTTGTAACTTTTAAAATTTGTTACTGAATTCCATTCTTTTCATTAGGCATTAATAATACATTATGCATTAATAGTTTTCATTTATGCACTAAGAAAGCATAAATGTGAATTTGAATAACCTGATAATCCTTTTAATATATGGATTCTCATTGAATGGTTCTCAAGTGGGCCTGAGATTTTCAATTCTAACAGACTCACGGACCAAACTTTAAATGGCAAGGAACCGGAAGCTATATGGAGAATTTTTAAAAAGTAATTATAAAGAAAAACATATTTTGATTCAGCTGCCTTCCAATTAAATACAAAGAAAATCACAAGAAAACTATTATTTAAAATTTCACTAGAAATAGTCTTACAAAGCAGATTTCAATCTTGCATTCCCTAGTTCTCTTGAATATGGTAAAAGACATAAACAAAATCCATTGATGTATGACTGATATCAATAAGCATTTTTCATTTGTAGTTTAATAAAGTAAAATGAGCTACCTTCAGTTTAAAATTCATGAGTTTTTAACATATTTATTAAAAATAAATATAAAAGATGCAAGCTTATTTTGACCACAAAGCTTGTTTCACATTTCTTAACCCCTGAAAAGTTTAAGAACAAGTAGTCTTTGTTACAACTATGAATAGATGTGATGATTTACTGTATTGCTACCACTTTTGAGTAGCTCTTGATAACTGAAAAAGGCTTTCATAGAAAGCATTTGTCTGTAGTGACAGGTTGCACTTTATGTTTCAAATAGGCCAGCTTTTTGAGAATAAAAACAAGTTTGGAAAAAGTAGAATTCTTAATTCTCAATATTCTTCCTGTCCTTATATTATTCCTGATTCTTTTAAGGTACTGTTTTAGTTTTTTTAAGAAAGTAACTTATTATTATTTTTATTTTAACTGGAAAAACAATCATGTGCATTTGGGCAATCCTAAAACCCTTAGATATATTTAGCTAAATATAATACATCTTCATAAGCACAGAACTTGCAAGGAAGTAAGGAATATCCTCTTGGGTCAGACAAAGAGGAAACTAAAAATCAGATCTTACTATTTTCCAAATTTGCTACTTAGCAAAGAAAAACAAGAAAATAATCAAAGATGAAAGAAAATGGACTTAACTCTAAACGAAATGGATGATTTAGAAGTTGGGTCTGGTGATCAGCAGTATCAGTATCACCTGGGCACTTGCTGGACCTATAGACTCTCAGGCTCCTTTGCAGAACTGTGATGGAACCAGAATCTGCATTTGGATAAATGCTCAGGTGTTCTATGCTAATAGTTTAAGGATCACTGGTCTACGAGATGTCATAATTGAGGAGTACTAGGAGACTGGTGGGCTGCAGTCCATGGGGTTGCTGAGGGTTGGACATGACTGAGTGACTTTACTTTCACTTTTCACTTTCATGCATTGGAGAAGGAAATGGCAACCCACTCCAGTGTTCTTGCCTGGAGAATGCCAGGGACGGAGGAGCCTGGTGGGCTGCCGTCTATGGGGTCGCACAGAGTCGTACACGACTGAAGCAACTTAGCGGCAGAAGCAGCAGCAGGAAGATTTCCCTTGACCATCAAGTTTTTCACTCATTCTTTTCAGTATCAAAAATTCCGTTTTCATTGAAGATATTGTGGTTTTGAAAGCTGCTTTATAA
Organism: Tragelaphus eurycerus; assembly: GCA_935064755.1. NCBI lineage: Eukaryota > Metazoa > Chordata > Mammalia > Artiodactyla > Bovidae > Tragelaphus > Tragelaphus eurycerus. The sequence continues at coordinate 17,184,139 of CAKXYN010000006.1, read as the reverse complement.
AACATGCAACTCCAATAAGGCTAGTACTACTGTATTCATTTTCTAACAAGTTTTCTAAATGATAGTTAGCTGGAAGTGGAGCGTTGAAGATCTAAGGTAAATTTTAGGTATTCAGAGAGAAGCATACGCTCAGATAAGGGGTGCTATTAGGCAGGACAGCTAGGCATAGACAGAGAATGTGATGGAATCTATGAATAAGAAGATGCATTGTTTGCCCCAGATTATACAGGAGAGAGTCATTTGGTTCCAACTTGAGCCCTCTCTCTCCTGTTATACTGGCTACTCATTGTCATTTCAGTTCAAAGTTCAGGCTCTGAACCTTTTGGATGGACTTGCATTCAAGTTCCAGTTTCAGAGCCCAAGAGGTCTATTTAATTTCTCACAGCTGTGTGTGTTTGGATGAGTTATTTCATTTCTTGGAACCTTACAGTTTCCTGATCTGTACAATAGTAGGACAATACAATACAATAGTAGGACCTAAGGTTGTCATGAGATTTATAACATAGCATATAAAAGAACTTAAAATAGTGTTGTTGCCGCTACTGTTATTGTTATTATTATTAGTGAAGGGAGTAGGGGGAACAAGGAAAAGACTGGGAATATTTTAAGAGCACTGATTTCCTGGGGATAGAGAGTTTGATATGGGAAATAACAATGTTGAAAGGAAAGACTGGAAAGGTTTAAGAGTAAAGTGTGCCTAATTAAAAGCTTTACTTGGCACCAAATGGGAAGAGATCAATGTAAAGTCCTTATACATTTCTCCAAAAAAGACAAGCAGATGGCCAATAAACACAGGAAAAAATGCTCAACATCACTAATTATTAGAGAAGTAGAAATTAAAACTATTAATACAATGAGGTATCACTTCATACCAGTCAGAAGGGTCATCATCAAAAAATCTACAAACAGTAAATGCTGGAGAGGATGTGGAGAAGAGGGAACCCTCCTACACTATTGGTGAGAATGTAAACTGATACAGCCATTATGGAAAACACTATGGAGATTCCTTAAAAAAGTAGGAATAAATTTACCATATGACCCAGCAACCCCATTACTGGGCATATACCCTGAGAAAACCACAATTCTAAAAGACATGTGTACCCTAATGTTCACTACAGCAAACTATTTACAATAGCCAGGATGTGGAAGCAACCTAGATTTCCATCCACAGATGAATGGATAAATAAGATGTGGTACATATATACAATGGAATATTACGCAGCCATTAAAAAAACAAATTTGAGTCAGTGTTAATGAGGTGGATGAACCTAGGGCCCATTATACAGAATGGAGTCAGAAAGAGAAAAACAAACATCATATATTAATGTATATATATATGGAAACTAGAAAAATGGTATTGATGAACCTATTTGCAGGGAAGGAATGGAGATGAAGATGTAGAGAATGGACTTGTGGGCACAGTGGAGGATGGAAAGAGTGGAATGAATGGAGAAAATAGCATTAACATATGTACACTATCATATGAAAAATGGATAGCTGGTGAGAGGTTGTTGTATAACACAGCCTAGTCTGGTGCTCTGTTATGACCTGGAGGGGTGGGAGGTTCAAGTGGGAGGGGATATGTGTATAGTTGTGGCTGATTTGCAGTGTTGTATGGCAGAAGCCAACACAACATTGTAAAAATTAAAAAACAACAACAAAAAGTAAAGTCATTATGAAGTAGCAGAGAAGTAAGCCAGAGAAGACTGTAAGTAAAAATTGGAGAAAGCTAAGGACTTCGCTGGTGGTCCACTGATTAAGTCTGCAAACTTCCACTGCTGTGCGTACAGGTTTGATCCCTGATCAAGGAAATGGCAACCCATTCAATATTCTTGTCTAGAAAATCCCATGGACAGAGGAGCCTGGCAGGCTCTGGTCCATGGGGTCACAAAGAGTTGGACACGACTGAGCGACTTCACTTTACTTCAGGGAATTAAGATCCCACACACAGTGTGCCTACATGCTCATTTGCTTCAGTCATGCCCAACTCTTTGCAACTACATGGACTGGAGCCCGCCAGGCTCTTCTGTCCATGAGATTCTCCAGGCAAGAATACTGGAGTGGGTAGTCATGCCCTCTTCCAGGGGATCTTCCAGTCCTAGGGATTGTACCTGCTTCTCCTGCATGTCCTGCACTGCAGGCAGATTCTTTACCCATTGAGCTTCCTGGGAAGCCCCATATACTGTGTCTCAGGGCCAGAAAAAAAGAAGAACGGCTAAAAAAAGCAATCAATTCAAGCAATTCTCATATACTATCTGTCTTTTTTTCCCATTTACTGGTTATTATTACTATCTAACATGGTGGTGGTGGTGGTGGTTTAGTCGCTAAGTTGTGTCCAACTTTTGCAACTCCATGGACTGTATCCTGCCAGGCTCCTCTGTCCATGGGATTTTTCAGGCAAGAATACTGGAATGGGTTGCCATTTCCTTCTCCAGGGGATCTTCCCAACCCAGGGATTGAACTCAGGTCTCCTGAACTGCAGGCAAATTCTTTACCAACTGAGCCATAAGGGAAGACACTATCTAACATACCTAGTGCTTTAACTTGATCATCTGAACACATGCACATGTAATTCAGTGGTTCCCCCACATCTTTATTTTTAGAAATGAACAAACTAAAGGCTGATGCATTTCATTACATTGCCAAGTTGATTAGATTTAGCCACAATCACATGATGGAAGCTGGGAGAATTTCCAGATTATAGAGCTCGTCACCAGATGCTAAGCCTCTATCAAGGAAGTGAAATTGTGTGATTGATGGCTGGAATAAATTCATGCGTGAAACAGGAAATAACAAGCAGTGAACAGCAAAGAAATCTACAATCCGGAAAACAAGCAGTATTGGAGGAAATAGCAATTATGTAACAGCGTATTGTCAACTGAAACAGAACAAACAGTAGGCTAGTTAAAGTACTGTTTAAGTACCATTGTGTTAGTTGGAGTGTTTTATATCATGACAGAATTTTAAATTAAATTCTAACTTTAACTGCTGCCCCATTTAGTAAAATGAAGGGTATCATGCCTGTCTCTCCCCTTCTGCTGGCACATGGCATTGTTTTGTCTCCTGTTCTGTGTCTAAATTGTGGAGAAAACTTTGACATTTTCATCCAAGCTCCACAGATGAGGACAGTGCTGTCTCAGATCTGTGTTCTCATCTTTTCTGTTGTATTTTCTCTTCTGTAGAGTATCCTTCTCTGTCTGAAAAATGTATTTGATCTTGCAATTTGCAAGAGAGTGGCAGGGGAGGGGATAATTTGTGAAATATGAGGTGTCAGTGGCTGACAATGAAATCTCCAGTATCTACTCTTCTCTTTTGCGTCTAAGGAAAATAATTAGTGCATGAATTGAGGATTTCATTGAAAGGGTTCCATATGGAAAAAACTGGGGGACATGAGCCAAGGAGTCTCAGAACATAACATGTAGATGGCAAATATTAGTTTAGTTGTTTTTTTAAAGTACTGCAAAGGAGGCTGCCTGTAAATGATTTCATACACTCCTGTATTTAATGCTACTTTTACAATGAAGATTCCTAAATTTATATCTGCTGTTATTATCCCCCACTTTACATTCAGATGCCTTCTGGATATCTCCATTTAGATATCTCGGTCTTAATATATACAAAAACGAATGTGTGCTTTTTCCTCTCCAATTTTTTTCTCTTTATCACCCAGTTTTCTCTGTGTCATAAATGGTACCACCAGTCACGCAGCTGTGCAAATCAGAAACCTGGCAGTCATCGTTTTTCCTTTTTCTCTCAGCTTCCACACCCATCATCAGATCTTCATTATTTAAACTCCAAAATATATCTTCACTCTGACTTCTTTCCATCTCTACTGCCACAACTTCGGTCCTGGCCCATGATTTTCTTCTTGGATTATTGCAGCAACTTCCTGACTGGCCTTCTTGTTTTCACTCATGTCTTTCTTCAGTCTCTTTCCTACATAGTTGCAGTGTGGTTCTCTTGAAATGCAAATTAGATCATGTTATTTCTTGGTTTGAAATTCCTAATTGCCTTAACAATAGAACTGGAACCTTTTGAGAATTCCCTGGCAGTCTAGTGATTAGGACTTGGCACTTTCATGGCCTTAGATCCGGGTTCAATCCCTGGCTGGGGAGCTAAGATCCTGCAAGATGCATGGTGTGGTCGACTCTCCCCTCCCACCCCCTCCCCCTGCAAACAAACAAACAAAAGACAACCACTGAAAAACTGGGGCCTTTACTATGCTCTACAGACCTCCACATCAGTGATTTTCAAATGTAAGCATTTTAAAGAATCACTTGGAGTTAAAACACAGATCCCTAGGCCTGACTCCCAGAAAAATCTGATTCTCTGCCTGGGCCTGAGAACTGAGATTTCTAACAAGCTCCCAGATGAGGCTGATTTGGCTAGTCGAGAAGCTCACCTTGAATAGTAGTGTCCAATTAAACCTCTTCTTTTACCTCCTATCCCTTCCCTCACTAAATTCCAGCCCCAATGGTTCCCTTACCCTCAATTATGCTAGACTTGCTCCAGCCTCAGGGCCTTTGAATATGCTTTCTAGGTGCCCTTACTAGCATTTATTCTATCTTTTTCTGATGACATCATCCCGATTTCCTTACTTCTCTCCTGGGGTGTGTGATCTCATGAAACAGTTAATTAAGGCATCAAGCGATGAACATGTGCCTCAGGATAAGCCAGTGGAAAACACTCTCATTGGACTTTGAATTGTGAGCAGAATGATGAAAATGGCTGGAGGAGTACTGCCAGGATGACAATATTGACTCAGTGGGACAATTAGAGCCACTGGTTATTGATCTTCACAAGACTATACTTCAGGAATCCCTTTAATCCTGTAAGTATTGTCATATTCTTCAAGTAAATTGCCTTTTTTTAACTTAAATTGATCAGAATTGGACAATGACCAGATCATTTTTTAAGGCATTTAGATTTAAATAGAACTTTTTTGGGGTCTGACCTTTCTTTTTTTTTTTAGGTTCACTAAATTTATTTTAAAAATCATAAAACGTTTCTTACAAAAGAGCATTACATTCTGCACACTGCTCTGAATAGATGCCAGGGACATATGGACTACTGTTACTTTTCCTCCCTGTCCCACCACCCCTACAGTGACCACAAAGCAAAGTGTTCACAATAATTACATGGGGGGACTTCTTTAAACCACCAACAATGAACAAAAATTAAAATTCACTCACTCTGCTGCTGTTTCAAAATTTCAATGTTAGTTTTTGCACACCCTCCCCCACCCCCACCCTGTGTGTAAGGAACTAAAACATTACATCTGGTGAACAGCAAAGATTTCACTACACCTCAAATGCAGAACACCTATGAAGCAGAGGAATGTTGGCTTTTTAAACAGAAGCAGATAAAAAAAAAAAGATGCAGGACTCCTTCAGTTCTTCACTAGTCTTAGAAAAACTTTCCAGAATACTGCTTCACACTGTTCTGCAGCAAATACTGTGCATTCTGTATCTGGTCCTGTGCTCCTGTAATGGTAATGATCCGATCTTCGGATCCTTCTAAAGGCTCATCAATTTTGATCGAAGCTCCTGACTCATGACGGATTTGTTTAATCCGCTGACCACCTTTGCCAATAATAGATCCAGCCAAATCTTTGGGAATAGTTACTTGTGTAGTAATAATAGGTCCACCAAGATCACCATATGAGCCACGACCCCCTGCATAGGAATAATCATATCCAGAGCCACCCTGTGGTTCATAAGCCATCTGCCACTCTGATGGGCTCCATGTATCTATTGCAGAGTCCCAGGTTTCATCAGCACTGAAACCAACCATGCCGTCATAACGGTCTCCAGGTCTTCCTCTTCTGTCATAGGCCATTAGATCTCCTCCTCTAGGTGGTGGCGGTGGTGGAAGAGGAAGATTCCGAGCTCTACTACCTCCCCGGCCACCTCGTCAGGGAGCGGGTGGAGGAGGTCCTCGACGAGGGCTCATATCATCATAATCTCTTCTGGAGGGAGGCATGGGACGCCCACCCCGACCAGGAGGCATTCTGTCAAAACCACCTCTTCCCCTCATGGGAAATCCCACAGGACGTCCACGGCGGTCATCAAACATCATTGTAAAACCACCATAATCATAGGTTTCATCGTAAAAATTGGGATCATAAGGCTGAGCGCGTCCTTTGATGGGAGACTCTGATATAAGATCAAGGATGATCTTTATGCACTCTACAACCCTATCAGGTTTTCCTCCGATAAGAACGACTCTGTCAGTAGATTGAGGACAACATTCCTGGAAAAGCTTGATTGTTGTCTGAGTGTTCTCTCGAAGTTCTTTGATTTTAGCACCTTTGACTCCAATAATTCCTCCTGCCAGACTCTGATGAATCAACAGTCTCAACTCGCAGTCAAAGTCGCTTCCTTTATAGTGTTGGTAATTTAAGCATTCCACAGCATCAGATTCGAGCGGGAGCTGGCTGGTTGCAGTGGGTGATGGCAACTGCAGGCCCTCTTCCAAGGTAGGGATGATTTTCTTCAGAATTTCTCCAATCGTTTCAATATCAGCACTGATACTCAATATGCGCTCGGGGCCACTGCTGTCTGGGACTGAAACACTGGCATTGTAGTCTGTACGGAGAGCCTTAATATTCTTGCCTCCTTTTCCAATCACTGCCCCAGCATTCTTGCTCTGAAGCAGAATGCGTAATTCAACCATCTCATCAGTGTTTCTAGATCTTTTAAAAGCTTGTTCCTCTTCCATATCTTCAGCAGGGCGTTTACCAAATTCGCCATTGGTTTCAGTGTTGGGAAAGGTTTCCTCTGGCTGTTCAGTTTCCATTTTCTTGTATTCAAGGGACACACCAATCAGTTATTAAATATATCCTTCCAGGGCAGAACTGAAGTGTTCTGGGCAGGACCAACTGACACCCTAGTGCTGTAGTAGCCCGGCAAGGGTACCGTCCCTATGTCGCCACGCCTTCTCAGCCGGTCACAGCTAGACAGAGAACCCTGACCTTTCTTAAATCCTTGAAAATAAACTTATTGAAATACCTTTTAATACTTGTTTGTGTGTGTGTTCTGAACTTTTCTTCATTTATAAGATTAACTTATTAATTAGTTTAGAATTTGGTAAAGAAATGGAAGACTTTCTAATCTTTGGCTAAAAATTTCCTAAAGCAATTTTTAGAAGTCCTGTTTAGTACTTTTTCAAATGTGAGTATTCCATACATATATGGATTCCTATGGATGCTTTATGGACTTCCCAGGTTGCTCAGTGGTAAAGAATCCACCTACCAAGGCAGGAGACTCGGGTTCAATCCCTGGGTGGGGAAGATCCCCTGGAGGAGGAAATGGCAAGCTGTTTCAGTATTCTTGCCTGGGAAATCCCTTGGACAGAGGAGCCTTGTGGGCTACAGTCCATGGGGTCACATGACTTAGCTAATGAACAACAACAATAACAATGGATTCTAATCCTTCTTCTATCACAGTAATAATTTTACTTTCTTCTTTTCAAAAATCTTTTTATCTGAATCAAAAATTACTTATTTTTCTGATTCTAAATAACAACTAGAGTAATTTTAATGTCTCTAGTTGATCGTAGTAATTAAAGAAACTGCCTGCATTATTTTCATTATTTAGGAAAAACTACTTCTAAACCATTTTAGACAATTAGGTTGTTGGGTATCTTGTCTTTCTAGTTGTTGCTGTCTTACACTATATTTTGTTTAGCCCCTAAGCTGTGTCTGACTCTTTGTGACCCTATGGACTGTAGCCGGAGAGGCTCCTCTGTCCACAGGATTCTCTAGGCAAGAATATTAGAGTGGGTTGCCACTTCCTTCTCCATACAGTATATTGGAGTTAGGAAATTCTACAATTTTATATGCTGTTTGTACTTTTAGGAGGATATAAAAAATAAAAAACTGTCAGCGTCTGACTTTTCTTTTGTCTATATAAGGAGATGATTAGTGGCTATTAATATCAGGTGCCACATTAACCCTTCATGCTCTGGAAAACCATAATTAAGATGTTTATCAACCTTCCTGTCTAACCTACTTAAAAAAATTAGTACATTTTTCCAACCTATTTTCTTCCAGTTTGCCTTCATTCAACACAGTGGGGAGAATAAATGCTTCTGCAGGATGTAGCAGAATTCATCTAATTGCAGAATAACACATTACCTTGTTTATAACGGAAAGAACTCTATCTATTGTGATTTAAAGCGCACAATAAAGTCAGATTAAAATGTTCTGTATCCAGTGTGTCTTTATTTTTTAAAAATATTTATTTGGCTGCATTAGGCCTTACCTGTGGCATGTGGGATCTCGTTCCCTGACCAGGGATCAAACCCCAGCCCCTAACAAAGGGAGTGCAGAGTCTTAGCCACTGGACCATCAGGGAAATCCCCCAGTGTGTCTTTATTTAAGGAATGAACAAAGCTATTCTTTTTAACCTGTAAAATGTGGGCATTATTATTTTTTACTTTTCTCGATGTCATGCAAGGAATCTCTGATTTAATATAAAGCCAGATTGAGATAATTTGATGAAAAAATGCTTACAGGGATATTCTAACTATACTTACACCTATTACACTAGCCTTCATAATACTATTCCCCATTCTGAGTTTTCCTTAGGACTTTCTTAAAGGCAGGACTGTTTATTAAGTATTGAATGTCTTTACAACTGATGAGAATCTAAGAATATATAGAATGTATAGTCAGGGATACACTGAAGAGGAAAAGTACCTTTGATGACCTTTATTTATTTTATTGCAATTGATTTAGACTTTTTTGTATTTAAATTTTGAGTGGGTAATACTCAAAAGGTAAAAAAGTTGAAAGGCACAAAAGGATACACAACAGGGAGTCCTCCTGTTCCTCAGGTCTTCCCAGAGCAATCCAGGTAACAAGTTGCAGCCAAGAGTATTCTGCAGGTGCTCCAGAGCATAACTCCCTCTGGCTCTCCTTTTTCTAAAAGTGAGGTTGAAGGAAGTGAAGACTGTCACTGGGTCTTAGAGGCGCCTATTTTCAAGCAGAAGCAGACCCAGAATCCCTGGCATTCTAGATCATAACTCTTTGCAATCCTTGCAGTAATCCCACATTACCTCTCTACAATGTCTAGTTGTTAACTGGCTCATCAGCGTGGATGTTGGTGGATGTTTTCAATCCGGATAATTCAAATTTAAAAGTAGCTTGGTTTAAAACCGGAGTACTTGGGGCAAGGAAGTCTTATCAGAAGGCAACATTTTTGTTGTTGTTATTGTTGTTCATTAAAGGAAAGAAGGGTTTTAAAAGGCTGACCTAGGGTTTAATCACACGGTTTGACTTTTGTTGAGTCTCGGGGCTGGCGCGTGTCAGACCCAAAGCGCAGACGTCAGCACGGTTTCCACTCTGGCATCGGGGGACTAGCGTTCAGCCCAAGGGCTGCCCGCTCCTCTAACAAGGCGACCGGGACTCTAAGGCGCTGGCCTTGGTTCCATCCTCCTAGATCTCGGCCTGGACGCAGTGCAGAAGGGATAAGGCCTCGTCCTCGCCTCTTCCACTGGTCCGGTGAGTGCCGCACAGCAAAGAGTCGCGATGGCTCCAGAGCAGGCCCGCCCAGGGGTAGCCCGCCAGTTGGGTCTCGGGCTGCTTTGGCCCAAACAGCCCGAACGGACTAGGCCAGCCAGCTCTGGCCGCTCGGTTCGATCCCCTCCTGACCCACGGCCTCCACTCCTCGGGGGACGCGGCAGGATTCCATAGCCAATCCCCTAGGCCATGCTACCCCTTTCCCAGCCAAAAGTAGATCCTTCAGCCTCGCTCCACAAGCCAGCCCCACCCCGTCCTGCCCTTCCATTCCAGAGAGGAACGGTCACGAGGCCAAGAACGCGACTCCGCGCACTAGGCATCTCTCCGAGCTGGACCCGAGCAAGCAGCTAGACTCGGGGAGAGAGTGGGAAGGAGCCTTAGCGAGCAGTTCTATGGCCCAATGGCTTTCCTCTACCTTCGGGTGCGGGCCAATGAGGGGCAAGGGGCGGGACTTCCGCCTTGCCTTCGGTGTTGTCGTACGCGCTCTGACTCTGGGCTGTGGGGGTCGGTGCGGAGATTCAGTCATGAAGTCGGGGTAGAGACTTCTGCAGCGACGCGGCTGGTTGCCTGTTTGTGTTGCAAGGTCAGCTTCCAGGTAAGAGCCTCTCCTGCGTCTCGACGGCCAGACTGCAGGTTTCCCCCCGTGGGGCCTGCGGGGAGAACACACCCCCTCGCACGCCCTGAAGCTCCGAGGCGGCCCTGCCGCCGTGCTCTTGGCTGCTCCTCAGGCTGGGTGCGGAGGAAATTAGTTTAGTTTTGTTTTGTTTTGTAGAAGATAAAAAACCCTGCGCTCAGAGGCCGAGTCTCCCTTGCATTCCTGCGCCATGAGTTTGTGTGTATCTAAAGTTGTTGGGTTATCTGTTTTGCTTCTTGCATTCCGCTCTTGAGGTGTCTAGAGCCTAGGAAGCTGTCCGGAAGTCGTTTCTTTCCGGGCGTCCCCGGGCGTAGTCGCTTGAATTTAGTTGTGGGAAGGCTTTAATCTTTGGGAAAAAAGAGGGCAGTCGCCTCTTTTCTTTCTAACCTTCCTGCCACCCCCACCCCCACCCCGGAAGCTCGATAGAAGGTAGAATGTGATTCTGCTAGGGACAGATAACCACGTCCCTGCCCCCTAAAGTTGGCAGCTCTGCCGGGACGCTTATTGAGTTGACCCGCACTGATGACAGGACTTTATCTCAGAGAGGGAGTGGGCAAACACCGAAGCCAAGCGGTCCCAGAAGCACTCATGCATATTTGGTGGCAGTCACCGAGTGTTCTCTGTCAGCTTTTGGGTAAATTCCTCTATTTTGTCCTAATTTGGCAATAGTAGATTTCCAAAACCATCGTTTCATCTTCAGTTTCAGCACCGTGGGCAGCTGCTTAGATTCTTTGTTGTTACCCCAAACTAGCCTGACAAGTGTTCCTCAGTGATGCTGCAGGAACAGGGAAAACTCATGCATTCCTTTCCACAATGATCTGTTGTTCTCCAAGGAGAACATCTGCAGTATTTGATACTATGTAAATAAATAAGATGGGTGTGCTGTCGGAGAGTTCTAGTTAGAGATACATCAATTCGGGGTTTAAGGAAGGGCTTTCAAGGATTTAATCTTTTTAGGGATACATTTTAATGGGTCTATGAGATTAGCTTCATTTTGGAGTAACAAAACTGGGCTGTAGTAGCAGGTTTTTTGTTTGTTTTTGTATTTTTGATTGAACAGCATGTGGGATCTTAGTTCCCCTACTCTATGGTAGCAGTTTAAAAGAACTTTAAATCAGATCAGATCAGATCAGTCGCTCAGTCGTGTCCGACTCTTTGCGACCCCATGAACTGGACTGTGAAGAACTTTAAATAGTAGATAAGAAATGTAGTGGGCGTCTCTGGTGACTCAGTGGTAAAGAATCCGCCTGCCAGTGAAGGAGTCGCGGGTTCGATCCCTGGAGGGGGAAGATCCCCTGGAGGAGGGAATGGCAACCTACCCCAGTATTCTTGCCTGGGAAATCCCATGGACAGAGGAGCCTGGCGGGCTACAATCGATGGGGTCCCAACAAGTCAGGTGAGACTCAACGACAGTAACAAGTGTAGTACAGGGCTCATGGGAATTTTGAAATCAATTTAGTGCATTGACATTAATGTTAGAAAAAAACAAATAGCATAGGACATCCTATAGAATAAGAGTAAATATTATTTCATGAAACTTTTGTTTCAGGTTTTAAAAAATGTATGAACGTGAAGAGAAAGATGTACATGTATACCGTATTATTGTGGATTGTGGCAAAACACTGGATCCCAAATTTGGGAGTCAGACTGGGTTCAGCCTTCAGCTCTGCCATTTACTAATTCTGTGACATTATCTGTGAATAAGGGAAGAATTATAAGAATTAATTGATATAAAATATGTCTGTTACATAGTTAAGCCTCAAAGTAGTTGTTTTTGTTGTTATTTTTTGGAAATTTTGGCTAGAAGCCCGGTTAATTCTCTCTGTAAGGAATGACAACTATTGTTCTAATAATATATATTTTTTACCCCTGCCTTTATTTGAAGCCAGCAAGCTTCATGTCTCGGTGTATAACAGTAAATGATGTGGACAAAAATGTTAATTTGCAGCGTTTAATATTGAAGGACTGGGAGTAAGCTCTCATCTATCCTTGTTTAAAGCTCATTTCTTGTAGGCATTTTGCAGGGGCCGAACTGTTAGGGCATTCAGCACTCTTCCTTTGGTGTTTTTCTGCATCCCATAGTAACATAGATTTATCAAAAGTTTGCCAGGCGCTAATTTTATCAAAGTAAGGGCAGGACTAAGGGTAGGATAGGTTTGTGTCTGTGAACAAAATTGGATAGGAAGGCATTTTATGTTTTATAGTTTTTGCCATAAAGATATGTGAAATAGCATGATCAAATATCATGGTGTGCTTATTTCATGTTGGTATGACCTAAAAATAGTTGATGTTTAAGTAAAAAGGGTGGTTTTGGACATTTTGAAATCTGGGAATGTTTAGCAGAAGTCAAAATGAGTTTGGATCAACGTAGTGTTTTGTACCATTTGACATATTACTGCCATATGGCATTGCATATGGTAATTTCACATGCCATAAAAAAGGGAAGAAACTAAGGATTGTTATTTTTTTCAAAAGAAGAAACAGAATTAATAGACATTTCTTTTAATTAGGTCATTATCATGGTAGATGATCATTGTTTCAAAATTCATGCATTCTGCAAATATTTATTGAGCATTTATCAAAAATGCTAGTTTTCATAATCCTTTTACATTACATAGAAGCTAATTTAGGAACAATGAGAACATAGAATCAGTATTGTCAGTTTACATATCATAGTACATAGATAACAATCAGAGTCATAATAGCTAACATTGTTTACTACAGGCAGACAATTCTAAGCACTTAATATTTGTGATTCTCTTTTTATAGATAGGGAAATGGAGGCATCGAAAATACATAACTTTCTGAGTTCACACAGGTTGTTAGTGAAGTAACTGAAATTTGAATCTAGGTGTTCTGATTGTAAAGCCTGTCTTGTATAATGTTTTATTAAAAAATACAAAATGCTGTGGAGTTATTTTGGATTCTTGCTTATTTGGATGACTTTGGGTAAGCTCTTTTGATCCTTGGTTTCCTCAGCTCCTTCCTCAAAAATATATTATTAAGCCAGTATGTTTTTGTGGCGTAAGGATAATTTGTAAAGTTCTAGACAGAGTATGTGTTCAATAAATCATATGCCTCAGCCTTTTGCTTTCATATTGAGGATGTCGCCATTTGAAAGATTGTTCGCAACTGGAGGAGGACGATAGAAGAAAGAATTTCACCTAAGGACACTGCTGAAGCAAAGGTATAGAAGTAGGAAAGCAGAGAATATTTGTCAAGGTAGTATGTTTAAGGAACAGGCTGGTATAAAGATAGATGGATAGAGTTTACAGGAATCCTTAAAGGAACCAGGTTAAGGATTTTGTACGTGATTCTATAAAGAGGAAGAATCCCTCTTTATAGATACTAGTCTGGAACAAAGTCCAGCGAAGGAGTGGAAGCCTGGAGATAGGAATACCCTGGAGTTTAATAACAGTGGTTGAGGCAGGAAGTGATGATGGTGGGGTTGTGAATGTTAATGGGTTTGGGTTGAGAATGTTAAGTGACCCTGGGAATCCACAGAAGTATGGGCCTTATTTTTGGGGAGGGTATTACGATGAAGAACAGATGTTGATGGTAGAAGGGGATTTAGGAGAAGAATTCATGATACAGTCTTTGGCTTTGGAGCTGAGAATTAGTTCAGATGTTTGGAAATGTAAAATGGAACCTGGGAGCTCTGTGTACTTCATAAAAAGAGAAGAGACCAGTTGCTCACATTGTGAGGAAGTTGTCTAAAGCCACAGTCCCCCTGTGGGTCGGTTTCACAGGAGGGATGTGACTCCAGAAGACCCTCAGAAATGCAGATTTCTCACTTTAGATAGAGTTCTACCCACTGTTTTCCCCTGCAATTTTGTTTTGTTTTGTTTTGTTTTTTTTTGCGTCCTGGGAGGATGTAAGGTAGTGGGGAGGGAAATTTTTGGAAAATTAGCAAGGCTCTCATTTATTATTTTAAAAGAGAGCCAGTAAATTGAAGACTAAGGATTCTCACATTAATAATTTGGAAAGATGCTGTGATTTTTATATAGTACCAGACACTTATACATACGTGTTGTATGTTGCATTGTAACATCTCCAGATTTCTTATTTTGTGTCATCCCCTTTTTGTTACCCTGAATTGATTAATAGCAAAACCTTTAAAATCAGAGAATCTATGTGCTTGTTATGGGTCAGCATTGAAGAGGGGATCTGCCAGAACGTGGAAGCAACCTAGATGTCCATCCACAGATGAATGGATAAGAAAGCTGTGGTACATATACACAATGGAGTATTACTCAGCCATTAAAGAGAATACATTTGAATCAGTTCTAAGGAGGTGGATGGAACTGGAGCCTATTATACAGAGTGAAGTAAGCCAGAAACAAAAACACAAATACAGTATACTAACACATATATATGGAATTTAGAAAGATGGTAAAAATAACCCTATTTATGAGACAGCAAAAGAGACACTGATGTATAGAACAGACTTTTGGACTCTGGGACCAGGAGAGGGTGGGATGATTGGGGAGAATAGCATTGAAATATATATAATATCATATCTGAAACGAGTCGTCAGTCCAGGTATGATGCCCAATAACAAATGCCTGGGGCTGGAGCACTGGGACGACCTGGAGGGATCGCGTGGGGAGGGGAGAGGGAGGAGGGTTCAGGATGGGGAACACGTGTATACTGGTGGCAGATCCATCTTGATGTATAGTAAAAGCAATACAATATTGTAAAGTTAAGCAAAAAAAAAAGACAAAAATAAATAAAAGATTTTAACAATTTATCTCAGCCCTAAAAAAAAAAAAATAAATAAAATGTACATGGATTGTAAAAAAAAAAAAAATGAAGAGGGGATCTAGAGAGATTGCATTCTACTTAAGCTGAGACAGTGGGAGAAGAAGCTCAGAGGATGAGAGGAGAAGGCCGCCTGGTGTGGTAGGAAGTCTAGCAATTCTGTGAATTTTTGAACCCATTCTCTGGCTTCAGTTTCCTCATTTTGTAAGATGATGATGATGATAACACCAGTTCTGTCTTGTTGCAAGGAAGAAACACGCCTAGAGGCCTTTTATACCTCAAAAATGGAGAAGGAAGTGGCGACCCACTCCAGTATTCTTGCCTGGAGAATCCTGTGGGCAGAGGAGACTGGTGGGCTGCTGTCCATGGGGTCGCACAGAGTCGGACACAACTGAAGCGACTTAGCAGCAGCAGCAGCAGCAGCAGCATACTTCAAAAAAGGCTCAGATCTAAGTAGAATGGCCTGTGGTTTCCTTTCTTGGCAGATTTTCTAGAGTTTGGTGCAGTTAGGTAGTGGCATGATACTAAATTAAGCAGTATAGTAATTTACTGATCTCTGAATTGTTTTCAGTTTCCTGTAATGCAAGGCCCAAGTAGCTGGCCAATCAAATAAAAAATTGGTCATTAGGCATAAGCATTAAGACAAGGAAGGTTTGCATAATCTGTTACTCCGTTGGTGGAAACATTACTTGGACTCCGCTACTTATGAATTTTTCTATCACAATCATTCACTCAACAAATATTGAGATATTTTTTATATCAGGTGTTGTTCTAGGCATGTGGAGAATGTTAGTGAACCAAAAATAAATTTAAAAATAAAAAATCCTTGTCCTCATAGAGCTTATTTTAAAATAAGGTTAATTTTAATAGTTGAAAGTAATTAGATTTTTCTTGTATTCTGTGTTTAATATATATAAAGTCATGATTCTGAACAGATAAAGTACGAGTACTGTAGCAGATTGTAACTAATTTTGTAGAGCACTTTAAGGGAAGGGACTGCATCATTCTGACTCATGCATGTCTCCCCATTTCCCCTTTTCCTAATGAAATGACTTTAATGTATTTAATACTCAGCAAATGTAGGCACTCATTAAATATTTATGATGGGGAGAAGGAAGTTGTGTTAAGGCAAGGGCCGGATCTTAAAGATAGAGGAATTAGTTGAGTGTAACAAATATTAAGGGACCCATGTGCTCACTAAATTGAAGGTACAAAGAAAGACAAGTGTGCTGTGAATTGCATTGCCTGGCTTATGCATTGCCTATGAAGTTGAAGTGGAAATACAGTTACATTGTAGCTGAAAGCATCACCATTAAAAGAATTTGGGTATCTGGGTGTTCCCCAACTTGCCCAATAAGTAGCTCAGTGACTTTGCATAAATAACTTGACCTCTCAGTTCATTTCCTCACTTGTAAAATGATGTAGTTTGAATTTTCCAGTTAAAAAAGTCTGCTTTTAAGACTTAAAATGTCTTCTATCATTTCACTTTACTAATATTGATAAAACAGAGCCGATCATGAACTTCCATTGAATAATAATCAGACTGAGTTTATGCTTTTAGTTAACAAGCTAGATGTTTAAAAAGGATGTCTACAAAACTAATGCTACCTATTTGATGTTATTTCCTAAGAAGACTACATTGTAATTTTAAAAGACAAGGCAAAATATAGCCTAACATGTAGTTTCCCCTTTTGCCATTATTAAGGAAAAATAAGCCATAATATTTTAGACCCCAGTAAAGGATGTTACTAGTTGTTCATACTTAAGTTTTACAACAGCCTTTGATTACTGTGCTAGGTGCTAAGTATCTCAAATCTGAAACCACATAGTCCCTAACTTCAAGGAGTGATGAACAAATTAAATGTTTCATTATACCGAGATGGCCTGGAGAAGGCACATGAGAGGCTGAGAGAAGAGAAAGTTCAGACAGTTAGAGGTTAGAGGAGACTGAGGAGGAATGGCAAGGGACGAAACTGGAGCAGTTCATGAACTTTTTAGTTTTCAACTTTATTCTAAAAGTTGTTTAATCTATTAAGGAATTTTAGGCAGGAGTAATGTGATCAGGCATCTTTATATCTATTTTTATATTCCTTTTAAGAGAATGATCCATGGGGAAGATATTTATCTTGCTTCCAGTTATTTCAGTGGTATAAATCCTATTTGAGGAACTCTGTCTTTTATGCTGAGCAACAATGTTAATTGTGTGGTTTTAGGGTATCAGTAACCTTAAAATATTTGGACATTAAAACTTATTTATGTCCATAGCCACATTAATGTAAATTGAGAAGATAGCTGAAAATTAAAGGTATTCTGCTTATTGAAATGAGAGAGCTTCTGGTCAGGTAAGAATTTGACTTAGGGTTATTTCTAAGGGGCTAGAAAAATTTTTCGAAGTTAAATTGAATATGACTCTAGTTTGGGCTCATTTTATAATGATCAGGATATCCAGTTAAACTTTTAGAGGGAATGAATCTTCAGGGAAAAATAATCCCACCTGATAATAGGTAAATATTTCTAAATCAAGTCATAAGAGAGTAGAAGTTGAATTTCTGCTTTGCTTAGGTGTAAAACACTGCATTAAATATTGAAGAAAAATTTGTCTAATCACTGTCCTTGTAATTTACATATTTGACCTTCAAAAAAGAAGAACTGTGCATGTAAGTTATACATTTATATAACAAGTATTATTAATTGTTTAACATTTTTTGAGGTGAAGTTCATACAACGTAAAATTAACAATTTTAAAGTTACTAATTGGGTGGTACTTAGTAAATCACATTGTTGTGCAACCACCACTCTCTTTCTAACATTTTTATCACTAGAAATTAAAACCTTGTACCCATTCTCTGCTGCCACCAGCCCCTGGCAGCACCAGTTTGCTTTCTGTCTCTATGGATTTACTGGAGATCTCATTTATTCTGGAAATCTTATATAAATAGAACCATACAATATGTGACCTTTAGTATCTGGCTTCTTTCACTTAGCATAATGTTTTCAAGGTTCTGCAAGGTTGTTGCAAGCTACACTGCTGTATGTGTGAATCTTTCCTTTTTACAGCTTAGTTATTTTATTGTATATATACAGTATCTGTTGAAGGATGTTTGTGTTCTTTGCAACTTTTGGCTTTTGTGAGTATTGTTGCCATGAACATTCATTTACAACAGTTTGAGAACTAGTTTTCATTTCTTTTGGGTATATGTAAGGAATGGAAATGCTGGTTCATATAGTAATCCTATGTTTAGCCATTTGAGGTCTTGCCAAACTATTTCCCACAGTGACTGAACCATTTTACATTCCTACCACTGGAGAAACTGGAGGGTTCCAGTTTCTCTTCATTGTCACCAATACTTGTTGTTTCCCAGTTAAAAAAAAAAAAAATTAGTGCTTTGCTATTGCTACCCATTTGAATGCAGAGTTCCGAAGAATAGCAAGGAGAGATAAGAAAGCCTTCCTCAGCGATCAATGCAAAGAAATAGAGGAAAACAATAGAATGGAAAAGACTAGAGATCTCATCAAGAAAATTAGAGACACCAAGGGGAACATTTCATGCAAAGATGGGCTCAGTAAAGGACGGAAATGGTATGGACCTGACAGAAACAGAAGATATTAAGAAGAGGCGGCAAG
The DNA here is from genome assembly GCA_935064755.1 of Tragelaphus eurycerus. Lineage (NCBI taxonomy): Eukaryota > Metazoa > Chordata > Mammalia > Artiodactyla > Bovidae > Tragelaphus > Tragelaphus eurycerus. The sequence goes on along the minus strand of CAKXYN010000006.1, from coordinate 17,165,597 downwards.
AATACACAGAAGAACTGTACAAAAAAGATCTTTACAACCCAGATAATCACAATGGTGTGACCACTCACCTAGAGCCAGACATCTTGGAACGTGAAGTCAAGTGGGCCTTACGAGGCATGCTGCTGCTGCTAAGTCGCTTCAGTCGTGTCCAACTCTGTGCGACCCCATAGACGGCAGCCCACTAGGCTCCTCTGTCCCTGGGATTCTCCAGGCAAGAATACTGGAGTGGGTTGCCATTTCCTTCTCCAATGCATGAAAGTGAAAAGTGAAAGTGAAGTCGCTCAGTCGTGTCCGACTCTTAGCGACCCCATGGACGAGCCTACCAGGCTCCTCCGTCCATGGGATTTTCCAGGCAAGAGTACTGGGGTGGGGTGCCATTGCCTTCCCTGTTAAGAGGCATCACTGCGAGCAAAGCTAGTGGAGGTGATGGAATTCCAGGTGAGCTATTTCAGATCCTAAAAGATGATGCTGTGAAAGTGCTGCACTCAACATGCCAATAAATTTGGAAAACTCAGCAGTGGCCACAGAACTGGAAAAGGTCAGTTTTCATTCCAGTCCCTAAGAAAGGTAATGCCAAAGAATGCTCAAACTATTGCGCAATTGCACTCATCTCACACGCTAGTAAAGTAATGCTCAAAATTCTCCAAGCCAGGCTTTAGCAATATGTGAAGTGTGAACTTCCAGATGTTCAAGCTGGTTTTAGAAAAGGCAGAGGAACCAGAGATCAAATTGCCAACATCCGCTGGATCATGGAAAAAGCAAGAGAGTTCCAGAAAAACATCTATTTCTGCTTTATTGACTATGCCAAAGCCTTTGACTGTGTGGATTACAATAAACTGTGGAAAATTCTGAAAGAGATGGGAATACCAGACCACCTGACCTGCCTCTTGAGAAATCTGTATGCAGGTCAGGAAGCAACAGTTAGAACTGGACATGGAACAACTGACTGGTTCTAAACAGGGAAAGGAGTACATCAAGGCTGTATATTATCACCCTGCTTATTTACCTTACATGCAGAGTACATCATGAGAAACACTGGGCTGGATTCCACAAGCTCGAATCAAGATTGCTGGGAGAAATATCACTAACCTCACATATGCAGATGATACCACCCTTGTGGCAGAAAATGAAGAAGAACTAAAGAGCCTCTTGATGAAAGTGAAAAGAGAAGAGTGAAAAAGTTGGCTTCAAACTCAACATTCAGAAAACGAAGATCATGGCATCCGGTCCCATCACTTCATGGGAAGTTGATGGGGAAGCAGTGGAAACAGTGTCAGACTTTATTTTTTGGGCTCCAAAATCACTGCAGATGGTGACTGCAGCCATGGAATTAAAAGACGCTTACTCCTTGAAAGGTAAGTTATGACCAACCTAGACAGCATATTCAAAAGCAGAGACATTACTTTTGCCAACAAAGGTCTGTCTCATCAAGGCTATGGTTTTTCCAGTGGTCATGTATGGATGTGAGAGTTGGACTGTAAAGAAAGCTGAGTGCCGAAGAATTGATGCTTTTGAACTGTGATGTTGGAGAAGACTCTTGAGAGTCCTTTGGACTGCAAGGAGATCCAACCAGTCCATCCTAAAGGCGATCAGTTCTGAGTGTTCATTGGAAGGACTGATGAAACTGATGAAACTCTAATACTTTAGCCACCTGATGCGAAGATCTGACTCATTTGAAAAGACCCTGATGCTGGGAAAGATTGAGGGCAGGAGGAGAAGGGGACGACAGAGGATGAGATGGTTGGATGGCATCATCAACTAATGGACATGAGTTTGGGTAGACTCCGGGAGTTTGTGATGGACAGGGAGGCCTGGCGTATTGCAGTCCATGTGGTTGCAGAGTTGAACACAACTGAGCGACTGAACTGAACTGATTGCTATCTGTGTGAATGTCAGGCAGTATCTCAGTGTGATTTTGATTCACATTTCCCTAAGGACTGATGATGTTGAGCATATTTTTATGTGCTTGTTTGGCCATTTGTGTGCCTTCTTTGGAGAAATGTCTATCCTATTTTTTTGCCCATGTATTAGTTGGATTGTTTTTTTATTATTGAGTTATGTTTTATGTATTCTGAATACTAGATCCTTATCAGATGTATGATTTGCAAATATTTTCTTCCATTTTGTGGGTTGTCTTCATTTTCTTATTAATATCCTTTGAGGCATGAAAATTTTAAATTTTGATCAAGCTCAATTTATTTTTGTTTCTTATACTTTTGGTGTCATATTTAAGAATCCATTGTGGAATCCAAGATCATGGAGATTTACTCCTTTATTTTCTTATATGAGTTTTATCATTTTTGCTCTTACATTTAGGTCATTAATTATTTTGAGTTAAATTTTGCATATTGTGAATTTAGAGTTACAGCTTCACTGTTTTGCATGTGATTATCCAGTTGTTCCAATACCACTTGTTGAAGAAAGTATTATTTCCTTGTTGAATGATCTTGGCACCTTTATTGCCAATCTTTTTGGCCATAGAACTATGGATTTATTTTTGGACTCTCAATTCTGTTCCTTTGGTCTATATGTCTTATCCTTATGCCCATACCCCATTGTTTTGATTATGGCTTTATAGTAAGATTTTAAAGTTGGGAAATGTGAGTCCTCTAGCTTTGTACTTCTTTTTCAAATTTATTTTGAGCTATTCAGGGCCCAAAGATGGGCACGATAAAGGACAGAGATGATGTGGACCTAACAGAAGCAGAAGATATTAAGAAGAGGTGGCAAGAATACACAGAAGAACTGTACAAAAAAGAGCTTCAAGACCTAGACAATCATGATGATGTGATCACTGACCTAGAGCCAGACATCTTGGAATGTGAAGTCAAATGGGCCTTAGAAAGCATCACTACGAACAAAGCTAGTGGAGGTGATGGAATTCCAGTGGAACTATTCCAAGTCCTGAAAGATGATGCTGTGAAAGTGCTGCACTCAATATGTCAGCAAATTTGGAAAACTCAGCAGTGGCCACAGGACTGGAAAAGGTCAGTTTTCATCCCAATCCCAAAGAAAGGCAATGCCAAGGAGTGCTCAAACTACCCAACAATTGCACTCATCTCACACGCTAGTAAAGTAATGCTCAAAATTCTCCAAGCCAGGCTTCAGCAATATGTGAACCGTGAACTTCCTGATGTTCAAGCTGGTTTTAGAAAAGGCAGAGGAACCAGAGATCAAATTGCCAACATCCGCTGGATCATGGAAAAAGCAAGAGAGTTCCAGAAAAACATCTATTTCTGCTTTGTTGACTATGCCAAAGCCTTTGACTGTGTGGATCACAATAAACTATGGAAAATTCTTAAAGAGATGGGAATACCAGACCACCTGATCTGCCTCTTAAGAAATCTGTATGCAGGTCAGGAAGCAACAGTTAGAACTGGTCATGGAACAACAGACTGGTTCCAAATAGGAAAAGGAGTACGTCAAGGCTGCATATTGTCACCATGTTTATTTAACTTATATGCAGAGTACATCATGAGAAATGCTGGACTGGAAGAAACACAAGTTGGAATCAAGATTGCCGGGAGAAATATCAATAACCTCAGATATGCAGATGACACCACTCTTATGGCAGAAAGTGAAGAGGGGCTAAAAAGCCTCTTGATGAAAGTGAAAGTGGAGAGTGAAAGGGTTGGCTTAAAGCTCAACATTCAGAAAACGAAGATCATGGCATCTGGTCCCATCACTGCATGGGAAATAGATGGGGAAACAGTGGAAACAGTGTCAGACTTTGTTTTTCTGGGCTCCAAAATCACTGCAGATGGTGACTGCAGCCATGAAATTAAAAGACGCTTACTCCTTGGAAGGAAAGTTATGAGCAACCTAGATAGCATATTCAAAAGCAGAGACATTACTTTACCAACAAAGGTTCGCCTAGTCAAGGCTATGGTCTTTCCTGTGGTCATGTATGGATGTGAGAGCTGGACTGTGAGGAAGGCTGAACGCCGAAGAATTGATGCTTTTGAACTGTGGTGTTGGAGAAGACTCTTGAGAGTCCCTTGGACTGCAAGAAGATCCAACCAGTCCATTCTGAAGGAGATCAATCCTGGAATTTCTTTAGAAGGAATGATGCTAAAGCTGAAACTCCAGTATTTTGGCCACCTCATGCGAAGAGTTGACTCATTGGAGAAGACTCTGATGCTGGGAGGGATTGGGGGCAGGAGGAGAAGGGGACGACAGAGGATGAGATGGCTGGATGGCATCACTGACTCGATGGATGCGAGTCTGAGTGACCTCCGGGAGCTGGTGATGGACAGGGAGGCCTGGCGTGCTGCGGTTCATGGGGTCGCAAAGAGTCGGACACGACTGAGCGACTGATCTGATCTGATTCAGGGCCCCTTGTGGTTTCATGTGAATTTGAGGATTGACTTAACCATTTCTGCATTAAAAAGGCTGTTGGAATTTTGATAGGGATTGTATTAAATCTATAGATTGGTTTGGGTAGTATTGCCATCATAGCAATATGTAGTCTTTTTTTTTTTTTTTTTTTTTGGTCACACCATGTGGCTTGCAGGGTCTCAGTTCCCTCACCAGGGATTGAACGTGGACCACAGAAGTTAAAGCCTGGAATCGTAGCCACTGGGCCACCTGGGAACGCCTCAACAATATTTAGTCTTATAATACATGGGTTATCTTTCCGTTTATTTAGGTCTTTGATTTCATTCAGCAATGTTTTGTGGTTTACTGTGTACACATCTTTCACTTCCTTATTAAATTTATTCCTGGGTATTGTATTCTTTCAGATACCTTTATAAATGCAATTGTTTTCTTAATTTCATTTTTGGATTATTCACTGCTGATATATAGAAGCATGACTGATTTTTGTGTATAGCATTAATTTCTTTTAATGGTCATTTACCTTCTTTTTTACCTTTATAAGCTGGATCACATAGGTAAATGTGAAAGTGGGAAGTGGAACACTAAAGAATTTTGATCTCAGTGATGTATGATTATTGTGAATATTAATAGTATGGGATGTCCTTTTAGCGTAGTGTTGAATGATTATCTACTTACACTATTGCATTCCTGGTATCAGATTACATACACTTGGTCATTATAATATAGATAAGAATATTTTATTTTCTTTAAGCTTGAAGAAAGATGGGGATATTTATTTTTAAAGTTAATTTTTTTTGCAGCTTAATTCTGATGTTATGGAGAAAGCCTTAGGGATAAACCATATTCATCATTAAATCTAGTTCAGAAATCCATGAATAATAAAAATAAGGTTGAATTTGTTGTTGTTTAGCCACTGAGTTGTGTCTGTTTCTTTTTGCGACCCCATGGACTGTAGCCCAGTAGCCCCTCTATCTGTGGAAATACAGGAGTATTCAGTATACAGGAAGAAAACAGGGGTGGGTTGCCACTTTTTTCTCCAGCAGATCTTCCTGACCCAGGGATTGAACCTGCATCTCCTACATTGCAGGTGAATTTTTTACCGCTGAGCCACCAGGGAAGCCCTTGGAACGGTACCTGATTTGAATATGTAAATTATCATTTATATACATTGTTTACCTTTCTTAGTTTTCCTTGAAAGAGGGTTTCAAATATTTAGCATTAAAATTTCATTATTAACAATTTCTTCTGTTCAAATTTCATATGAACAATTTCAATCTCACACATAATTAAGTGCAAATTTATACAGTAATCAGATGGTCTGAAAGGGCTGGCATTTCATGATATTCATCTGTATTTGAATTGTAGCTCTATTATTTAAGAGGTAAGCATCGTTGGGCAAGTTACTTAAGAAAGTGAATACTTTAATGTGCTTGCTATATTCTTAGCACTGCTATAAGCACTTAAAGTTATGTATCTAATTCTCAGTTTTCTGTATTTATGGAAAGATAGTAAGACCTTCCACCATCTGTTGATACTGTTGGGAGTATTAAAAGAAATAATGCATAGTAAGTACATAGCCAGAAATTTTAAAAATGATTTACAGCATGTGTAACATTATCTAACACCAGCAAAGATGAGAAAAGGATTATCAATGTTTGAAATGCACATTTATTTGGAATTATAAATATTAATAGGAATATTCTCTCTGGAAAGCAATTTGGCTACATGTATAAAGTTTTAGATTGTTTTCTTGGCATAGTGATTCCACATTTAGGAATCTATACTAAGGAAACAATCTGAAATATGGAAAGATATTTATATTTATCATAGAATTATTTATAATTGCAATAAGTAGATTCAACTTAATATTAAACAGTAGAGGGATAGTTAGAGAAAGTCATGATTTATATAATGTAACATTCAGCAGCTATTAGCAAAATGTTTATGAAGAGTTTTAATAACAAGGGAAAATGATACAACTTTAATAAAAAAAGCATACAAGTCATAATACAATAAGTATAAAAATGATAATAAAATATGGATTGGAAAAAAAACTGCTAGAGTAGTGGTTGGATCAGAGAAATAGAGCCAGTGTGAATGATGTGGGTGATACAGAATAAGGGAACAGACTTTTAAGAAATTGTGGTATCTGATTAAGGAGTGTATCGATCACAGTGCTCTTGCTGTTGTGCCGATATGTTAGATCGGCTGGGTGGTGGTGAGGAAGGAGAGCTGAAAGGTTGGAGAGCAAGGGTGTGTAGGGACCTGGGAGAATGAACCGCAGCACATGAGGATGAACGCTCCTGTCATCTATGAATGTTAACCTTTGGGTAATCAGTGTTTTCTTCATATCTTCTACTGAACATTATTTTTAGTATTAGAAAAAACCATAAACATTTTATTAGATAACAATATAATGAATAATGTATAAGGGTTAGAGGCTGATTACAGTGGCCTTAACTTAAATCAGTAAATGGTGGATTTACCGGGCCAACAACTTTGATCTATATTTTACAACTCTCCTCATAGTCTTCGTAGTTCCAGCTTCAAAAGCTGAGTTCAGTTTGTCAGATTCTGAGAGGAATCACAGTGATTTTTATAGCTGGTAAATTTTCATTCATCTGTACTGCTAGTATTTAGACAAGCCTCAAATAATTTGTTTTGAGCTTTGGAAGAAATTGTGTTGATTAATGTAAGATATGTATGTGTATATTTTAATTTTGAAATGATCTCGTTTCTTGAACAGTACAGGAACCTTTTCTTTCCTTCCTTAATCATTTGAGAGTAATTTGTTAACCTCATATTCTGAACTCACCAGAAACTTTAGTGTAAAACTCCTACAAACAAGGGTATCTTCCTTTGAGAAATGACTGATTTGGGGGCTACAGCAAGGAAAGTGCAAGATGGGACAAGAAAATCTTGTGCCAGGAAACAGAGACATGCTCAAACATGATGTGATTGTTGTTGGTTAGTCACTAAGTCGTATCTGACTTTTGCAACACCATGGGCTGTAGCCCGCCAGGCTCCACTGTCCATGGGATTTTCCAGGCAAGAACACTGGACTGGGTTGCCATTTCCTTCTGCAGGGGATCTTCCTGACCCAGGGATCAAACCTGTGTCTCTTGCATTTGAAGGTGAATTCTTCCCACTGAGCCACCAGGGAAGCTGGGGGTTATTCACATAGGCCCAGTGCAATCACAAGATTTCCTGGAAGTGGCAGAGGAGGAGTTTGGAATGAAGTGATATGAGAAGGAATTGATATACCATTGCTGGCTTTGAAGATGGGGCATGGGTCACCTGAGCAAAGGAACGTGGTCAACCCCTAGAAGCTGATAAGCATAACAATCAGTTGTTGCATAATTTAAAGCATTTTGTTTTAAAACATACATGGATAATAGCCTAGACAAATAAGAAATAACCTAGAATAAGAAATTTGTGTGACTTTTAAAAATAAGTGATATGTCAAAGACTGTGGGTGCTTTTTCAGATTCTGCACCAATGGCCACGATGAAGACTCATGGCCATGTACTCACTTTCCTTTTTCCCTGTTATTAAGTGAGAGAAGCACTGTCTCACTTAAATACTGTTAAGAGCAGAAAGATAACTGTAAATTATCAATTCATTTTCTTTCTGCTCCAAATTCACCCTTCAGTACCTGCTCTGCAGTAATGGACTGGACTCTAACCATTTCTCCTTTACAAAGAGCATGATGTTAAGCTTTACTAGGTGCTACAGGGGTCAGGATGCTGGAGGGGAAGGGATTTTTTTCCTTCTTAGTTTCCTAGTGTTCCTTTCCTAGTTTCCTCGAGAGCTGTGTGTGTCCTGTTCCCCTCTCCCATTCCCTGGGGACATCTGTGCTCTGCCTCAGCCACATGCCCAGAGTAAACAGGCTCTCACTGGTCCTGCAGTCCTGGTCCAGACCTGCCTTGCCACGGCCCTTCTAAAGTGGACACCATGTACGTCAGGCCTTGTGCAGGCTGTGCCTTGACACTGTCTGCATGCCTGTGCACCAGCCTTGGCTTGCTTTTACCCAGGGAATTGTTTCCTACAGTTCTCTTCACATGAGTACTATACATTCCAGGTCTTGTGCCTGTGGCAGTGTCCTGATTACCTCTGCACACTTGCTCAGCAGCCTCATAACACCTGCATTCCAGAGAATGGTTTCCTGCTTGTCTGGCAGTGTTGGACCAGCTCTGGTTTGCACAGTCTGGTGAAATCCTCTGTTATCTCGTGGGCTGCAACTGTACCTGCCCCAGTGAGAAGCTCTGGGTTTGAGGAGGGGACCCTTCTCCCAGGTTTAGTCTTTTTGGGTACTCTCCCTCAGCCTTATTTTTCCCATCAGAATTTTAATTATTTTTCTTTAAAAAATTACAAATGGCTTTATTGACTTACAACTGGCAAATAATACACATTTAAAGCTTATGCTTTTATTAGCTTTGACATATTTGTATAACTGTGAAACTATTGCCATACTGAAGTTAATGTTTTTGTTTGGTATATGTTATATAAAGTGAAATGAACTTTAGAAAGTTTATTTTGAAATGTGCAGGTAAATGTAAAATAAAATCATGTGAGTCCTACCACCCAGAGTTTACATATACATGTGAACAGGTTGTTTTATTTCATAGCATTTATGCATCTTATTAATGTAAACATGAAATATTTTTAACAGTAATACAGAAAAGAAGCCAAGAACCGAGTCTTGGAGTGGTATTTTAAGAAGCAGTTGTTATCATCAGTGCGAATGGGATGCCTTGATCTGGCACCCCATACTCTTACACCATTGATTTAGTAGGATACATTTCATGCCCCAAACAGTGTATGGGGCATTGGGCATGTTCAGCTTTTTGTTCAGAAATTATGCATAAATTAAAGGAAAAGGGTGGAGTGGGAATAATGGAAATGAGAATTGGTTCATTTATTCTAGTATTTACACATGGAAATTGAGTCCCCTAAAATAGGAAACTGGAATGATAATACAAGTTACTTTCCCTGCAGTGTTTTTGTTTTACTTGACAGGGTTGTTCTGAGGATTAGATGGAAAAACATTCATATCAAATACTTAGCAGAGCGCTTATGTCAAAATTAATAAGTTTTCTACTGATCTGTGTATAGTGGCGATACTGATATTTGTGTGAAGCATCATAAAAAAAATTTTGGTTCAGAAGATTGATATTTTGAAGTGTAGATACACTAGGCATGAAGTATTGATGCATTTATTTTTAAATATTTATTTATTTGGCTGTGCCAGGTCTTGGTTGTGGCATTTGAGATCTTCAATTCTAGTTGCAGCGTGTGGGATCTTTAGCTGTAGCATGTGAACTCTTAGTTCCCTGACCAAGGCGCATGGAGTATGAGCACTGGAAGCTCACAGTCTTAACCACTGGACCACCAGGGAAGTCTCTGCTGGGCCTGATTTGATACCCTAGAAAACCATAATTTTCTAGAATGTTTCTCCAAATGATGCTTAAGAGTCTAATGTTATGAAAGCAGTTCATTGTGAGTTGTCTTTCTTGTTTGCTGCGTGGCTTGTTGCTGGGGTTGGCATTGGCACTGGTGACAACAGTGGTATTGAAGAGAAATGTTTATTTTTTGTTTATGTTCCTACTTCCCTCCCTCCCTTCTTTCTCTTCCTTCCTTCCTTTCTCTCTCCTTTTTCTTGCTCTAATTTTACCCTCTACCCTACTCCTCTTTGACTTATAAGTTTATAAATAATGACTTGCTATAGTACTTGCCAATCTATAGTTGAGAACAGTGTTTTTCAAATTTGGCTTGATCATGTGGATTCACTAGGGGATGTTTTTAAGAAGTAAAATTATAAGTCTTCTGTCTGAATCTCTGGGGAGGGACCTGGGAATATTTATTTTTACCACAAGCCCCTGGATGATATGTGCTCTAGACACATTACTAGATCCCATCTCACGTCCACTGAATGAGAAGATAACTCTGGGTTGAACATGTCTGCTTTTAGTAGTTGCTGGTTGTTTGTTGATTTGGTATGTGTGATCTTGATAGGCTTCTGCTTGCTAACTTTCATAATATTTCCATGTCGTCAGAAAAACAAAGCAAAACAAAATCTTGTTTTAAAGATAAGCTGCTTTATTTTTGCTTTTTTTTCCTTTTAAAAATAGAGGGAGATTTCCCTGGTGGTCCAGTGGTTAAGACTGCAAGCTTCCGGTGTGGGGGGCATGGTTTTATCCCTGATTGAGGAACTAGGATCCCACTTACAATATTGCGTGGCCAAAAAAAAAAAAAATCCAATATCATAGAAGAAAATGCATAAAGCATTTGTATATGGCTTCAAGAACAATTGTAATGCAAATTCGTATCTCATCACAGCCCAGGTTGAGGTGTGGACTATTGCTGGCATCCCAGAAGCATCTATTTCTTGGTCACACCCACTTCCTTACCTTTCTTGCCCTCAAGGTATCACAATCTTGATTTTTATGATGATAATGTCCTCATTTTTCTTTACCTTTTTACCTCTTAAATATGAATCTGTACAGAATATCTTCTATTTTGTCTTTTGAAGAACTTCATGTGAGTAGAATCATAGTGTTTGCCTTTTTGTGACTTGCTTCCTTTGCTCAGGGTTATTCTTATCAAATTCATCTGTATTAGTCATACAGCTGTGATTTGTTTTCCTTATTGTAGGGAACTACATTATATGCCCATGCAAAAATTTAATTCTACTTTAATGCATAATGCTCAAAAAAGTTTATTATCAAAAAGGATAACTCATCGCCTATGTCTGTATAAGGATAGGAGGTAATAGATTGGAGGAAGAACAAGACCTGACTTTCCACTTAATAGTAGAAATATCCTTGATTATATTATGTCGATGTATTTTTAAATTGAGGTAACATTGGATTATGCTTACATTATATTTCATGCTTACATTATATTTCGATCTCTGTACATACGACGGCATGCTCACCACTGAAAGTTTGATTTTCATCTGTCACCCAGCATTTGACCCATTTTCCCATTTTGTCTTTCCTCAGCCCCTTTCCACTCTGGTAACTACTGATTGGTTCTCCATATCTGTGTATTTGTTTTATCTTCATTTGGTTTGTTCCTTTAGTTAGTTATAATCCACACTGCATGAAACCATGTAGTACTTCTCTTTCTCTGTCTGACTTATTTCACTTAGCATAATATCCTCAAGGTCCATGTGTCTTGTCGTAAGTGGTAAGACTTCTTTTTTTTTAAATGGCTGAGCAGTATTCTGTATGCTTACCAAATCTTTTTTATCCATGTGTTGATAGGCATTTAGGTTGTTTTATATCTTGGTTATTATAAATAATGCTGCAGTGAACATAGGTGTGCATATATCTTTTTGAATTAGTGTTTTCATATTCTTTGGATGAATATCCAAAAGTGTAGCTGGATCATATGGTAATTCTCTGAATTTTTTGAGGCCTCTCCATATTATTTCCATAAAATGACTACATCAATTTACATTCCCAGTAACAGTGTTTGAGGGTTCACTTCTCTCCACATCTTCACTAACACTTATTATTACTTGCCTTTTTGATAATAGTCATTCTGATGGGTGTGAGGTGTTATCTCATTGTGGTTTTGATTTATATTTCCCTGATAATTAGTGATGTTGATCATCTTTTCATATGCCTTTTCGTCATCTGTTTGTCTTCTTTGGAAAGATGTTGCTTCATATCCTGTGTTCATGTCATCTGCAAATAGTGATGGTTTTACTTCTTCCTTTCCAGCTTGGATGCCTTTTATTTCTTTTTCTTGCCTAATTGCTCTGGCTAGGACTTCCAGTACTATGTTGAATAAGAGTGGCAAAAGTGGGCATTTTGTCTGATTTCTCATCTTAGAGGTATAGCTTTCAGGAATTTTTTGCTGTTGAGTGTGATGTTAATTGTGGATTTGTTTTTTATAACCTCTGTTATATTGAAATACATTCCTTCTACACCTATTTTATTGAGTTTTTATGTAAATGAGTTTTGAATCTTGTCAAATGCTTTTTCTGTATCTGTTGAAATGATCAAATGACTTTTATCTTTCAATTATTAGTATCATGTAATCGCATTAATTTGCACATGTTGAACCATTCTTTCTTCCCTGAAATAAATTCTACTTCATTATGGTTTTAATCAATATGGTTTGAATATGTTTTTAAATGTTGCTTCATTCAGTTTGCTGGAATATTGTAGAGGATTTTGTATCTGTGTTTTATGTACCTATTGGCCTATAACTTTTTTTGCATATATGTGTTGTCCTTGTCTGGTTTGGGGATCATGGTACGCACTAAACAATGGGAATAGTTTGTATGAGTCCCAGAGGGAGAAACCTGTTTGCCTACCTCTTAAAGTTTTGGTTTGTTTGTTTCATTTTTTTGAAAAATCAATTTGTCTTGGAATCTGAAAAAAGCTTGCATTGATTGACAGTAAAAGTAAAAAATCTTAGATGAGGCTTGCTTTTAGTTTAGATGACTTCATGTTAAAAGAAATTAGCTGGGCAACCTTTGGCTCCTCTGCAAAGAACTATTAGAGCATCTTATTTTTGCTTAAAAAGTTAAGCCCTGATGTTGTCATTTTTTCCCCCATTGTAACAATTTTGCCCATGATAGTGTCTCAACCATTTCTTTAAAAGCATTAAAAAGTATGCTTTATGGGAACTTAACTGTAGATATGTTCAGTAGTTCTCAGCTGAACTCTTAGAAGTCATATTATGAAGTTACTGATATATTCACTTGTATAAATTGAGAACACTGTTCTGGAGGAAATTTTATAGTATGATATATATGTAAACAACATGATGAGCACATTGGTTTTTAAAATTTTTTTACAAGTCTTTACTAAAATGTGATTTGGCTATTATAAATTTTATAGTAAAATAGTTAATTAGCTGTTTCAGATTTTTTTTTCTGTTAGTGCTTTCTATAGTACATACTCTTTTGATGTGAGTTTGAAGTATATGATAACATTTTTGGAGAAAAATAAATTGAAATTACTACCTAGTAAATCATTTTTCAAGTTAGGAAAAGATTACCTTTATTTTAGCAGTGGGTTATTTTGGTCAAGTTTTTGAAATCCTAATGATACACAAGAATAGTTTGAGAACCAATGGAGTATGAGCTTATTCAGAGTCATCTTGTGGAGATGGTCAGCTGTTTTATGAGTGTTTTTGGCACTGTTGATGTCAGATATGTCATCTTCAGAGTTAAAGGTTATTTGAAAAGCAAATTCCTGAAAGTAATGTTGGTCTTAAACACTTAATGCGTCTCCATCTGTAACACTAAGAATGTAAAAGGTTTACAATGAATTTTCTATAGATGAGATGCATGGTATTGTCACAAATTTAAATGTGAGGTTAGGATTTATTCTGCTGCTTGGGGAGGTTTTAAATTTTGCAATTATCAGAATAGCATTTGATGAATAACTGGCATCTGTGCTCTTAAGCCATATGGATAATCACATGTAGCCGCCAAGGTATTCAAATTCAGAAGGGCAAGAGAAAACTAACAGAATTAAGGATTGGTTCCTGAAAATTAAATTATTGCTGTTATTACTCTTTTGGCTGTGCTGCCTGGCATGTGGGACCTTATTCCCCAACCAGGGATTGAATCCATACCCTCTTGCTTTGAAAGTGTGGAGTCTTAACCACTGTACCACCAGGGAAGTCCCTGGTTCCTCAAAATTAAGAACTTGTGCATCAAAGGACACTATGAAGAGTGAAAAGAAAACCCATGGAATTGGTGAAAATGTTTTTCAATCGTATATCTTACAAGGGAAATATATGCAGAATATATAAATAAGTTTTACAGCTGAACAGCAACTACCACCCAATTAAAAATGGACAAAGAACAAGACATGGAAGCAGTCTAAGTGTCCACTGACAAATAAATGGATAAATAATATGTGGTATATGTATATACACTGGATTATTGCTTAGCTATTAAAAAGAATGAAATAATGCCATTTGCAGTAACATGGATGGACCTGGAGATTGTCATATTCAGTGAAGTAAGTCAGACAGAGAAAGAGATAATATTGCTTATATGTAGAATCTAAAAAAAAAATACAAATGAACTTCTTTACAAGACAGACTCAGAGAACATACTTACGGTTATTGAAGGAAGGGTAGGGAGGAGGGATAGTTAGGGAGTTTGGGATTGATATGTATACTCTGCTGAATTTAAAATGGATAACCAACAAGGGACTGACTGTATAGCACAGGGAACTTTGCTCAATATTCTGTAACATTCTAAATGGGAAAAGAATTTGAAAAAGAATAGGTACATGTGTATGTGTAACTGAATCACTTTGCTTTACACCGGAAACTAACACAACATTGTTAACCAACTATACTCCAATATAAAATAAAATGTTTAAAGCCAGAAGCTAATCCAGCCTCCAGTAATGGGGATTCCATTAAATCTATTAAAGAATATCTGTACAAGATATCTTGTGGTCATTATATGCCACGTTTTAGACCAGTAGTTTTCATTTTATATATCAGTCAGATATGCGGACCCAATATATGAAATGATTTTAAAATATTTGAAGGCGGTGGAAGCCCTAGAGGGCCTCAGGTACTATTGTCTATTAGGGTTCTTGAGGGGATGTTAATGGTACAGGGTTTGTGATTTAAATTTTTTTTGAATGTAATAATGAATTAGGAAAATATTCATAAGGCAGTATATGAAAATAATAGTTAACAAAACATGTATAGTGTATTCCAGTTTTGCTAAATATATATGTTTAAATTTGCATATAGCTAAAAGAATGGGAGGTTATACCTCAAAATATAGACACTGGTTATTCTTTTATTTGGTGATTATGAATGGTTTCAATTTTTCTCCCATTTTTCTACAATGAAATTAGAATAAGAATTAGTTTTGTAAACAGACTTTAGAAACTCCTGAAAGTGTTATTTTGAAAAAGGCAATAAAAGCAAAAATGTATAGCCAAAACCTACTTGATGTTATTAAAAACACACACAGACACACACACAGCAAAAGAAGTTGATACCACAGTGACTACTATGCCATAAGCACTGGACTGAAGTCCTTGAGTGCCTGTTGGAGCATAGGTCTTTTTGGACACCGGCCTTGGGTATTGATGCTATTTTGTCCATTCCTCTACCTTTTGGACACTGGCCTTGGGTATTGATGATATTTTCAGTTGGGCTCTAGCATGTAGACTTCAGAGGCAGAGTGCCTGGGATTCAGTACTGGCTCTGCTATTACTCATTGTTTGATCTTGGACAAGTTACTTAATAGGGCCTGAGTTTTCCCAACTATGAAATGACACCTAATAGTGTGTTGTTAGGATTAGGTGAGTTAAATTCAATAACATGCCTAGAGCAATGCCTGGCACTTAATAAGCGATCAGTTACAGTTGTTGGGATTATTATTATTCCTATCATTAGAGTTATTTTCCCTCTAAACTCTCTCTTCCTCTCCCTCCCCTAAAGTTAGCTGGGAATTCCAAAACTTTACAAGTGAAGTCATACTTCTTATTCAGAGTAACTTTGCCAAACAGGTCAGTGGTCAGTATATTGTATACTAATTCTTTCTAGTAAAATTTAGTAGCAACCACACTTTATTTTATAAGGATTTTTATGTTTTTATGGTGTAATTTCTGCCCAGAAATGGTATACTGTGGTTATGATGAGGGTCCCCAAGACCACCCCCAAGTTCACTGCTTCGCTATCTTAGTGGACTTACAGGACTCAGCATATGGCTACTCATGACTCTAATTTATTACAGTGAAAGGGTACAGAGCAGAATCAGCAAAGGGAAGAGGTACATGGAGTAAAAGTCCAAAAGAAACCAGGTGTGAGCTTATAAGAGTCTCTGGAGTCACAGGGGATATGCTTAATTTCTCAGCAATGAGTTACGATGACACATGTGAAATGTTTACCAAGGAAGCTCATTAGAGATTCAGTGCTCAGGGTTTGTACTGAGTGAGGGCTGTTCAGGTAGGTGCCCTCCACCCAGCATGCACCAAATTCTCAGACTCCCAGAAAGGAAGAAGGTGTCCACCATAAACCACATTGCAGCGTTTAGACACAAAGAGCTGTTCTTATCAGGGACTGATAGCAATCCTCCTGAAATCTTAAGTTCTCAGATGCCAACAACTGGCCAGCCTTGCAAGCAGATCTTCTAAGGATAGCAGTCTCAGGCCTGCTCGGTTTAACTTTTTTTCTCAACAGAGATATATTACAAAAATGTATTTTACCTAAGACATTCATATCAGTAAATCTATAAATCTTGAAAACAGCTTTATTGAATTATATAATACACCATAAAATTTACCCATTTAAAGTAAAAAGTGCAGTTATTTTTAGTAAATTTAGAGAGTTGTGCAATCATTGGCACAGTCTTAATTTTAGAACATTTTCATTGTCCTCTAAAGAAACCCCATTTCCATGAGCAGTCATTTCCATTCCTGTCTGTCCCCCTGTCTCCCTCTTAGCCTCATCCCAGGCAACCACTAATTTATTTTTTATCTTTGTTGAACAAATCTATATATTTAATGTATTTTTATCTTTATTTCATTTCTGCTATTAATGGCTTTTGCAAGACAGTAGTTCAAAAATTATTCAAGAATATTTCTCTTTCAGTGTGTTTGAAAGAGAGTTTGAGTCTATCTGGTAGTCTCTAAGTCTAAAGCCTTACAAGCAGCAGTTGTCATCAGAATTGTTATTACGTGAATTTGTGATAGTTAATGAAATAATTCATTATATAGGCTCTTGTCTTTGCATACCTCATTCTCACCATTTAAAAAATATACTATACAGTTGGTTGAGGCTTCCCAATGAGAATTTTTATACTTTACCATTTAGTTCTTTCATGGTATCTTTTTGCTGTAAGATAGATAAAGATTCGTGTAGAAAATTGGATGAGGTTGGGAGAGGTAGCTACACTAGTGCCATTGGGAGATAGAGAGGCAAAAAGGTGTGTTATGTATTGTTAGGAGGGAAAGGACAAAAAGTATTACTTCATAATATATAAATGGCTATTTTTTTTCAAAAAATTCTCTAATGTGGGTATAATATTCAAAGATAAATAAAACGTACATTTACAAATTATATTTTAAAATTACCGTAATTCTTTAAGATTGTAAAAAATGTTAAGTCAAAGGTGTTTGTGTATTTTTAAATCATTATTTTGATTGAAATCTAGTTTTTCCCACAATTGAGTTAGTAGACAAGCTGTACTATCCCCACTCCAGTATTCTTACTTGGGAAATCCCATGGACAGAGGAGCCTGGCAGGCTAGGGTCACATAGAGCCAGACAGGACTGAGCAACTAACACACACTATAAACCGAGAACTGCAGAAGGATCTTTATTAGGTAGCTAAAACAGAACTTCGTCTCCATGAGTTAAGTAGGTGTTAACACTGAGTCTTTACTTAAATGTCCAAATCTGTGTAAACAGTTATGCTTTTGAAATACTAGTTTCATTTTAATGTTAATCCATGTTTATAATTTAAAAGATATTTTTGGACATCAGGAATGAATCTATCATATAACTGATTTTCAGAGACAAAGCCCCAGAACTTACTGTTACTCCTCTGCTTGTCTTCCAGGTGATTTTACAGCGAGATGCTGCTCTCCATAGGGATGCTCATGCTGTCGGCCACACAAGTCTATACCATCTTGACTGTCCAGCTCTTTGCATTCTTAAACCTCCTGCCTGTAGAAGCAGACATTTTAGCAGTAAGTAAATTTAAACAGTAAAATTTATTGGTGTCTTAAAAACATCCCTTAAAGAAAGTTTTTTTTTAAGTTCTAAATGATAGAGTGAATAATGAAATAATGAAATCTTACAAAGTGTTTACCTACAGACATGTAAGTTCATACACGTATTTGTTACTTGAGAGTGTAAGTGCTCATTTTTTAGTTGGTTGATCTCTAACATAAGATCTCATGTACAATAAGTACCTGATAAATGTTGCTGGTGAGAGTGCGCTCTCTTTTGAGTGCTGGTGCCCACATTGATTTACATGCTGTGTGTTTACATAGAATCTTACTGTTTTTTCTTGCTCACTAGTGTATCTGTAACGACTTTGATAGTGATATTTTAAAAAATTGTACAAATGGCCATAAATGTTTTTAACTTAATGAGTTCAGAGGAGAAGCCTAACGATTTTGTCTTTGATGGTGGGTAGAAAAAGTTTTAGAGAAGAAGGCTGCTCATCAAAATCCTTTAGTCCTTTCTGAGCTACTGTCTTACTGTCCTCTGCACTAGGGAGTGTATATACTTACTATTTCTCATTTCTGTGAAGCTAGAGAAAGAAGAATTAACTGTATCTGTACATGTGATATGTGTGTGTGGGTACACCTATACTCTTGGTTCTATGCTAAGGATTTATTGTTTTTTCTTTCTGGGTGCAAGCAGTTTGCTTATTAATATTAGGTAAGAAAGAGAAGGGCCAAAATTGTTGCTGACCAAACTTTATTGTGGTCCTCAGCCATGCTTCTTCATACTGTAGCACTTGTGGAAGGGCCTAGAATCACTGCAGAACTTTAGAGAGCCAGGCTGGTTTCCATACCTTGTTTCCCCTCTGTTGTTCTGACATCTGCCATTCCTTGTCTTTCTTTCTTTCCTTTTCACCTGAGGTAGAAATGTTAATTGCTCAGTGGTGTCCGACTCTTTGTGACCCTATGGGCTGTAGCCCACCAGGTTCCTCAGTCCATGGGATTCTCCAGGAAAGAATACTGGAGTGGATTGCCAGGGGATCTTCTCAACTCAGGGCTCGAACTGGGGTCTCCTGCATTGTAGGCAGATTCTTTTTTTTTTTTCTTAACCTGAAGTGAATTGTTCACCTATTCTGTGGTTCAGCTATGTGAAGGGTTAAATGATTTTCAGTGGATTGCTCTGGGAATATGACTGGCTATGTGATGTGGATCAAAATACTTGGTCATTGTAATGCCTCCATTTTTAATTTTTTAACTGGAGTGTTATAATGATTAAATAAAGTAAACTGTTTAGAATAGTGTCTATACATAGTAAATATTTTATCTTTTTATCTTCATTATAATTATCATTCTCATCATCTTTCACTCACTCCCTTGGTCTTATGTGACTGTTTAAGTTGTATTTAAAAATATATATTTATTTATTTATTGAGCTCTGCCAAGTCTTAGTTGCCGCGTGTGGGAGGGAGCTTTCATTGCAGTATACGGGATCTAGTTTCTCAACCAGGGATGGAACCTGTGCCCCCTGCATTGGAAGCATGAATTCTTAACCACTGGACCACCAGAGAAGTCCTTTAAGTAGTATTTTTTAATTTAGATACAGCACAAAATATTAGAGAGAGAAGAACAAGCAGTCCTTGTCAGCAGTGTTGCCTGTGCCTCAGGCAGGTTAGTGTGGAATGTATGTTGATATCTTCTAGTGAAGGAACTATTCAGCATGAGAGCTACTTAAATCTGGTCTTTATACTGACATTAACAATAGAGGCTGACAGAAATGCAGAGATAGCTGATGGGGAGTCGGTTGTAGGGTCATATGTCTAGGAAAAAAGGGGAACTAAAAATTGAGGCAGAGGAACCAGATGTGGTAACACATTCAGAGGAAGTGCGTTAAAAGGTTGAAAACATTAGCTCTTTCTTTTAATTGAATAAGAACATCACTGTAATCTGTATCTGTAATAATAAAATTTAAGTAAGTTGGAAATCAGGTTGATTCTGGCTCTATTTTGGACAGGTATTAGAATGTTGCTTTTGAAAAGCTATAGTCAGTGTTAAGTCATGCTGTTTGTATGCCAGATGATTTTGTTTTTTGCAGTTAAACTCTCCCACTTGACTGTTAATTTGCTGGCAACAGTTTTGTCCAACTAATTGGTGAGTTCTGAGAGGATATGGGGGCTTCCCTGATGGCTCAGTGGGTAAAGAATCTGCCTGCAGTGCAGGAGACAGAGGAGACACGGGTTCAAGCCAAGGTCAGGAGGGTCCTCAGGAGGAGGAAATGGCAACCCACTCCAGTATTCCTGCCTAAAAAATCCCATAGACAGAGGAGCCTGGCAGGCTACAGTCCAAAGGCTTGCAAAGAGCTGGACAGGACTGAGAGACTAACACACACACACAGGATACGGAGATGCTACTGTATAGTGTGTAGCTGACTGGTCAGTGAGTGCCCTAGGTCACGGGTACCTGGAAGACAGGACTCTGTCTTACAAACTTTGTTTCTGGTACCTGGTAAGAGTCACACAGTAGGAATTCAGTAAATATTTGAGTTGATTAATAGTTTTTCCTTGGAGATTTCCTTCTTTTATATTTTCTTTTAATAGCATTTATTCCTTGGAACTCTAGATTATTGTTATTTTTATTAGCAATTCATTCTCTTTTCATCTATCTCATTTCTCTTTTCTTTAACCCAAAAGGAAATATGAAGTTATTAATTATGTAAGTTTATATCTAGAAACATGGAACTTTAGAATTGGCAGGGATCTTATACTTTAGAGACAACTAGATGAATGTTGAATATTCCGAGGTCCGTAGGCTATAGTGACCAGTTAGCTTCAAGCTGGACCATGATCTTGTTGAGAAGTAATATTCATCTTATGTATTTCAGAGAGTCAACCCAATTTTGTTTATTTCCAATCTGCCCTTTGATTCTGTCGTAGAGATTTGTTAGAGACATTTCGTTGCTTGGTAGGTGTTCGGGGGATCAATGGGCAGAGTTAGGAGAAAAGCACCCAGTGGTTTGTAATGTGGATGGATTGGATCATACCGAAAGGTCACTTCAGAGCTCCAGCAATGGAATTACAGTCTGGGCTAAATTCCACTTCTACCACTCTGGGACTCCATGTCCTTGGACAAATGATATAACATCTCTTACATTTCACTTTACTTATGAAAATGAGATTGGAGAAGAGACAGTATAGGGCAGTGGGTTAAAAGCTAGGGTTCTGAGGCCAGACTGCCTGGATTAGAATCCTGGTTCTTCTTATTGACGAGAGCAAGTTATTTTCAAGCAGGGTATTTTATTCTATAGTCAGTCTGTAAAATTAGAATGATGATAATAATAGATGACTTTATAGTATTGTCCTAAAGATTAAATAAGTGAATACCTGAATAAATGTTTAGCGTGATGTCTTAAATATTCCATAATTGTTAGCTATTTGTTGCTTTTTAAATTAAAATACCCTGATGCTGGGAAAGATTGAAAGCAAAAGGAGAAGGGAGTAGCAGAGGATGAGGTGGTTAGGTAGCATCACTGACTCAATGGATATGAATCTGAGCAACTCTGGGAGATGGTGGAGGACGGAGGAGCCTTGCATGCTGCAGTCCATGGGATCACAAAGAGTCAGACACAGCTTGGCGAGTGAGCAACAGAATTGAATTACATTTCTGTTAGGGCTGCTGTCAAGGAGAACTAGTTAGGAAGAGACTTTTTCAAAATAAGTAGATTAAAACTAAAGCACAGTAATCATTGAGCCTGGGATTCCAGAGAGGAATAATTTTATTTCTATTTTAACAGTGAGTGTGTTTTAATTTCATGAGCAGCAATGGCCTCCTTGCTCCCCACTGTACTAAAAAAGTAAAGCACTTTTGTACTAAAGATTTTTCTGTTTGTCTTGTTCATGATATAAACTTTTTTTTTTTTTTAAACAATGTGATT
Source organism: Tragelaphus eurycerus (assembly GCA_935064755.1). Lineage (NCBI taxonomy): Eukaryota > Metazoa > Chordata > Mammalia > Artiodactyla > Bovidae > Tragelaphus > Tragelaphus eurycerus. The sequence continues at coordinate 17,143,653 of CAKXYN010000006.1, read as the reverse complement.
GTAAAAAGCAGTGTGAGCAAAGTAACATTTGCTTTCCTGAGGAAAGGCAAAGCAATTTATAAATAACTCTCACTCACTAACAAAACTTGGGATTCCAAGTCCCAGTGTTACAAGTGCTATAGTTCAAGCTGCTAAGTCGCTTCAGTTGTGTCCGACTCTGTGCGACCCCATAGATGGCAGCCCACCAGGCTCCGCCGTCCCTGGGATACTCCAGGCAAGAACACTGGAGTGGGTTGCCATTGCCTTCTCCATTGTGTGAAAGTGAAAAGTGAAAGTGACGTCGCTCAGTCACATCTGACTCGTAGCGACCCCATGGACTGCAGTCCACCAGGCTCCTCCATCCATGGGATTTTCTAAGCAAGAGTACTGGAGTGGCTTGCTATTGCCTTCTCATAGTTCAAGCTAGATATTTTATTTCTGAAATTCTGGCCAAAAGCATAAAACTCCTCAGTAATAGGAAGTTATAAAAGAGTACTTTAGCACAGCTGTAGGTTTTTCATTTCCTGATCTTAAAAGTACATTTTAGAAAAAGTACTGCCTGTACACATCTATCTTTTTCTTTGTGTTGATCTAGATCTGTTTCCTTAAATAGAGACCAAGTGTTTTTGGCCTTGGAGGAGTTAAATGGCTGTCTCAAGCTCAAAGCTGATCAAAATTTAATCAGATCAATTAAAGAAGGATGTTTTAATTAAGAGATTAAATGATACATTGTGATAATGGAGGTAAAAGGACTTTGTTGACTAAAGCACTTTGTAAACCATAAAGGGAAGTCTCTCAGTCGTGTCTGACTCTTTGCAACCTCATGGACTGTAGCCTATCAGGCTCCTTGGTCCATGGTACTTTGCAGGCAAGAGCACTGGAGTGGGTTGCCATTTCCTTCTCCGTTGTAAACCATAAATCAATCTGCAAATGTGAATTGTTTTTAAAATAATTTACTCTGAAGCATTGCTGGCTTTCAAGTATACTTCCAGGCTGATTATCCCAGAGGTAACAGAATAGATAGGTTCAGTGATCAAATTTGGATAGTTGAGTTACAATGTATTGAATTTATTACAAACATACAGTGAGAAGCATCGATAAAAGATGGGTATGTTAATACACAGGATAGGTGAGGAGTCACACTACCGAATCCTGTGTTTCCTGTTATTAGTTTGTTCAGTCTCTGTGCTAGGCTTCCCTGATAGCTCAGTGGTAAACAATCCGCCTGCTAGTGCAGGGGACGAGGGTTTGATCCCTGGGTTGGGAAGATCCCCTCGAGAAGGAAATGGCAACCCATTCCAGTATTCTTTCCTGGGAAGTCCCATGAATAGAAGGAGCCTGACGAGTTGCAGGCCATGGGGTCACAAAGCATCTGACACCACTTAGTGACTGAACAATTAACAAGTCTGTATGCTGCATCCACTTTCCCTGGTGACAGTATGTTTACAGTATAGTTGAGGATGAACAAGGGGACTTAACAGATGGAAAGTGTCTGGATCCAGTGTTTGCTTGCTCTTTTGGAGAGACCTGAGGTATTTACATCTGAACGCAGCTGTAATTTGCTGTTAACCAGCACAGCTGTTGATCCACCTGTCTCTGGCAAATGACACATGAGGCTAGAATGAAGATCCCCAGTGGGTGTTTGATTTAAGGACAGCAATCTGGATGTGTGATCTAATCCATGTTGTGAATATTTAAGATTTGCATCATGCTTCTGTCTTGTGCTGTCTATACATAGCACTCATGCTTTGTTCCATCCTTTTAATCTATATTCACACTGATTGTGTTCAGTTTTTTCTGTCTTTGGCCTACAGTTTACTGACAGCTACCTTAACTTCTGTTTCACTGTGTAAATTTCACCTATGTTTCAAAAGTTACTTGTTTACCATTTTTGCTTAGTTTCATGTCTTCCTTGTTTCTTTTGTTTTCCTTAAAGCACATTGAACACAGCATCTTAAATAATACAGTAAGCTCACTTTACAATTATCATTACTGTTATCTTTCATTATAAAAGTATAGCAGATCCTTGTTTTGTTCTGTTTTGGTGGAGGACTGAAATATTGTAGAATAGGAATCTGTATCTATAAGGAATGGGGGGTAGTTATTAAAGAGATTGAATACCTTCAGCTTTCTATGTGTATGTATTTCATTGAGTTTAGATCTTTCATTTTCAGTCCTGGATAAAAGTGTTCAGATTATTTAAAAAATGGCAGTCTTAAAAGGATGGTTTGATACTCCTTCTTTCTCTGGGCAAAAGGCATCTTTCAAAGCTAGATCCAGAAATCCAGTAAATCGCTTGCTTTATATCTAGACCCTTATAATATAGAGAAAATAAAATGGAATTCTTGCTGGAAAATAATCTGTCTAGAAAATTCCTTGCTAGGGAATTGTCTATGGGGAAAAAGTGAGGAAAACAGTAGGTAGTTAAATGTTAACAGAATTATTGCTTCTGTTTAATAATAATTACATGAAATCAGAATCCAATTGAAACAGTTGTATATGTAGTAAATTTTATCAATATATTCCTTTCTTAGTGGATATGTATTTACAAAGTTGAATTGTGATAAGCTGTGATAGTAAATCAGAATCGTGGAAATGACAGTTTAAATAATTTAACAAACTTTTTGTTTTTAATGTTATGTGTACATTGGTTGTAACTTGATTGTTTTTAATTTTATATTTAGTATAATTTTGAAAATGCATCTCAGACTTTTGATGACCTTCCAGCAAGGTTTGGTTATAGACTTCCAGCTGAAGGTTTAAAGGTAAGAAAATAGTAATATATGGTTAAAATTATAGGATATTTAATAAAGTTATCTTTATTGCTCTTTGTTTGTTTAAAGAATTAAAATATTTCTTACTGTTACTTTTAAAACCTATATGTGTTCATTCATAAAGGGCTCAGACTATTGACAAGGTATGAAAAAGAAAGTGAAAATTACTTGTGATTGTATTTTATTATTCTGAACTAGCTGCTATTAGCATTTGGCATTTGATATTTCAGATCTGTTCTTCTAGAATATGTGCTATGTGTTTGTTGAGATATATACAAATATTTGTGCATATATATTTATGTACAATAATGAACCTATGTTTAATATTAATAGAAATATGTCACTTGGTTACCTGCTAGAACATCTTTTCATGCTAATAGACAAGGATCTGCATTTTAGTTTGCTGTGACTGAATGGTTTTGCAATAGCATGAAATACCATGGATTTTTGAATAATTTTGTTTAATTTTTTTACTGTGGATATTTAGCTTTTCCAATTTTTGCTAATGCACTTTGCCCGTTTTTAATTTAAAATGTCCATTCTTACTGCTATGTAAGAATATATATTAAGAATATATATTAAAAGTATTAATCTGTTATTTGCCTTATATGCCTCAGATCGTTGTCCTTCATCTTTTAACTTTAAAGTTTCAGAAGTTATATTTGTGTATTATAGTTGCATATTATTATCTTTCTCTTCTACCTCTGGAGTCATGCTTAAAAAAATCCTACTGTGCTCCAATATAAGGTTTTTATGTTATGTAAGTGAGAATACATGAAATTGTGTATATATGTACCACAGAATGTTTTCAGTTCTAATTTTTTAAAATTCCGTACTTAAGTGCTGTAAAAATGTTATTCTCAACTCTGGGTAGGATGTACCAGTTTTTAAATTATTTTAAGATTTTAAATTATTAAAAACCCCCAGTATTATACAACTGTTTGTCATTATAAAGATATTTAAACAGAAAAGAGATATGTAGAGGAAAAAGGAAAAAGCTTTCCTGTACCCTCTTCCTCACCTATACATATTTCTTCTTTAGAGTTCATCATCAGGATGTTATGTGCTCTCACAGTCTTCAGATCCTTTTCTAAATATGTAGTAGTTTTTAGTTCATACATTTATGAACTTGTAAAGTTCATAAGTGGTTATCATTATGTATGTGAAAGGTTTCTTAATTTTTATAATGAAACCCATTCTAGCTACTTTATCCAGAAAGGAATTTATGAAGGGATAGAGATGTTGAGAGTATCGTAGCCTGGAGAAGCAGTTTCCAGACTGTTTCAGCAATAAAACCCAGAAGTGCCTCGTAGAGCTGCCGTGATAAAAGATTGATGGCAGCCACTGACCGCCAGAGAAAAGCACAGAACCTTGTCTCTGACCAAGAAGCTTCTGTGGTCTTAAAACAATCTGCCTCTATGTCTACTCAAGCTGGTCAAAGAGATACCCTTTGCCAAACTGTTTCCTCAAATCTATCACCTGGATTTTTCTAATTGACAGACTCTAGACCACACAGTCTAGAAAAGCTATGCAGACACTTTAACCTCTGAGCCACCAGGGAAGCCCATGACAAACTTAGATAGCATATTAAAAAGCAGAGACATTACTTTGCCGACGAAGGTCCATCTAGTCAAAGCTATGGTTTTTCCAGTAGTCGTGTATGGATGTGAGAGTCGGACCATAAAGGAACCTGAGTGCTGAAGAATTGATGCTTTTGAATTGCAGGAAATTCAAACCAGGTTTGAATATCAAACCAGATATTCAAGGAAATCAGTCCCAAATATTCACTGGAAGGACTGATGCTGAAGCTGAAACTCCAATACTTTGGCCACCTAATGCGAAGAACTGACTTGTTAGAAAAGACCGTGATGGTGGAAAAGATTGAAGGCAGAAGGAGAAGGGGACGACAGAGGATGAGATGGTTGGATAGCATCACCAACTCAATGGACATGAGTTTGAGCACGCTCCGGGAGTTGGTGATGGACAGGGAAGCCTAGCATATTGCAGTTCATGGGGTCACAAAGAGTTGGACCCAACTGAGCTACTGAACTGAGATCACACAGTTACTAGCTATATATTAATACTTTAGGGAAATACCTGGCTGTGAGGGAGGCTGGATAATATAGTTGTTGTTGTTGTTATTTTTGTTGTTTTGGTCTACTTTGGGAAGGTAGGATCATAGTGTGGGAACAGTGGTTTCAAAAAATTTGGGTACTATAAAAGAAAGGTATCCACTATAGTATTTACATTTGATTCCCCCACCTCCCCATATTAGCTATGTCTTAGAGATCTTTGCGCAGCCTTGCTTGGTATTCTGTAACATGAATGACACAGTTTATGAGTCATATTCTATTAATAAATATTCAGATATTTTGGTTTCTTATCTAAATCCAGTTATTTTGCAAAGATAGAGGTTTGGATGTGTAATAAATGAGTGCATGGGTATTCATATATAAAATTTTCTTAGATGCACTAAATTAGTTTTCTAAAAAGCTGTACTGATGGGTATGAGAATATCCATTTTCCTACACCCTTGCCAATCCTGGTTATTATCAGTCTTTTAAACTTTTGCCAATCTGATGGGCAAAAGAATTATCTTGTTTTAATTTGTATTTCTTTGATTATCAGCGATTTTGAGTTGGCAGCCTTTCTTCCATTCAACATAAAGAGTCCAACCATCCCTTTTCAATGAAGAATCTTTCTGCTTAGTAAGCTTGTTTTAAAGAGTTTCATGAACTCCTGATAACCATAGTCTTACTGTGGCTCTTCTGTGCTATTGTAAATTTTGTTGTTTAGTCAATAAGTTATATCCGACTCTTTGCGACCCCATGGATTATAGCCTTCCAGGCTCCTCTCTGCATGGGATTTCCTAGGCAAGAATATTGGAGTGGGTTGCCATTTTCTTCTCCAGGGGATCTTCCAGACCTAGGGGCTGAATCAGAGTCTCCTGCTTTAGCAGGTGGATTCTTAACCACTGAACCACCTGGGAAACTCATTGTACATTTAGTTTACGTTTAAAAGGTATTTTGACAACTGTGTTTATTCACTGCCTGGGGAAAAAAAATAGTGTTAAATATCTGCCTGCTTTTACCCTGTAATTATAGGGCAAGCCCAATAGGTGAAATACAGTGATAGTAAAGAGAGTATTCTAACAAATTGCAAATTGTTGGATCATTATAGATAGCTTTTACAGATGCATGACTGGCTTGCCATTGCCCAGATTCAGAATTCACAAATGCTAGCCTACTTCTTATTGTTTACAAGGAAGACTTGACAATAAAGTGGACATGGCTCACAGTAGTGTAATGTCTATAAAACTGATTAAAAAGATGTGTTAAAAATATAACCAAGTTAATTTAAAAATATTGTATGGTTATAGCGTTAAGAGACATATCTGAGAAATATTACTTTTGAGCTTTGTCCAGAGTGTTTGGTTGGGATAGTTTTTGTAGGCTTATGTTCTGTAGATAGAATCTGTATATTTTATAATAGTATAAAATATTAGTATAAAAGTATAAAATATAGTTAAAAATTCTGTAGAATCTGTAGATTTTATAATAGTATCACTGAATTCCACCATTTATAAAAGATTAGATATGTATGATATAACATATCAGTTGAAATTGTTTGATTCAATTTACGTATGCACCAGTTAAGCTAATAGGAACAAAAGAAAATTTTAGCTTTAATGTAAAAATGTGAATCTTACAAGAATTAAAATATGTCTTGTTAGTGTTGTTGAAGTTTTAAAAGAAAGATTTGATATTTTTACCTGGGGGAAACTCTTTGTTTTTGGTTATATATTTTAATTGGCTGTTCTAGCCAGTACCTTTAACAGAAACCTTTTTTTTTTTTTTTTGAGACCTTATTGGCTGTGCCTCAGATCCAAAAGGAAGATGTATGACATCAGTATTCCTTTAAGTCTAAATACATTATAAAAGACCTGACAATGACATATCGAATGGTGTGTTCATTGTCCAGAGTTAGAGCCTCACAAGAAGTTCCTTATTGAGAGTCCCCGTTAGACACTGCAGAAGGCCTTTAACCTCTCAGTTTGACGTTGTAATTCCATTCTCTCTCCTGCCTCACTAAAATAAAAACTTACAAGTAAGTGTCACTCTTTTGCCATATTCTTGCCAAGACTTATTATCGGAATTAAAGGATTGCCAACTTGATGGGGTATGAAGTGCTATCTTACTGCTCTTACTTGGGATTTCTTGAATAATTAGTGATAGCAAGCATTAGTGAGACGTGCATGTATGTGTGCTAAGTCACTTCAATCATGTCTGACTCTTTGCGACCCTGTGGATGGTAGCCCACCAGGCTCCTCTGTCTATGGATTCTCCAGACAAGAATACTGGAGTGGGTCGCTGTGCCCTCCTCTAGAAGGTCTTCCCGACCCAGGGATTGAACCCACATCTCTTAGTCTACCTGCACGTAGCATTATATAATTATTAGTGAGATAAGTGAGATATAGCATTATTGGTCAAGTAGGCTTCTAGTTTGTCTGTTTTTTAACCCATTTTTGTATTGGTTTGTAAATTTTTAATTTTTATTGACTTTTAGGAGTCCAGACACTAATCTTTTAATTCTGTTTAGTCCAGTCGCTCAGTTGTGTCCGACTCTTTGCGACCCCATGGACTGCAGCACTCCAGGCTTCCCTGTCCATCATCAACTCCCGAAGCTTGCTCAAACTCATGTCCATCGAGTCGATGATGCCATCCAGCCATCTCATCCTCTGTCATCCTCTTCTCCTCCTGCCCACAATCCCTCCCAGCATCAGAGTCTTTTCCAATGAGTCAACTCTTCACATGAGGTGGCCAAAGTCCTGGAGTTTCAGCTTTAGCATCATTCCTTCCAAAGAAATCCCAGGGCTGATCTCCTTCAGAATGGACTGGTTGGATCTCCTTGCAGTCCAAGGGACTCTGAAGCATCTTCTCTAACACCTCAATTCAAAAGCATCAATTCTTCGGTGCTCAGCTTTCTTAATCTTTTAGTTATATTGCCTTATAAATATTTTCTTCTTTGTGCTTTTTAACTTAAAATTGTCTTTTAAAATTATGCCTAAGTTTAAATTAATGTAGACATCTTTTTTGATGTTTTGAGATTTCTATATCTTAAGTAATCCTTCCCTACCCTGAGGTCTTGAAATATTTTTCTCTGTTTACTGCAAAATTTGTAAATTTTTCCCATGGCCTTCACTCCATGCTTGGGAGGTCTTTAATCTGCCCAGGATTATTTTATTATATAGTGTAAAATAGGCCCCTATTTTTACCTTTTTGAAAGAATACCCAACTACTGAAGCATCATTATTGCATAGTCAAGATTTTATTATGTAGATTAGTAATGCTAGCAAAGTTTCTGATTAGATTCTCTGTGTATTATCAGAATCGTTGGAATAATTCAGTTATACACCAAAGGCCAGTCTCAGGGGGATCAAACTTTTCTAGGTTTCTTGTTTCTTTGCTTTTAAGAAGTGCCTTGACAAGTAGAGGGAATAATAATAATTATTAAAAATTCAAATCAAGATTATCTCTGAAAGGTAAGCCTAGTATTTGGGGTTTCCAGAGATCCAATTAGTCCATTCTGAAGGAGATCGGCCCTGGGTGCCCTTTGGAGGGAATGATGCTAATAAAGCTGAAGGTCCAGTACTTTGGCCACCTCATGCGAAGAGTTGACTCATTGGAAAAGACTCTGATGCTGGGAGGGATTGAGGGCAGGGGGAAAAGGGGACGACAGAGGATGAGATGGCTGGATGGCATCACTGACTCAATGGACTTGAGTTTGAGTGAACTCCGGGAGTTGGTGATGGACAGGGAGGCCTGGCTTGCTGTGGTTCATGGGGTGGCAAAGAGTCAGACACGACTGAGTGACTGAACTGAACTGAGTATTCTATCAATGGCAAATCTTGTTTTCAGCAAAATGCCTTTTGGGCTGGATTTGCCATAATCGGGGTGTTTTTTTTTTTTTGACATATATTTATTTATTTGGCTGCATGAGGTCTTAGTTGAGAGAGATGAACTCTTAAAGTATGTGGGATCTAGTGCTCTAGACAGGAATCGAACCAGGGCCCTCAGCACTGGGAGCACAGAGACTCAGTCACTGGACCACCAGGGAAGTCTGGTACCATGATGTTTGTATACAGTGTTTTTGTAACCTGATATCAGCCTAAGTTCTTCATGTGAATGAGAAGACAGAGAGGATAAAGATGTTGGCAGGCAGATTCGTCCTTGACTGCTTTTCCTCATACATAGACAGACAAAGGTACAAATAAAAGGATTTCCTCTTACAATTAGTTTTTTTTTCTGATCTTTATTCTTAAGTTAGTGCCTTATAGCATCATTACCAATTAATTTTTCACAAACTATACTATTCTTTGAAAATATTTACTAGTTAATTTTAGGATTATTTTATAAGAAATCATTTTGTTTAATGTAAAGATGAGATTAGAAAAGAGTGGGTGTTTTTTTTTTTTTGCTGTGAAGGAAAATGCAAATATTGCAAGGAAATGTGTGGTTGTGAGACTTCCTTTGCTTCCTTTGTAGCAGATACTCAAGACAGATTCAGGACTGCTGCTGTGTTTTTCCTCCCAGACACCTGACAGCTTTGTGATAGGAAGAAGTCTTGGTTAAGGCTGAATGTACATGGCTGCCTCTCTCCGGAGAACTGTTGCAATGTCACCTTCAATTTGTTGGCTAAAACAGAGGTCACAGTTTCCTATTTGAAGGAAAAATAAGGAATTAGGGCCATCAAAATAAGGAATAAAACTACCTGGCTATATATAAAAGGAGAATTCTAAAATACAAAGGCATTTTCAATTGCACAAACTTCGATCATATTCAAAGAATGCTTCTTCAGTGATTTTTGAACATATAAAATAAGCCTTTTCCTGTTAATTTCAAAGGTGATGATTGCTTATTCATGTATTACTGAATCAAGGAATATAGAATCTCGTTAGAGATAGAAAATAATGAAGAATTATTTCATTATGGTAGCTTATCACTTAGACGTGGGGCAGCTGGGAGAGCATAAAAGGGAGGGCCTGAAAAGAGTGCATGAGAAAATCCACAGCATCTCACCCATCTTATGTGGAATTCCTAAAACCCAACCTTGGTTCTTTTCCTTTGTTCCACAGTTTGGGCCCTAGTCTCTTCCACCATCCTTGGACCCACCCACATTCTTCTGTTTGTCCTCTTGCCACCTTGGAAGTAAAAGGAGGCTTAGGTTCTGATACTGTAAATCAACATAGTCAGCCTACATACATCCCTGCTTCACTGCTGGGCATTTCTGTTGTCTGTTCGCTTAGTAGTTTTCATTAGATTTTCTTGCTGGCTTTATCAATTTGATATAGTAAAAATTGGTAATTACCTAAAAAAAAGGTACTTTTTTATTCCTTTGCCCATGAAAACCTATTTTTCTGGTTATAAGAGTAATATATGGTCACTATAAAAATTAAGATGATGTAGGATGTGAAAAGAAGAATTTGAAAATCATCCGTTTATATATTTATTACTTTGTAACTTCTTAAAATTTGGCAATATCATAACATATCCAATATCATGGGTTTCTTTTCATGTAAAAATATATGTATTCATAGCATCACTAGAAATTCTGTAATTTATTGCAGTACTGGAATTATACCATAATGTACCAATCCCTTGTGTCATAATACATTTAGGTTGCTCTTAATTTTAAAAATTATGAAATATTGGAAACAGAATAGAGTAGGGAAACAAAGAATATCCAATATACCTACTACTTAGATGCGAATAGTTTACCATTTTTTAAAGAAGAAATAAAGTGTTACCAGTACCACTGAAACTATTCTTTTTATCCTCCCAATTAGGTTCCCTTATCTTTCCTCTCATAGATAATCATTACCCTGAAATTTATGTGTATATTTCCCATTTAATGTTATAAAACATGTTACCTTATAAACACTGTTGTGCCTGCTTTTATATGTTTCATGAGGCTTTTAAACTTGCCTTTTTCATCCTACAATGTATTTGAAATTCATGTTATTATATAGTCTTAATTCATTTCAAAGAATGGTACTTCATTTTATGACTATGCTACAATTTATTTTTTATTCTTTTGTTGGTAGATATGTAAGATGCCAGTTTTTAGCTATTATAGTGTTGCACTGAATAGCCTTAAAATTATCTCCTTGCATACAGTATAATTAAAGGTTGTTTCACACTCATCAGATCAGTGGGAAAAAAAAAAGTCTTATTAATGGCTGACAAGGAAATGGGAAACCAAGTATTCTTGTGTATGGCTAGTATATGAACTTCTGACCACTTTGGAGAGATTGATAGTATCAGCTTCAAGCTTGATACTATCAATCTCGTATCAAGCTGGTGAAATAATTTATTCTTTCCCATACTTACTGTATTTTTTATTTCATTTAATAAATCAGTGATCATCATCTTTGAAGTTAACAGAAAATCCAATACCGATACCAACACTTATTATTTTGTATTGTTCTCCCTACCTTTATCTGTATACTTGTACCACCCCTTCCTGCTATTCACCATTCTCTTTGAATACTGCATACTGAGACAATTTCAGTAATTAGAATCTGACCATTGCTATCGGTAATTTTAAGTTCTGACCCCCTTAATCAGCCTGATAACCAGATTATATTCAACTTTAGTTAACTAGATTGTGCTCAGCTATAACTGAGTTATTGTGGAAGGAAATGACTACCCACTCCAGTATTCTTGTCTGGGAAATCCCATAGAAAGAGGAGCTTGGCAGGCCACGGCCCATAGGGTTGTAAAGAGTCGGACATGACTTAGATACTGAGCACATGACTGACTTGTGATAATGACAAATTGTAAACAGTTATGATGACATATTACTCAAGATTCACTTTTGTTTGTAAAACTGAAGGAGAATTTCTTTGCTGTCTTTTAAATTTTCACAGATTTACTTTCCGTATTTGTTTCTGAACTTTTTGTTATCAAAGATTTTGTTAAGAACTCTGTAATTGATTAACACATTTAAAGCTTTTATGTTCTTAGAGGATTTGCCAAGTACTACAGACTAAGAAATATGAATAAATATTCCTTACTGATGTGTATTGATTATATGGCAGTATAGAAGACTGTCCTAAAGGACATGTAATTACAGTGTAAGCTCAATTCACTTAAAATTCCTGTTTTAAAGAAACCATCTTGTTGGATATATCAAGTCCTACAAGTGTACCAGTCTTTTGAGCTTTTAATTTTCCACTTTGTTGATTCACCGTATGTGTGCTAAAGTCACTTCAGTCATGTCCAAGTCTGTGACTCTGTGGACTACAGCCTGCAAGGCTTCTCTGTCCATTCTGTCCATGGAGGTTCTCCAGGCAAGAATACTTAAACCATTCCGTGTCCTCCTCCAGGGGATCTTCCTGACCTAGGGATCAAACCTGTGTCTCAGTATGTCTCCTACATTGGCAAGTGGATTGTTTACCGCTAACTCCACCATGTAAATCCCTGTTTGTTCAGACTGAAGTGACAATTTTTAATTTTTCTTAAGAATGATAATGGTGTGAGTGGGTATTCTGGTGAAATAGTATGCATCCTATTACTAACTAAAAAACATTGTCCACCAGAGGGTGCAGTGATTTTGTTTTCTAAAATGTCAAAATACATCCCCTGAGTGAAGCAATCTCTCTGCATGCTGAATGAGAAGCATGTATCAGGTGACTTTTCCTCATAGAGCTTGAGATTTAAAAAATCAAAATCCTGAAAAATAACTACTTCTATGTTAAGTAAAACTCAAGGCAACAGTGTTTACATTTTTATATATTATGTTGTTATTTTTAAGAATTAAATTTGATACTAGAATTAAATCTGCCCTTAAGTCTTAAAAGATAGGTTCTGAAAAGAGAAGAAATATAGCTTAGTAGCAGCATGTCAAAATTTTGTTGAAAAGACTGTAATGTGTTTGTCAGAAACCTAATTTGGTTTTATGGCGCATCAATTGACATATAGTATCTGGAAAAGGTTAAAGTGTGATATTTCCTGTTTGTTGTTGTATTGGTCAGATCACTTATAGTATATTAGGTTTGGGCACCAGACTGAACTATAGTAAAGTTTAAGAACCAAGTCAAACATTACCTTTTCTGTTACTGCCTCACATAGAATAATTTTCTCTGATCTGTGCATTTGTACTTCATGTTGTTTTTATTTTGTTTTATCTTATTGAACTTATTAAATAATGAGTAATGGTTAAGGGGTGTTTTACTGCCTAAGAGGAGAGTAATCTCCAGCAATTTGTGAAAAGGGAATTAAATGTACCTTGTATGTGAAAGTTACTGGTAGATTTTAGAATGGTCTAACAAAGCACTAGAGAAAATGGCAGTGGGTCTTTTTAACATCCTAGAAACAAATTAATCTGTCACACATTAGGAAAATGTTAGCTGATAAAGTCTGATTGATCAGTGTGACTCCTTTTGTCTGTGTTTGAATGTAAAAGTTATGACAGGTTCTGTTGACATCTTTATCATTTGAAATGGTTGTATTAAATTTTGGAATCAACCTTAACTGCCTTTTAGACTAATGATTTGTTCTTCTTGTAAATGTGCCTTTCTCTTCTTACTGCCCATTTTGTTCTTCACCTGTTTTTTTTTTTTTTTTTTTCCTGTCCAACAGGGGGAGTATGGCAGAGTGGTTGAGAATGTAGGGTCTGGAGCCAGACTTCCTGGGATTACATGCCTGCTCTGTGTAACCTTAGACAAGTTATCTAACTCTTTTGAGACTCAGTTTCCTTCTCTTTACAATAGGGATATAGCAATAGGAGTTACCTCATAGGGTTATTGAAAAGATTAAATGAATTAGGGCATTTAAAGGGCATAGTGCCTGACACACAGTGCTCAGCGCCATGGCTCAACGAATGTTTACTGCCTGCTATTACTGCAGTTATTAATTATTAATAACCTCAGGTATTCACTAACAAAACAGCTCACCACTTTTTTTTTTTTCACGCTTTTACTTTTATATTCTTAACAAAGGGAATGATGCTCTGTTCCCTTGCTTTCAGCATTTTTGTTGACATTATCATTGCATATACTCTCCTTACCCTAAGTCAAGAAGATTCCCTGGAGGAGGGCATGGCAACCCACTCCAGCATTCTTGCCTGAAAAATCCCATGGACAGAGGAACCTGGTGGACTACAGTCCATAGGGTAGCAAAGAGCTAGACATGACTAAAGATACTGAACACACACACATACTCTTCTTAATTTTGTTCATTGTATGGTTGCCATTCAAACTGAAGGGAGGAAAGTCTAAGGCTTTTCAGCCTGAAACCGTCTTTTAAATAAAACCATTTTTAAAAATTATCCATCTCTTTTTGACTTCATTAACAGTGTAATTTATCAGCCAAAGTAATTCTCTCATGACATTTACCCTGCAGTTTCACAGTTTTAAATACTTTGGAAGTGTTAAAACAAAAGTATATTCAGTATGATTTTTAAGTTTAGGTTATTTGAATATTCCAGTTAAAACATGGTAACTCAGACCACTTTGGAAAACTGAATTACTTGGTGGTATTTACTAAAGCTTGAAACTCTGTGATCCAGCTTGATATCCTATGGTTCTTCTTTGTACATAAACATCATGCACATGTGTTCATGAAAATACTTGTACTGGAAAATTTATAACAGCACTGTTTGTAATAGGGCCTACTATAAATTACTCAAATGCTCATCAGTAGAATACATTTTGGTGTAGTCATACCATGTAATACTGTAGAGAAATGAAAATGTAAGATCTGCCAAATACATCTTAACAATATGGTTGCTGAAGAGCAGGAATGAGTCTGAGAAATACAGTACTGAGAGAAAGAAGTCTAAAAGAGAATCTGCTGTATGTCTGGTTCTGCTTATGTTAAGTATAAAATTAGGCAAAATCTGATCTAAGCTCTTCAAAGTGCATGTAGTGACATTGCTGATTGGATGGGGGGACGGGTAGTGACTGACAGGGATGATGAAGGAAGCTCCTGGAGTGCTGTTAATATCTGTTTCCTGAAACAGGTATGTTCAGTTTGGAAACACTCATCAGGCTGAAAAACCATCTTTTGTGCACTCTGCTTCATGTATTGCCATAAAAGCTTTTTAAAAAATCCATAAATATATATACCACAAACCTATTCTGTTATACATTTGATAATACTGAGGTGCCAGTCTGAATGCACTATTTTTGTCCTGACTCCTTGTTTCATCATCAGAGAATTACTAAGAAAGATGGGCATCCCCTCTGAGTCTCCTTGACATTGGTAGTTTTCTTGGGCTTCCTACATATTGGTGTAAACTGCCCCATCAGTAAATAGGGATAAGGAGGATCCTTGATCGCAGAGCAAGCATCCTTTTAATAAAAAGGAATTGGCTGTGGAGGGAAACTTGAGGCATGTGGACCTGGAATAAAGCGAACCTTCTTGACCACTCTTTAAAGGACTAGAGAGTTCTGCTAAATTAATTGGCAAACTCCATTACACTGCCTTGTAGACTTTGTGGATGAAACAAAATAAATTTTCACTGGGGAAAGGACATATCTGGGGGAAGGATAGGAACTGGTAGGCTATTTTATCAAGTTACTATTTTTAGCATAGTCCACAGGAAAAATAATATTTAATAATTTTAAGACCTGTTTTGGGGAATTCCCTGGTGGCCCAGTGTGTGCTTTCACTGCCAGGTATTCTGGTTTCATCCTTGGTTAGGAAACTAAGATCCCAGGAGCCATGTGCCCCACTTCCCCAAACAAAACAAAACGAAAACCAGTTTTTTTTTTCTTTTTTAGGCTTCAGTTTCCATTAATACAAATAGATTTTTTTTTTAATTTTTAGCTTATGTGTATTTAAGTTTTGTAAATTTTCTTATATCTAAAAATAATACATAATAATACATACACAAAATAATACATAATAAATTCATCAATACAGAAATGATTAAAAAGCAAAAGCCTTTTCCTGGTTCCACTCATAGACCTTCTTGTGTTCCTGTATGCACTATACATTTATTGATTCTAAAGTGAAGTTGCTCAGTCATTTCCAACTCTTTGTGTACCCATGGACTGCAGCCTGCCAGGCTCCTCCGTCCATGGAATTTTCCAGGCAAGGATACCAGAGTGGGTTGCCATTTCCTTCTCCAGGGGATCTTCCCAACCCAGGGATCGAGCCTGGGTCTTCCGCACTGCAGGCAGACTCTTTACTGTATGGATCACTAGGGAAGCCCCATGTTGATATATTGATTCTAAGATTCTAAGCCCCGTATTGATTCCAAGATAACATTTTATTACCCCATGTTTTAACATATCTGAAATTGGGATCTGTCTTTCACTTGTTATCCGCTAGATGGCGATCATGATGGAGTTGTCCTCACAGAAAATTTGGTCATAGCTGTTCATATTGTCTTCACTTCAGTTGAGTTATATACCCTGTTGCTGCCACATGGCTTGAGTTTAATTGCTGTTATAAGTGTTTTGAAAAGAACTGTGCCATGTGATTTGGTTTTAAGGCATAAAGTTAGTTTGTGTGCAGAAAGGCACAGGAAAGGCAGCAGGGAGCAAATTTAATATGAATGAAGTTAAGTATTCTCTGTTGGGAGGATAACCACAGTTCTGTTTCCTTGCAAAGTAAAAACCAAGCGCTTTATGGAGTCAAGAAAGGGAGTTATTCTTTGAGTAAGTGAAGGTATGCTGTATTTTATTCCTGAAACATGTGCAAAAACATTCTCTATCACAAGCCAGGCAATTCCTTTAAGGCAGGAGAAGTTACCAAATCCTGTAGAATAGATGGTTGGTGCGACCAGTTCATGTACCATACAGGACTATTTTAAGACACTGTGTCATAGCCTTAATTACTTAGTTCAGTTCAGTTGCTCAGTTGTGTCCAACTCTGAGACCCCATGGACTGCAGCACGCCAGGCCTCCCTGTCCATCGCCAACCCCTGGAGCCTACTCAAACTCATGTCCATTGCATCAGTGATACCATCCAACTATCTAATCCTCTGTTGTCCCTTCTCTTCCTGCCTCAGTCTTTCGCAGCATCAGGGTCTTTTCAAATGAGTCAGATCTTCTCATCAGGTGGCCAGAGTATTGGAGTTTCAGCTTTGGTATCAGTCCTTCCAATGAATATTCAGGACTCATTTCCTTCAGGATGGACTGGTTGGATCTCCTTGCAGTCCATGGGACTCTCAAGAGTTTTCTCCAACACCACAGTTCAAAAGCATCAATTCTTCAGTGCTCAGCTTTCTTTATGGTCCAACTCTCACATCCATACATGACTACTGGAAAAACCATAGCTTTGACTAGATGGACCTTTGTTGATAGAGTTATAAAATTGCTCACTTTTTATAAATGAATTTGAAGACTTTGATAATATCTTTATGTGTTTATTCAGTGTTTTATATCTCTCGGTTTTGGTTTTTCTGTTTTAAACTATTTATTAATACATTTCAGATGTCAAACCATTCTGTATTTTTGGGAGAGCAACTTGCTGTTTTTTTTTTTTTCTAAACTGCTAGTTATTTTGTGAATGCCTTTTCAGTTTAATATGTATAGATTTATCTTATTCCTTTTAGTGATTCTATTATTTTCCACTGAAAGAATGTATTATAATTTCTTAAGTGGCTGCCATATTGATGTGCATGATTTCTGGTTAAAAGCAATGTAAGAGGGAACATCTTTCTACATACACCTTTATATACCCAGTCTAGTGATTCTGTAGAATAAGTTCCTAGAAATGCTGTGCATTTTCATTGTTTGATGAAAGAAAATCAATAGTTACTTTTTAAAAAGTATTCACTTGATTTAGAAATGTGAAATATTGTTGGAAAATATATCAACATGCTAACAGTGGGTGTCTCTGGGGTGATGGACTTATGTGTTAATTTTTTTTTTTAAGTTTAATAGTAAAAATGGAATTTTAAAAAATGCTTAGAAAACCAAATACTACTTTAGTAGTTCTGAGGTTGTGAGCAGTTTGCAGGTAGAAACTGTTGTAGTTGCCATACTACAACATCTAGTGTAGTAGTTAATTCATCTAGTGTAATGCAAAACATGGGGAGCAAATTCAAAAGGTGTTTATAGAAGTGAGTTGAATTCATTTTTTTAATTTTTGGTTTAACAGAGAGAAAACTTACTGCTAATTCTTTTTTTAGGGTTTTTTGATTAACTCAAAACCAGAGAATGCCTGTGAACCCATAGTGCCTCCGCCAGTAAGAGATAATTCATCTGGCACTTTCATCGTGTTAATTAGAAGACTTGAATGTAATTTTGATGAAAAGGTAATGTTTCCGTTTTCATTTTTTGCTTACTGTTTGTTGAGCTAGCTAGTTTAAATTCTCTCTTGTTTCAGAAAGTATTTAAGAAAGTTTACACAATTCATTCAGATTAAATAAAGGAGTAAGGACAGAAAGAAAATGAGGAGACAATGAAAGGAAAGACAAGAATGAGTTTACTTAACTCTTATTCATTTGCTATAAAATTTAATCTTTTAGCTGCCAGTACAAAGAGGAAGACACCATCAGTTTTATGATTCGCAGTTTTACCTAATTACTCTTGATTCTAAGATTTTTCACGTGGTTATTGGGCATCTTGAACTGTGGTTTAATAGTGGTCTTGCTTGATCTAACCTAGAAATGGAAATGTTAGTCTTTAGTTTTATGTCTTCACCCTCCAGTATGATTTCAACATCTGTATCTATATCTTTGTTGATGCTGGGATTCTCTTTTGTAATAAGCTGACTGTCACATGTATAAAGTTTGTCTCCATGAAGTCGGTTACACTGGCATTTCAAATAGTTAAAACAAAGTTTGCCATAGGACTTCCCTCACTATTATCAATTCAGCTCTAAAGATGTGAGATTTTAAGGTTTGTTTTTTGTTTTATTTATTTATTTTATTTTGTTTTTTTTTTTTTTTTTTAATACTATCTTTAAAAATCTGCTTTTGCATTGTCTCCTTGTCAGGAGAGCGAGATTGAGTTCTTTTTTTTTTTTTTTTTTAATTTTATTTTGCTTAACTTTACAGTATTGTATTGCTTTTGCCATACATCAAAATGAATCTGCCACAGGTATACATGTGTTCCCCATCCTGAACCCTCCTCCCTCCTCCCTCCCCATACCATCCCTCTGGGTCGTCCCAGTGCACCAGCCCCAGGCATCCGTTATCAGGCATCGTACCTGGACTGGTGACTCATTTCAAATATGATATTATACATATTTCAATGCTATTCTCCCAAATCATCCCACCCTCTCCCTCTCCCAGAGTCCAAAAGACTGTTTTATACATCAGTGTCTCTTTTGCTGTCTCGTAAACAGGGTTATTGTTACCATCTTTCTAAATTCCATATATATGCATTAGTATACTGTATTTGTGTTTTTCTTTCTGACTTACTTCACTCTGTATAATAGGCTCCAGTTCCATCCACTTCATTAGAACTGATTCAAATGTATTCTTTTCAATGGCCGAGTAATACTCCATTGTGTATATGTACCACAGCTTTCTTATCCATTCATCTGCGGATGGATATTTAGGTTGCTTCCAAGTCCTGGCTATTGTAAACAGTGCTGCTATGAACATTGGGGTACACATGTCTCTTTCAGTTCTGGTTTTCTCAGTGTGTATGCCCAGCAGTGGGATTGCTGGATCATAAGGCAGTTCTATTCCCAGTTTTTTGAGGAATCTCCATACTGTTTTCCATGGTGGCAGTACTAGTTTGCATTCCCACCAACAGTGTAAGAGGGTTCCCTTTTCTCCATACCCTCTCCAGCATTTATTGCTTGTGGACTTTTGGATCGCAGCCATTCTGACTGGCGTGAAATGGTACCTCATAGTGGTTTTGATTTGCATTTCTCTGATAATGAGTGATGTTGAGCATCTTTTCATGTGTTTGTTAGCCATCTGTATATCTTCTTTGGAGAAATGTCTATTTAGTTCTTTGGCCGATTTTTTGATTGGGTCATTTATTTTTCTGGAATTGAGCTGTAGGAGTTGCTTGTATATTTTTGAGATTAGTTGTTTGTCAGTTGCTTCATTTGCTATTATTTTCTCCCATTCTGAAGGCTGTCTTTTCACCTTGCTTATAGTTTCATTTGTTGTGCAGAAGCTTTTAAGTTTAATTAGGTCCCATTTGTTTATTTTTGCTTTTATTTCCAATATTCTGGGAGGTGGGTCATAGAGGATCCTGCTGTGATGTATGTCAGAGAGTGTTTTGCCTATGTTTTCCTCTAGGAGTTTTATGGTTTCTGGTCTTACATTTAGCTCTTTAATCTATTTTGAGTTTATTTTTGTGTATGGTGTTAGAAAGTGTTCTAGTTTCATTCTTTTACAAGTGTTTGACCAGTTTTCCCAGCACCACTTGTTAAAGAAATTGTCTTTAGTCCATTGTATGTTCTTGCCTCCTTTGTCAAAGATAAGGGGTCCATATGTGCGTGGATTTATCTATGGGCTTTCTATTTTGTTGAATTGATCTATATTTCTGTCTTTGTGCCAGTACCATACTGTCTTGATGACTGTGGCTTTGTAGTAGAGCCTGAAGTCAGGCAGGTTGATTCCTCCAGTTCCATTCTTCTTTCTCAAGATAGCTTTGGCTATTCGAGGTTTTTGTATTTCCATACAAATTGAGAAATTATTTGTTCTAGCTCTGTGAAGAATACCGT
The DNA here is from genome assembly GCA_935064755.1 of Tragelaphus eurycerus. Classification (NCBI taxonomy): domain Eukaryota; kingdom Metazoa; phylum Chordata; class Mammalia; order Artiodactyla; family Bovidae; genus Tragelaphus; species Tragelaphus eurycerus. The sequence goes on along the minus strand of CAKXYN010000006.1, from coordinate 17,123,252 downwards.
TGGTAGCATGATGGGGATTGCATTGAATCTATGAATTGCTTTGGGTAGTATACTCATTTTCACTATATTGATTCTACCAATCCATGAACATGGTATATTTCTCCATCTATTAGTGTCCTCTTTGATTTCTTTCACCAGTGTTTTATAGTTTTCTATATATAGGTCTTTAGTTTCTTTAGCAAGATATATTCCTAAGTATTTTATTCTTTTCATTGCAATGGTGAATGGAATTGTTTCCTTACCTTCTCTTTCTATTTTCTCATTATTAGTGTACAGGAATGCAAGGGATTTCTGTGTGTTGATTTTATATCCTGCAACTTTACTATATTCACTGATTAGTTCTAGTAATTTTCTGGTGGAGTGTTTAGGGTTTTCTATGTAGAGGATCATGTCATCTGCTAACAGTGAGAGTTTTACTTCTTTTCTCATTTGGATTCCTTTTATTTCTTTTTCTGCTCTGATTGCTGTGGCCAAAACTTCCAAAAGTATGTTGAATAGTAATGGTGAAAGTGGGCATCCTTGTCTTGTTCCTGACTTTAGAGGAAATGCTTTCAATTTTTCACCATTGAGGATAATGTTTGCTGTGGGTTTATCATATATAGCTTTTCGTATGTTGAGGTATGTTCCTTCTATTCCTGCTTTCTGGAGAGTTTTTATCATAAATGGATGTTGAACTTTGTCAAAGGCTTTCTCTGCATCTATTGAGATAATCATATGGTTTTTATTTTTCGATTTGTTAATGTGGTGTATTACATTGATTGATTTGTGGATATTGAAGAATCCTTGCATTCCTGGGATAAAGCCCACTTGGTCATGGTGTATGATCTTTTTAATGTGTTGTTGGATTCTGATTGCTAGAATTTTGTTAAGGATTTTTGCATCTATGTTCATCAGTGATGTTGGCCTGTAGTTTTCTTTTTTTGTGGCATCTTTGTCAGGTTTTGGTATTAGGGTGATGGTGGCCTCATAGAATGAGTTTGGAAGTTTACCTTCCTCTGCAATTTTCTGGAACAGTTTGAGTAGGATAGGTGTTAGCTCTTCTCTAAATTTTTGGTAGAATTCAGCTGTGAAGCCATCTGGACCTGGGCTTTTGTTTGCTGGAAGATTTCTGATTACAGTTTCAATTTCCGTGCTTGTGATGGGTCTGTTAAGATTTTCTATTTCTTCCTGATCCAGTTTTGGAAAGTTGTACTTTTCTAAGAATTTGTCCATTTCTTTCACGTTGTCCATTTTATTGCCATATAATTGCTGGTAGTAGTCTCTTATGATCCTTTGTATTTCTGTGTTGTCTGTTGTGATCTCTCCATTTTCATTTCTAATTTTATTGATTTGAATTTTCTCCCTTTGTTTCTTGATGAGTCTGGCTAATGGTTTGTCAATTTTATTTACCCTTTCAAAGAACCAGCTTTTGGCTTTGTTGATTTTTGCTATGGTCTCTTTTGTTTCTTTTGCATTTATTTCTGCCCTAATTTTTAAGATTTCTTTCCTTCTACTAACCTTGGGGTTCTTCATTTCTTCCTTTTCTAGTTGCTTTAGGTATAGAGTTAGATTATTTATTTGATTTTTTCTTATTTCTTGAGGTATGCCTGTATCGCTATGGACTGCTTTTACAGTGTCCCACAGGTTTTGGGTTGTGTGTTTTCATTTTCATTCGTTTCTATGCAGATTTTGATTTCTTTTTTGATTTCTTCTGTGATTTGTTGGTTATTCAGTAGCGTGTTGTTCAGCCTCCAAATGTTGGAATTTTTAATAGTTTTTCTCCTGTTATTGAGGTCTAATCTTACTGCATTGTGGTCAGAAAAGATGCTTGGAATGATTTCAATTTTTCTGAACTTACCAACGCTAGATTTATTATGGCCCAGGATGTGATCTATCCTGGCAAAGGTTCCGTGTGCGCTTGAGAAAAAGGTGAAATTCATAGTTTTGGGATGAAATGTTCTATAGATATCAATTAGGTCTAACTGGTCTATTGTATCGTTTAAAGTTTGTGTTTCCTTGTTAATTTTCTGTTTAGTTGATCTATCCATTGGTGTGAGTGGGGTATTAAAGTCTCCCACTATTATTGTGTTATTGTTGATTTCTCCTTTCATACTTGTTAGTATTTGTCTTACATATTGTGGTGCTCCTATGTTGGGTGCATATATATTTATAATTGTTATATCTTCTTCTTGGGTTGATCCTTTGATCATTATGTAGTGACCTTCTTTGTCTCTTTTCACATCCTTTGTTTTAAAGTCTATTTTATCTGATATGAGTATTGCTACTCCTGCTTTCTTTTGGTCCCTATTTGCATGGAAAATCTTTTTCCAGCCCTTCACTTTCAGTCTGTATGTGTCCCCTGTTTTGAGGTGGGTCTCTTGTAGACAACATATGTAGGGGTCTTGTTTTTGTATCCATTCGGCCAGTCTCTGTCTTTTGGTTGGGACATTCAACCCATTTACATTTAAGGTAGTTACTGATAAGTATGATCCCGTTGCCATTTACTTTATTGTTTTGGGTTCGAATTTATATACCCTTTTTGTGTTTCCTGTCTAGAGAATGTCCTTTAGTATTTGTTGGAGAGCTGGTTTGGTGGTGCTGAATTCTCTCAGCTTTTGCTTGTGTGTAAAGGTTTTGATTTCTCCTTCATATTTGAATGAGATCCTTGCTGGGTACAATAATCTGGGCTGTAGGTTATTTTCTTTCATCACTTTAAGTATGTCTTGCCATTCCCTCCTGGCTTGGAGAGTTTCTATTGAAAGATCAGCTGTTATCCTTATGGGAATTCCCTTGTGTGTTATTTGTTGTTTTTCCCTTGCTGCTTTTAATATTTGTTCTTTGTGCTTGATCTTTGTTACTTTGATTAATATGTGTCTTGGGGTGTTTTGCCTTGGGTTTATCCTGTTTGGGACTCTCTGGGTTTCTTGGACTTGAGTGATTATTTCCTTCCCCATTTTAGGGAAGTTTTCAACTATTATCTCCTCTAGTATTTTCTCATGGTCTTTGTTTTTGTCTTCTTCTTCTGGGACTCCTATGATTCGAATGTTGTAATGTTTAATATTGTCCTGGAGGTCTCTGAGATTGTCCTCATTTCTTTTAATTCGTTTTTCTTTTTTCTCCTCTGATTCATTTATTTCTACCATTCTATCTTCTAATTCACTAATTCTATCTTCTGCCTCTGTTATTCTACTATTTGTTGCCTCCAGAGTGTTTTGGATCTCATTTATTGCATTATTCATTATATATTGACTCTTTTTTATTTCTTCTAGGTCCTTGTTAAACCTTTCTTGCATCTTCTCAATGCTTTTCTCCAGGCTATTTATCTGTGATTCCATTTTGATTTCCAGATTTTGGATTAATTTCACTATCATTATTCAGAATTCTTTATCCGGTAGATTCCCTATCTCTTCCTCTTTTGTTTGGTTTGGTGGGCATTTATCCTGTTCCTTTACCTGCTGGGAATTCTTCTGTCTCTTCATCTTGTTTAAATTGCTGAGTTTGGGATGTCCTTACTGTATTCTGGCAGTTTGCAGAGTTCTCTTTATTGTGGCATTTCCTCACTGTATGTGGGTTTGTACAGGTGGCTTGTCAAGGTTTCTTGGTTAGGGAAGCTTGTGTCAGTGTTCTGGTGGATGGAGCTGGATTTCTTCTCTCTGGAGTGCAATGGAGTGTCTAGTAATGAGTTATCAGATGTCTATGATTTTGGGGTCACTTTGGGTAGCCTGTATATTGGAGCTCAGGGCTGTGTTCCTGTGTTGCTGGAGAATTTGCTTGGTATGTCTTGCCATGGAACTTGTTGGCCCTTGTGTGATGCTTGGTTTCAGTGTAGGTATGGAGGCATTTGATGAGCTCCTGTCAATTAATGTTCCCTGGAGTCAGGGTTTGGACTTAAGCCTCCTGCTTGCAGTTATCGGTCTTATTTTTACAGTAGTCTCAAAACTTCTCCTTCTATACTGCACTCCACAACTGGACCGGTCAGAGATGTTCACGGAGTTTTACAGAGAAGAGGGTGGAAGGAGACAGAGGTGGTCAGGAGGATAAAAGGAGGGAATGAAAAGGAGAGAGACAGATCCAGTCAGTAATCAGTTCCCTAAGTGTTTTCCTTTATTTGGAACACACAGAAATTCACAGAGTTGGATAGAGTAGAGAGGGGTTAGGGAGGAGACACAGGCTAACTGGTGGAGAAAAAGGAGAGTCTGGAGGAGGAGAGAATAGTCAAGCCAGTAGTCTCACTCCCTAGTAAAAAGTGGGTACTGAAGATTAGGTTCTTAAAGATACAGAATTGGTAAAAAATACCTAAAAGCAAAAATTAAAAATCTAAAGTAGAGTTTGGAGTTTCAGAAATACAATGTTAAAGAAAAGAAGAAGGAAAAGAAAGAGAGAAAAAGAAAAAGAAAAAAAAAAGAGTCACAAAAGTTATAAAGAAAATATAGGTACAAAATGATAACCAATATCAAAAAGCAAAAGTTAAAAATGTAGAGTAGAGTTTGGAGTTTCAAAAATACAATGTTAATGAAAAGAAGAAGAAAAAGAAAGATAGAAGGAAAAAAAGAGATAAAGAAAGAAAGAAAATAAAAACAAAACCAAAAACAAACAAAGTCACAAAAATTATAAAGAAGATATAGACACAAATTGATTACATATACCAGAAAGCATAAATTAAAGATCTAGATTAGAGTTTGGAGTTTCAGGAATACAATGTCAAAGAAAAGATGAAGAGATAGAAAGAGGGAGGAAAAAAAAAGTCACAAAAGTTATTAAAAAAAAAAAAATAGGTACAAATTTGATAAAAATTACCAATAAGCTAAACTTGAAAATCTAGAGCAGAGTTTGGAGTTTCAGAAATACAGTGTTAAAGAAAAGAAAAAAAGAAAGGAAGAAAAAAAAAAAAAAAAAAAAGAAAAAAAAAGGGTCACAAAAGTTATAAAAAATATAGATATGAAGTTTAATTTTTTTTAAAAGGGTCTTTATTTATTTTTATTTTTTTATTTTTTTACAAAATAATAGTAGGTTATAAAAGTGAAAATTTAAGGAGTACTATAGGATAAAAAAATTTTTTTTTTTTAAATAAAAAAAAGACAAAAAATGATGGTAAAAATAGTAAAAATATATATAGGACTTGCTCTAATATTGTTGTGGGTATTATGGGTTCAGTTCATTTTCGGCTAGTTCCTTGTTCCGGCTTAAATTTCTCAAGATCTATAGGCCCCTTTCTATGTAGTTGGTACTAACCACAGGGTTTTAGTTTATTGCCTGTTGGTTCCAAGGCGATTTCCTCTGTTACAGCTTCTTCTGTTTGCTGGTCTCTTCAGTGTCTGATTTCTGCCCTGATACAAAGAGGGCGGTGGTGGACACCCTTTTTTTTTTTTTTTTTTTTTTAGGCTCACTTGTTCAGTCGCGCTGTGGGGAGGGAGGGACGCTGCAAATAAATAACACTGGTGTGTTCTCGCAGTGCCTCAGCCACACTGGGCCTGCCCCTGCTCATGGTGGGTGTAGCCTCCCTGCCCACTCTGCTCAGGCTCTCCGTTTCCCCACTGGAACCATCTGCTGCCGGCCCTGGGCTGCTTGCCCCTCCCAGGTCCAAGCTGCTCAAGTTCAGGCACTCGGGTAGTCCTTAGAGGCCCAGGCTCGGTTGGGCCTGCGTTTTGTGCCCTTTGCAGATTCCAGCAGCGCAGGTAATGAGGCGTTTAGCAAGCGCGGCTTCTGCGACTTATCGTCTCCCCGCCACTTGGTTTTCTAGGTGTACAAGTGGCGCACCTTCTTAGGCTGATGTTGGCCGGCCAGAGTCCCAAGAAGTCATAGTTAGCAAAGAAGCCTGCTTACAATTTTGTGGATAATGTCTCTCTGGGCCTGTGATTGCTTCCCTCCGGCTCTGGCTGCCTGTCACCGGAGGGGAACGGTCTGCAGCCGGCTATCTCTGTACAGTCCTTTGTTCTGTGCGCAGGCCTGGTGGTGTCTTAGGTTAGGGCTGGCTTTCCGTGTGGTAGATATCCCATAGTCTGGTTTGCTAGCCCAAATTATTTCACTCAGGTAGCGCTCGGGATATTCAGGCCAGTCCTTACTCTAAGCGATGCAGCCCACGCTGCACCTCCCTGCCCAGCCCCTGCTTGCTAATGGCGGATGCAGGCATTTGCGCTGCTTCTCCGCTGGGGAAGTTATCGTAGGGCTCGTAGTCTGTGGGTTTTAATTGTTTATTTATTTTCCTCCCTGTTATGTTGCCCTCCGTGCTTCCCAGGCTTGGCACAGACTCGGCAGTGAGAATGTTTCCTGGTGTTTGGAAACTTCTCTCTTTTTGAGACTCCCTTCCCCGGACAGAGGTCTGTCCCTCCCTCTTTGTCTCTTTTTTGTCTTTTATATTTTTTCCTACCTCCTTTAGAAGGCAATGAGTTGCTTTTCTGGGTGTCTGATGTCCTCTGCCGGCATTCAGAAGTTTTGTCGAATTTACTTGGCGTTTAAATGTTCTTTTGATGAATTTGTGGAGTAGAAAGTGTTCTCCCTGTCCTATTCCTCCGCCATTTTAGCTCCTCCCCAGATTGAGTTCTGTTACTTTTATTGAACTATCTCAAACCTGAGTGTCTTACATGTTTAGAGAACAGATGTGGGATATCATTGCATGTACTTTCCATGCTTGATCCTAGATGATTTATCTGTTAAGAAAGGCTACTCCTACTCCTGCTGTCTGCCTTTTTGTCTCTGCTTCTTTCATTTCATGGAAGAAATTACACCTCGATAATAAACTTTTTAAATGAATAAAATAATAACTGTAAAGGAGTTTGAAAATGTAGAGCACTTTGTAAATAATAAATGTTTTTATATTGTATATTAGTTCCAAATTTAAACTCTCAATTGCCTTTAAATGGGAAATAGAGCTTGAAGTCAAATGTATTAGATTTCCTTCTCTTTGTAATTGTTATGCTTTTATAGTAGTTTGAATTTAAACCGTTTTAAGATTTGATCTAGAACTAAATTATAATAATTACAGATTGTTCCAACAAAAATGAAATATTATATTAATATTTGATAATTTCATGCCACTAAGAAATGAAAAGTAAGCTAATTCTGTTGATTTTAAGGTTTATTGCATCATTAAGGTATGTAATGTTTATCTTAGTCCAGTCTTTGGTAATTTGAAACTACAATACCTTTTATTTTTTTAAAGTAACTTTCTTTTTAGGTGGGGATGGGAGGTGTTGCACTACAACATTTAGGGAAATACTGTCATTAAATAATTATTTTGGGGGTAAAACCCAACTCAGGAATGGATAGGAGGGCTTGTTAGTCCTCCGATCTCTTCAGTGGATCCTCATCACATACATGTCTGAGTATTTCTAATGGAATTTCCTGATTTAGCTAATATTCCAGCTTATCACTTTCCACTTCCTGTCTTGAATTTTGTGGTGTAGCCATATCACCTACTGAAATCTCTCAACTTGCTGTGTTTCTGTGCCTTCACAAATACAGTTTTCTCTGTCCAAGATCTCTGAGATGGCCTTTATCACCTATATTTCTGGCCATTTCATTAAGTGCTAACTGAGACCATTACCTCTTCTGGAAGCCTTACTTTTCTTTCTCCCTCCCTCGGGCAGAAAAAATCATTCCAGCTCAATGTGCCTTTATATCTCTTTATCACATTGTTGTTTTCTATTATATATATTTCACTTATATGCAGGCTTACTGTGTTTAGAGTTCATGTTTTAACTATATTTAAATATCTAGTTTGTATTATAGTACATAGTAGGAGAGCAATGAAAGTTTGTTAAATCAAACTATGTAGTATAGTAAGTCTTCTACTTGTGTGTATAATGTATTCTTTAAAAGCACTTGCATATAAAGAATATGTAAAAACGTTTTAATTGAGGATTCTAATCTTAGAAAAATGTTAAAATCTTTATTATATAACTCATTGTGTAGACAGTCTTAATGGATAAAGTTCTATTCTGTACATATTCTTTAACTTCATTAATTTTCCTTCACAAATATACAACAGAATATATTATAGATATTTAAAGTGAAAGATTTCTTACTCATATTATTTCTAATGATTTCTTTCAGTTATATTAAATTTATAAGACATTAATTTACTGAAGGAGACATATTAGTTGTATTCAAGATCTGGAAACAGACTGCATACATTTGAATCACATCTTTATCATTTATAGTAGTGTGATCTTAGACAAGTTATTTTTATCTCTGTGTGCCTCAATTTCTTTATCTGTAAAATAGAATTATAAATGTTCCTAATATCATAGAATTGTTATAAGGATCAAATTAAATAATCAGTGTTGAATGCTTGTCAGACAATGCCTTGCACACAGTAACTAAGCAGTAGTTATTAACCATCAATGTTGTATTGATTCTTTCATTATTGGTATAAAATAGAATAAGGGTAAAGATGGCAAAGATGCTGACTGTACTGGCATGAAAGGTCCTGTAATCTACTGTCTGCAAGCTGGATAACTAGGAAAACCAGTGGTGTAATTCATTTAGGGTCTGAAAGCCAGAGAACCAGGGGATCTGATGGTATAATCCTAGAGTCCAGAGACCCAAGAACTAAGAGCTCTGAAGTTTAAGGGCAGGAGAATGTGGATGTTTCCCTTCATCTTTTGTTCTGTTTGGAACCTCTAGGAATTTGATGATTCCTATCGGACACGACTGAGCGACTGATCTGATCTGATCTGATTCACATTGTTAAGGGTGGATTTTCTTTCCTCAGTCTACTGAATGAAATGACAAACACTCCAAAAACCCCCTCACACCTGCCTAAATATTTTACCAGCTGTCAGGACATCTCTTAGCCCAGTCAGATTAACACATGAATTCAGTTCTCACCTTTCAGAAACTAATCACTGGCTGATAAGTCACACTGTGATATAATAACTCATGTCAACTGATGTGTAAAATTTTTAATTTGGCTTATAAAGGACAGTGTTGTCATGCCAGTCAGTATATAATATATACAAAATAAGTTTCATAAATACACAAGCTTATGAATTACAGATCACCTGTCAAGGTAGGGTGAGTGGATAAAGTCATCATGATTACTGGGAAAACAACTGGAATCTCGTTCCAAAGAAAATTTCTTTTCTAATGGTGATCATTGGTGAACAGGCTATTAACTTTATTAGCTATAATCTTCAGATCAGAAATCCATGACTGTACTTTTTTGACTTCCAAGTTGATGATTAAGTTTTGTAGTAAGTATGTTACAGAAACCAATCATTTACAATTTATGTATGGTACTTCTTTTCTGAATTGCAAATTAATAGCTCTTTGTGGATACTCAATAGTGGTTCATTCATGTATAACCACAACTTTTTATGAATAAATTGACTTAAGAAAATAGAAAAAGAGCTCATTTTCTTATTCTTGATGTCGCGTGCTAGGACTGAATACTGACAAAAGCTTAATTCACCACCATACTGTATGCTACAGTATATTGAGAATAGTTACAAGGTGTTTTTTTTTGCTATGCCTCCTATCCAAAGTGAAACCCAAATTATCTCAGACAAATGAGACCATCTTACAGAGCTTTCTTTGGTGAAATGAGCCCTTTCCATTGTAGATAGCAGAAGAGAAAAGCAGTAAAAAATAAAATTCTCTCAAGATTCTTCAAATGATTAATGGTGGTGGGTATTTCAAGGTTTACTTATTATAAATCTTTAGACTTTTTTGAAGAAGAAGAACATTATGCTATAATTAAAGAAACCTAAACTTCTCTTATTCTCTCTTAAAGTAAAAGAGTAAAAGCTCTATGTTACAATAAAGGAGATGACAGATTTTCTATGCAGACTATCCCAAGTGGTTTGTGACTGTAGCTAATAAGATGCTGAAATGCAATTAACAGTTTTTGGAAGGTAGAAAATTGAATTGTTTGTTACACTTTAAAATAGAGTACTCTTTTAATTTTTTTTTGAATCTTTTGTCAAGAGAAGCATGTTTGAGCCTTTTAGTCTTCTTGCTGTGGAGAGAGAATAGCAGAACCCATACTCAGAATTAGTATTTGGATATGTGGAATGTTCAGAAAGCCAGTAATAACTATTGATTACATGCCAGCTGCTTAATCTGAAAACAGTCACTTTTACTTAGACTGACAAAAACTGTATCTTCTGAAAAATACAGCACTTTAGAGGAAATGCAGAAGAGTGTTATTTTGTTTATCTTTGTGCACTTGTGCTTCACTGTGACAAAATATAATTTTTGGGAAATGTTAGTTTTTGGTGAGTGTTTGAAATTAGGAAAACATTTCTGGCTTTCTGGTAAATAAATTAAGGCTTTATTAAATCTTCTAGTTAGAAAAATGAATTCATAGCATTCTGAGGCAGAGAGTTCTTAAAAGACTTGAATTGGCATCCCAGTGGGAAATAACATTTAAAAATTTTTGTAAAAATACTTGGTTATTTCAAGAACATTAAAATAATCACTTAAAATAGAACTTTTCTAAACTACACAAATTTCTGTGTTTATAGTCAAAAAATCATTAGTTATCAAAAATCTGTTGCCATTGCAGTCCAAAATGTTTCTACCTTGTGGTTTTAATGCTAAGTCAACTTCTTCAAATAGTTGATTTGCTTTATTTCAACTGAACTCAAGGGAAGCTTGGTAAACAGAAATGGTATAGTGTATGTACTTCTATTGAATCTTATTACTGCTTAATGATCTAGTGATTATTTTCGAAAAATGTAGCTAGCTGTAGGAGGCTGAAAGGACTTAGATATTTTTCAGGGAGGGGGTTCATTAGATGGAGTTACATTTGGATTGCAGATGAATACAATCCAAGGAATATGTTGGTACTCATTTTCTGTTGGAATGAGACTTTTACAAAACCTAACTGGGGCACAAACCCCTACTTGACCTGACTTCTGTCTGTCTAAAGTCGAGTCACATCTGTACTTGCCTGTCCCCTGACCCTAATCATGAAGAATTTACAAGTCCTAGCGGGGAAGGCGATGGCACCCCACCCCAGTACTTTTGCCTGGAAAATCCCATGGACGGAGGATCCTGGTAGGCTCCAGTCCATGGGGTCGCTAAGAGTCGGACACGACTGAGCGACTTCACTTTCATTTTTCACTTTCATGCATTGGGGAAGGAAATGGCAACCCACTCCACTGTTCTTGCCTGGAGAATCCCAGGGACGGGGGAGCCTGGTGGGCTTCCTTCTGTGGGGTCGCACAGAGTCGGACACGACTGAAGCGACTTAGCAGTAGCAGCAGTAGTAGGTGCTGAGCAGGCTCTTCCTCTCTGTCTTGGTTTCTACCTTGTCCTTCATTTAAGTATCTTCCCTTGCTTGTCTACCTGGCTTGTTTTAGGTCTCAGATGAAGTTTCATCTCCTATCTGAAACCTTCCCTAATCTTCAAGGCAGAGCAGATCACTTCTATTATATATTGCTTATTTAATCCTCTGTCAGCCTCTGTGAGGGAAAAGATCATGTTTTTGTTTCTACAATACAAATTCCTAATACATTGTGTGGCACTTGGTAGATGATTAATAAATATTTGCTGAATTTAGAATATTTAGAAAATCCTAATGGCTTAAAATTAAATTTAAGTAGATTAGGGAATAAACAGTATTATTGGAACATTCTGTTGGCTTCATTTTCATTTCACTTAATGTTCTTGGAATGCCCTTGGAAGTATTTCTAAATCTAGATAGTAATGTATCCCACATTTTTCTCTGGGTCTAAATATTTTATGATAATTAAAAAATTAACATAAACATTTTGGGGTTATTTGTGTGATCTTATTATTATAATAGCAAATAATAAAATTTTTGGAGTGAAATGCTGTCATCTTACAAAATAGGCATCTACTTTTTCTTTCTAAGCTTACCTTTTGTTCTCCTCTCTCAGGCCTCCAGGCTGATACAGTATATGGTATTCTACTATTTCAGTAGTACTAAGCAAGTAGATATGCACTTAAATAGAAGGTAAACTCATATATTAAAGTCATCTATAATATCATTATTTAAATTTTCTTACTCTTTTCTATATTTCTATGAAGTAACCTATAATGTTTGTTGCTAATCTACTTTGGAATCCTGTATAAAAGATTTCACTAAAGAAACATGTTAAATAATACTCAGTAGATGGAAGCATTCCTACCCATATAGTATTCAGATAGCTCTGTGCTACTAGTGCATTAATTTATTCATTTCTTTCTTTCTTCCATCCTTTGGTAAAAATATCTGTGTTAATAATTAGGTTCCTTTATATAAAAATTCATTCAGTATTAAAACAGCGAAACAAATTCTCTTCTTTTACAAGGTAAGTAATATTTAATGAAAGAAAAAGCTGAAAGACAGTAAATTACATGTACTTTACCCTAACCTAGTGAAAACATATAATGCCAGTACCTTCATTTACATAGCTCTTCAACACACATTGTTTTATTGGAAGTATAGTTGATTTACAATTTTATATTGGTTTTAGGTATACAACACAGTGATTTAAAACTTTTAAGAATTATACTCCCATTTAATGTTATTACAAAATATTAGCTTTGTTTTCCTGTGCTGTACAATATATCTTTGTTGCTTACCTATTTTAATCCCATATCCCTATCTTGCCCCTTCCCTCTCCAATCTAGTGACCAAGTGAAGTTGCTCAGTTGTATCCAACTCTTAGCGACCCCATGGACTGTAGCCTACCACGCTCCTCCATCCATGGGATTTTCCAGGCAAGAGTACTGGAGTGGGTTGCCATTTCCTTCTCCAGAGGACCTTCCCGACCCAGGGATCAAACCCCGGTCTCCTGCATTGTAGGCAGACGCTTTACGAGCCACTGTCTACTGATACTTTGTTACGTACATTCGTTTCATTGTTTAGATTCCACACAAGTGATAACATAAAGTATTTGTCTTGTTCTGTCTGAGTTACTTCACTAGCATTACACTCTCTAGCACCATCCATGTTTTTGCAAATGGGACAATTTCATTATTTTTTCATTTTTAGTTGTATACTGCATCTTCTTTAGCCATTCATCTATTGATGGACATTTAGGTTGCTTCCATACCTTGGCTATTATAAATAATTCTGCTGCAAACATTGGGATGCATGTATCTTTTCAAATTAGTGTTTTCGTTTTCTTCAGATATAGTCCCAGGAATGGGATTGCTGGATCATATAGTAATTCTATTTATAGTTTTTTGATGAGCTTCCAAAGTGTTCTCCATAGTGGCTGAACCAATTTACTTTCCCACCAATAATGTATGAGGATTCCCTTTTCTCTACATCGTTGATAACATTTGTTACTTGTAAACTTTTTGATGATAGCCATTCTGACAAAAGGGGCTTCCCTGGTAGCTCAGCTGGTAAAGAATCTGCCGGTAATGCAGGAAACCCAAATTCAATCCCTGGGCTGGGAAGATCCCCTGGAGAAGGGAATGGCTACCCACTCCCGTATTCTGGCCTGGAGAATTCACTATTCAGTCCATGGAGTCACAAAGAGTCCGACACGAGCAACTTTCACTTTCACCTTTCATTCTGACAAACATTAGGTGATATCTCATTGTGCTTTTTTTATTTGCCTTTCCCTCATAATTAACTATTATGAGGGAAATTGAGCATAATTGAGCATCTTTTCATGTACCTGTTAGCCATTTGTATGTCTTCTTTGGAAAAATGTCTATTCAGGTCTTCTGCCCAATTTTCAATTGGGTTCTTTGTTTTTGATACTGAGTTGTATGCAGTTTATATACTTGAGATATTGACCCTCTATTTATCATATCATTTGCAAATATTTTGTTTTAGCAGTGATTTCCTTTGCTATGCAAAAGCCTTAAGTTTAATGTAGTCCCATTGGTTTATTTTTGCTTTTATTTCTTTTTTGTCTTAGGAGGCAAATCCAAAATACCATTGATCTGATTTATGTCAAAGAATATTCTGCTTGTGTTCTCTTCTAGGAATTTTATGACTTCAGGTTTTAAATCTAGGTCTCAAATCCTTTTTGAGTTTATTTTAGTATATGGTATGAGGGGATATTCTACTCTCATTGTTTTCTATGTAGCTGTCAGATTTTCCCAGCACCAATTATTTATGAGACTATCTTTTCTCCATTGTATATTCTTAACTCCTTTGTCATAGATTCCACACACATTGTTTCCTTTAAAATAAAGATATTCAGATTATTCAGGTACACATTAAATGAAGAATGTCTAGTTAAGGAAGATGGAATCTAAAGAAAGAGGGAAAGATGGCTTATGTCACTGAATTCCTTTTAATGAGAGTGAAAACATCAGACAGATAGACGATACTTCGTGAACACCGTACACACATCCCCTACCAATGCCCCGTGTTTCTGATGTTATCCGCTTTCAGGTGAAGTCCCAGTGTGTACTGTAGTGATTCTGAAATAATGTGGAGGAGAGAATGATGTTGAATTTAATCTTGGTAGGATTGCTTGCCACAGTTCTGGATCTTATTTCAAAAATTGCTTATTCCCTCCTGTACTGTAATGTTTCCAGAAATTTTTATCCCATAGATAGAATTAACAGTTTTTATATTAAACCTGAATTGCCTACTATTGTTCCATTCTCATCTTCATTGCTTTGATCATTTGAGAAAGAAATTTTACTTCTTAATTTCTTCTTCTTCTTCAGATGAAAGAACATAGCTACATTTTGACAGTTATCTCTGTCCTCTAAGTCTCCTCTATGAGTTTCTTTACTTCATCTCTTTCCCTTACAGGGAAAACAATTTCTTTCCCTGTGTTAGATATCCACATTGGGAAAGAGTGTAGTTTGTGTCCAGGCTGATGGTTGAGTTATTGTTACTTTCTGTTGGCAATTCTGAGAGAAAAGAAAATCAGTTTTCCAGAGAATTTTTTTTTTTTTTAGTTGGCATTTTGAAATACTTAGAAGCAAAGTTACACTACATTTTCTGCAGAGGATCTATAGAGGTTGGACAGGAACGTAGTGCTCCAGTTCTCAGATTACAGCTGGAAGTGCCAAAACCCACTGTACAGCCAGGGTGGACAGAAGAGGCCAGGCTCCACAATCACCCATCATCTGTGTGATGCTTTTTTGACTTTTTACTTTTTGTGTTTTCAAACATAGCATAACACAGAAAAACTGTTCATAATGTATGTATGTACCATTTAAGTTGCAATTTAAATAGTAAAATAAATATCTGAGCACTCACTATTTAGCTCAAGAGAGACCTGTTACTTACTAATGTTAATTATTGTTATTAATTACTTTAACCAGACTTCATTGGAGACTTTGTTAGGTAAATCTCTTAGATTTTATTTCATTTACAGATTATGTTAGACTTGTATTAATAGCTTGTTTTCGTGAAGGAACTTCCTACTTGAAGAATTCTTAGGATAATTTCGGATGTTTTAATAAAATGATGTTAAGTGTACCACAAGGTGACTGCTGATTAAAGTTGCTCATTTTCTGTCCTGTGTTTGAAAAGTTTGTGATAGGAAAGATTATTGGCTGAAGCCAGAGTAAATCCCAGCCAGCATTACTGTGCATTTCCTATTTCTTTAGAGATTCTTTTTGCCCCTTAATATTTTTCCCCCTCTTGCTTGATTCTAGCCTAAAAAAAAAAAAACCCATGGGTATATCTTTTCTCACTTCAGTTTCTTGGGAGTAGGACTTATATTTTTATGCAGATCTGTGTGCTGAGCTTACAATATAGTGCTTAGAGCCCCAAAATGAGTAGGCAGTAGAGGGAGGAGTATACGCAGAGATCTGTCACTAGGGGGCGCTGAGCACCAGAATTCATTCCTAGTAGGCTGATAGCAAGTTTAGATTTATCCTTTTGTTTCACAATAATTCCTTCCAAAAAACTTTATTAACCGTGGTGATTGGGTTAAAATGGAGCTACTGCTGTTGTTAGGATGAGAAATAAGATTTGATTGGAATATGAATCCTGTTAGTATCTAAAAAATCGGAACTTAGTTTGGATCCTTTGTTTTAATATGCCCTTTAATATACATAGATAACTAGAGGATACTTTAGGGATACTTTTGTTAAATTTAAATTGTGATGCTCAAAATTAAATATTTAGGCAGCTTTTAACTAATTTAGTTTAATTGGTATAGTTCATTATATAAAAGTTTTTTAAAGAAAAGCTTCTTTAATAGCAAGCATGAGAAGTAACTACATAAGGGTTTATTTGGGTTTTCTTAATGACATCAAGAGAAAAGCATCCCTTTTAGTTTTAATCTTTAGTACTAATCACGTGCTAGGTATAATATTAAAACTACATTGGAAACCGCCACATTAAACGACCTATACATTAATGACTTTGCTTTTGTGATGGTGTGTTACACAATAATATTGTTGGAAAAGCACAATCTATTTTCTGATTGCAGACAATCTACAGAACATTAAAAACTCACTATATGGGTTTCAAACTTTTTTGACTGCAATCTACATTAAGAAATTTATTTTTACACATGTCCCCCTAGTATATATACAGCACACAGCCTATAATAAATTTCATAAAACAGTACTTACCTATATTAGCTAAAATACTTTGGTATATGAAATTTCCTTTTATTAAAAAAAGTTCACCCAGGTTCACTAAATTATTTTATTATCTACAATGTTCAGTACCTTCAATATTTAGAATTGCTTTCCAGTGTACAAAGATTGACGTTAAAATCTGTCACTGGGATATAACATAAGATCTTTAATTTTTAAAGTTCCATGGATTCTGGTTTCTTTTCTGTTCTACTTACTCTGTACTACTTGAGTAAGTATGGCTTTGCTGATTTTGCAAACTGTACCAGCCCTGCCCCCCACCCCCCAATTTTCTAATGAAACAAATTCCCTTTATCTCTCAGCCTAAGTAAGAAATAAACTTGTATGTTTGTAACATGCCATTTAGCAAAAGGTCAGTGCTCTCAGTATATAACCTAAAATAAAAGAAGGAAGCATGCCTTTGTACCACCATAATGTCATAAAATTCCAGCTTTTAAAACCATGTACTTTTCCTGATGACTTTTTCTTGGAACTTTTTCTGTACTTTTTTTTTTTTTTTAAAGAATAGAATTCTAATCAGGTTTTCTCCTTTGTTTCTGTATTGTAGAGAAGAATGTAAGAGTGGAGCAAGGTTAATGACTACTAGTTGTCTAAATATAGAGAGAGAGGAAGTGACACTTAACATTGAGGAGAAAAACCAGCTAGGATCTAGTAAAGATGTTCATGATGATCCCAAGTCATTGGAAAAGGTCAAATCACATTTGTTGTCTTTTAATTGAGACAGCTAGGAAGATGCAAAATATTTCAGAAAAATTTTTTATCCACAATGACTGAAGTAAAATTTTTGGTATGTTTTTAAGAGGGAACTGACCCATAAATATAAATGTATTTTTATGGCATATATCTTTCTGGGTAGGACTTGATAAATAGTTTGCCTTAGTTATGATTTCAGTTCAGTTCAGTTCAGTTGCTCAGTCGTGTCCGACTCTTTGCGACCCCATGAATCGCAACACGCCAGGCCTCCCTGTCCATCACCAACTCCCGGAGTTCACTCAGACTCACGTCCATCAAGTCAGTGATGCCACCCAGCCATCTCATTCTCTGTCGTCCCCTTCTCCTCCTGCCCCCAATCCCTCCCAGCATCAGAGTCTTTTCCAATGAGTCAACTCTTTGAATGAGGTGGCCAAAGTACTGGAGTTTCAGCTTTAGCATCATTCCTTCCAAAGAAATCCCAGGGCTGATTTAGTTTGACTAAATAAGTATTTATGTAAGAGATTTTTCTAGGCTGGAAATACATGCTAGTGAACAAGATGGTTCCTTAGGAAACATGAAGTCTGGCATTCAAAGAGCTCTAAATGTTATTTTATCAGATCTCTTATTTTTTGAGGTGATATCAGTATTAATTTCTGATAATTAATGCTTTTTACTGACACACGAAACAATGATCTTTTGTTAATTTTTAAGGTAATACTTTAAATTATCACAAATTCAGATTTCTAATATTGTGATTTCTATTAAGACAGCGGGACTTTGGCTTTATTATATTTTTGAGAACATGCTGAGATTAGTGTACATTTGTGTCATTTAATGAACTGTGGAAGTTGAAAATTACTCTGTGTAAGGTTAATTATGTGACATTGGCTTGTTTAAAATGTATTAGGTTGTTAAAGTACGCAGATAGATATTAAAAAAATAACTCATTCAAGACAAAAGCTTGTGGTGTATATAATAACAAAGATGAAAACAGAGTTATCCTGTGGAAGTTAACATTGTTAATAATTCCGAAGTATTGATATTTTGTCTTTAACTATTTTAAGAGTTGAATCTTTTATGTCTTATTCCTCTCTTTCCCACAGCAGCATTCTCCTCCATGTTCACAAAATACAGTTACCACGCTTAGGAAATTTATTATTGATAATTGATAAATAACTATATCTAATAGTATAGAGTATTAGTATATATGTTTTATGTGTGTGTGTGTGTGTATGTATATATATACACACGCACATAATTAGGTAGTATATCCTATCTGATAATATGAAGTACATACCCTTCGACAGGGAAGCAGATTGAGAGCAAGAAGAAAATACAGTGCTTTTTAATCACTGAAGGTATCACCTGATTGATGGGAGTTTAAGAATATCTTGTCATTCTCTTCCTGGTGTTAATTAAGCAGTCAATTACATCTCTAGATAGATGTATTTTTCTTATTTATACATAAGTCAGAATAGTTGAATTTCCCTAATATTTATTACGTCTTTATCTACTTCTGTTCTTTCTTTTTTTTTTGGTCCTGCTGTGCTGCAAATGGGATTTAGTCCCCCCACCAGAGATCAAACCCGACCTCTCTGTATTGGGAGTGCCAAGTCTTAACCCCTGGACTAGTCTTATTACTTCTTTAGTAAATAAAACTATAAGTCATCACTGAAATTTCCCCCTAGATCACATTTTTGTTTTGTTTTTATTAAAGTATAGTTGATTTACAATGCTGTGTTAATTACTGCCATATAGCAAAATGACTCAGCTATACATATACACATTCTTTTCCATTATGGTTTATCACAGGATATTGAATATAGTTCCCTGTGCTCTGCAGTAGGGCCTTGTGTTTATTCTATATATACCAGTTTGCATCTGCTGTTCCCCAAATCCCCATCCATGCCTCTCCTACCGCTCTCCCCCTTGGCGATCACTAGTCTATGCTCTGTGTCCCTGATTCTGATTCTGGTTCACAGATAGGTTCATTTGTGTCATATATTAGATTCCACATATAAATCACATATTTTAATCCTGCATGAATTACAACCTGAAATATTTCAGTATAGTATTTTCTTTCAACTTCCTAATTAAAATTAATGACCTTTTAACACTTAATAAAATGTTGAAATAATGAACTAAAGGTTGTATTATCATTCAAATTAGAAGAGAATATATTTTAAATGGCTACTACCCTCAAACATCTTTTGTCCGGCCCCTGAAGGCGGATAACATCAGAAACACAGGGCATCTGTAGGGGATGCATGTACAGTGTTCATGGAGTATCGTCTGTCTGAAATAATCTTGGTTTTTAGCTTGCCTTTTCACTATTGTTAAAACATTAAAATTATTCCTTATGCAAAGGAAAAATAACACTAGAATTCAGTTAAAGACTTCAGGACTTTAAATACATTTCAAATAAAAAAATGTTTCAAGTGTGTCTCATTTTACATGAACATCCAGACTACTGGATGATATATAATAATGAGGTTCTTTTCATGGTTCTCTTTCATCAAGAAAAGTTGCCTCATAACATTTTTAGCATTCTTGCAGGTATACTAGAAATAAGTATACACAGATTTACTTATTTATAGTGTATCCTCTCAGGGGAAAATTAAAATGTACTTAAGTTGTGTTCATGTATAGAACTTAAAGGACATTGAAGACTGTAAGATATATAACAACTGTGAATGGATTATGTTTTATTAGAAGTTTATTTATTTTTCACAACCAGGCAGCAATCTTTATTCCAGATATTTGTTGAATGAATTAATTTGCTTAAAATATGTACATTTAAATCTCAGGTCCTAATATTCTACCTACCTAGGAAATCTGTGTATAGAAACCTCCCTACCTCTCAAATTTAGTGTGCTCAGAACCATTCTCTTGTTCTTCCTTATGAAAACAAGTTCTGTTTCTCAGCTTTCGTGTTTTTGGTTAAATACATCCCTAAGTTTCCTAGATTCAGAAGTTGGTTTTGAAGAAGAATGAAAATATCGTTCTTTCACATCATTGCAATCATCCTGCCTTGGTCATAACAGCTTCCAAATCTTCAGTCTGTCTTCTCCATATCAAAGTATTACCAGATTGTTCTAAAACATTGTTTTAGCCATGTCACCTCCTTATTCAAGTGCCTGTTGTGAACCCTTAAGGCTCCTGGTGACTCAGATGGTAAAGAGTCTGCCTGCAATCCGGGAGACCTGTGTTCGATCCCTGGTTGAGAAGATCCCCTGGAGAAGGAAATGTGAACCCTTAACAAGGAAGACCCCGCATCTGCTTTACTGAATGGCCTTCAAGATACAGTACTATCTGTCCTTTTCTCCTGTCTCTCCTAACCTCTGACTCTCCAACAGCAGCTGTAAAATTGAACAGCAATGACAGTAGTCATAACTAGCATTTATTAATATGTGCCAGGCACTATTTTAAGTGTTTTCCATATATTTAGTAATTTAATCCTCAAATGACTCTTTAAGTTGGGTGTATTATTATGCTCATTTTACAGAAGTTATTTGCTTAAGTTTATACAGCTTGTATAGAAAAGGCAGAGGAACCAGAGATCAAATTGCCAACATCCGCTGGATCATCGAAAAAGCAAGAGAGTTCCAGAAAAACATCTATTTCTGCTTTATTGACTCTGCCAAAGCCTTTGACTGTGTAGATCACAATAAACTGTGGAAAATTCTGAAAGAGATGGGAATACCACCTGATCTGCCTCTTGAGAAATCTGTATGCAGGTCAGGAAGCAACAGTTAGAACTGGTCATGGAACAACAGACTGGTTCCAAATAGGAAAAGGAGTACGTCAAGGCTGTATATTGTCACCATGTTTATTTAACTTATATGCAGAGTACATCATGAGAGATGCTGGACTGGAAGAAACACAAGTTGGAATCAAGATTGCCGGGAGAAAAATCAATAACCTCAGATACGCAGATGATACCACCCTTATGGCAGAAAGTGAAGAGGAACTAAAAAGCCTCTTGATGAAAGTGAAAGTGGAGAGTGAAAAGGTTGGCTTAAAGCTCAACATTCAGAAAACGAAGATCATGGCATCTGGTCCCATCACTACATGGGAAATAGATGGAGAAACAGTGGAAACAGTGTCAGACTTTATTTTTCTGGGCTCCAAAATCACTGCAGATGGTGACTGCAGCCATGAAATTAAAAGACGCTTACTCCTTGGAAGGAAAGTTATGACCAACCTAGATAGCATATTCAAAAGCAGAGACATCACTTTGCCAACAAAGGTTCGTCTAGTCAAGGCTATGGTCTTTCCTGTGGTCATGTATGGATGTGAGAGCTGGACTGTGAAGAAGGCTGAGCGCCGAAGAATTGATGCTTTTGAACTGTGGTGTTGGAGAAGACTCTTGAGAGTCCCTTGGACTGCAAGGAGATCCAACCAGTCCATTCTGAAGGAGATCAGCCCTGGGATTTCTTTGGAAGGAATGATGCTAAAGCTGAGACTCCAGTATTTTGGCCACCTCATGCGAAGAGTTGACTCATTGGAGAAAACTCTGATGCTGGGAGGGATTGGGGGCAGGAGGAGAAGGGGACGACAGAGGATGAGATGGCTGGATGGCATCACTGACTCGATGGGTGTGGGTCTGGGTGACCTCCGAGAGATGGTGATGGACAGGGAGGCCTGGCGTGCTGCGATTCATGGGGTCACAAAGAGTCGGACATGACTGAGCGACTTATCTGATCTGATCTGATCTGATACAGCTTGTATATAACAGAGTTAGAATTTGAATCCAAATAATCTCCTTCCAAGAGTATAATTTTAACTCCTCTGCTGGAATTAGAGTCTTCCTTTCTGTAACACTCTTTTTCACTTATTAAGGTCCTTCTTTGTGTTTTGTTTTTAGTATGCCTTGCTTAGTCCTGCCTTTTGCCTTGTTATTTCTCTCTTCCTCTCACATGAGAAATCTCCCCACAACTCTTTCCTGTTGATGCAAATTTCATCTCTTTATTAAAATGTTTCAGGTCCTATAAAATCTGCCATAGGTACTTCAATATAACTTTTCCCTCTCTAAGTTTTTATAAACTCTACCACACTATTTTAGCACTTTTCTTTTTGGCTTGTACTCTAATTTGTATATGTTTTATTTTGCCCATAAGATTTTAAGATTAGTGTCATGTGAGTTTTGGTACTTTCTTAGTATCAAAGAAAGTAATCCCTTAAAGTAATCTCTTTCTTAATCCCTCTTTTTAGACATTTGTAAAATGTTAAATAAGGTTAGTGATCCTATTTCTCATTCTGATTCATTGGGAAACTCCATGCTTTTCTATCTAATCAGATAAAATTGTTTTCAAATCTCAACTCTGCCTAAGTGTGACCTTAGGGTATATTCGTTTCTAGAATATTGAAAAGAATATCTACATGGTAGAGTTCTATCAGATATTAGAGATAGTATATGTAAGGCACCAGTACATAGAGGCTTCTTTTATTCATAGATAGAGCCTTTGGTCTGGAACCTTGTTGTATATATTCTGTCAACAGTTTCCTCCACCTCCTCATGCCTGTGTGTCCCTTAAAAAATATCTGCTTATGATCATTTTGACAGCACAGTGAATTCTTTGTTCTTACAAGGTCTGTTTATTAGTGTCAATATCACCAGTTTGTCAAGTCTGGAAATAAGATGAACTATTATTTCATTCCCAGGATTCCTTTTAGAACCTGTCTCTTCCATTAGCAGTCTGCTGTCTTCTGGTATACGGGCTATTTATAATAACAAGTCGGCAGTCCCATATTTCTTTAAAATTTGTGGTCAGGTGCTACCTGGTCTACATAATTTAGTTGCAGTTAATTGGTTGATAAGATGTAAACTAGTACACTTAGCACAATTTGAGTCTCCTTAAAAACGCATGTTTGCAGTTCCATCCAGAAGGTCTTTTTGTGCAATTTTCTGTTTGATGGCTATTTTGAAATTTAGGTTTGTTCACTGTGCCTGCTTTTTGTTAATGAGTCTTTGAGTTCTCTGCTTCCGTCTGACAACATGTTTGAGATTGCATTTTATGAATGTGAAACCTTGCACATGCTTACTGATGATTTAGGCCTTATTTCTGCCTCCTGTGTTTTTGAAAATACCAGCTGCTGCATAGTTAAAAATGTAATTTAATTTGACTGACACATAATTTTTGCAGTTCATAACACGAATATATTTTCTTTGTTTGTATTCGTAAGCCCATTGGTCCATATGTTAATGTGTTTCTTTGATTTAATTTCATTACTTTATTTTAAAAATCAAAAGTCTTAGGGAAGCCTTCTTATTAAATTTTTGAAACATGTTTCTATTTTCTGGAATTCACACTTGTGCTTACAAAACTCCTTCCTATTTTAGTGGTTTTCTATTTTAAGAATTTTATTTTTTAATTAGAGAACAGCTTTTGATATTAATCTAATTTTATATTGTATTTATGGAACCAATTGCATTTTGGATATGTGAAAGAAACGTATTTCCTCAGTTGCCCAATGCAGTTTTCAGAAACTGCTGGCTAGATTAAGTTACACACATAGCAGATTGCTGTAAAGCCATTAATTTATATTGGTGATTTTTAACAATGCAGTTCAGAAAGCCTCTTTTAAGAGTAATGATATTTTGTCCCTTACATAGACAACTGCAGAAGATTAAAGAACCCCATAAAGCCTTGTTTTATAAATGGGATAGTGATAGTATGTATAATGCATAAATATAAGATACTATAGAAGATCTTTAAGAATAATAAAACAGGTATAAATACCAAGTGAGAAGGAGCTATATGGGTGCTTGGGACAACATGTGGACCAGGGCATTAGAATAGGGCATGGAACAGGACAGGCTTCATGGAGGTAATTGAATTTGAAGCCTGATTAGGGATTCAGAACCCAAAGGCTGTTCCAGGCAGAGATGGTAGCTTGAGCAAATAGAGAGGCTAGAAAGCATCTGACCTGTTTGGATGTCCAGGATTATTGAGTCCCTTTGAGGATAATGATTGTTTCTGATTCACCTTTAAGTTCTGTATTGTGCCCAATACACAGTACCTTACATGTTATGTAAATTCAACAAATATTTACTAAACTGAACTATGTTGTTTCACATACACTTAATCATGGTTCCCGGGACCACTTTTCTCTGTATCCTAACATGTTGTATCTTTGCTCACAAATACATATTTTTCAGGGAAACAAGTCAAATTGTAATTTCAGTGACTTTGTGTGTTAGTTGGCTTTAAAAAGAAAAGTAAAAGTTAAGTTTTATATAAGGAGAGAACAGCTTTTGATATAAATTTTGTATTTCTTAAATTGTATCTCTGGAAACACTTGCTTTTTGGGTTTGTGAGAGAAATATTTCTCTGTAATTACTTGTCTAGCTTTTTAAGGAACAGTTAAATGGTCATTAAAGCATCAGATAAATTAATAGCAACCCCAACCAAGTATGCTGCTGCTGCTGCTAAGTTGCTTCAGTCATGTCCGACTCTGTGCGACCCCATAGACGACAGCCCACCAGGCTCCCCTGTCCCTGGGATTCTCTAGGCAAGAACACTGGAGTGGGTTGCCATTTCCTTCTCCAATGCATGAAAGTGAAAAGTCAAAGTGAAGTCGCTCAGTCGTGTCTGACTCTTAGCGACCCCATGGACTGCGGCCCACCAGGGTCCTCTGTCCATTGGATTTTCCAGGCAAGAGTACTGGGGTGGGGTGCCATTGCCTTCCCCGTGCAACCAAGTATACTTTAGTTTAAATAAAAGCTAAGTGAAGTCTGTCCTGCTATGAAAATGTAATGAATAAATAATAGGTTAATAAATAAGTAGCAAATAAGGTTTAGAAACTATTATATCCTTCTTGAGAGATTTTTTTTTCTCCCCTTGGAAAGCAATAAAATCTATGGGTAAAAGACTGTAGAGTTTGGCATTTTTAAAATTTTAGTTGGATAACAAAATCCACCTAAAATTAAAACATGCACACACAGGCAAAAAGTAGTAAACTTATTTTTTTTTTTTTTTTTTGGTTGTTGACTTTTCCTTGCATGACGACAGAACATTCCTTGTAACAGTTCTGTTGGCTGGTTGGTTTTCTTGTTATTATTCCAGACATCAGAGCAGTAGATCCTGTGTTGGTGAACTATTTATGCTATTTTAATTCATTAAAAAAATGTAGAGTCCCAGGTTTGATCCCTGGGTCAGGAAGATCTGGAAAAGGAATTGGCTGCCCACTCCAGCATTCTTAACTGGAGTATTCCATGGACAGAGGACCCTGACCGGCTATAATCATGGGTTGCAAAGAGTTGGACACAACTGAGCAACTAACACACACACAGTTTTCTCTCTTGTATTTGTAATGTTATAATGTGAGCTATTAATTTAAGCACTTACACATTTTCTCATTCTAGAAATATTTAATGAGTGCTTACTCTGTGTCAGCCTGCTATTTCATAAGAGTCATAGAAACTATAAAGGCTTCCCAGTGGCTCAGTAGTTGAGAACTTGCCTGCCCATGCGGGAGATGTGGGTTTGATCCCGGGGTCAGGAAGATCCCCTGGAAAAGGAAAAGGCATCCCACTTCAGTATTCTTGCCTGGAAAATCCCCTGGGCAGAGGAGTCTGGGAGGCTACAATCCATGGGGTTTCAGAATCAGACATGACTTAGTGACTAAGCACACCCACAGAGAGACAAAATATTAATTCTTTGAGGCATTTGCAGATTTAGATTTTTTTTTTTTGTTTGGTGGTAAGATAAAATTATTCTGATTAACCCACATTATTATCTCTTTCAGAATTCCAGCTTTCATTGGTGAGGTAGTTTTAGAGTCAGGATAATGTAGAAGGGAATTTTACTCTTGCCTGTGTAGGGTTGACTACATGAGCCTCATTTGTGTTACCTACCATTCAAGTCCAGTCTGCTGAACACTTGGGCATTCCTTTTATTCTTAGGAACTTGACTTTTTGGGCTTTCCCTTACTCTTTGCAGCTTGATGCAGGTGTTTATTGAATTACTGTAGAATTTTGAATCATTGTTGTGCTGATAACTAAAACAGAGCTAATATTAGACCTTCTGGGAATTATTTTTAAAATTAATTTTAGAAGTATTGATATTATAAAGAAACTTTGAGACATATCACTGTGCAGTGATTATAAGGTGATATATTTCAAATTTCTTGCCATAGTAAGTATTTAGAATTATATGTATATAGTTTTCAAAGTATTCAAAACTATTATATATATTTACATACCCAATTTTCATTTTATTTAACCAGTATGCAAATAATAACCCTCAATTTTACCAAATGGTTCAAAGGTGGTACAATAAGAGGTTAGTCTGGGTTTATTTTTATTTAAAAAAAAAAAAACTGTTACTTTAAAAGTGAGGTGTGGTAACATGTGTTAGATACTTTTCAGATCTTTGCTCTAAGAAAATTCTACTACAGATCTAGCCATATTCTTATGGTGTGAAATTATTAATATTTTGGAAACTAGTTTTAGGTAAGATTATATAGCTAAATAGAACCAGAGTAAGCAACTTCAGGCTGGAGTATTTTTATTTTTAATTTTTTCAAAGCTTTAGAAAAGCTTTCTAAAGAAAATGGTTGTTGATGAAGCTAGTAAGAAGAATAGCTTTTATTTTACTCATTTCTTTGTATCATCATGGCGTTAAGCATTTTAAAATTATTTTACATATGAGAAAAATATTGTTGCTATTTTGTTTTAAACTTGGGGAAACTGAGGATTAAGGAAGAAAAGCAATTTGCTCTAAGTTTATTGCACTAAGTAGTGGAGGTAGATTTGACTTCTCAAGGGCTGATGGCTCTTGAGCGTGGTCCCAAGTCTGTATCCCGTTAGAGCTAGACAGGGTTAGTGCTTTGGATCCTTTTGGTAGGTAGCTTATATCTCTGTCCTTTATTTGCCTCTCATTTCACTTAATACCTTGAGTGAAATCAAAAAGATATCTAAAGAAGTCCTTGATAATCAATTGTAAAAGGTTATGTTTCAAGAACACACTTGAGATCATAATATATATATACATAATCTAGTCTGTCTTTTATGGAGTTGTTGATCTATGTTTGTTGAAGTTGAGGGACCTTATGGCACTTGCTTCCTCATATCATAACTGTTTTCTGACTTGCAGGTTTTAAATGCACAAAGAGCAGGATACAAAGCAGCCATAGTTCACAATGTTGACTCTGATGACCTCATTAGCATGGGATCCAACGACAGTAAGTACAGGTATCACTTTTCTTCTCTCCTGTTTGACCAATCGTTCGAAACTAAAATTTACCAGAGTCTCTCTTCTTTCATTTTCTGTTTTAGAAAGCAAAAATTTCGTCCCCATCAGAAAGATAATTTCCACTTTTTAAACCTCGGGATAATTTTGCTCACAGTATAAGTGGAATTGACTTGTTCTTTTCTGAACAGTTTGTTGTTGTTGCTGGTTTGTGTTTTTTAACCTATGTGTTTCATTTTTGAGGATGTGTTGTTATTTTGGTAAAAGCTAAAGGAAAACCAAAGCTTTAAATAGACATAATCATGTTGAGTTTAGGATGCCATAGGAGAATTTTTGTGATTTATTTAGAGATTCACAACATTAAATTTTAGACTATGCAGAAATACTAAGTAGCTACTATATTCCTGTGGACTGTCAAAGCCGCATACTTGTGCTCTCTTATACCAGTTGGTTATTATTAGCCCCTTAATATTTATTGGCATGCCTATAGCTTTTTGTTCAAAATGGCAATATCTTTCCTTATTCTCTATGAAATATTAGCTTAAAAATGAGCTAGGGAAAATGAGCCAATTTTAATGAAATAACTGGCTTTAATCAGACTGATTTTTAAGCTGTATGCTTTCACTTAATTTATTGAGTGATAAAGGTGTCTCCTTTATGTTAATGAGGCTACTTTTGGACCCCACCAAATGATGGGACTAGTTGCTAGGAGAACTAACTAGGTGATTAGAGGATTGGAACTTTCAGTCCTACCCCCTAACCTCAGTGGCCAGTGGTTTAATCATTCATGCCTATGTAGTAAAGCCACCATGAAAACCTACAAGGACAGGTTCAAAGAGCTTCTGGGTTGATGAAAGTGTGGAGATGCTGGAAAAGTTGCACTCCTGGAGAGGGCACAGAACCTCTGCATCCCTTCCCATATACCTTGCCCTATACATCTCTTTCATCTGCTTGTTTCTGAATTACATCCTTTCTTAATAAACTGGTAATCAAGTAAATAAAATGTTTCTTTGAGTTCTGTGGACTGCTCTAGCAAATTAATTGAACCCATGGGGTAAGGATTGTTGAAACCTCCAGTCTATAACTGGTAGATCAGAAGCAACGGTGACAACTTAGACTTGGTGGCTGGCGTCTGAAGTTGGGGGTGGGAATTCTTGTGAAACCAGACCCTTAGCCTGTGGAATCTGATGCTATCTCGAGGTAGATAATGTCAGAATTGAATTGAGTTGTTTGATGCTGTGGGGAAGATGCCCATGTACGTTGGCAGTTGGGATCAGAATCCAAGATACACTAAATAAACTGCCAACATTCATGATTAAGTATTTTGTTTTTCTTTTTCTTTTAGTATATATCCATAATACCGCTTGTTATTAAGTTGCATTGAGTCACATATGCAAGAAAGAGTTTGCAGCAAAGAGCAGACATAGAAGGCATGGATTAATATACTCCATTGAAATGTATTTAGGACTTTAACCGTATCCTCAACAGGAAATATGTTGGATTTCTTGACCAAAAAAATCTTTTTATAACGTGGGACATTATTTGTTGTTGCTGTGCTCAGTCGTGTCCAACTCTTTGTGACCCCATGGACTGTAGCCCATCAGGTTGCTCTGTCCATGGAATTTCCCAGGCAAGAATACTGTAGTGGGTTGTCATTTCCAACTCCAGGGGATCTTCCTGACCCAGGGATCAAACCCATGTCTCCTGAAACTCTTTTCCTTCTTATTCCTAATACAGTCTACGGTAAAATTACAATATATAAAAAGTAAAACTTAGTGATAAGTTCCTTACTTTCTTTATATTTTAAATGATTATTTTAATCTTTTGGCTGGTTAAATCATAATTGTAGAATGCATGAAGTATCCATAAGAGCTTTTGGCACTTCACTGAAAGTTTAACAACCACTGATAGGAATTAGAGGAATTGGTTAAGGGATTCTCCTTATCAAATAAACTAGTACTGTTGGTACTGCACACTTGTTGGTACTCCTCCTTTAATCACCTCCCTTAAAAAATGATCCTATACCATACCTCCCACGTTAGTCATTTTTGTGACCCGTACACGTTACTGACAAAATGGAAAGCATAGACACTCTGAAAAATAGGCCTGAATTCAAGTCCAAGCTCCTGCTTGAGTTGACTGTATAATTTTGAGCAAGTTAATTACTCTGTGTGTGTTTTGCTGAAAACCTGGGCTTAGGGTTTAGCAATCCTCAAGACCTTCTCAAGGGTTATGGGTTGAATCAAATAATTAGTATTTGTAAGCTATTTATTCTTTTAACACGCTTTTAATAAAAATTTTTCAAGTTGGAATTGTCAGTTCCCTTGGACACCTTTTTTGTCTTCACGTCAATAATAAAACCTTTTTGTGATAATCATGTCAGTTCCTAAGGAAAGTGCTAAATATTAGAAGTAGCACATAACCATATAATCCGGTTGTTGCTATGGAAATGTTCCAACTGAGTTATTTTATTTCAAAGATTGTTCAGAATTTTGGTTCTTTACTTTATTGCTTCGATTACTTTCCATGACATTTTGCTCTGTCCTTGAGTATGTGTGTTTTTGAACATTTCATATATCCAACACACTGTAAAGATATTTCCCATTTTTATCTTTGCTGTCACTGGTAGAGGAAAGAAAGCATGGATTTATTAAAATAAGCATGTATCTGTCACTCTTTTTAGGCTTAGATATAACCACAAGGAAAATACTGCGTGTATACTCCTAATACATGGTTCTGACATCTGGAAACAAAAGGTAGTTTTAAAGAGCTCTTGTTGCCAGCATTTCACACAGGAATGTATTTGTTTTTTATTTCAGGTAGAACACAGGATGGGTTCACTTTGAATCAATCACATTTGTCATCTTCAGGAGGCAGGAGAATGTGATGTCTATGAACGTCAAGACTAGGAAATGTGGGTTTATTTCAGGCTAGTTCATAAAAGTTACTAATCTTTCTAAGCCCTTTATTTTCATCTGTAAAAGTGTGAATAGTTTTAATTTTTTTTAACCCAACAAGATTGTGAAGATCATATGAAAGAAGGCATATAAGAAGAACCCAAGATAAGGCAGAGTGGAAAGAGTCTAGGAGTCTGAGCCTCAAGTTTGGGTCTAGGTTGTGCAGATTGCTGTATAAACAGGGCAAGTTATCAATATGTCTGGGCTTGTTTCTTTTTTCTTCCTTGCTTGCTTTCTTCATCAAATACTTTTTGGTAGCCTATTCCACAGCAAGTACTCTCTTAGGCATCAGGACTACAGAGGAAATAATACAGTTTTAAGGCTTTGCTCATACTTTTCATTGAGGTAGCAGAATGATGTATTTAAGAGTGTGGTTTCTGGGTATGGCCTTACAAGGTTTGAATCCCAGCTCCACCACCTACCAGTGGTGTGGTCTTGGGAACATTACCTAACATCTCCGTGCCTCACTTTTCTGATATGTTAAATGTGGATAATAATAGTATTCAAGTCATCGGTTTGTTGCTTATGACATATAAATATCTAGACAACTTCCTGGCTCTTAATAGCCGTTTAATGATTCTTTAGCTGCTATTAATTATTATTGCTGCAGTTATTATCATTACATTCTAGAGTGAGAATGATACTCAAAGAGGTATGATATATGTCAAGTAGTGAGTGGTAAGTGCTATGAAGAAAAACATGCCAGGTTAAAGGGATACAGGGTGACAGGGATGAGAGGTGGAGAATGGCTGTTTAGATAGGGTGATCAGAGAAGGTTTCTTGAGGCTTTGACATTTGAGCATAGGTCTGAAGTGAAAGACTACGCCATGCAGATTTCTGGAGGAGGGTATTTCAAGGAAAGAGAATAGCAGACAAATGCAAAGGCTCAGAGATAAAGCAGATGTGACAGAAAATCATGGTGGCTGCAGTCAGAGTGAACAAGGGAGAGAGAATTGTAGAGGATGAAGTTAGAGGGGAACCAGAGGCTAGAGCATGTTGGGTATTGTAGGACTTTAGAATTTGTTTTATGTAGGTTCTAAATAGAGGTGTGAGATGATCTGACAGTTTTAAAAGGATCACTTTGGTTGTTCTTAGAACAGACTGAAGGTGAAAGATGAGCAAGAGTGCCAGCTGAGAGACCAGTTAGAACACTAGGTGAAAATAGTTATGCTATTTATAGAGACGAGGAAGAGTAGGACTGATGAAGGGAAAAGAGATATTGAGAGATTTTGAGAAACATTAAGTTTGAAACATCAATTGTGCATCCAAATGGAGATATTGAACAGGCAGTTGAAATATGCATCTAGAGAGGTTGGGTTGACCACTTAAATTATAAGCTGTCTATGGTATGATAATACTACTTGGCATGTATACTTTACAGTTATTTTGTGGATCAGAATTAAAATTAGTATTTTTAAAGTATTTTGTGAATGAAAACATTTGGTTTTGTTTTCAGTAGATAAACAATGTGGCAGAATCTCCAAGGTGGCTTTTCATATTTGTGTACATCATTTCCCTCCTGTTCTTAACTTTCTGACTGAAGTGAGGAACTTTTAACATCTCATTAGACATCACATAACTCAAAGAAGTTATGTTACTTAATAATTATAAGCCAGTAGTTACAAGCCAAAAATTCCTCCTTGAGTTTATCAGAGTATCATTGTGAAAGAGTAGAACATTTTACAAAGGGTATTCAATTCCAAACTTTAATTACCAAATAAATTAAAATTTAAACTGTTATGTGAAAGAGAAAGATCTCTTAGCATGCAGCTATTAAAAATTATGAGGCGGATATTTATTTAGTGACATGACAGGATATCTGAGATATACCATTGAGTAGGAAAAAAACCTATACTTTTTCCTGTTATTATATGATCCCATTAATACAAAATTTTAAATATTTATTGATCTTATTAATATAAAGATAGTGATTAAATATTGCTCTGCTAACCATTTTGGCTCCTTCCCTTTTAGGGCCTATATGATGTTGGAGTGTGTGGGTGTATGTGTGTGAGAGAGACAGAGACAGACACGAACAATGTGTGAAATGGATGATTTTATTTGCGTAAATCCAATCTGAAAACGAAAAAACATGTATTCTATTAAGGATACTAGTATTTTAAAACTAAAGAAAAATATATCAGTGGTTGCTGAGGTTGTGGTGAGGGCTTGACTGTAAAGGGGCATGAGAGAATTTGGACAGATGATAACGTATTTTTTTATCTTGGTTACATAACGGAACCTATTTGTCAAAAATGTATAGAACTGTTTCTGTTGCTTCAAAGAAAGCCTTATCTTTGGGTGGGAAGGGTTATGCTTGTGTTCTGTACTTCTTCATATGTATCCACCCCCCTCTTTTAAATAAATAATAAATATGCAGTTTTTAAAAGAAATGTAGAACAAAGTTGTTGTGCAGAATGTAACAAAAGAAAACAAATGGACTTTCTCTAAAGCAAAATGTGTTAAAGTAACTCATAGTTAAAAGTATGGCTATTTTCTGTGGTGACAGTAAGATGATTGTTTTTACTTCTCTTCTTGAGTAGTGGGTAATTTTTACAAAGTTCTTTTTTTGTTGGCATTTGATTTTGGCTTTTTAATATAGATATAGAAGTAAATTTTGTAAGGTACTAGTCAAAACACAATGCTTTAACATGCACTCTGAGCTTAGGAGGAAGTAGAAATTTACCAAGCTTCCCTATCCAGTGCCCTTTCTGAACTCTTGTCAGCCCTTCCTCTGAAAAGCCTTAGATGCGTGATATCATTTTTCAGACTGTTGTAAAGTGGTCTTTTCTTACATTCTTTGGCTTACACCTCTCCTGGGAATGGGTATGTAAAAAAAGCTTTTTCACTTTTTCATGTAGGAATTAAGTTATATGTGGAAAAAATACTTTACATTTCTTCCTCTTATTTCTTTTCTAATAGTTAAGTATGTCCGTACGGGAATAAATCAAGTAAATCAAAATGGAAATAGAGTAAGATTTATATTTCAATCTCATAGGACTATTGAGATAGTGTGGTAATGTATATATGCAAAATGTTAGTAGCTTTTGTTGTCGTAAATGTCATCATGTTTCTCAGCCATTTGGATCGTGGTATAAATCTGCAGTCTGGAAAATCAACTAACAGACAATTCAAATTGATTATAGTTATTTCCACCTACATTGATATTTGCTGTTATTATAAAGAAAGTTAGGTTGATTTTATACTAAGTATGGGCTTTGAAGAATAACTTTTACTATTGTTTTATACAGTTGAGGTACTAAAGAAAATTGACATTCCATCTGTCTTTATTGGTGAATCATCAGCTAATTCCCTGAAAGATGAATTCACATATGAAAAAGGGTAAGTAATGGATATAAAAAATAATCATGTAGCTTAAATTCTTTTCTGTGTGAGGTTAGAATTATATAAGATTAGTTGTAATCAAAATTATGTTTTAGAATGTACTCTATTGTGTGCTAAATTATATCTTCTTAAGTCATGATTTTAAGACTTTACTTTTCTTCTGTGTATGATTACATACTGAAAATTATTTATGCTAGAGAGATTAAGGCACCCATGTTGCTAAAAAGAGAACTTTCCCTTTTATAGTTTAGTCAAACCACTGGTATTTAGAAGCAATGTGATTTACATTTATATGATACTTTACATTAAGACATATTTGTATTTTATTAAATGGAAATGTTTTATAAACAAAAAATCTAACACGTGATGTGTTTGGTGACTAACTTTTACAAACACAAACAGTTTGTTCTCAAGTTTAAAAAGTTTGATTTGGATTTTAAAACTTCTTATGGAATTTCTCCCCACATTCTCATTACCATGGTAAAATTCAGACTGAAACTAACCTAAGGCACAACTGTCTTATCTAATATAGAAAACAGTGCAGTTCAATTAACTCTTTAGAGCTTCTTCTAAAAAACAGGTACCAAAACATCATGGACAGAAACAGCCATTTGACCAAGGGAACAATAGTAATAATAAAAGTGGTAATATTATAATATAGTTAATATAATAAATATCAAGGATTTAGCAAGTGCCAGGCACTCATGAAACAAAGCTTTTATATGTTATCCATTTAATTCTAACAACAACGCTCTAGAAGTTATTATTATTATCTCTTACCATCTACATTTGCCAAAAGAGGAAACTGGCACAATGAAATGCAATTCTAATTATTGGAGGGGAGGGGGAAATCCATGATTATTTGAGTTTGAATATGAATAAAAAAAAGAGGGAAAGAGTGTCTGTTTACATTTTTTGACCTTTTCCCTATACGGTTTTGATATTTAAAATACTGTTCACATATTTTGTTCTCAGAACATCTTTATTAAGTTAGGGAATATAATTTGGGATATTGTATTACAAGTAGTTAAGCAAGATGCTATTTTGCCAGCCATATTTGTGTGGTTAATGGGGTTGAGGAGAACTACTACTTGCTTTTATCTCAGTATTATTCCCTCATATAGAAAAATTGTGTGTATTTTAAAGAGTCTTTTTGTTTTAAATAATAAAACCATTTCTTTTTAAATTAAGAAGTAATAGATACCTGCTGATAAAATATGGAAAAATTCAGAAATAGAAAACATTTAAATGAAAGTCCCTGTGATGCTCTTCACTGACACCTTAATTTTTTCTCCATGTTTGAATGCTGACCTTAACTAGAGATACCCTGCTCATAAAACAGTGCCTTGTAATAACTCAGTATTTTGTTACATACTTTATTTACTTAATATTTAGACCCTTTCCATGTTAATGCAAGGCCACAGAATCTCTTATCCCAGCTCTTTGGGACAGATATAATGTGGAATTGAAGCATTTTCAGATTTTTAAAAGTTAAGTAATATTCCAAGGGATAGAATTTGAGGATTGAGGCAGCATTCTATAATCAAATAACATATATATCTGTAATAATGAGTGTTTGATTGTGTCACTTAGGTTTGGGTTGACTATCAAATGAATTGCAAACATTACTTTTTGAAGCTTTTTAGGTTTCAGAATTCTGCTTGAAGGATTGTAGACCTGTGCAGACTGGCTTGTATCATCTATCTGTTGACTGGCCAGTTGGTCAGTCTGCCTGCTTGCCTACCTAGCTACCTATTAATTTATTATTTATTTGTTTAGTTTAAAACTAGAGATGGGTATGATGAATATTATTCAGTCTCAGAATTATCAACTATGGCCAATTTTGTTTGGACTGTCCACTCTTGAAGTGCCGTCTGCGCTTTTTTCCCCATGCCATGATTATTTTAAAGCAAGTTCTAGATACCCTATGATCTAAACTGTAAACATCTCAAAATATATCACTAGAAAATAAAGTTATACATAAAAAATATAATGGCATTTTCATTATTTTCAGTTCAGTCCAGTCGCTCAGTCGTGTCCGACTCTTTGTGACCCCATGAACCATGGCACGCCAGGCCTCCCTGTCCATCACCAACTCCTGGAGTTCACCCAGACCCATGCCCATTGAGTAGGTGATGCCATCCAACCATCTCATCCTCTGTCATCCCCTTCTCCTCCTTCCCTTAGTCTTTCCCAGCATCAGTGTCTTTTCAAATGAGTCAGCTCTTCGCATCAGGTGGCCAAAGGATTGGAGTTTCAGTTTCAACATCAGTCCTTCCAATGAACACCCAGGACTGATCTCCTTTAGGATGGACTGGTTGGATCTCCCTGAAGTCCAAGGGACTCTCAAGAGTCTCCTCCAACACCACAGTTCAAAAGGATCAATTCTTTGGCGCTCAGCTGTCTTCACAGTCCAACCCTCATATCCATAACATGACTACTGGAAAAACCATAGCCTTGACTAGACGGACCTTTGTTGGCAAAGTAATGTCTCTGCTTTTTAATATGCTGTCTAGGTTGGTTCTAACTTTCCTTCCAAGGAGTAAGCATTTTTTAATTTCATGGCTGCAATCACCATCTGCAGTGATTCTGGAGCCCCCAAAAATAAAGTCTGATACTGTTTCCACTGTTTCCCCATCTATTTCCCATGAAGAGATGGGACCAGATGCCATGATCTTCATTTTCTGAATGTTGAGCTTTAAGCCAATTTTTTTCACTCTCTTCTTTCACTTTCATCAAGAGGCTCTTTAGTTATCCTTTTTTAAATTAAGAAAAGTAAACATTAATTCAACATCAAAACATTTCAATCTTTAGACTTGTTTCAGAGCAAATAAGGGCATATGACTACCCTATTTTTAATCTATAAGTTTCCTGTGCCTCTTTTTTTTTTTTTTTTCCCTACGCATTTATTTATTGAAGAAACAGGGTCATTTGTCCTATAAAATTTTACCACAGTCTGGACTTTTCTGACTACATCCTTGATGTATTGTCTAGAGGTTTCCTTTGTTACTTATTTTCCCTGTAAATTGCTAGTTAGATCTAGAGGGTTGCTCAAATTCAAGTATGGCCTGGAGACCAGGAGGATAGGTAAGGCAAGAATAATTTATATGTATTATTATGTATTTCCATCAGGAGACATAATATTTGGTTCTCTCTTTGTGATGTGAGCAATCACTAATAATCATTGTCTGAAGCCATTGGTTCTTTAGGATTTGCAAGTAGTCTTATTTTATAATTCCTCCTTAATTTATTATCTGAACTAACTCCATAAAGAGGAATCACACCTCATCAATGATTTGATTACCTTGATGTACAGTCTGTGATATGAAGTATCTGGAGTCGGTCCCTAAAAAATCACCCAGCCGTGGGTAACAGTGTAATGTTGCTGACACCGTACAAGTTGAGTAGCACAGGAGTACAATGGGGAAATCAACCATCTTAGTGACCATTATACAGACCCTTCCCTAGTCTGAGGAAATTTTCTATTGCAAGATTTGCTGCTATATAAAATTTGCTCATGCAGCATAAATAGTGTGCTTATTCTGTTCAGTTTCATTTCTTGATTCCCTGTCAGTTTTTATAATACTGGTATTGTATAGTTGATAATCATATAACTGTATTAATCATGGTTAATAACGAGGAGAATAGGGCCTTTGGTTATTTCCGCCCCCAACCCCCACAGTATACACATTTTTGTAGTTTTTTTGCCTTTTTTTTTTTCAGTCAAGCAGTGGAGGTTTAGAATAGAAAAGAAGCTACAACTCTTGTGAATTTCTTTGCCAGTTTTCCATTCCGTATCTCACAGATGAATGTGGAGTATGGGGTTATATTCATTGTACTTGGTACAACAAATTCCTATAAAGCATAAAAGGAATAGGGAGTTCATTTTTGTCAATAGTGGCTCCAGAGTTTTTTCATGGGAGAAACTGATGAAAAGTAATTTGGTATGTGTGGGGGGCGTGTGGTTCTTGTTGACATACTGACGGAGTACTGCCAGTTTTAATTACTGATGTTTGCTTGTGAAATATGCTAACTTTCATCCAGGTTACTAAATTCAGTAAACATGTATTCTTAGGAGGGACACATTAAGTATTGCTTAACTGATTTCCTCTAACCAGTCTTAAAGTTTTTTTAATTAAGTGGCAAATTATTTTGGTAAATATGTAAAGCTGATTTAAAAATGGAGAAAACATCCCTTAACTTCATGGAAATCATCTATTAGAAAATGAGATGGGTCTGCTGCTAAGTCGCTTCAGTTATGTCCGACTCTATGCGACCCCATGGACTGCACCCTACCAGGCTTCTCCGTCCCTGGGATTCTCCAGGCAAGAACACTGGAGTGGGTTGCCATTTCCTTCTCCAATGCATGAAAGTGAAAGGTGAAAGTGAAGTCGCTCAGTCGTGTCTGACTCTTAGCGACCCCATGGACTGCGGCCTACCAGGCTCCTCCATCCATGGGATTTTCCGGGCAACAGTACTGGAGTGGGGTGCCATTGCCTTCTCCCGAGATGGGTCTAGTGGATTAAATTGTAATGTCTAAATGCTTTAAAAATATTTTTCTTTGTTTTCAGTTAACATCATAATTTGACAAGTCAATATTTCCTAATTATTAATTTTTGTTTTCTTGCAGGGGCCACATTGTCTTAGTTCCGGAATTTAGCCTTCCTCTGGAATACTACCTAATCCCCTTCCTTATCATAGTGGGCATCTGTCTCATCTTGATAGTCATTTTCATGGTAGGTAAATTAATTTTAAATACTTAAAAAACAATACGAGTGGCTCTAAAACACATTGCACTGGGAGAGGCCGTACATGGAAGAGCACATGTAGTATGAGTCCATTTACGTGACTCGTTCTGGAAAAGGCAGAAGTAATCTGGGTTGGAAAAAACCAGAACAGTGATTTCTTTGGGGGGCTAGGTGCGGGGAGGAAAGGAGGTGAGGAATTTACTCAGAAGAGTATGAAGGAATTTCCTGGAGAGTGAGAATCATGTTGTCTATCTTGTTTGGGTTGCACAATGTCTGATTCATCAAATTGCATACTTAAATTTTGTGCATTTCATTGTATGTAAAGTTTACCTAAAAGAAAAATAAAAAAAGAGCTATAAAAAATACTAAACTCTAAGTAATGAGTTTACATGCTGAACTATTTGAAGGGAAGTATATTGATATTTGCAGTTTGCTTTGAAATGCATTGTAAAAAATAAAGAGAAAAAATGTATTGATGGGTAAATAATGGGATAAATAGATATGTGATTAAAAAATATAATAAAATGTTAATTGTAGAATCTAGGTTGGAGATATATGCATATTTATTATAAAAATTCTTTTAACTCTTCTCTAATTTGAAATTTTTCATATTAAAATGTAAATAAAGAATACTATGAGGCCTCAAGGTTAAAAGGGTGACACATTGTTTCCAAAACAGTGGTTATCAAGTATGATCCCAGGACTCTTGGTGGGTCTGCAAGGTCAAAATTATTTCCCTAATGATACTAAGCTATGATTTGCCTTTGTCACTCTCATTCTCTTGGGATTTATAGAAGAGGTTTCTAGAGGCTATCTAGAAATACATTTGAGGCTTTCTAGAGGTTAGAGGTTTCTAACCTCTAGGTTTCTAGAGGTTTTGAGATATCAAAACAAATTGAATGCAGAAGCACATGTGAGAATCTCTCTGTATTCTATTAAGATAGATATTAAAAGATTTACGAAAATGTAAAACAATCCCACTATTGTCCCTAACCTTTTTATTTTTCATAAAGAATATTTATAGTAACATCCAATGAGTTTATTATTATATTGAATTAATAGAGTAAAGATTAAACACTGTCTTTGAAATAGGCTTCCTATGATGTGGTATTTCTTTTAATTTGTTGGTTTTTCATATCCATAAGTTTAATAATTTTTTTCTGTAAACATTTAGCATGTCTTTTGTTAGATTTTTTAAAAATTATATTTTCTAATTAGATATTACTGAGGTATAGGAATGTTATTGATATTTTATTTTATTTTATTTTTAATTTAATTTTTATTTTATTTAACTTTACAATATTGTATTGGTTTTGCCATGTATCAAAATGAATCTGCCACAGGTATACGTGTGTTCCCCACCCTGAAGCCTCCTCCCTCCTCCCTCCCCATACCATCCCTCTGGGTCGTCCCAGTGCACCAGCCCCAGGCATCTGGTATCAGGCATCGAACCTGGACTGGCGACTCGTTTCATATATGATATTATACTTATTTCAATGCCATTCTCCCAAATCATCCCACCCTCTCCCTCTCCCTCTCCCAGAGTCCAAAGGACTGTTCTATACATCAGTGTCTCTTTTGCTGTCTCGTATACAGGGTTATTGTTACCATCTTTCTAAATTCCATATATATGCGTTAGTATACTGTATTGGTGTTTTTCTTTCTGGCTTACTTCACTCTGTATAATAGGCTCCAATTTCATCCACCTCATTAGAACTGACTCAAATGTATTCTTTTTAATGGCCGAGTAATACTCCATTGTGTATATGTACCACAGCTTTCTTATCCATTCATCTGCTGATGGATATCTAGGTTGCTTCCATGTCCTGGCTATTATAAGCAGTGCTGCGATGAACATTGGGGCGTTATTGATATTTTAAAATAAACTTTTAATTTTGTAATAATGTTAAGATTCACAGAAAAATTGCAAAGAAGAGAGTTCCTGTGTATTCCTCATTTAGTTGTCCCCATTGTTAACATTTTACTTTACCATGATACATTTGTCAAAACTAAGAAACTAACAAAGTTAACATTACTGTTACTGAAGTTCAGACTGGATAGATTTTACGTTTTTCCATTAATGCTTTCTTTCTGTTCCAGGACCCAGTCCAGGTTACCACATTTTTTTGTTATCATGTATTCCCAAGTCTCCTCTGACCTGTGACAGTTTCTTAATCTCTCCTTGTGTTTCATGACCTTAATAGTCTTGAGGAGTCCTGGCCAGGCATCCTGTAGAATGTTCCTCAATCTGATATTTTTCTTATGATTAGAATGGGTTGGTTATAGGTTTCTATAAAGAGTATCAGCAAAGCAAATTGCCCTTCTCATCCTAACATGTCAGCCAGGGGTACATGATACTTGCATTACATCACTGATGATATTAACCTTCTTCCCTTAGTTGAGGTAATGTTTGCCAGCTTTTTCCACCATGAAGTTAACATTTTTTTCTCTTTCTCTATTCTATTCTTCCTTTGGAAGTGAGGCACTAAGTATAGCCAGTCTTAAAAGTGGGGAAGGGCAGGAATTAAGCTCCACTTCCTGGAGGGAGGGAAGTATCTACATACATTATTTAGAATTCTTTTGTAAGGAAGATTTTTTTTTTCCGGCATTTATTTATTTGTTCAATCACATTTATATTGGTAGGTGCTCTGTATATTTCTTTTATACTTTGGGTAATAATCCAATACTACATTATTTTTGTTGTTTAATTGTTTGAGCTTTGGCCATTGGGAGCTCTGCGGTCTGGGTCTTGGGTCTCGTTCCTTCTGTTTCATAAGTATATTTCTTTAGTGTTTGGTCCTATAAGAAACTCCAGGCTCATCATTTCTTTTTCTTGTCCTATCCCTAAAATCAGACATTACCCTCAAGGAGCCGTGGATTTTTTTTTTTAATTGAATTGAAGATTAGTATTCAAGAAACCACTATTTGGACAGTGGGCAATTATTGATTTTTATATATTAATTTTATCTCTACAGACTTACTGAATTCTCCTATTCTGGTAATTTGAATTTTTTGATTCTCTTGAGTTTTCAGTATATAAGGAAATATGGAAAGTTAGAACAAAAAAAGTATCCTTCGCAAATTAGGAGTAAATACCTTTAAGCCAATAAAGATTACTGACTAAAAACTTAAATGAACAACATTATCTAGTGAATTAATAGAAGCCTTCCAATGAATGTTAAAAAAAAAAAAAGATGCCTGTTGTACTTCCTGTTTAACGTTGTGCTATATTTTCTGGTATGAAAAAAAGTATAAGAATTAGAAATAAGAAAACAAAATTTTTCTTAGCCATTTTTAAATTTTTAAATAAAGAATAGGTGATGCCTTATACGTCTTTTTTTCTATCATGATGATCATTGTTTTTTCTTTTACTCTATTCTTATGTTGGATTACATGAATTTGTTTTGTAAATTTTAAAAACCCCTTGTATCTTATGTACACTCTTCTGACTATGATATATAAATTTTGCCTTTGCATATTGGGTTATCAGATTTCCAATATGGATCAGCCAGTTTTACACTTTGGACATAGGTGCAAAAATCCTAAATACTAGCAACCTGAATGTCCAGGTAAGAGAAATTTAGTTTGATGGGACTAGAGTAATCTTAACTTCAAAACTAGATAATCCCTTGAGCACTGCTGGTGGAAATGTTAAATGGAGCTATCGCTATAGAAAACAAACAGTACAGCAAAAAAAAATTGAACATAAATTTACCATATGATCTAATTCTAGCTCTGGGTATATACTCAAAAGAATTTAAAGCTGGAAGTTAGATATTTGCACGCTTATGTTCATCACAGCATTATTTCAATAGCTGAAGGTGAAAGTAACCCAATTATCCACTGATGGATGAATAGATAGACAAAATGTGGTATATACATGTGATGGAATACTGTTCAGCCTTAAAAAGGAAGGAAATTCTGACAGATGCTACAACATTGATGAATCTTTAAGACATGTTAAGTGAAATAAGCAAGTGCTAAAGGAGAAATGCTGTATGA
Organism: Tragelaphus eurycerus; assembly: GCA_935064755.1. Lineage (NCBI taxonomy): Eukaryota > Metazoa > Chordata > Mammalia > Artiodactyla > Bovidae > Tragelaphus > Tragelaphus eurycerus. Next base: position 17,080,844 of record CAKXYN010000006.1, on the reverse strand, counting down.
TTCTATTTATGTGTGGTACCTGGAGTAGTGAGATTCAGAGACAGAAAATAGAATGATGGTTGCCAGGGGCTATGGAGAGGGGAGGTTAGGCAATTACTGTTTAATGTGTACAGAGTTCCAGTTTTGGGAAATGTAAAGAGTTTGGTGGATGGATGGTGGTGATGGTAGCATAACAATGTACTTAATGCCACAGAAAGTGAAGTCGCTCAGTTGTGTCCGACTCTTTGTGACCCCATGGACTGTAGCCCACCACGCTTCTACATCCATGGGATTTTCCAGGCAAGAGTACTGCTGGAGTGGGTTGCCATTTCCTTCTCCAGAGGATCTTCCCGACCCAGGGATCAAACCCAGGTCTCCACATTGTAAGCAAGACACTTTACCGTCTGAACCACTACAGAACTGTATACTTAAAAATGGTTAAGATAGTAAATTTTATGTTTTGTATATTTTGCCATAATTTAAAATAACTAGACAAGATAAGTTTGAGCATTCTTTGGCATTGCCTTGAGAAACCTATATGCAGGTCAGGAAGCAACAGTTAGAACTGGACATGGAAGAACAGACTGGTACCAAAAAGGAAAAGGAGTACATCAAGGCTGAATATTGTCACCCTGCTTATTTAACTTATAGGCAGAGTACATCATTAGAAACGCTGGGCTGGAAGAAGCATAAGCTGGAATCAAGATTGCCGGGAGAAATATCAATAACCTCAGATATGCATATGACACCACCCTTATGGCAGAAAGTGAAGAGGAACTAAAAAGCCTCTTGATGAAAGTGAAAGAGGAGAGTGAAAAGTTGGCTTAAAGCTCAACATTCAGAAAACAAAGATCATGGCCTCTGGTCCCATCACTTCATGGGAAGTAGATGAGAAAACAGTGGAAACAGTATCAGACTTTATTTTTGGGGGCTCCAGAATCACTGCAGATGGTGATTGCAGCCATGAAATTAAAAGACACTTACTCCTTGGAAGAAAAGTTATGACCAACCTAGATAGCATATTGAAAAGCAGAGACATTACTTTGCCAACAAAGGTCCGTCTAGTCAAGGCTCTGGTTTTTCCTGTGGTCATGTATGGATGTGAGAGTTGGACTGTGAAGAAAGCTGAGCGCCAAAGAATTGATGCTTTTGAACTGTGTTGTTGGAGAAGACTCTTGAGAGTCCCTTGGACTGCAAGGAGATCCAACGAGTCCATTCTGAAGGAGATCAGCCCTGGGTGTTCTTTGGAAGGATAAAGCTGAAACTCCAGTACTTCAGCCACCTCATGCGAAAAGTTGACTCATTGGAAAAGACTCTGATGCTGGGAGGGATTGAGGGCAGGAGGAAAAGGGGATGACAGAGGATGAGATGGCTGGATGGCATCACTGACTCAATGGATATGAGTTTGAGTGAACTCCAGGAGATGGTGATGGACAGGGAGGCCTGGCGTGCTGTGATTCCTGGGATCGCAAAGAGTCGGACGTGACTGAGTGACTGAACTGAACTGACTGAGACAAGATAAAGCTAGTCCCATAAAACTAAAATTTTCTTTTATTTTTTATTTTCTAAAAGTTTTTTTTTTAATAGGGATTGTCTTTTTCCTGGAAGTTTTGGTGAAGTTTGCCTGTATAATTATCTAAATCTGCTGGTTCCACCCCCCGCCCCAACACACACACATAATTACATGGGTATATAAATGGTTGTCTTCTTCTTTATACCAAATTATATTTCTAAGAAATTTTATGTTTTGTCTGCTTTCAAGTATTGTATAAAGTGATTTATAACATGTGTATACTCCTATAGCAACTTAAAGAGAATTCCTACTATATGTGGGATGAGTTCTAGTTTATTCATATCCACCCATGCCTTGCACAGTGTTGTCAGAAGTTTGTCTTTGTTTTTTAGAGGAGTAGATTTTGCAATTTTATTTTTTCCTTTCATTCAACAAATGGTTGTTCTGCACCTCCAGACCTAGCCACGCCTCTAGGGTCTGAAGTTTCCTCAGTGAACAAAATAGGTAAAAATCCCTAATCTCAGGCAGCTTACATTCCAGTGGGACATGTATTCTAATGTCTTTACTCTTCTTTTTAATCCAGGTGGTGACGGGGCATGCTAATTGTTGTTAAAATGTATAAACTTTCCCCATGTGTGTGCAAAGCATTGCAGCGTGTAAAATTTTATATATGTCCATTAACTTGAGCTTGTGTATTTGTCTTGTCTAGTTTTTTTTTTTTTTTAGTATTTTGAAGAGAGTTTGAGATATACTTCACATAACATAAAATTGACCCATTTAAATCATACAGTTCAGTGGTTTTTACTATATTCACAGAATTGTGCAACCACAGTGTACAATAATCATTGCAGTTGTCTATAGTTTTCTGCACTCCTCTGTCTTCTGAAGAAGTGCTATGTAATAGAATGATATTGTGAGCCACATTTATTGTAACTTAAAATTTTCTGGTAGCCAAATTAAAAAAGTTAAAAGGAAATATTTCTGAGAGATTAACTTAATATTGTATTTATTTAACTTGGTAAATCCAAAATAGTTATAAAATATATCCTACATCCTTTTTGTACTAAGTCTTTGCAATCTGGTGTATATATTATACTTTCACAGTAAATCTCAATTGAGATTAGCCACATTTCAAGTGCTCAGTAGCCGCCTGTATACATTGGTTGCCATAGTCGGCATCTTGGCTCTGTGGTCTTTAATTTTTTTTTTTTTTTTTTTTTTTGGTCTGCTTGACCTAAAAATTACCAAGCTTGTGAATTTATGTATTCTTCCACAACTTTGTCATTTTCTAGGTGAAGTATCCTTTTTATCATTGTGATAACTATTTCCTAATGATGACTTATATCCTACTTTAGTTGATAAACCAAATTTTACTTGATATTATCATAACTATCTACCCCTGTATTTTTTACTTTTATTTTTGTCTTAATGTGTCATTAAGTTGTAATCTTGTACCTTGTAAAGAGCATATGGTTGCAATTTTTTCTTTATCCAATATGATACACTTTAAATTTTAAAACTGATGAATTGAATCCATTTCAGTTCAGTTCAGTTCAGTTCAGTTGCTCAGTCGTGTCCGACTCTTTGTGACGCCATGAACCGCAGCAGGCCAGGCCTCCCTGTGCATCATCAACTTTTGGAGTTTACCCAAACTCATGTCCATTAAGTCGGTGATGCCCTCAAGCCATCTCATCCTCTGTCATCTCCTTTCCTCCTGCCCTCAATCTTTCCCAGAATCAGGGTCTTTTCAAATGTGTCAGCTCTTCGCATCAAGTGGCTAAAGTGTTGGGAGTTTCAGCTTCAACATCAGTCCTTCCAGTGAACACCCAGGACTGATCTCCTTTAGAATGGACTGGTTGGATCTCCCTGCAGTCCAAGGGACTCTCAAGAGTCTTCTCCAACAACACAGTTCAAAAGCATCAATTCTTCGGTGCTCAGCTTACTTTATAATCCAACTCTCACATCCATACATTACAACTGGAAAAAGCATAGCCTTGACTAGACGGACCTTTGTTGGCAAAGTAATGTCTCTACTTTTTAATGTGGTATCTAGGTTGGTCATAACTTTCCTTCCAAGGAGTAAGCGTCTTTTAATTTCATGGCTGCAATCACCATCTGCAGTGATTTTGGAGCCCCCCCAAAATAAAGTCAGCCACTGTTTCCACTGTTCCCCATCTATTTGCCATGAAGTGATGGGACCAGATGCCATGATCTTTGTTTTCTGAATGTTGAGCTTTAAACCAACTTTTTCACTCTCCTCTTTCACTTTCATCAGGAGGCTTTTTAGTTCCTCTTCACTTTCTGCCATATGAGTGGTGTCATCTGCATATCTGAGGTTATTGATATTTCTCCTGGCAATCTTGATTCCAGCTTGTGCTTCCTCCAGTCCAGCGTTTCTCATGATGTACTCTACATAGAGGTTAAATAAGCAGGGTAACAATATTCAGCCTTGTTGTACTCCTTTTCCTATTTGGAACCAGTCTGTTGTTCCATGTCCAGTTCTAACTGTCTTCCTGACCTGCGTATAGGTTTCTCAAGAGGTAGGTCAAATGGTCTGGTATTCCCAACTCTTTCAGAATTTTCCAGTTTCTTGTGATCCACACAGTCAAAGGCTTTGGCATAGTCAAGAAAGCAGAAATAGATGTTTTTCTGGAACTCTCTTCCTTTTTTGATGATCCAGTAGATGTTGGTAATTTGATCTCTGGTTCCTCTGCCTTTTCTAAAACCAGCTGGAACCTCGGGAAGTTCACGGTTCACGTATTGTTGTGATTTTGACTAACTTCTGTTGTTGACTTTTTATTCTGTTTTTTTCTACTGTGCAGATTTGGATTACCCAACTTTTTTTCCCTTTATCCCTCTCTCCATTTTCCTGCTAGTTTGAAAGCTTATATTGTTATTCTTCTAGTGGTTACTATTGCATTTTTTAAATAAACCTGTACTGAAATATGATTAATATATTAATAAACTGAACATACTTAATTGTACAGTCTGGAAATTTTGATATACATATATGGATATGTGTGAAACCATATGATTAAGATAATGAAATATCAACTCACTCAAAAAATTTCCTTATACTATAATCACTTTCTTTTTATCCCTTCCAAATTTGTCCTTCATTTCTTCCCTTCCCACCATCCCTGGGCAACCACAGATTGGCTTTTGGTCACTAAGATTAATTTGCATTTTCTACCAGTTTGTATACAGGGACCCATAAATTATGTACTCTTTTGTGTCTGCCTTCTTTCTCTCAGAATACTTATTTCAGGACTCATAAATGTTATTGAAAATGTTGATATTCCATGGGGATGATCTTGATCCCAGTCTCCTGTACAATGTCACGAACCTCAGTCTATAGTTCTTCAGGCACTCTATCTATCAGATCTAGTCCCTTAAATCTATTTCTCACTTCCACCGTATAATCATAAGGGATTTGATTTAGGTCATACCTGAATGGTCTAGTGGTTTTCCCTCCTTTCTTCAATTTCAGTCAGAATTTGGCAATAAGGAGCTCATGATCTGAGCCACAGTCATCTCCTGGTCTTGTTTTTGTTGACTGTATAGAGCTTATCCATCTTTGGCTGCAAAGAACAAACTCAATCTGATTTCCCTGTTGACCATCTGGTGATGTCCACGTGTACAGTCTTCTCCTGTGTTGTTGGAAGAGGGTTATTTGCTATGACCAGTGCGTTTTCTTGGCAAAACTCTATTAGCCTTTTCCCTGCTTCATTCCATATTCCAAGGCCAAATTTGCCTGTTATTCCAGGTGTTTCTTGACTTTCTACTTTTGCATTCCAGTCCCCTATAATAAAAAGGACATCTTTTTTGGGTGTTAGTTCTAAAAGGTCTTGTAGGTCTTCATAGAACCATTCAACTTCAGCTTCTTCAGCGTTATTGGTTGGGGCATAGAGTTGGATTACTGTGATATTGAATGGTTTGCCTTGGAAACGAACAGAGATCATTCTGTCATTTTTGAGATTGCATCCAAGTACTGCATTTCGGACTCTTGTTGACCATGATGGCTACCCCATTTCTTTTGAGGGATTCCTGCCCACAGTAGTAGATATAATGGTCATCTGAGTTAAATTCACCCTTTCCAGTCCATTTTAATTTGCTGATTCCTAGAATGTCGACATTCACTCTGGCCATCTCTTGTTTGACCGCTTCCAATTTGCCTTGATTCGTGGACCTGACATTCCAGGTTCCTATGCAATATTAGTCTTTACAGCATCGGATCCTGCTTCTATCACCAGTCATATCCACAACTGGGTATTGTTTTTGCTTTGGCTCCATTCCTTCATTGTTTCTGGAGTTATTTCTCCACTGATCTCCAGTAGCATATTGGGAACCTACCGACCTGGGGAGTTACTCTTTCAGTATCCTATCATTTTGCCTTCTCATACTGTTCATGGGGTTCTCAAGGCAAGAATACTGAAGTGGTTTGCCATTCCCTTCTCCAGTGGACCACATCCTGTCAGACCTCTCCACCATGACCCACCCGTCTTGGGTTGCCCCACGGGCATGGCTTAGTTTCATTGAGTTAGACAAGGCTGTGGTCCTAGTGTGATTAGATTCACTAGTTTTCTGTGATTTTGGTTTTAGTGTGTCTGCCCTCTGATGCCCTCTTGCAACACCTATCATCGTTACTTGGGTTTCTCTTACCTTGGACGTGGGGTATCTCCTCACAGCCGCCCCTTTTGACCTTGAACGTGGAATAGCTCCTCTAGGCCCTCTTGCGCCTGTGCACCCACCGCTACTTGGAGGTGGGATTGCTCCTCCTGGCCACCACCCCTGGCCTCGGGTGTTGGGTAGGTCCTCCTGGCTGTCGCCCCTGGCCTTGGATGTGGGGTTTTCCTCTCGGCCGCCACCCCTAACCTCTGACTCAGGATAGCTCCTCTTGGCTGCCGCCCCGACCTTGGACGTGGGTAGCTCCTCTTGGCTGTTCCTGCGCTGTCACAGCCTGGCACTCACAGCCACCGCCCCTGACCTTGGATGTGGGGTAACTCCTCTTGGCCTCCTCCTCTTGGGCATGGGGTCCCTCCGGTCTCTGTCCCTGATCTCCGACGTGAGGCAGCCGCCCGTGCGAAATGTGCCAGTCCCAGCCGCTGGCGCTAAAAGCCTTACAAATAGCTGGGAAAAGAAGAGAAGTGAAAAGCAAAGGAGAAAAGGAAAAATATAAGCATCTGAATGCAGAGTTCCAAAGAATCCAAGAATTCCAAGAAGAGATAAGAAAGCCTTCCTCAACGATCAATGCAAAGAAATAGAGGAAAACAACAGAATGGGAAAGACTGGAGATCTCTTCAAGAAAATTAGAGATACCCAGGGAACATTTCATGCAAAGATGGGCTCGATAAAGGACAGAAATGATATGGACCTAACAGAAGCAGAAGATATTAAGAAGAGGTGGCAAAAATACACAGAAGAACTATACAAAAAAGATCTTCATGACCCAGATAATCACAATGGTGTGATCACTGACCTAGAGCCAGACATCCTAGAATAGGAAGTCAAGGGGTCCTTAGAAAGCATCACTACGAACAAAGCTAGTGGAGGTGATGGAATTCCCTTTGAGCTATTTCAAATCCTGAAAGATGATGCTGTTGAAAGTGCTGCACTCAGTATGCCAGCAAATTTGGAATACTCAGCAGTGGCCACAGGACTGGAAAAGGTCAGTTTTTATTCCAATACCAAAGAAAGGCAATGCCAAAGAATGCTCGAACTACCGCACAATTGCACTCATCTCACATGCTAGTAAAGTAATTCTCAAAATTCTCCAAGCCAGGCTTCAGCAATACGTGAACCATGAACTTCCAGTTGTTCAAGCTGGCTTTAGAAAAGGCAGAGGAACTGGAGACCAAATTGCCAGCATCCGCTGGATCATTGAAAAAGCAAGCAATTTCCAGAAAAATATCTATTTCTGTTTTATTGACTATGGCCAAGCCCTGACTGTGCAGATCACAATAAACTGTGGAAAATTCTGAAAGAGATGAGAATACCAGACCACCTGATCTGCCTCTTGAGAAATTTGTATGCAGATTAGGAGGCAACAGTTAGAACTGGACATGGAACAACAGACTGGTTCCAAATAGGAAAAGGAGTACGTCAAGGCTGTATATTGTCACCCTGCTTATTTAACTTATAGGCAGAGTACGTCATGAGAAATGCTGGGCTGGAAGAAGCACAAGCTGGAATCAAGATTGCTGGGAGAAATATCAATAGCCTCAGATATATAGATGACACCACCCTTATGGCAGAAATTGAAGAGGAACTAAAAAGCTTCTTGATGAAGGTGAAAGAGGATAGTGAAAAAGGTGGTTTAAAGCTCAACATTCAGAAAACAAAGATCATCGCCTCTGGTCCCATCACTTCATGGGATACAGATGGGGAAGAATGGAATGGAAAAATAGTGGAAACAGTGTCAGACTTTATTTTTGGGGGCTCCAAAATCACTGCAGATGGTGACTATAGCCACGACATTAAAAAACGCTTACTCCTTGTAAGAAAAGTTATGACCAACCTAGATCGCATATTGAAAAGCAGAGACATTACTTTGCCAGCAAAGGTCCATCTAGTCAAGGCTATGGTTTTTCCAGTGGTAATGTGTGGATATGAGAGTTGGACTGTGAAGACAGCTGAGCGCCAAAGAATTGATGCTTTTGAACTGTGGTATTGGAGAAGACTCGTGAGAGTCCCTTGGACTGCAAGGATATCCAACCAGTCCATTCTGAAGATCAGCCCTGGGTGTTCTTTGGAAGGAATGATGCTAAAGCTGAAACTCCAGTACTATGGCCACCTCATGTGAAGAGTTGACTCATTGGAAAAGACTCTAATGCTGGAAGGGATTGTGGGCAGGAGGAAAAGGGGACAACAGAGGATGTAATGGCTGGATGGATGTGAGTCTGAGTGAACTCCGGGAGTTTGTAATGGACAGAGAGGCCTGGCGTGCTGCGATTCATGGGGTTGCAAGGAGTCGGACACAACTGAGCGACTGAACTGAACTGAATGTTGATATTCTTTACTTTTTATTGACAAGTTGTATTCTATTGTATGACTGTACTGCAGTTTTGTTTATTCACTTACCTGCTGATGAACATTTGGGTTGTTTGTAGTGTGGGACTATTAAATAAAGCTGACATAAACTTTTTTGTACCTTTGTGTACAAGGTGTTTTATGGATATAAACCTTCATTTCTCTTGGCAAAATATATGTAGGAGTGGGATGATTAGGTCATTTCGTAAATATGTAGTTAAATTTTTAAGAAACCACCAAACTATTTTCCAAAATAGTTGTACCATTTTACAATTCTTCCAGTAGTGTATCAGTGTGCCAGCCCTTTTGCTTGCCTACCAACACTTGGTATAGTAAGTCTTTTCCATTAATAGGTATATAGTATGTGTGTGTATATATATATATACACACATGTATATATATATAATAAAGCAGTGTTTGTGATTTTGAATTTTCATTTTTATCTTGACTAATTATGTTGAACATCTTTTCAAGTGCTTATTTGCCATTTTTATATTTTCAGCAGTGAAGTGTTTATTCAAATATTTTACCTATTTTTTATTAGGTTGTTTGTGTTCCTATTACTGTGTTTTGAATTCTTTATATATTCTGGATAGAAATCCCTTGTGTGACATGCAATTTGCAGATATTTTTCCCAGTCTGTGACTTGTCTTTTATCTTTAAACAGTATTTTTTGAGGACGGAAGTCATTGATGTAGACAGAAGTCTATCGATGTAGTCAAATCTGTGGAAATTTTCTTTTGTGAATGTTGTTTTTGGCATTTGCTTCTGACCTCATGTATTTATTTTTGTTCTTGTAAGCATAGCAATTTATATTTTAAAATGTTTTGTATATTTGTATCTGATATTTCTGTATATTTATAATATAGGTTATCTGTATTAGTTCTGTCCATTTTGCTACTAGAACTATTGAAAGTGCAGTTTAATGCCCGTTACGTTAGAAAATTTTATTAGTTTGTAACTTAGAGAAATTTCAACTCACCCATTTTTGATTTAGTGAAGTGTTTGTAACCTAGAGTCTACCATTTATATTTTTGTAAACAAATAGTTACATGTGATTTATAATGTTTCTCTCAGAGTGAAGTAAAGATAATTTAGGTCAGTGAATAAAAATTCAAAAGATAATTTATGGGCTAACCACTAATAATAAAAATAGAGCTCTAGTGTTAGACCCATGCCCCTCCCTAACTCTGTCAGTACTGGTGATGTGACATTAAATTTTTTGTCTTTCTGACCCTCTATTTCCTCATATACAATATTCATTATAAAAGTTGAAAATTTTATTAGTTTGTAACTTATAGAAATTTCAACCCTCCAGTTGACAAAGTTCAATACAACTAGTCAATACATCTAATCATAGATATTTTAGCTAATAAACCTTGTGATTAGTGTTTAAATAAATTGATTTGTAGCAGCTATCTAGAAATTTAAAAGGCATGTATGATTTTAATAGTCATTTTCTATTTGCATGTTTAATATCTGATTCTTTTTATGTTTCTCTTTTATTTTTAGATAACAAAATTTGTCCAGGATAGGCATAGAGCTAGAAGAAACCGACTTCGTAAAGATCAACTTAAGAAACTCCCTGTACATAAATTCAAAAAAGGTAAGTGATTATTTCCTAAATAACCACCATTAGTTTATTTAATAATACATGGTGATCATACTTTAATACTACCTGCTGAGTCCTTGCCGTACCCTATGCCTAATTCTCAGTTAGTAATTAATGAGTGAATGTAGAAGGTGGTCTTTTGCTGTGGTTTATCCTGGTAAAGGCAGGAACAGTCGGGGCAGGGGTGGGTACACAGTCTTCAGAGATTTTAAAAACAATAATGAAACTGAACAAAATGCTTTTTATTATCCCCATGTGCCAGAAGTTCAAAACATCAGTGGATAAAATATTTCTCTGCACCAGCTGGTCTGCTCCCATTCATCTTCCTCCTACTCTCTCTCCTCCCTACATCACTGTGTTAACATTGTGTTAACTAAAAACATATAGTGTTGGGTTAACTAAACACAATAGGGTAGCTGTTATGTATCAGTGTATTTTAAATGTATCATCTCATTTTAATTTCCATATTCCTATGAAATGGGTACCATAATGGTGATTGTATATGAAGAAATAGAGGGTCAGAAAGGCAAAAAATTTAATGCCACCTCGCCAGTATTGATAGAGCTGGGGAGGGGTCTAACACTCTAGCTAATGTAGTTTCTCCTGCTTAAGCCTAGTGAGCTTTCAATGCGAGTACATGCTTATTAAATCTTTTTGGCCAGTAGTTCCTTAGAATTTTCAATTTCTATGCCAGTAAAAATTTTCTGTTTTCTAATTCAGTAGAGAAAATGCATAGAGAGTGGAAAGGAGAAAAAGAAAAGGCATTAATAATTCTGTCAACTATACTTCAATTAAAAAAAATTAGTTCTGCAAAATTTTTATTTTTCCAAGTAACTATTCAAAAAACCTACCAAATATAATAATCATTACTTTATGAATATAAAGTTTAACAACAACAAAAAAATAGGAAAATCACATGTTAAATAAATATCAACATTTATAAAAATGCAGTGCACTGTCTGTATACAGTGTGGATTAATTAAAAGTTATTCATAGGCCAATTTGAGGACTGGCTTTAGGAATCACTTTTTAAGGCTCCATTTTGTGTGTTTATTTGGTATTTTCTAAAACGAGGGGCAGAGGAGGGAGAGTGAAAAAAAGAAGGATGTTGCTGTTGTCCTAGGATAAAAAAGAGCATGCATAGTTGCCTTTTCTTCTGAGTAAGATGAGTAGCCATTGTAGGATTTTGAGCAGAGAAAAGATCTAAATTAAAAGTTAAGTGGATCTTTCTTGTTGCTATGTTAAGAATAGGATGTAGAGGGTCAGAGGTATGAGTGGAGAGAACAAATAGGAGGCTGTTGGAGTAATCCCAAGTGAAAGATGAATGTGTTTTGGACTTGAATGGTAATAGTCGAGCAGATGGATATATTTGTAAAATGGAATTACTGGATTTATTGATGGACTAGATGTGGGGAGAAGAAACAAGGACAACTCCAGATTTTTTGGTTTCAGCAGCTGAGGGAGGCATTGCCTTAAAGAAATAAGAATGGTTAATGAATGGTGGCACAGGTTTGGGGAGAAAATTTGAGAAATCAGTTTTGGATATGTGGAATCTCAGATGTCTGTTAGACATTTGAATGAATCAGGACTTGCATTCCTCAACTGGAAGTGTTGGTATAAATATGTATTTAAATCATGAGACTGATGATATTACCAAGAGAATGAGTATAAATGAACAGAAGAATACCAAAGACATTTTGGGGCAGCCTAACACTGAGTAAGGAAGAAGTGGAATCAGCAGTGGAGACCAAGAAGTAGTGACCACTTATACCGGGGTAAATCAGAAAATAGTGGTTTACCAGAAACCAAGTGATACCAGTCTCTAAAGAGCAAGAGTGATTGACAACCTGTGTCAAGTGTTCCTGATAGATAGATGAGAACTAACTGATTATTGATTATCATCATATGCAGTTTTGACAGAGTGATCAGTCCAAAAACCTGATTGTGGTGGGTTTGAAAATGGAAGGAGAGGAATATTAACTATAGACAACTTTTTCAAGAAATTTAACTATAAAGGAAAGCAAAGAAATGGTGTAGCAGCTGATAGGGGAAATTTCATTGAGAGTAATAGCATATTTGCTGAAGAAAATTGATGATGCAGGGGATAGATGGAAGAATTGCTGTAATATATGTCTTTCCGAAGGTAGGAAGGCATGGCATCTGGTGTACAAATAGGTGGATTGGCCTTAGATAGATGCATGGAGAGCTAAGCTAAGGCCAAGTATTTTGTGGGCCCAAAATCCTGGCAGTGTTTATGGTGGTCAGGCTGTGGAAGCATTCTTTACTTCCATGGCTCTCAGTGAAGTAGGAAACAGAATCATCAACCAAAAGATAGGATAGGGGAGGAGATGTTGGAGGTTTAAGGACAGAAAGGTATGGTATATTATTCTAGGAGAATAGATGGGCAGATGGAATAGGGAAATATGATTGCCTGGGAGCCTCAACCTCCTTTTCAGGTTCATAGTTATGAACCAGTCAGCATAACTGTGTAGCCATGTTCATCTTTATGGAGTGGTGTTTATCCTTACTATACCTCACATTTTTTAGAAATGTGAAGTATAATGTGTATACAGAAAAGTATATAAGACATTTTTATGAAACTATCCAGTTCAAGATTCAGAACCTTATTAGTATCGCAGAAAATACTGTGTCCCCTTCTAGACTATAATCCTTTCCTCCTCACTGGAAGTAATCACCATGCTGGCTTATGATAATCATTTCATTGCCTTTCTCTTAAGTTTTATCACCTATGTATGGATTACAAAACAATATGATACAATTTTTCCTATTTTTGATTTGTATTCTTTGGTCCTTCTTCTTTTATTAACATTTTTTGGATGCAATTAACCCACTTTATTGCATGTATGTGTAGTTCATTCAGTGTCATTTCATTGTATAAGTATTATCCATTTTACTATTAATAGGCAATTGGGTTTTTGTTTTGTTTTTATTTTTTATTGAGGTACTGTTGATATACAATGTTCTGTTTCCCCAGTTTGAGGGGATCTTTACAGACCATACTTTTAAGAACATTCTTGTACATATATCCTGGTATATATGAGCATGGATTTCTTTATAGAGTACATAACTAGAAGTAAATTAGCTGGCTCATAGGATATATATATCTTCTATTTTATTGGATAATACCAAATCTGTTTCAAAGTGATGATGTTAACAGTTTATATTCCCATCAATATGTATGGTTCCTCTTACCTCACATCTGAACCAATATTTTGTACTGACAGATTTTTAAATTTTAGCCAATCCAATGGGTTTATAAAGATAGCTCATAGTGGTTTTAATTTACATTTCCCTTATCAGTGAGGTGAAGCGCCTATTTTTATTTACTAGTTAGATTTTCACTTGCTTGGAGCACCTTCCATGTTATTTTCCTGTTGTGTTGTCCTCCCCTGCTTTTTACATGTAGGAGGAATTCTTCAGATATTTGCACAACAAACGCCGTACCCCCACCCCACCCCAAAAGTTGTGGGTGTGTTGGTGAATCAGTTCTTCACTGATTTTATGTGTCCTAACTGTCTTCTGGTTTCGTTGCTTATTTTTTTTCACAGGACTAAAGTTCTTTTATGGTAGCGTTTTGCATGTTTTAAAAAAACTTCTTCCATACTCCAAGATCATGTGGATATTATCTTCTGAAAGCTTTATAATTTTGCCTTTCATGTTTGGACACTTAGTCTGTCTAAATTGATTCTGTAAAATGAGGGCCCAGTTTGTTTTCAATTTGATATTTGTATAAGGATATACAGTTGTCCCAGAGCTATTAAACATACACTGTTTGTAGTGTCGGTCAACTGTGACACAGTCAAGTGTCCACACATGTGAGTTTGTTTCTGGACTTCTGTTAGTCTTATTCTTATCTCAGTTACTATAGATTTATGGTAAGCCTTAATATTCTGATCAAGTTAGTCCTTCTGCCTTGCTCTTCAACAATTTTTTAGCTATTCTTGACACTGCATTTCCATGTAAATCAGCCTGTCAAGATCACCCTACCTACAAGTATATATATACACATACAGTTATTGTATTTTTTGTAATAAAATATACATAATGTAAGTTACCATTTTAGCCATTTTTAAGTGTAAAGTTCAGTGACATAAGCTATATTCACATCTGCAGTCATTACCACCATCCATCTCTAAAACTTTTCCATCATCCCAAATGGAACCTCTGCACCCAGTAAACAGTAACTCTCCATTGCCCCCCTAAACAGTCCATGGCAACTACCATTCTGCTTTCTATCTCTATGAATTTGGCTATACTAGTCATGTAGTGAAGTGTAAGTCGCTCAGTTGTGTCCAACTCTTTGCAACCCCATGGACTATACAGTCCATGGAATTCTCCAGGCCAGAATACTGGAGCGGGTAGCCTTTCCCTTCTCCAGGGGATCTTCCCAACCCAGGGATAAAACCCAGGCCTCCCTCATTGCAGGCGGATTCTTTACCAGTTGAACCACAAGGGAAACCCTCTAGTCTGTTAAGTAGAATAATAAGTAACTGGCTTGGCATAATGTCCTCAAGGTTTATCCATGCTGTAGGTTCATCCATGTTGTAGTATATGTCAGAATCTCTTTCCTTTTTAAGGCTGAGTAGTATTCATAATATTCTATATATATACCACATACTGTTTATCCATTCATGTGTTGATAGATGCCTAGTTGCTATTGTGAATAATGATGCTATAAACACAGAGGGACAGCCGTCAGTCTCTGCTTTCAGTTCTTTTGGGTGTATATCCAGAAGTGAAATTGGTGGATTAAATGGTAATGCTCTGTTGAATTTTTTGAGGAAAGCTCTACTATTTTCTATAGTGACTGCATCATTTTACATTCCCACCAGTACTGCACAAGGCTCCCAGTTTTTTTACATCCTTGCTAACACTGTCATTTTCTGTTTTTTGATAGTAGTCATCCTAATGGATGTGACATGGTATCTCATTGTAGTTTTGATTTGCCTTTCCCTGATGGTTAGTGATGTTAAGTATGTTATCATGTGCTTACTGTTTTTTGTCTGTCTTCTTTGGAGAAATTTCTATTCAAGTTCTTGGTCCTATTGTATTCATCTTTAACCTTTTGGGAAATAATTTCAAACTTAGAAAAACTGCTTCAAAGTTTAAAAACTTTTGTTCTGAGAAAGACTCTATTAAGAGGACAAGAAAACTGTGCATGATTTCTCCAAAACCACCGATATACCTTTTATTCAGATTCACCTATTACTTATAATATTAGTTTCCATAGGGTTGCCATAATAAAGTACCACAAACTAAGTAGCTTAAAAAAAGAGTAACTTATTTTCTCACAGTTCTAGAAGCTAGAATTCTGAAATCAAGGTGTTGGTAATGTTGTTTTTCTTCCTAATCTGAGGAAGGATTCTTTCTTGTCCCTTCCTTGTTTCTGGTGTTGCTGGCAGTTCTTGGCTTTCCTTGACTTATGGCAGCAGAATTCTAATCTCTTGCCTCCATCTTCACATGGCTTTCCTCATGTGTGTGTATATGTGTGAGTGTTTGAATTTCCACTTCTTATAACAACACCCAAATCCATTAAAACTTCATCTTGACTTGATTACATCTAGAAAGAAATTATATCCAAATGAGGTAACATCTACAAGTTCTGAGTGGTCATGAGGTTTTGGCTGCAACCTATTGCTTTACCATTTTTGCTCTCCTTTATATATGTATGTAAAAGTTTCACTGGAATAATTTGAGAGTAAGCTATATACATCACTATCCTCTGTGTCTAAATATTTTCTTGTGGATTCTTAAGAATAAGGAGATTCTTCTGTGATACTGCATTTAAGTCACCAATGATAGGATATTTGTTGATGGGCTATTTTAATCTAATTCATTGTTCTTTTTCTAGTTTAGTTGTTTGTTCCAGTAGGTTTCTTTGTAACAGTAGTATCCAGGCTGGTATCATTTAGTGCTTGTAGTTCTATTTCTTTGGGTTTCTTTAATTTGGACTTCTTCTTTAGCCTTTTTCTTATATAATGTTGACATTTAGAATAACACAGTGTCCTGGCTTTGTTAAAAATATACTTTCATTTTTTAATGAATAGATTTTATTTTTAGAACAGGTTTAGGTTTACAGAAAAATTGAGTAGAAAGTATAGAGGTATCCTACATGCCCATCCCCTTCTTAAAATACCCCTAATATTATCCTCTTTCATTTGTGTGGTACACCTATTACAAATGATAAATAAGTATTGATACATTATTAACTAAAGTACATAGTTTACATTAGAGTTCACTCTCTGCATTGTATAATTCTATGCATTTTGACAAATTGTATGCATTTTGACAAATGTCATGTAATATATCCATAATTATATCATACAGAATAATTTCACTGCTTTGAAAATCGACTGTGCTCCATCCATTCACCCCTTTATCCTTCCTTCCCACGAACTTCTGGCACCAACTGATGTGTTACCGTCTTTATAGTTTTATGTGTTGCAGACTGTCAGCAGTTGCAACAATATAGTTGGAGTAGCAAATATGTGTGAATAAGTTCCCTTCATGTTTTGTGGCTTGATGGGTCATTTCTTTTTATTCCTGAATAATACTCCATTGTATGGCTATTCCAAAGTATGTTTATCCAGTTGTCTATTGAAGATCTTAGTTGCTTCCAGGTTTTGGCAGTTAAGAGTAAAGGTGCAGTATATATTTGTGTGCATATTTTTGTGTGGACATAAGTTCTCAATACATTTTGGGTAAACAACAAGGAGCATGATGGCTGGATCATGTGGTAATACTGTGTTTAGCTTTGTAAGAAACTGCTAAACTCTTCCACAGTGGCTGTACTACTTTGCGCTCCCACCTGCAATAACTGAGAGGTCTGCTGCTGCACATTCTCCCCAACATTTGGTATTGTCAGTGTTTTGTATTGTGTCGGGGAGTCTTTAACAGGAGGATTCCTACGTGCTGTTTCTCACAACTCCTTTGTTTCTTTTCATGCGGAGCAGCACGCTGCTCCCAGGAACTGTGAGACAGGCTTGAATCTCCTTTAGTAAACATTCTCTTTAAGACAAAACTGCTTAGTTTCGATCCCCTTTCTTGAGATATGGATTACCTCCTGACCTTGTGACCATTATTAATCCCTCGATCCCTTGGTAACCGTTGCTGTATGTTTGGTTTTCTGATTTTTATCATTGTCGTAAGAAACTTCTTGTACCACAGCCTATATATACCCACAGAAAGATCATTAAAGCACCTTTGCTCCATCAGTTCTTGGGTTCCCATGTCTTTCTTTCTTTCTCTCTCTCTGTCTCTCTCCAGCTAATTCTCTGGAGCATAGAAACCCGTCGTGCTCACTCTCCTGCCTGGGCTTCTAAGACCCTCTTGAGAAGGCGTCCTGTGCTTTCACCCCCTCGAGAGGGTGCCCAGTGCCTTTGTGAGCAATGCAAGCCCTTTGTCAAGGGCTTTATTGGTTCTCTGCATAAACCAGGGAATATCAGCCTCTTTCTCTCTTTCACTTTCTTATCTTCAACTCTGGACCACAAGCTTCCAGTCCATTAAAGGACCCCAACAAGTGGCCCCCGAACAGGGACTCTGGTATACATGGCATTTCGGGCGGAGTGACTCAGGGCCTATTGAGGTCACTAAGTACTAAGACACGGGTCAAACAGCTAGAAAGCCCCGTCATTTCTCTGTTTTACTTCACCATTTGTTTAAAGCTCAGGGACTTTGGGTTTCACACCAATGAATAGAGGCTTGCTTTCAAACAGTGGTTAAATGTAATCCTTGGTTTCCTGATAAAATTCAGTTTTGATTTAGAAATTTGGCACCAGGTCAAAGAAAATGTTGAACAAGCCACCAAGCAGAGAAAAGATATTCCAATTGATTTCTGGCCCCTATGGGCTCTCATGAAAGCTGTAATTCTGCCATTTCAAGGTAAATTCTAGCCCTCACAATATTCGACGACAGAACACTTACTGCTTGAATATGAATTAGATGACGAAACTTTACAAAAGGCCCAGTTAGAACAACACAAAATATTTCAAAAGTTTCCTACTAGCCCAGCCCCGGCTGCTCCAAATGCTCCTCCTCTGCCAGCAGGCACGAATCCAGAAGTCTCTCCTTTGTTAGAACCTAATGATTCTAATAATGACTTTCCTAAGATGTTTTTTGACACCAAAACTGGCAATGCTCTTCGGAACAATAATGATAAGTCCTTGGCACAGACTCATATTTTCAAAAAATCAGCACTTAGTCGCTCTCCTCTGCAACAGAGGCTTTCTGAATTAATGGCTTTGCCATCACAAATTTGTGATGCCAGTGGTTTTTCCATCTTTCTAGTTTTAAGAAATCCTGATGCTCAAGGGCACATAATACCTCAGTATGATGATATTAATCTTTTTTACATGCAACAAATGAAAAAGGCTATAACTATGTATGACCCACATTTGCCTTTTACTAAAGAGCTTCTAAATGTTGTAGCATCTTCTATTGGAAACTTTATTCTCTACGATTGGTAAGCTTTAATAAAAGCTCTCCTTAAACCAGGAGAATATCTTCAGTGGACAGTGTGATTTCATGATATAGCCAGAGATCATGCTAACAAGAATACTAGAGCTGGCACTCCCCAAAACCAAATTATTTTTGAAATATTAACTGGCACCAGACAATTTGATACCATAGAAGCTCAAACACAGTGCCCTCTCTTATTGCATGAACCATTAAAAACAGTAGCCCTTGAAGCTTGGGATCGAATTACTCCTCAAAGAGAGCCTACAGGTAGCTACACTAAAATATTACAAGGACCTAATGAAAGTTATGCTGACTTTTTAAGCTAGATTAGAAACTGCTATTTCTTGTACTGTAATCGGAGAAGAAACCAAGAAACAGAGAAATTACTTGCTTATGAGAATGCAAATCAGGAATATCAAAGAGCTATCACTCCAATTCGTGAGACTGGGACTACTATTGATTATTTGGAGACTTGTCGAAATCTAGGATCAGAAACTCAAAATTTGCAAATGCTAGTTGAGACAATGGCTGCTACCTTTAGAAGGGGAAATGAAGGATGCCTTACATGTGGAAATAAAAACCAGTTAAAAAGGGACTGCCCTAAGAAGGCTCATAAAAAACCTCCAAGAATTTGCCATAGAGGAATGCATTAGGCCAAAGATTGTAAATCTAAATTTGATATTAAAAGAAAACCTATTCCAAGAAACTCCAAACAGGGGACCCCCCTAGGTCCCCTACAACAAAAAACTGGCAAATTCTATCTTTTCCCTCAAACCCTCAACATCCGGCAGTGCTACCATCGATATACCAGCCCTATCTAATTTTTTCCTTTACCCTCAAGCAGTCCCTTCTAGAGTACCTACCGGACTTTTGGACCTCTGCCCCCACAAACCTTCGGTCTTTTACTTGGCTGATCTAGTTTGACTTCTAAAGGAATTACTGTTCACCCTGGAATAATTGATTCAGATTATAAAGGAGAGATTCAATAATTATGATGTCATCTCAGATTCTATGGCAAACTCAGATATACATTCCACATTTTTTCTAAGGGCCACTGCTCATTTAACAAACAAAGCAGTCATTAAAATAACTTAGAAGAATGACGAACCTATTTGGATAGAGCAGTGGCCCCTTAATAAAGATAAATTATAGGCTACTAAAGAACTCATAGACACACAATTAGAATTAAAACATATTGAGGAATATTGCTGTCCTTGGAACTATTTTTGTTATAAAAAAGAAATCTAACAAATGGCATCTCTTCAGTTCAGTTCAGTCGCTCAGTCATGTCTGACTCTTTGCGACCCTATGAATCCCAGCACAGCAGGCCTCCCTGTCCATCACCAACTCCCGGAATTCACTCAAACTCACATCCATCGAGTCAGTGATGCCATCCAGTCATCTCATCCTCTGTCATCCCCTTTTCCTCCTGCCCCCAATCCCTCCCAGGATCAGAGTCTTTTCCAATGAGTCAACTTTTCACATGAGGTAGCCATTGTACTGGAGTTTCAGCTTTAGCATCATTCCTTCCAAAGAACACCCAGGACTGATCTCCTTTAGAATGGGCTGGTTGGATCTCCTTGCAGTCCAAGGGACCCTCAAGAGTCTTCTCCAACACCACAGTTCAAAAGCATCAATTCTTCGGCGCTCAGCTTTCTTCACAGTCCAACTCTCACATCCATACATGACCACTGGAAAAACCATAGCCTTGACTGACGAAACTTTGTTGGCAAAGTAATGTCTCTGCTTTTTAATGTGGTGTCTAGGTTGGTCATAACTTTCCTTCTAAGGAGCAAGCATCTTTTAATTTCATGGCTGCAGTCACCATCTGCAGTGATTTTGGAGCCCAAAAAAATAAAGTCTGACACTGTTTCCACTGTTTGCCCATCTATTTCCCATGCAGTGATGGGACCAGATGCCATGATCTTCGTTTTCTGAATGTTGAGCTTTAAGCCAACTTTCTCACTCTCCACTTTCACTTTCATCAAGAGGCTTTTGAGTTCTTCTTGGCTTTTTGCCGTAAGGGTGGTGTCATCTGCATATCTGAGGTCATTGATATTTCTTCCAGCAATCTTGATTCCAGCTTGTGCTTCCTCCAGCCCAGCATTTCTCATGATGTACTCTGCATAGAAGTTAAATAATCAGGGTGACAATATACAGCCTTGACATACTCCTTTTCCTATTTGGAACCAATCTCTTGTTCCACATCCAGTTCTAACTGTTGCTTCCTGACCTGCGTATAGGTTTCTCAAGAGGCAGGTCAGATGGTCTGGTATTCCCATCTCTTTCAGAGTTTTCCACAGTTTATTGTGATCCACACAGTCAGAGGCTTTGGCATAGTCAATAAAGCAGAAATAGATGTTTTTCTGGAACTCTCTTGCTTTTTCCATGATCCAGCGGATGTTGGCAATTTGATCTCTGGTTCCTCTGCCTTTTCTAAAACCAGCTTGAACATCTAGAAATTCATGGTTCACATATTGCTGAAGCCTGGCCTGGAGAATTTTGAGCATTACTTTACTAGCATGTGAGATGAGTGCAATTATGTGGTAGTTTGAGCATTCTTTGGCATTGCCTTTCTTTGGTATTGGAATGAAAACTGACCTTTTCCAGTCCTGTGGCCACTGCTGAGTCTTCCAAATTTGCTGGCATATTGAGTGCAGCACTTTCACAGCATCATCTTTCAGGATTTGAAATAGCTCAACTGGAATTCCATCACCTCCACTAGCTTTGTTCATACTGATGCTTTCTAAGGCCCACTTGACTTCACATTCCAGGATGTCTGGCTCTGAGTTAGTGATCACACCATCGTGATTAACAGACCTTAAAAAAAGGTTAATGCATCTATGAAACCTATGGATACATTACAACCAGGGATCCCATCACCTACTACTGTTCCTCAAAACTGGCACATTATTACTGATTTACAAGATTGCTTTTTCATATACCTTTACACTCTTTAGACCAGGAAAAATTCACTTTCTCTCTCCCTATCCTATTCATATTGGGCCTTATAAAAGATTTCAATAGACTATGTTACCTCAAGGTATGCTTAGCAGTCCTGCTGCTGCTGCTAAGTCACTTCAGTCGTGTCCAACTCTGTGCGACCCCAGAGACAGCAGCCCACCAGTTTGCCCTGTCCCTGGGATTCTCCAGGCAAGAACACTGGAGTGGGTTGCCATTTCCTTCTCTGCTTAACAGTCCTACTATTTGTCAAAATTTTGTAGCCAAGGCTTTATATCCAATGTGACAGCAATTCTCTCATGCATATATCATTAATAATATAACTACAAAAAGGAGAAATGATATTTTTGACACTGAATGGCCATGCTATTCTTTAGACTCCAGAGACAACTGATTAAATTAAACTCTTTTTTGAAATTGCAAAACCGGTTCTTCTTACACGTGCAGTTAGGAAAAGGTTAACTTGTTAAAATACTTTTTTGGAGCTCCAATTCTGCCTAGGAAACAAAAACAGGCCTAAGAAAAACCTAAAGTTAACTCTTACCATGTCCTTGGGATACACAGCCCACTCTATCTAGGACTCCAGCCATAAACAAGTTGGTGGAACTCAGAAAAAAAAATTTTTTTTAATTTCAAGCAGAAAACTATGCTTATCTATCTAAAAGTATCTATGTCTCAATATATGTCTTTGTTTTTAGATAATATGAAGTTAATAAGCTCTATTTAAATTCAACTTCACGTGAACTGAAAAATATTCAATATTAAATATAATGTTTATTTAAATATAAATATAATTTAAATGTAATTATTTGCTAATCTAATTAAGACATATCTTAAGTCATCAACATTATGTAATACTTTTATTATGCCTAGGTTTAAGGTAAACTAAATTTGTTAACAAATATATATATATATATATAAATGAGATGAAAACTTTTAGATAAACTCTATTAAAATAATTATATTTTTAATAGAATAATCTATTATTATAATCTAAAATAATCTCTTAGGATTGGGGTAACTTAAATTTATAGAGTTACTCTAAACTAAGTAATAGAAGTTTATAAAATAGCTAGGTCATTTCCAAATAAAATAAGATTTTAAAACATTAATTACTGAACATTAACTTCCTCTTACAGAAAGTTTTTCTTACATAAAAACTAAAGAGATTTTAAACTAGTAATAAATATATTATATAATGTATAATACATATAAATATAATTGTGTATATTTATATATAATAAATATATAATGTGGTATAATATATTCACCAATCTATAAAATGCTAATATACAAGACACTTCATAGTTGCTAAAGTAAAACATATATTTTTAATAAAAAGATATAAGAAATGGCAATTAAATGATGAATACAAAAATATAAAAACAGTTTATGACAGATGAAAGAGAATTTTATGGCAAATGGATGTAACTCATTGCCCTGAACTTTCTTCCTCTTCCTTCTTACATGTCTCAATCAATACAAATCCTTCTTTTATATGGGCCACACCTGTCCAAGGTGAAACTACATGACATGTTATAACCCATCTGATAGCTTACTTTACAATAATGAGAACATCTAATTCTATAAAAACAGACAATGGTCCTGCCTATATTTCTAAATAATTCAAACAATTTTTACATTCATTCTCTATTAAACATATTACAAACATTCCTATAATACAGAAACACAAGACATAATTAAACACATTACACACTGAAACTACAAATAAAAATTAAATAAGGGGAAGTACACAGGAACAGTTTTACCTTC
Organism: Tragelaphus eurycerus; assembly: GCA_935064755.1. NCBI lineage: Eukaryota > Metazoa > Chordata > Mammalia > Artiodactyla > Bovidae > Tragelaphus > Tragelaphus eurycerus. The sequence continues at coordinate 17,057,499 of CAKXYN010000006.1, read as the reverse complement.
CTAATCCAGAGCAAACTTTACTAGATTCTAACGCAATATATTCTTTAACCCTATAACTATTGTTAATATAGCTTTATTTCTGTTTCCAATCTGTAAGATTCTTAAAACAAAATAACATCAACTTCAGTGCCTATTTCACAATACAAAACAAAAACAACATAAAAAGACAACATTTGCCAATTAAATTATTTGTTTTTAAGAGTATCAAAAGTGCAAAATATTCACCTTCTTTTCAGGTCTGTCTTGAAAGTATAATCATCTTCCTTAACACACTGAACAGAGAGATTCAACAGCTGTCAGGCTGTTTCTTTTCCAGGGACAAGGTCAGGTATTTGGATGTGAGCAGCATTTCATTTGTCAAGTTGTTCTGCATCAGTTTTTCAATAATTTCACTTAGGAAAAAATGTTTGAGTGTTTGTTCCTAATCCTTTGCCCCAAATAACACAAACCACTTAAAACATAGTCAGATCCCATTTCTTTTTATATCAGGAAAAATGTATGTACTGAATGAGGAGGAAATCACCCCATTAATTCAAAACCACAGCTAAATACCAGTCCCCATACAGATCTCTAGATGATTTTTTTTGGACTGAAATATTTCCTAGGAATGTTTTCATCATTACTGCTTTCCTTTCTTTCTATAACTATTGTTAATATAGCTTTATTTGTTTTAAATTTTTAAGAACTTACCTCAAGGAGATATTTTGACAAAAGCAGAAAAACATTTAGAGACATTGAAGGACACCTCCCTTCCTTTGCCCATTTGGTATCAAGACAGATAAACTAATCAATGGAAATCTAGGAAACTAATCTTACAAGGAAAGGGTGTGCTTCTGTTTCTCCAGATGGGTCCAATGAAGTCACATGGCTTCCTCTTTGGAATATTCAGTCTAAGAGGGCTCCCAACATTCAAACTAGAGACAAAACAACAAAAACCCCAGGAAGAAGAAATTCCAGTACAAGCCATGGCAGCTTTAAAAATTTCCAAAACACACCGCACTCGATGTCATCGACCTTATGATCTCCCAACTTGGAGACAGATAAAAGTCCTTACTAATCAAACTGAAAATCTGATTTCTCAACAGGAAATGCCTCAGAATCCTGAAAATATTTTTTTCTTTTTTCGCTATGCTTGCTTTGCTTGCTTTTGCTTCCCCCGCTCAGGCTGACTTGATTGATCACACTTATTGGGCTTATATACCTAACACCCCTTTTTTATTGTAGGTTATAAAATGGAGAGATATAGGACCAATTGTATCCACTAATGATTCAACACATATGCCCCCTCCATGGAACTTGGAGGGGCCCTCTCATCCTGAGAAAGAAGGAAAACTAATTAATATTTCTCTAGGCTGCGAAATCCTTCCTTTATGCATGGGCCCAACAAAATTATATATTAATGTTAGTCGACAAACATGGGCTTTTGTCCTGCCTCCAAAGAGGACTTTCGGACGCTGCTTGGATTATTTACTGCCCTTTCTTTGTCCATGAACCGTTTTTATACTACTGAAACTTTAGGGAAAGAGTTAAGGAAAGAACAAAGAACACTATGCAAAGGGTTTACTAATAAGAACTTTAAATATATTCCTTTTCATTGGGACAAATGTCAGGCCAAATTGGGAAAATTAATGTTTATGGCTGATCATACAGTTGTCAATTGGGGACCCCATGGAATGTGGTTATCTAACTGCTCAGATGATATTAACAGCACTGTGTGTGATTATGTTACTCAAGTAGCATGGAAGGTTACTAATACTGCAGTGGAGCATTACGATGACAGAGGACTTCTTGGGTGGCTTGACGGTGGAATGGCCCCCCTCGTCCTTGAATCGTCCTTGATAAACAGATTGGGCCTAAACAGTGGGAATCTGGAAACTTGCTGCGAACACTGAAGAACTTAGGACTTGGACTGGACATTTCACAGGGACCAATCGTAGCCATAGAAACTATTTCTTTCATTATAATCAATCATATTTCATACAAACTTGTGTTCTACTTCCTTTTATTATAGCTATAGGAAATTTACAATTCAGTAAGACTACTTTCTGTAACTTGCATAAATTGTAAATTATATACTTGTCTTAACTCCTCTATTTCCTTGAGAAATGACTCCCTTTTGATTCTTCGATCATATCATTATCTGTGGTTACCAATAAATCTCCAGCCGCCCTGGAAAGAAGGTCCCATGGCTGGACTTGCTTCCCAGTTACTTACTAAATTGCCCCAGCGATCTAAACAATTCATTGGATGGCTGATTTTTGGCATTTGGGGATTAATAGCTATTTGCACCACTGCTGCCATCACTGGCGTTACTTTACAAACCTCAATTCAAACACACAGTTTTATCCAAAATTGAACTAAAGATGCTCATACTATGTGGGCCACTCAGGCTCAGATAGATGAGGATATTCAACATGAAATACAGGAACTAAAAACAGTCATCAAATGGGTTGGAGATCAATTAATAGAAGTACAAAAACGTGATGCTAAAATGTGATTGGAATTCTATTCAATTTTTTGTTACTCCTGTTCATTTCAATAATAGTGCCTACAACTGGGAACAAATCAAATTTCATTTGCAAAACATACATGATAATGCCTCTCTGAATGTACAATTATTACAAAAAGAAATTTTTGAAACCTTTTCTAAAAATCTGTCCTCTTCGACTAATTTGAAAACTTTAGCTGAACAACTAGCTGATCAATTATCTGGGCTAGACCAATGTGGATGGTTTCAAAGCATTACTTACAACATCGGGTCTGGAACTGTAATTTTGGTGATTGTCTTGACAATTATATTTGTCATCTACCATTGCCTTCATGCAAAGATTGTTAAAAGTAAACTCTAATGGTCAGAACTCTTTACAAATTTTAAATAAATAAGGGGGAACTGTCGGGGAGTGTTTAACAGGAGGATTCCTATGTGTTGTTTCTCACAAGTCCTTTGTTTCTTTTCAAGTGGAGCAGCACGCTGCTCCCAGGAACTGAGGTCATTGTGTGAGACAGGCTTGAATCTCCTTTAGTAAACATTCTCTTTAAGACAAAACTGCTTAGTCTCGATCCCCTTTCTTGAGATATGGATTATCTCCTGACCTTATGACCATTATTAATCCCCTGTTCCCTTGGTAACGGTTGCTGTATGTTTGGTTTTCTGATCTTTATCATTGTCATAAGAAACTTCTTGTACCACAGCATATATACTGACAGAAAGATCATTAAAGCACCTTTGCTCCATAAGCACTTGGGTCCCCGTGTCTTTCTTTCCTTCTTTCTCTCTCTCTCCCCGGCTAATTCTCTGGAGTGTAGAAACCCGTCGTGCTCACTCTCCTGCCTGGGCTTCTAAGACCCTCTTGAGAAGGTGCCCTATGCCTTCACCCCCTCGAGAGGGCACCTGGTGCCTTCGTGAGCAATGTGAGCCCTGTGTCAAGGGCTTTATTGGTTCTCTGCGTAAACCAGGAAATATCAGCCTCTTTCTCTCTTTCACTTTCTTATCGTTGACTCCAGACCACCAGATTCTGGTCCATTAAAGGATCCCAACAGTATTGTAGCTATTCTAATAGATGTATGGTGGTATCTCATACATATATTGTTGAGCAGCTTTAATATGCTTATTTGTACTTGCCATCTGTATATCTTCTTTGATGAGATCTTTTAGTCATTTTTTAATTGGGTTTTATACCTGACTGAATGTTTGTATTGCTCCACAATTCATGTTAAAGTCACAATACCCAGCATGATGCTATAGGCAGGCCCTTTGGGAAGTGATTAGGTCATAAAGGTGAAGCCATCGTGAATAGGAGTAAGTGCTTTCGTACTTGAAGAGACACAGGAGAAATGATAGCTCTTTCACCTGAGGATACAGCAAGAGGGCAGCCATCTGCAAATCAGAAAGAAGGTGAACACCAGAATGAAACTGGCAAGCCCCTTAATCTTGGATTTCCTAGCCTTCAGAACTATGCGAAGTAAATGTTGTTTAGAGCACCCAGTTTATGGTTTGTTACGGCAGCCCGGATTGACCAAGACAGGTTGTTTTCTTATTTGGGTTTTAAGAGTTCTTTGTACATTTCATATAACAAGCCTTTATCAGATATGTATTTTGCAAACATTTTTGCCCAGGGTGTGACTTGTCTCTTCACTTTAACAGTGTCTTCCTCAAAGAAGAAGTTTTTAACCTTGATGAAGTCTCTCCTGTCGGTTTTTTCTTTCATAGTTCATTCTTTTGGTGGTGTACCTAAAAACTCACTGTCAGATTCAAGGTGAGCTAGATTTTCTATGTAATCTTCTACAAATTTTACAGTTTTGCCTTTTCTGTTTAGGTCTGTGCTCCATTTTGAGTTAATTTTTGGGAATGGTATATAACATCTGTGTCCAGATTCTTTTTTTTAACACATCTTTTTATCCTGGTAAGTATGTATATAATATAAAATATGTCACTTTAACCATCTTTAAGGGTACAGTTCAGTGGTTTTAATTATATTCACAGTGTTTTTGCAGCCATCACCACTGTTTCTAAAGTTTTCTAATCACTCCAGAAACTCTATACCTCTTGAACAACTATTTCCTCTTCCTACCTCCCAACAGTCTCTGGTAACCTCTAATCTACTTTCTGTCACTGTGGATTTGCCTGTTCTAAATATTTCATATACGTGGAATCATACAGTATTTGTCCTTTTGTGTCTGGCTCATCTTATATTTTCAAGGATTATTCATGGTGTAGGATATATTAGAACTTCATTTTTTTTTATCAGTTCAGTTGGTTAGTCGTGTCCAACTCTTTGTGACCCCATGGACTGACTGCAGCATGCCAGGCTTCCCCATCCACCAACTCCCAGAGCTTGCTCAGACTCACATCCATCGAGTTGGTGATGCCATCCAACCATCTCATCCTCTGTCGTCCCCTTCTCCTTCTGCCTTCAATCTTTCCCAGCATCAGGGTCTCTTCAGATGAGTCAATTCTTCACATCAGGTAGCCATAGTACTGGAGCTTCAACTTCAGCATCAGTCCTTCCAATGAATATTCAGGACTGATTTCCTTTAGGATTGACTGGTTGGATCTCCTTGCAGTCCAAGGGACTCTCAAAGAGTCTTCTCCAACACCACAGTTCAAAAGACTCAATTCTTTGGTAATCAGCTTGCTTTATGGTCCAACTCTTATACCCGTACATGACTACTGGAAAAACCATAGCTTTGACTAGACGGACCTTTGTCGACAAAGTATTGTCTCTGCTTTTTAATATGCTGTCTAGGTGGTCATAGATTTTCTTCCAAGGAGCAGTAGTATTCCTTTCCATAATAATGTGGTGTGTTTTTACCACATTTTGTATATCCCTTTATCTGCTGATGGATACCTGAATTTGCTGCTGCTGCTAAGTCACTTCAGTCGTGTCCGACTCTGTGTGACCCCATAGACGGCAGCCCACCAGGCTCCACCATCCCTGGGATTCTCCAGGCAAGAACACTGGAGTGGGTTACCATTTCCTTCTCCAATGCATGAAAGTGAAAAGTGAAAGTAAAGTCGCTCAGTCGTGTTTGACTCCTAGCGACCCCATGGACTGCAGCCTACAAGGCTCCTCCATCCATGGGATTTTCCAGACAAAAGTACTGGAGTTGGGTGCCATTGCCTTCTCCAGATACCTGAGTTAACATCCACCTTTTTGCTATTGTGAATAACATTGAAAATTGATGTAAAAGTATATTTGAGTTCCTGCATTCAGTTTGGGGTTGCAAAGAATAAGACACGACTGGGCGACTGAACTGAACTGAAGAGAAGTATTGCTGGGTCATATGGCAATTCTGTGTTTAACTTTTTGAGAAACTGCCGCACTCTCTTCCAAAGCTACTGCACTGTTTTACATTCCCAGCAACAATGCACAGGGGTTCCTATTCCTCTACATCCTTGTCGATGTTCTTTGAAGGACAAAGGTTTTTAATTATGATGAAGTATGAATTCTCTATACTTGTTTTTGTTTATGCTCTTGGTGTCATAGTTAAGAATACATTGTGAGTTTTATGGTTTTAGCTCATATTAGGCCTTAAATCAGTTTTTAGTTAATTTTTATACATATATTGTGAGGTAGGGCTCCAGCTTTATTCCTTTGTGTGTGGAAATGCAGTTGTCCTAGCCCTAGCACCACTTGTTGAAGTGACTAATCTTTCTTCTTTGAATGGTCATTTACCCTTGTCAAAAATATTTGCCCCAGATAAATGGGTTTATTTCTAGACTCTTAAATCTATTCCATTGATCTCTGTGTCTATCCTTATGCCAGTACCACACTGTTTTTGATTATTCTGGATTTGCACTGTATTTTGAAATTGGGAAGTATGAATTCTCCAACTTTGTTCTTCATTTCCAAGATTGTTTGGCTATTTAGGATCCTCTGCTTGCCTGGTTTCTGAGAAGAGTTGGATATAATTCTTATCTTTGTTCCTGTAAAGGTATAGTCCTCTCCCCGCCATGCCCCGCTCCCCGACTTCTTTCAGGACTTTTTTAGTAAGCCTCTGGCTTTGGTCTGGGAACTTCACAAGTGCCTCTCAGTTTTTTCCGCAGCCTTTAAGTGTGATTTGATGGCTGGAAAGGTTGAAGGTGGGTTTTTCCTTTCCTCCATGTTGGTTAGACTCTGAAACCTAAAACCCCAGTAGGTTATGATCTGGTTAGATAGTTTATTCTTGAGGGCAGGCTTGTGAAGAACAGAATGCTGTGGCATACTTCCAAGTGGCCACTTTTCCCCTTCCCTACCAGAAGCCTGAGGGACTTTTTCTTCTCTATTCACTGTGAGAACCTAGTAAAGCTCCACAAGACAAAACTCACACACAAAAAAATGTTCAGGCTCCGCTGGAGTTTAAAACTCTCAGACTTGTACACACTGGGCCTTTGGCAGTTTATCAGTTACAGTTTAGTTTTCCCTGCCCTGATACTGGTCCTTGGGGAAGTCTCTTCTAGGAATTTCTGCTCTGATGAGCTGTAATCCTCTGTGTCTATCCGTTTGTGTCTCTGTAGGCTCCAGTCCGTGGGGTCGCTAAGAGTCGGACACGACTGAGCGACTTCACTTTGACTTTTCACTTTCATGCATTGGAGAAGGAAATGGCAACCCACTCCAGTGTTCTTGTCTGGAGAATCCCAGGGACAGGGGAGCCTGGTGAGCTTCCGTCTATGGGGTCGCACAGAGTCGGACACGACTGAAGCGACTTAGCAGCAGTAGCAGCAGCATGGTGGGAGTAGGCAGCAGTTTGTCCTGTGAGTTAATTTCTCTGATGGAGCTAAGAAGAATTGTTGATTTTTTTTCAGTTTGCTTAGCTTTTTATTTGTTGTTGTGGGAAAATGGTGACTTTAAGCTTCTGATATCCTAGACTAGAAACCTTCTCCTAGAGTTTTAACTGTCAAAAACATCCACACTGAGCACCAGCCATTTATCACTCACAGTTTATGATTGTCTATCCAGTACTGTTGCCCACAGTGTCTTCTGCTCCTAGGCTTCTGCTCCAGCAGGTTGTGATTCTCTCTATCTGCTTATCTGTCTGCCCAGTTTGGGGGCAGCAGATTTCTCCATGACCTTTTCAACAGGTCTAAAAAGAGTTATTGATTTTCAGGTTTTTGTTTTTGTTCTTTTTTTAGCTTTTTCCTTGTGAGCACAGGAGTGATAGCTTCCAAGACCCTTATCTGCCACACCAGAACCTGGAAGTCTCCCTCTGTCCTTCTCATCCTACTACTACTTCTGCTTCATACCATCATGGTTATACATGTTTCTCTAGGTCGTATATTTACGTAGGAGTGAAACGGCCAAGTCATAGCATTTATGTATACATCAAATTTACTGCATAGTGCTAAGTTAATCTCCAAAATGTGTATACCAACTTACCATCCTACAAGAGGTAAATGAGAATTTCTGTTACTTTACATATTTCCAGATCAATCCAGTATTCTTAGAAAGTTGTGGGTCTCATCAGATCTACCTGTCTTCATGAGGTCTTCATTTAGTTTAGTACCAACAAAATTATTTGTTAATATTATTTTTGATTTATACAGACTGCTTTTAAAAAATACTGCCCTTAAGTAACTTATACAGTAACTTAGATGGTAAATTCCAGATTTTAATAATCATTCATTCATTCATTTATAGTGGGTACTTGCTGTGCTCTAGACACACTGTTCTCTCTAACATTGGGGATGCAATAATGAGCATAAATCAAAAAGGAACTATCATTCCACATTTTACTAAAAGACCTCACACTGGTTTATTTAACTATTGAGTTAGTAGTTTAGAAAACATTTTGACTTAATGCATCTTTTTTTGTGAATTCCTACTATATTAATGAGATGGGCCTCACATTTTAAAATTATTTGTTATTAGTCAGCATCTTAAAGATATTTGTTTTGCATAGGCTGTATTTTTAACTTTTAAAAACATTCATACCTAGTATGGCCCTTATTTAGTAGGAATTCAGATATTTGCTACTTGCTCTAAATTATAATTGTCACAAGCCATTTAAATTCAGTTATCCTTGTCCTAAAAATATTAAAGTTTCCAGCAACTGTTAGAGTTCCAAACCTTTGCTAACATGCCCTCTGTTTTTTTCCACTGACAGTAGTTTTTCATTTGCACAAAAGGTTTGATGGTATAAACCTTTGTTATCAGCATACCTGATCATTACATTGTAAGCTGAATTATGAGAAATCTAGAACCAATCACTGGATGAACTTTTTAGGAGTATCAGACTAAATACATTTTGATAGTTATTTTGTCTGTGAAAAAGTCAAACTATTTGTCATAATTATGGAAAGGATAAAATCAAAATGGTTTTCACATGAACACAGCATTGAAGACCATTAAAAAAAATTTTTTTTAATTAATGCTTTGCCAAAAACTCTAACCATGAATTCTTTTTTAGCCCAGATGCTTAGGGCCACACAGTTTGAAGTATGAAAAGCCTGTCAAGTTCACCACTGTCAAAGGATAATGATAGTGTTGAAAACTGATGCTCTCTCTGTCTTTTGAGTTTAAAGTCTGAAATAAACTAGTTTATCCAAAAGAAATCCCACCCACTTTTTCATATATGTGGGAAGTTATCTCACCAAGAGTTCTGAATCCAGGCTGCAATATACGATTATACTGGTTGTACACTGCATAACGCTGGGAGGTTTTCACTCATTCTTCATCATCAGAGATTTATGTATTTGTGGTAGCAATTATATGGGGGCAAAGAGCAATAACGTACCTTGAATTGCCTTTTTTCTAATTTGCTCAGGGTGTCATTGAGCCAGTAGAATTTTTAGTCTGAAGATACAGTGATTGATATAGTGCTGTAGCCATCTTAACAATCTGCTGTGTAATCAACTGAATCTCGAATGCAGGCAGATTTATAGGAGAGATGATCCATTTCTTTAGCAAATAAGGTATACAAGGTGTCAGGACACACAGTGAACACACAGTTTTAGATTAAGACTTATAAGTCATTAGCCAGATGCAGTGTTTAAACCTTGTTTAGATCCTAGTTTGAATAAATCATCTGCAGAAAGAGTTTTGAATAGCTGAGAACATTTGAGTATGCCTTGGGCTTCCCTGGTAGCTCAGCTGGTAAACAATCTGCCTGCAATGACAGAGACCTGTGTTCAGTCCCTGGGTTGGGAAGATCCCTTGGAGAAGGGAAAGTCTACCCACTCCAGTATTCTGGCCTGGAGAATTCCACAGACTGTATAGTCCATGGGTTCACAAAGAGTTGGACCCGATTGAGTGATTTTCCCTTTCACTAGGTATTGAATGGTATTAAGAAATTACTATTCATTTTGTTAGGTGTGATCATAGCATTGTGATTACATCTTTTAAAAGTCCTTATCTTTTAGAGATATATACTAAAGTTCAATTCAGTTTAGTTTAGTCGCTCAGTCGTGTCTGACTCTTTGCAACCCCATGAATCCCAGCATGCCAGGCCTCCCTGACCATCACCAACTCCCAGAGTTCACTCAGACTCACGTCCATTGAGTCAGTGATGCCATCCAGCTATCTCATCCTCTGTCGTCCCCTTCTCCTCCTGCCCCCAATCCCTCCCAGCATCAGAGTCTTTTCCAATGAGTCAACTCTTCACGTGAGGTGGCCATAGTACTGGAGTTTCAGCTTTAGCATCATTCCTTCCAAAGAACACCCAGGACTGATCTCCTTCAAAATGGACTGGTTGGATCTCCTTGCAGTCCAAGGGACTCTCAAGAGTCTTCTCCAACACCACAGTTCAAAAGCATCAATTCTTTGGTGCTCAGCTTTCTTCACAGTCCAGCTCTCACATCCATACATGACCATAGGAAAAACCATAGCCTTGACTAGACGGACCTTTGTTGGCAAAGTAATGTCTTTGCTTTTGAATATGCTATCTAGGTTGGTCATAACTTTCCTTCCAAGGAGTAAGCATCTTTTAATTTCATGGCTGCAGTCACCATCTGCAGTGATTTTAGAGCCCAGAAAAATAAAGTCTGACACTGTTTCCACTGTTTCCCCATCTATTTCCCATGAAGTGATGGGACTGGATGCCATGATCTTCGTTTTCTCAGTGTTGAGTTTTAAGCCAGCCTTTTTACTCTCCTCTTTGACCTTCATCAAGAGGCTTTTTAATTCCTCTTCACTTTCTGCCATAAGGGTGGTGTCATCTGCATATCTGAGGTTATTGATATTTCTCCCGGCAATCTTGATTCCAGTTTGTGCTTCTTCCAGCCCAGCATTTCTCATGATGTACTCTGCATATATACTAAAGTATGTGTTAGTAAAATGATATATCTCAGAATTTGTTTTAAATACTTCAGGGAAAAAAGCAGAGGAAGGTAGATCTAGCAAGAAGAGAGGTTGAAACTCAGTGATGGTACATGAGGTGGTATAATGGTATTTGTCATGTCCTACTCTGTGACCCCATGGACTATAGCCTGCTAGGCTCGTCTGTCCTTGGGATTTTCCAGACAAGAATATGGGAGTGGGGTTGCCATTTTTTTTTCCAGAGCATCTTCCTCAACCCAGGGATTGAACCTGTATCTTTTGCATTGGCAGGCAGATTCTTTACCACTGCGCCACCTGGGAAGCCTGGTATAATGGTATACCATTATACTCTTGTGTATGTTTGAAACTTTTCTAATTTAAAAAAAGTAGAGAAAGTAGCTTCTACTTTTTTTTTTTTAGTCCCAGGGATGGGGGAGCCTGGTGGGCTGCCATCTATGGGGTCTCACAGAGTCAGACACGACTGAGGTGACTTAGCAGAGAAAGTAGCTAGCTGTCACTGGCTCTTATGTTCAGAAGGAAAGCCGATATAAGTCAGTGAGGAATGTTCATCATTTTCTTGCTGTAGGAATCATTACATTTTAGGAATTATAGATAGCTCTAAAATGCCACTGAAATCACAAGTCATTTCCTTTCCTATAGCTGGTTCCTAGTCTTCCTTCTACCACAGATAAACTTTATTAGTTGGAGGGGTCGGGGCTTATAAGTAATGTATCAGTAAGTTGTTCTTATGAACCCCATAGCAGTGAGGAAGTTAGCAGTTAACTTTTAGAAGATCAGCAAAATGTTACAGTGGAAAGAATACAGGATATGGAACCAAAAGACCTGATTCTTAGTGATTAGCTCTGTGGCTTTGAGCACTTAACCTCCCTCTTTGTTAATACTTGCTGAAAGTAACTCACTAAGATTTGAGAAGTAAACTTGTCTTTTCAAATAAAAATTATTATAGACCCAAACTAAGCAAGTTTAGTATCATGCTAGCCATAAAGTCTATACAGTTTCATAGGCCAGCTTAGATAGATACTCAGGATGCCTTAACTTCTGAAGAAAAAGAAATCTGGAGTTGCTATATAGTAGTGTCTCCTTTGTGTCCTACTAGATTATTTCTTATAGTTAGACTCTTGAGTTTTTTTTTCAGTACTCTGTTATGGGAAATGCTTTCACATATATATTGCCTCACTTGGCTTATTATCCATGATCTTTAGTTTGACTTTTTATTTAAAGATGTTTTTCCCAAAATGTTATTAGCAAATTTTCATAGGCTGATCATCCTCTAAGACTCATTTTAGTAATTTGACAAATGTTTATTAGTTTCTTGGTGGCTATGCTCTGAAATAAGCAATTAATTATTTTATAAAGTTAGTTTACAGTCTCTGCCCTCAAAAAAAAAAAAAAAAAAGGTTATGGCTCAGAAAGTCTCAATGTTTTTCTGCTTCCCTAAAATTGACATATGCAACTCCCTGCCACCAGTAACTTCTCTTCTATGCCATATTTTTCAGTGCTGGGTGGGTGTAGGTGGGGTAGGCATCAGGAACACTGCTGTAGTCAGTCAGCAGTATTTTGAGTCCTCCTCTTCTGTAAAGTGGGACTCTCCTTTGCTGCCATTTATTCTCTGGTTCACTGCTTGCTTAAAAAATAGCACACATTTGATCTATGGGCTTTATATCAGGTGATGATCTTCTTAGCCCTTGCTTCTTTCTGGTGAGCTGTTTCCTGGTGACTTCCATACTTTTATCTCCCACCTTTCTCTTGAGCACTAGTTCCATATATCCAGTTAACTAATAGACATCTGTGCCTGAATACAGTCAAGTTCAGTATGTTCAGAACTATTTTTCCTTTTGCATTTAGTCAACATTTGTTTGACCAGCGACTGTGCTTGGTGTTAGAGATAGCAGCTTACTGTCTGTAACTATACACAATAAGAGAACCTCTGTAGTTTATTCTGAGAATCATTTTTAAAATTTTTTATTTATTTATGGCTGCCCTGAGTGTTCATTGCTGTGTTCAGGCTTTCTCTAGTTGCAGTGAGCGGGGGCTGCTCTTTCTAGTTGCGTGGGCTTCTCACTGCAGTGACTTCTCTTGTCGCCACTCTACTTTCAGAGACCTGAGCAGACCCACATTGTATGTCTTATATTACAGTAAAATGTGAGGTCCAGGAAGAGTAGATGCTTTGTCTTTGCAGAGATATTATTGATACATTTTGACACACTGTAGTCTAAATAAGCTACACACATACTGTTCGGGCTATAATTGGTCTTTAGTAGTAGTTACATTATTTTAGGATAAAACATAGTCACAAAATATTAACCACTTCCTTAACATTTAGAATTAATTTACCAATTCTTATATTAAAAAAAAATTACCAGCTTGTATGCAGTTAATTTTCTCCCAGCCCCTATCTTGTTCCTTTTATATGTTGTATCTTAATAATGTCAAATAAAACACTTATAAGTTGTTGAATTTCTGTTAAATGAAAATAGCCATCATGCAAGATTACATGTGTTATCTTTGATTTACCCCTTCTTTTTTTATTACCTATGGCAACCCACTCCAGTACTCTTGCCTGGAAAATCCCATGGATGGAGGAGCCTGGTGGGCTACAGTCCATGGGGTCGCTAGGAGACAGGACTGAGCGACTTCACTTTCACTTTTCATTTTCATGCATTGGAGAAGGAAATGGCAACCCACTAGTTGCTTCAGTCGTGTCCGACTCTGTGCGACCCCATGGACTGCAGCCTATCAGGCTTCTCCGTCCATGGGATTCTCCAGGCAAGAACACTGGAGTGGGTTGCCATTTCCTTCTCCAACACATCAAAGTGGAAAGTGAAAGTGAAGTCGCTCAGTCGTGTCCGACTCTTAGCGACCCCATGGACTGCAGCCCACCAGGCTCCTCCATCCATGGGATTTTCCAGGCAAGAGTACTGGAGTGGGGTGCCATTGCCTTCTCCCAGCAGCAGCAGCAGTCTCCTAATGCAGTGAGTTAGTTGTTCTTCCAAAATGATTATTGGCTCTGATCATTTCTTTCTTTTGGTCACTTTATCATGCAAGCCAACATCAGTTTATTGCTTGATTTTTGAAAGGACTAAACATTAGGTCAGTTTAACCATCTCTAGGCTAACCTGTACATCTCACGCGCAGGTCCCTTCAGCACCCTTATGAAGAATTTTTAAGATGCTGTTTCATACATCAGTTATTCCTCTGCTTGAAAGATTTCAGTTGGCCTCTACTGCCTAAGAGATGCCAAGATCAAGTCTTCATCTCGGTGTTAAAAACTTTCAGAATTTGACTCCACTAAACTCATCCACCTTTACTTCCCGCTGCTTTTTATTTCCGGCTTTGCCTAACTTTGATCTTGACATGTTTCCATGTTTATTTTTCTTTGCCACAGTCTTTCAACTGTTACTTTCCCAATGCTGTCTTTTCCTCCTTAGTTTTTTTAAACTCAGTTTACCTGTAAGACTGGACCCTTAGTGCCTCTCTAAGCACTCTTCCCTAGTGTCTCTTGGTACAGTGAACTCTCATTTTCGGGGATGTCTTTTGTCTGTCAGCAGACACGGTATTGAGTGTTGCCACTGGGCCTTATGTGCTTTGTTGCATATTGTCTTCTGTTGTCTTGAGAGTTGGCAGGAATATTCAGCATGGAAGTAGGAAGACAGGCCACTTTCTATCAGTCAGGCTCTATACAGAATTTACCTACATTATTAGATTTTTTGCACTTAGATCTATCTGATTAGGTCCTCTGATAAGAGTTTCAGGAAGAAATCAGGATTTTCTGGGAATAACTTACGTAGTTACTTGTACATTCTTCCAGCAGATACTTACTGAGTGATTTTACTGTGTGCTAGGCACTGTTCTGGGTGGGAGTGAAACAGCAGTAAATAAAATGGAAAAAAAAAAACCCTCATGCCTTTGTGGAACTTTGTGGGGCAAAAAGACAAGTTAAAGCAGTGAAGTCACATAGCAAGGTGTGCAATGAAGAAAAACAAATGAGCGACAGGACATGGGGCAGGGTGCTATTTTAGATAAGACAGGGAAGACCTCTCTGAGAAGGACACCCTGCAAGAGATCCAAATGAAGGGAGAGAATGAACAGAGGGGCAGGAGAGAGGGGAGAGCATTGGAGGTAGAGGAGGAACAGCAAGTGAAGAGGCCTTGAGGCAACAGTGTGTTTGATATAATCAAGGAAGAGTAAAAAGAACATGTGACTAGACTATATACAGTGGCTTAGAGCGTGAGTGGTTAGAGATGAGATCAGAGAGATGCATGGGGAGCTAGGTCACACCATAGTGAAGGACTTGTGATTTTATTGTGTTGTGGTAAAACCTGGATGGGTTTTGAGCAGAAGAACGCCATGCTAAAATTACTGTGGAAAAGGAACCCTCACACTGGTGAATGGGGAACAGACTAGTGGTGAGCAGTGGAGCAGGGAGAGTCCGTGTGCCAGGTCTAGGCGAGAGATAGGCGCTTGTTAACCATCCCTCAGGACGTGAACAAAGGCTCTGTGGCATATATTACTCTTCATATGTTTTTTGGGAGCCTACTGTCTACTGGGCACAGTATTAAACACTAGGGTGAGGAAAAGACATAGTCCGTCTCCTCATAAGTTAAGAATCTACAACCAGAGTTCAGTCCAACCAATGCTGGTAGGTATGTTTTCCTTGTTGAACTATTTTAAAGGAAAATGCTCTGAATTTACTCTTAAAAACGAATCTGAAAAGGGAATATCCTCAATTCCTTGAATACTTTTTATAATGGCCACAAAGGTTCCAAGTCAGGTAGAATCTACTGTAATGGCTGTGGCTCCTCAGCGATCACTGTTTTCATGAGTCCTTGAAAATGAACTGTTTTATTATTTTAGGCCCAACGTCTGCACTGTAGTCTTGAGACGGACTGAAGGGGATTGAGAGAGTTGGTCAGGTTGCTTTATAGCTGGCACTGTTGACCTTTATCATTTGCCTGTAGATGCGATTGCTATAGACAACCATACCTTCAGTCTGTTAACTAAGTTCTCACTGAAGAAGTTGGTGTCATTTATGCCAAATGAGTTAAGCAGTATTAAATTGGATTGGGGTGGACACTGCACCCAATTAAAATATTGATAATTTTCTATTTTTATCTTATAACCATATAATACACCTATTATATAGTATAAAAGCAAACCATGCACCTTGCATAATTGATCTCATTTACTTCTCAGAGCAGCACAATTAGAAAAGTATTGTCATGACAATTTAATAGAAAAAGAAAATGAGACTCAGAAGTATCAAGTAAATTACCTGAGTGTGCATAGCTAGGTAAGTAGCAGGCTTTTGACTACAAACATAAATACTACCCAAGCCTGTCTTTCCTTTTTAATCACTACCACTTCAAAATGAAATAAATTGCCTTCTAGCTTTAATCCACCTCTTCCCCCTTCTCTAATCTTCCCCCAACCCCTAGCTGTACTTATCCTCACCAACTCAATTCACTATGTCAAAGAGACAGAACATTCTGGAGAAAAAACTAATTTCCTAATGGTTCAAGTCTACCAGCATACTCATTTTATCATATTCTACATTAACAAAGTAGATTACCTGTTTATATTTCTGCCTTTATAACCTGTCTTGTCCTTTGTTCACATTTCTTTCGGGATTTCAGTTTTCTTTCCAAACTTGTACATACTTTTTAGGAGGAAATTTTATGTATGATTTTTTTTATAGTCATTTTTACTACACTAAGAGTTATAATAAAAACTAGCTCAATCTGGTCAGCGGGCAGAAGTCATCTAGAAGGAATTCTGCTTTAAGCAAAAATTATTTTTTTTGTGTCCTGTTGCTTCCTCCACTTTAAGCTTCAGGTATACCTGAGGCTGCTCAAATTTTTCATTTAATTCCTTGAAGAAAGTGAAAAAATTGGTTTAAAGCACAACATTCAGAAAACTAAGATCATGGCATCCGGTCCCATCACTTCATGGCAAATAGATGGGGAAACAGTGGAAACAGTGGCTGACTTTATTTTTGGGGGCTCCAAAATCACTGCAGATGGTGATTGCAGCCATGAAATTAAAAGATGCTTACTCCTTGGAAGGAAAGTTATGACCAACTTAGGCAGCATATTAAAAAGCAGAGACATTACTTTGCCAACAAAGGTCCATCTAGTCAAGGCTATGGTTTTTCCAGTGGTCATGTATGGATGTGAGAGTTAGACCATAAAGAAAGCTGAGTGCCAAAGAATTGATGCTTTTGAACTGTGGTGTTGGAGAAGACTCTTGAGAGTCCCTTGGACTGCAAGGAGATCCAACCAGTCCATCCTAAAGGAGATCAGTCCTGGGTGTTCATTGGAAGGACTGATGTTGAAGCTGAAACTCCCAATATTTTGGCCACCTGATGCGAAGAGCTGACTCATTGGAAAAGACCCTGATGCTGGGAAAGATTGAGGGCAGGAGGAGAAGGGAACAACAGGGGATGAGATGGTTAGATGGCATCACCAACTCAATGGACATGAGTTTGGGTAAACCCTGGGAGTTGGTGATGGACAGGGAGGCCTAGTGCGCTGCAGTTCATGGGGTTGCAAAGAGTCGGACATGACTGAGCAAATGAACTGAACTGAAGGAAAAGAAAAATAATTGTTGGATTAGAACACTGAAGTATTTGAGTTTGCTGAACTTGATTGGAAGGGTGTTGTCCACCTTGATTTCCTAGTCGCCTTAAAAGTAGTAACGAAAAAAAAAAAAAAAAACCTTTAGTACTTAATACAAAGAAGTGTTTTTTAAGTACTACAAAGTCCGGCACAATATTTACCATTCTAAAATCCCTTTTAACTTTGATTTTTCACTTTAGGATAATGGCAAATCTGTAAATCTGTATGCGCCTGTTTCAAAATACCTTGGGTGCAACTATAGTTAATCTGCATAATGTAATCAAGTTATATCCAATAAACAGTAATACAGAATGGCTGTTTAAAATATAGGGAAAAGTCAGGTTTGGGGGAAAAATAATTACCCAAAATGGAGTTTGGTCAAAGCTAATACTAGTGCCTATGCTTGGATTTAAGTTTCTTGTATGGATTTGTTAATGGTCTGTGGATATGTGTGCTCAGCCAGCCAGTCGTGTCCAAATCTTTGCAACCCAGTAGACCGTAGCCCACCAGGCTCCTCAGTCCTTGTAATTTTCTAGGAAAGAATACTGGAGTGGGTTGCCATTTTCTGCTCCAGGGGATCTTTGTGATCCAGGGATCAAATCCATGTCCCTTGCGTCAACAGGTGGATTCTTTACCATTGCACCACCTAGGAAGCTTTATGGTCTCTAAGACAATGATTTTTATTCTTACTAATTAATTAATGAAGTAATTCACTAATACATTTCCCCCAAAAGAACTTGCCCACAAAATACTCTTTTCCTTCAATAGAGTCATTTGATTATTTCCTTGTTGTGTTTGACCCTTGATTAAAATTGTAGAATATGGCTACTATTTTGTAGCATCCTTGAAAGATTTGTAATAATATGAAACCATGGAAGACAAGACAAAAAAAAAAAAATCTTTATTCCCTCTCCATGTATTGCAATCTGAAAAAAATTCTCTGGTTTATGAATTGGAAACATTTTAATTTCTAGTAAGTGGCTGCTTAAGATTATTTCTCAACTCCTTTTACACTGTGAATCAAAGGGGATTATTTAAATGTGAAACTCAAAGTACATGTGTTACAAGACAAT
Organism: Tragelaphus eurycerus; assembly: GCA_935064755.1. Classification (NCBI taxonomy): domain Eukaryota; kingdom Metazoa; phylum Chordata; class Mammalia; order Artiodactyla; family Bovidae; genus Tragelaphus; species Tragelaphus eurycerus. Next base: position 17,039,058 of record CAKXYN010000006.1, on the reverse strand, counting down.
ACGGCATAATGTCAGACCATGCATGGACTTTGGAGTCTGACAGACCTGGGTTGAAATTCTAGATTCTATAATTCTGAAATCCATTTATTGGCTGTGTGACCTAGTACAAGTTACCTCTCCACAATCCCTTTATGTGTAAATGTGACTGAAAACCTACTTCATAAGATGGGTCAGATCAGATCAGATCAGATCAGTCACTCATTCGTGTCCGACTCTTTGCGACCCCATGAATTGCAGCACGCCAGGCCTCCCTGTCCAACACCAACTCCCGGAATTCACCGAGACTCATGTCCATTGAGTCAGTGATGCCATCCAGCCATCTAATCCTCTGTTGTCCCCTTCTCCTTTTGCCCCCAGTCCCTCCCAGCATCAATCTTTTCCAATGAGTCAACTCTTCGCATGAAGTGGCCAAAGTACTGGAGTTTCAGCTTCATCATCATTCCCTTCAAAGAAATCCCAGGGCTGATCTCCTTCAGAATGGACTGGTTGGATCTCCTTGCAGTCCAAGGGACTCTCAAGCGTCTTCTCCAACACCACAGTTCAAAAGCATCAATTCTTTGGTGCTCAGCCTTCTTCACAGTCCAACTCTCACATCCATACATGGAGGGATTTAAATCAGGATGTGACAAATGCTGGTAACAGTGCCTGGCACATAGCAACAGCTCAACAAATGGCAGCAATTACTATGAAAACACAGCAACCCCTTAAATAATAATAAGTAAAATATTAGTGTCATCTGTCTTCAGTCATTAAACATTTATGATGGAAAAAATAAAATCGCCAAAATCTTGAAGCAGCTTAACAGTATGTAACTTTATAAATATGACTTTCATTTCCTTCCCAGTAAACTTAAGTTTGAGCCAGTTGTATTTTTGTTTTAGAATATTTTGGTCATCAAGACATTTAACATCTAAAGTAAAAACAGTTATATTTGTTCTGTGTATTACTGTACTCTAATGGTTTTGACAAAGCGTACATGGATGTTAGAAAGAAAAAAAAATCCTAATTACTGCAGTTTTTCATAGTTGTGATGCAGCTATATTTGAAAATATGAAAGGAAGTTAGAATACTTATGTGGGTTCATCACTCTAGCAAGTCATAGTACCAAACCTTGAAGTCCTAAAAGAACTGTTACAGGTTTAGAATATAGTAGAAACATTCAGGTGGTAAGAATACACAGAAGAACTATACAAAAAAGATCTTCATGACCCAGATAACCATGATGCTATGATCACTTACCTAGAGCCAGACATTGTGGAATGTGAAGTCAAGTGAGCCGTAGGAAGTATCACTATGAACAAAGCTAGTGGAGGTGATGGAATTACAGCTGAGCTGTTTCAGTTCCGCAAAGATGATGCTGTGAAAGTGCTGCACTCAATATGCCAGCAAATTTGGAAAACTCAGCAGTGGCCACAGGACTGGAAAAGGTCAGTTTTCATTCCAATCCCAAAGAAAGGCAATGCCAAAGAATGCTCAAACTACCGCACAATTGCACTCATCTCACATGCTAGTAAAGTACTCCTCAACATTCTCCAAGCCAGGCTTCAACAGTACGTGAACCATGAACTTCCAGATATTCAAGCTGGATTTAGAAAAGGCAGAGGAACCAGAGATCAAATTGCCAACATCTGTTAGATCATAGAAAAAGCAAGAGAGTTCCAGAAAAACTTCTACTTCTGCTTTATTGACTATGCCAAAGCCTTTGACTATGTGAATCACAACAAACTGGAAAATTCTGAAAGAGATGGGAATACCAGACCATCTGACCTGCCTCCTGAGAAATCTGTATGCAGGTCAAGAAGCAACAGATAGAACTGGACATGGAACAATGGAGCATGTCAAGGCTGTATACTGTCACCCTGCTAATATTCAGAGTACATCATGTGAAATGCCAGGCTGGATGAAGCACAAGCTGGAATTAGGATTGCCGGGAGAAATATCAAGAACCTCAGATATGCTGATGACACCACCCTTATGGAAGAAAGCAAAGAAGAACTAAAGAGCCTCTTGATGAAAGTAAAAGAGGAGAGTGAAAAAGCTGGTTTAAAACTCAACATTCAGAAAACTAAGATCATGGCATTCAGTCCCATCACTTCATGGCAAATAGATGGGGAAACAATGAAAACAGTGACAGACTTTACTTTCTTGGGCTCCAAAACCACTGCAGATGCTGACTGCAGCCATGAAATTAAAAGATGCTTGGTCCTTGGAAGGAAAGTTATGACCAACCTAGACAACATATTAAAAAGCAAAGACATTACTGTGCCAACAAAGGTCCATCAAGTCAAAGCTATGGTTTTTCCAGTGGTCATGTATGGATGTGAGAGTTGGACTGTGAAGAAAGCTGAGCGCTGAAGAATTGATGCTTTTGAACTGTGGTGTTGGAGAAGACTCTTGAGAGTTCCTTGGACTGCAAGGAGATCAAACCAGTCAATCTTAAAGGAAATCAGTCCCGAGTATTTATTGGAAGGACTGATGCTGAAGCTCCAATAATTTGGCCACCTGATGCAAAGAACTCACTCACTGAAAAAGATTACGATGTTGGGAAAGATTGAAGGCAGGAGAAGGGGACGACAGAGGATGAGAAGGTTGGATGGCATCACCGTATTGATGGACATGCATTTGAGCAAGCTCTGAGAGTTGGTGATAGACAGGAAAGCCTGGCATGCTATAGTCCATGGGGTTGCAAAGAGTCAGACATGACTGAGTGACTGAAAAGCACTGTTCATGTTTATGTTAGAGGAATCTGTAACATTTAGGAAATACAGGAAATATTTGCCAACAAACAAAAAAAGAATTTGGCATTTCGAAGTATTTCATAGACACTTGTAATCAAACCCACAGAAATTAGCAACTTGAGGCTGTGGCACAGGTAAAATGTCTGTAAAGGTTAGTCAGCACTCTCATTCATTTACGGTATTGTGAGGACAAGATCATCTTAAACCTTCCTGTCTTGGTGTTCTTCATCTTTGTTGCTTGTTCAGAAATGTTTATGCTGAGTAACATTTAAATGTTTAAAATATTGATTTAGCTATTTCTAGCACATGTAACGGAGAAGGCAATGGCACCCCACTCCAGTACTCTTGCCTGGAAAATCCCATGGATGGAGGAGCCTGGTAGGCTGCAGTCCATGGGGTCGCTAAGAGTCAGACATGACTGAGCGACTTCACTTTCACTTTTCACTTTCATGCATTGGAGAAGGAAATGGCAACCCACTCCAGTGTTCTTGCTTGGAGAATCCCAGGGACGGGGGAGCCTGGTGGGCTGCAGTCTCTGGGGTCGCCCAGAGTCGGACATGACTGAAGCGACTTGGCAGCAGCAGCAGTAGCAGCAGCAGCACATGTAAGGGCTTCCCTGGTAGCTCAGTTGGTAAGGAATCCACCTGAAATGCAGTAAACCCAGGTTCAATTCCTGGGTGGGGAAGATTCCCTGGAGGGGACATGGCAACCCACTCCAGTATTCTTGCCTGGAAAATCCCAAGGACAGAGGAGCCTGGCAGGCTACAGTCCATGGGGTTGCCAAGAGTTGAACATGACTTAGTGACTAAACCATCACCAGCACATACAAAATAATAGCCTTTTATTAGTTATTGTCTTGATTTTGAAGCAGCCAACTTCCTTATAAATTTCATTATTCACTATTGTCCTCAAAAATACCTCTTCAGTTGACATTGTGGTTTCCTGAGTTTCTTGCATCAATTGATGCATTTTCTATAACCATAAAGACTGGTTACCACATACCATGTTTCATAGCAAATGAAAAACCCTTATGTTTTCCCTTAATAGTCTCTCAACTAAGCATTTAAGGCAGTCTCCATGGGAGCTGTCTCCCTACCCCATTTGTGTGTGAAGGAGGCAAATCCCTGAGACGTGAAGGATGAAAAAGTGGGTTTTATATTTGAAGTTTTAAGTTACCAACATTTTTCCTTTATAGTTTAATCACTGAAATTTCCTAATCATGTTTAGAAGGACTAAGATTTTCAGAGATTGAAAAAATGCAGTGACATTTTATACCAGATCACAAAACAGTGGGGCAGTATTTAATTTTTAAAATTTTTTATTATATCTATTTATGAAGACATCCTTATTTTTTACTACTGTTTAACTGTCTTTGAAGTGAAAACGCTCAGTCATGTCTGACTCTCTGCAACCCCATGGACTGTAGCCTGCCAGACTCCTCTGTCCATGGAATTCTCTAGCCAAGAATACTGGAGCGGGTAGCCTGTCCCTTCTCCAGGGGATCTTTCCAACCTGGGGATTGAACTGGGGTGTCCTGCACTGCAGGTGGATTCTTTACCAGCTGAACTAATTGGGAAGCCCTGTCTTTAATCCAACCTTAAAAGTAATTATTTGTTCCTTTGCTTAGGGTTTAAATATAATAAGGAATAATTCTTAAGGAAATCTGGCTTATGAAATATTTTATCCAGTTTTTCTTTTGTTCACATTTCTTAGGAACAGGTATGGAGGAGGGGAAAACAAAAGATAAGATTTATTTATTTAAATTTGCTAGAAAGAGCTGGCATTGTTTTCTTTACTGGCAAAGCAGGGTATGAGTGGCAAGGCATTTTCTTTCGTTTGAAGCTCATGGATTCAATGCTATATCTTCCCTGGACATATTATTTAAAATATATATTCTTTTCTCATGAAAATGGTATGTGTTTAGCCCTGAACATTCATTCTCTTTGAGGAAACCTATTCTAGCTGACTTAAGGTGGACTGCTGCTGCTGCTGCTAAGTTGCTTCAGTCGTGTCCAACTCTGTGCGACCCCAGAGATGGCAGCCCACCAGGCTCCCCCGTCCCTGGGACTCTCCAGGCAAGAACACTGGAGTGGGTTGCCATTTCCTCCTCCAATGCATGAAAGTGAAAAGTGAAAGTGAAGTCGCTCAGTCATGTCTGACTCCTAGCGACCCCATGGACTGCAGCCTACCGGGCTCCTCTGTCCATGGGATTTTCCAGGCAAGAGTACTGGAGTGGGGTGCCATCGCCTTCTCCATAAGGTGGACTAGTTTATTATAAAATTGAACAGTTAAGGTTTGCATCAATTTTTGTATGTGACTAGATTATTTCAAATAAACTTATTTTTTGATTGAGGTATATTTATAGTATCATAACTGTCAGGTGTATAATATAGTGACTCTCACTTTTTAAAGGTTATGTTCCATTTATAGTTATTTTAAAATACTGGCTATATCCTCTGTGCTATACAGAATATTCTTGTAGCTTATTTATTTTATACCTAGTAGTTTGTACCTCTTAATCCTCTACCCCTTTCACCCCTCCCCTTCCCTCTCCCCACTGATAACCGTTAGTTTGTTCTGTATATCCATGACCCTTGTTTCTTTTTTGTTATATTAGTTTATTTTTTAGATTCCATATACAAGAATATCACACAGTATTTGTCTTTCTCTGACGTAGTTCCTAAGCATATCTTCCAAGTCCATCCATGTTGTTGCAAATGGCAAAATTTCATTCTTTTTTATAACTGAGTGGTATCTCATTGTGTGTATATATATACACTATGGAATATATACACAGTGTATATATATATATACACACAATGGAATATATACACAGTGTATATATATATATATACACACACACATAATGGAATATATATACTACATCTTTATCCATCGATCTGTTGATGCACCAGTTGCTTCCTTATCTTGGCTATTGTAAATAATGTTGCTGTGAACATGGGGTGTGCTATCTTTTTGAATTAATGTTGTTTTCTTTAGATGTATACCCAGGAGTGGAACACTGCTGGATCATATGGTAGGTCTGTTTTTAGTTTGTTGAGGAATCTCTATACTGTCTTCCACAGTGGCTGTACCAGCTTACATTCACACCAGCAGTGTACAAGCATTCCCTTTTCTCCCCATCCTTGCCAGTATTTTTTGGTCTTTTTAATGATAGCCATTCTAAAAGGTGTGAAGTGATATCTTATTGTGGTTTTCATTTGCACTTCTCTGATGTTAGTGATGTTGATATCTGTATGTCTTTTTTGGAAAAATATCTGTTTAGGTCTTACTTTGTTTTGATGTGAGCTGTTTATATATTTTGGATGTCAACCCCTTGTAAATCAAATCATTTCCAAGTATTTTCTCCCATTCAGTAGTTGTCTTTTCATTTTATCGACAACTAGTTCATTTTTAAGTCATCTTTAGAAATAGCAATTTCTATTACTTTGTTCAAGACTGAAAGAAGGCCGGTGTGACTGAAAGGGGATAGAGTGATGTGAGATGACCGATCTGTACATCAGATCGTATTCATCTACATGAAGGCCATGACAAAGAGCTCAGATTTTATTCTAAGTGAGATGGGGGACTGTTTGTTTTTAAAATATCACTTTGGCTGCTATGGAGAAAAACCATATAGGACAGGAAAAGAAGAGGCTCTTCTAGTAATCAAAGCTAATGGATTAGTGTAATTGAGGAATCAGAGAGACCAACTGAAGATGTTTTACAGAAAAAAGTGTATAGGACATGGTGATGTTGGATCTGAGCTCTAAGGGAGAGAGGCATCAAGGATATGCCCAGGCCTGATAATCAGTGTCTGCTACTGCAGTGGCTGTCTTGTGTGTTTTCTGTTCTGATAGGTCAGTGCCTTTGCTGTATCTGATGACCCCAAGGTTTGGGGAAAAAATAGGGAGAAACAGGTTTAGAGGGGAAAATCAAAGTTTTGTCCACTTACGTATTACAACGTTCCTATATTGATGAGATTTTAACTGTCTTCTTGAAACTTTTCTGAAACATTTAAATAACAATAGTATAACAATCCAGATAGAAGTGTTTCCATATGGTCGCAATATGGTCGCACGTAACAGACATGAATCTCACCCCTCCTGCAGCCTCTGAACATCTATCCATTAGTGAATTAGCAGTCTTTGAGAAAGCCTGGAGGGGTGTTTATATCAGGTTCTCTCAGCCTTCTCACTATTGGCATTTTATATGGGAAGATTCTTTGAGGGGCTGTCTAGAGCATTATGGGCTTGCCTGGTGGCTCAGACAGTAAAAAATCTTGCCTGCAGTGCAGGAGACCCAGGTTCAATCCTGGGATCGGGAAGATCTCCTGGAGCAGGAAATGGCAACCTAACTCCAGTATTCTTGCCTGGAGAATCCCATGGACAGAGGAGCCTGGTGGACTGCAGTTCACATGGTCAAAAAGAACAGGACATGACTGGGCGACTAACATTCACTTTCACTACAGCATTATAGGCTATTTAATAGCCTCCCTGATCTACTAGAGGACAGCAGTACAAACTCCCAATTGTGAACACTAAAGATGTCTCCAGATATCACCGAATATCCCTAGGGGCAAGAGAACAAAATTATCCCCTGGTTGAGAACCACTGGTTTATAAGCCATGGAACTTTCTAGCATGGTTCTGACCATAACAAAACTAACAGCTATTAGCACTTGTTATAGCCCCTTTATCTCATGCTACCAGAATCATTGGACAAATTGGTTAATTTTTAAAATCTGCTAAGGTTGAAAATTATTTTCAAAAATATATAAATGCTTTTATCTTTAGCTTAAATATAAAACCACTTAATAATTGTTTGATGTTGAGCCATTATCTTGAATATGAATCTACTGGCTGGATTTCTAAGTTGTCATATAATACATTTTCTACCATTTTTAATTTTGTGTCTTTTAAAACAGGACAGAAATTTGTTTTCCTTTTTGCTTTTTTACTGATATATAACTTTGTCTGTTTTTAGGTTTCTCACCCATACCACATTTAATCACGTTTTGACTGGAGAGGGGTTGGGGGAACACTTTTATCAAGTGTCTACCAAACCTAGCTTTCAAATAAAACCGGAAGTCATATACACTCACAGCTCAAGGGCTGCTGAATACTTAAATTACATAATTACCCCAAGTAGAGCCAACAGGTTCATTGACCATTGACACTAGCTCTTTGCTACTAACAGAATTACGTGGGGATATCAGAGAGCAGATTCCTAGCCACAGCCTTCATAAGCCAGTATGCCTACCAGGTCAGTTTCATCAGGTGGAGACTGGCTAAGAAGTACTGTTTGTGCCAGACACTCTACTTGCATTCTCTTTTAATCCACAACAATCCAAAATCATAGTATGTTAGTATTTTTGTTTGCCTTTGAGACTACTGAAACATAAAGATGGCGTCTTGCACATGGTTGGTTATGTAGGTAATAAATAAAAGTCAGGATGTGATTTACCATTTCATCACACACACCATGGGGGTTAATTCTCTACAGAACACTAGGCTCCCTTCTGGTCCATGATCACAAATTACACCTTTCAATGTTGACCAGTTATCATCAAACTAAGTACTATGCCTAGAAAATATGGGTAATCAATATAAATCTATCACTTGAAATACTTGAAAGCATCAATTCTGTATGTCTAGCGTAACCCCGATAAGCTCAGCTGGTAAAGAATCCGTCTTCAATACAGGAAACCCTGAAGGGAAAGGCTACCCACTCCAGTATTCTGGCTTGGAGAATTCCATGGACTGTATAGTCCATGGGGTTGCAAAGAGTTGGACATGACTGAGCAACTTTCACTTGCAGGCTAACCCTAATACTACTTATGCTATGCTATGCTATGCTAAGTCACTTCAGTTGTGTCCGACTCTGTGTGACCCCATAGACGGCAGCCCACCAGGCTTCCCCATCCCTGGGATTCTCCAGGCAAGAACACTGGAGTGGGTTGCCATTTCCTTCTCCAATACATGAAAGTGAAAAGAGAAAGTGAAGTTGCTCAGTCATGTCTGACTCTTAGCAACCCCATGGACTGCAGCCTACCAGGCTCCTCTGTCCATGGGATTTTCCAGGCAAGAGTACTGGAGTGGGGTGCCATTGCCTTCTCCGAATACTACTTATACTCATTTCTTATTGCTGTGGTGACAGATTTAAAGCCGCAAACTTAGTGGCTTAAAACAGTACAAATTTATTATTTTAGTTTTGTAGGTTTGAAGTCTGACAGACCTCACTGAGCTAAAATCAAACATTCTTTTCTGACGGTTCTAGTAGGGGAATCCATTTATTTGCCTTTTCCAGCTTCTAGAGGCCACCATCAGAGCCCGCTATGGATGGAGGAGCCTGGTGGGCTGTCGTCTATGGGGTCACAAAGAGTCAGACACAACTGAAGCGACTTAGCAGCAGCAGCAGGACTTCTGAATGTGCTTAAATGACTACAGATGTTAAAGGGATCCTTTCAATTGAAACTGTTATTCTTTTCAGTATGCGTTATATTCTTCTCATCTATCTATCCAGACAATGGCTTTATCCTGACATGCTTCCTGATGTGGCTGCCCTGTGTGTGAGATAGGCAATTGTCTTTTTTTAAAATAAAGGTCGTAAGTTCAACAGTAAGGAATTAAAAAGGGATCTTTTAATTAATTTTACTATTTCTATCATAGGAGATGAATATGATGTATGTGCCATTTGTTTGGATGAATATGAAGATGGAGACAAACTCAGAATCCTTCCCTGTTCCCATGGTATGAATAATTACATACTGCTTTGAATTTATACATAATTTATACTTAGGTTCAGTATTACAAAATAGTTATTAGCACATCATAAGCTCTCATTAAAGGATGAAGATTTATAAAAATTTACAAACTTTTGTCTTGTCTGTATATGATGCATACTGATCAGAACATGAATAACCATGGCAGGAGATTATGTTCTCAACAAAAGTGTACTATCTAAAAGATGTGTATTTTGCTTCAACAGCTTATCACTGCAAGTGTGTAGATCCTTGGCTAACTAAGACCAAAAAAACCTGTCCAGTCTGCAAGCAAAAAGTTGTTCCTTCTCAAGGCGATTCAGACTCTGACACAGATAGTAGTCAAGAAGAAAATGAAGTGTCAGAACACACCCCTTTACTCAGACCTTTGGCTTCTGCCAGCACTCAGTCATTTGGGGCTTTGTCGGAATCCCGCTCACATCAAAACATGACAGAATCTTCAGACTATGAGGAAGATGACAATGATACCGACAGCAGTGATGCAGAAAACGAAATCAATGAACACAGTGTTGTGGTCCAACTGCAGCCTAATGGTGAACGGGATTACAACATAGCAAATACTGTTTGACCTTCAGAGGATATTGGGTTATTTCCTTTTAAAATGTTTCATTAGGCATATAGTTGTTTTTTTTTTTTGCTCCCTTCAGAGATTTCTGTAGAGATAATTTATTTTTTATTCTACAGGTTAATCAAGATTACTGAAACAGGTTCTTTTGATCTGGTATTTATCTGCAGGAGTGTACTTCATTTCACTAATAATAGACTGGTGCTGTAACTCAAGCATCAAATCGACTCTTTTGGAATGAAACATAGCCAAAACATCAAGAGATTCCTCAGTATAGCTTGCAATTAAGACCTAGATCACAGTATGCACACGTTTCATGTTTTTACACACAGGGTCAGTGCTGTGGCCACCGAGCATGAGCTGAGCCAACTCCCATCTCCATAAAGTTACCTAGAGTTGTTGAGCTGGAATATGCTTGTTCTGGTATTTGTCCAAATTGCCATAATTAGCAAGAGGCGACTATCAGCATCACAGAGAAACTCAAAGCTTTTTCCTTTCTATTGCCAAGTAGTCTTACCCTGATAGAAGAGTCAGTACTAGGGCAGTTTGCAAAATGTTTTTATTTTTAAGGCTTTTACTATAGTGTCATGTATGAACTTCATTTATCAGCTGAAGTAATGTCTCTGACTTTACTTACTGAATTTCAGTATCCTTGGATTCTGTGTGGTGATCAAAACATAAACAAAATGCTGTATAAAAATACCAAACTTCAGTAATTGTTAATACTCAGATTATATACCTCTTAATAAAGAGCATCCTATGCTTATTAGCCCTGCTAAACTATGTACAGAGGAAACTGTTCAAGTATTGGATATGAAAATGTTGCTTATGTTTAACAGAACTAATGATGTATTTAAACAATGTATTATGAAAAGCTAAATTACACATTGTTAACTATGTAGAAAATATAGGCTTATATATATAATCAAAATGCTAAGAATTTTTATATGGCCTTGTATGAAGGGAGTTTGAATGTTAATAAACACGTTTTCCACTTTGTTCTCCTGTAGTATTACCCACATTAAACTTATTTATGTGCAGTTTTTTAAATTTATAATGATTAAGGTAATTTAGGGCAGGTAACACACATTACCTTAGATTTTATACAAAGTAACTGCTCACAAGCAATTAGGGAATCCCCCCAAAACTGCAGACCAAATCGTCCCAACAGTGTACATTATGGGTCTGTCTTATAATTATGGTACATCTTTAGAGTGAACTGCTCTACAGCCCCAAGAGGGTAAATAGCTAGATTTATCTGTATTAACATGGGAAATTAATAGTGAACAGAAGCATACTAGAAAATAGTTAAGTATACCAGTTAGCCTTCTGTTGTAAAAAAAATTTAAATGTGATCCTGTCCTAAATAACACATTGTTGTAAAGATAGACCTACAACTACAAAATGCCAAGATGTGTGTAAGATGAGAGGACACCCAAACTGGACTTTCAGTTCCCTGAACTTCTCTTCTCCAGTTGCTTTTCTAGTCTTATTATCACACACTAACTGGTTATTACTGCAATCAGCACCATCTCCAAATCTGCAAATCTCCAAATATAAGATGAATTAAACATGATTTTTAAAATGTTCTTTATGATTAAAAATAGAAATCCATCAGCTAAGAATTTACATATCCTCCTCCCCACTTAATCTCCCCACCAATCTCAAACTCACACCCCCCATCTCCAACTCCAATTCATGCTCATGATTTTTTCACCTCACCAATATCCCCAAACCATCAGCAAAAAAAAAAACAATACATTTTTTAAAAAAATGTAACACTCTTGAGGGAAATTTCACTTTTTGAACTGCTTTAAAAAAAATTCTTATAGCAACAACAAAAAGTGAGTATTTCCACTTAGGAAAATAAAAAATTGAATTCATTATTCTCCCACCCCTGCCCCACAGAAATAAAAATAAGACCTGAGAAACAGAATTATCAGTTTACTATGGTAGTTAAAACAGTGCTATGGAATTTGACACACCTGTTTGATCCTAACTTTTCCAAACCTGTCTGGTTATTTGTGTAATTCATTTATCCTAAGGTAGGGTGTAAGGCCCAAACACTGAGCTTAGTGTCCAAAACATAAACGTTTTTATAATTATCAGATAAGAACATCATACCTAAAATATAATTTTTTAAAGGGAGAAAGTTAATCACTGTTAAGTGTATTAGATGTTATATTCCCTCAGCCTTTAATCCACAATTCAAATCAAGGACTTGGTTCCTTCAAATTTGTTAGGAATTTTTCTGAGGCAAAAATAATTTTCTTTTGAAACTCTATAAACTCTCAGTTGTTAAAAATATGTATACTTAACAGCACTATCTAGGACTGTTACTAGTTCTAATAGTTACTTGAAATCTTTTATAATTTCTCTATGGTATAATTACACAGCTTTTTTTAAAAGGCCACTGAATAAAATTAAAATCCCATTTCCACTAAAAAAAATCTTCCTAATTTAAAAATCTTCTGATTATAAAAGTATAGTTACCTAGAAACTTACCCGCCCGAGAAAAATTTGTATTTTGCCTTCAGAAATACGTATGTAAAATACATTATATACGATACATATTTATCCCATTATATAAAATTCATTGGTGGGTACCGTCTTATGTAATTCTTCAATGACTATTTTATCTTCTGAACATAGTCATTTATTCGACTCATAACCCTGAAAGTCAAATCTTGTAGTTTTCCAAGTTTAGTTATTCTAAGTAACGCTGTGGGAGTGACATTCTGCTATACAAATTTATATAGCTCTACTTCTTTAGGTTAAATTCCTAGAAAAGTACAAAGCAAAGATACATGTGTGTATTTTCATAAGTGCTTTTCTAATGAAATTATGGGAAGGGGGCCAATGACTAGTTTCATTCATTATTTTACTGATAAAGTTGCCATCTACTGTCTTCTCTGGTGGCTCAGGAGGTAAATGATCCGCCTGCAATGCAGAAGACCTGGATTTGATCCCTGGGTTGGGAAGATCCCCTGCAGGAGGGCCTGGCAACCCACACCCCAGTATTCTTCCCTAGAGAATCCCCCATAGACAGAGTCTGACAGAGCTGGACTCAATTGCGGGATTAAGCAATACAGTACAACTACTGTCTCCTCCCCCCATCCACACCTCTACCACAGACACATCCCCTTACCTGCTCAGAGGTTCGTTCAGGAGGGTTTCACAAGTCTCCCTAACCCACACCTCTACCACAGACACATCCCCTTACCAGCTCAGAGGTTCGTTCAGTGAGGGTTTCACAAGTCTCCCTAACCCACACCTCTACCACAGACACATCCCCTTACCAGCTCAGAGGTTCGTTCAGTGAGGGTTTCACAAGTCTCCCTTACCCACACCTCTACCACAGACATCCCCTTACCAGCTCAGAGGTTTGTTCAGTGAGAGTTTCACAAGTCTAGTCACTGCTTTCTAATTAGTTACCCTAAAGTGTAAATTTACATTACTATAAAATCATAAACCATCACAACCCAACCACCAAATTTCCATCTGACACACCTCTTGTTCTTAACAGGGATCTTAACAGGTCAAGAAGTTTTTTTTTTTTTTACCTAAGGTGTGCCCAACTATCATAGCAGCCCCAAATTCCACATCTTCCATACCTTTATATCCCTATATGGCCAATCAAATTCTTAACCAACAACACTGTCAAATAAAAAAATTTTTAGTTATGCACAGTGTATCTTAAGAGATTAACTTCTATTCCCTAACCCACTCTTTCTCAAAGGGTAGCATATAGTCCACCTAATGATTATTTCTAAAATGACTTCTGGAAACTTCATCTCCAGGGTAGCATTCCAGAGCCCATAATCTGAGTTATAACCAGTTCCCCAGTTTTGCTTAGACCCACCAAGTTTTGAGCTTGGATCTTCCACTTGACAGTTCATGATAATCACTTACCTAAATAGTATTAAAACATATTTACTAAAATTCAATACATCTCCTAGACCTTATGACTTATGGGATTAAACCTGGCTATTACATAGTCATAGTTAACATGTCAGTCCATAGCCAGAAACAGCAAGACATCCCAATCCCAGTTATTTTTTATGCTGCCTAAGGAATGTCTTCTCTTATGTGAGAGTCCCAGCTGACTTCAGCCTGCCAACACAGCCTCCAAATCAAGAGAGGTCATATGTATGACAGTTCAATACAGAAGAATCCACAAATGCAGAAACCCTTCATGATATTGGGCCCCTTACGGCTCACTAGATTTTTCATATCAAAACATCAGCAACAAAAGAAAAGTATTTAATTTCTAGTGGATAAATCAATTTTTGCCTCTTAAGCCTGAAGATGCACCCCAAATGACAAGCCATTTTTAACAGGGCAAACAAATCTTATTAAAAATAAATTCCTAGGCACTCATTTTCTTTATAATACTAGAGGAAATGGAGTAGGCCACCAGCTGAATTTGTTTTTGAAAAATTTTATGCTTGCAGCAGAGTATATTCCCATTGTGTCAAAGATCAACTGTAACAGTAAGCTAACAATTTATATAAATAACAGGAGTCTAGAGTATTTGGTTGGAATAAATTTATTTCATCTGTCTGTAAACAAGGTGTTTAATAGTTATGGCATTTTTTTAAATGCATATTAAATCAGATGAGTTAGACTGTATCCCAGATGTAACAAAGTGCAGGGAAAGAAATGGACAAATCAGCAACAAGATTTGTTTTTAAATCTGTACATTATCCACAAGGCCCAAACAATAGAAGCAAATACTAGAATGTCCCTAAAGTAGTGCCATTCGAAAGAAACCTTTAATAGGTCAGTTAAAATCCATCTCACAATAGCAACAGTTCATTTTAACAATAGTATGGCACAGAATACATATGAGAAAAATTCATCACAAGACAGCCAAGTCCACAATAATGCAACTTCATATAAAAACTCAAGCTGCAAATAAAAGTTGGTCCTATGAAGAACAAACTGGACACACTCCAGATGGTTATGTTGGGATACCTAATGTCCATAATGGCAGCCTTTTACAATTTTACTAAAGAGTAGAGCTGGTGTGCAAAGAAAAAGATAGGAACAAAAATCTGAGCTATTGCAATGATGGAATGTCCCTTGGGATTCAATCAGTATGGTTACTATAAGGTCATGGGAGGAAGTGCATTTTGCTCTTGTTTTGCAGTTGCACTTGTCGTATGTCCTGTGGACACTATGATAAAAGGTTTGTCACTACTCAAGTGCAACAACAATACTAAAAGCAAACTACTGCAGCTCTCAATAGCTCATCAACAAAAGTGATATTAATTGGTTAAATAAACCAGGCACTGCATTAAAGAAGATGGAAGCAAACCAAATACCTATGTGCAAAGGGAGGGGGTGGGAAAAGAGGAGTGAAGGAAAGATGCATGCACTTTTTCCTCCCAACCATGCGCTATGAAAGGAAGACTAGATGAGCTAAGTAAATGCTCAAAGTGCTGAAAGACATTGATCAAATTAGAGATTGTACAACCGGCACCTTGCTTAATATTAACTTATTTTAGTAATCAATATCCCATTAATTGCTAAGACAAAGTGATGCCCAACTTGGCATGCCCCCTCCCCCCAAATTTCAAGGTATCATGCAAATCATTATTGTGCTGCAATTATGTTGCCAGATAAGGTTGGTTACATAGAGTGGTTAACATACAAATGATCCACTGGGCAAACAGGAATTGTGACATTAGAAAATAGGCGAAGAAAAATTAGCTACCATCTATAATCTGGTAGCTCTGTGACCATAATTGGGGTGATGATGAAGACAGTTGCTAGGAAGATGGGGAGAGGCTGCTTACACATCAGACCTCCTCAGGTATAAAGCGAGTTCATATGCTTTCTTGTTAAGTGTGCCTCCGTGGACACCTTCCTTTCCCATGACTATAACCAATGCTGGAGTACACAAGGAAACAAAACAAAAGTGAACAGAATTATTTAAGAGGGGGGGCAGAAAGAAAGACACCTTTCCCCACCAACAGAGGGATACAAAGGAGACACAGGTTCATACCCCATCACCCTGCATTGCTAATAAAATTTCCAGAATTAAGACTCAAGCTTACAGCTAGGAAAGTTTAAGAGCAATTTTCCCCTAATACTTAACAGTCTGCCTAGCAGCTAGAACCCAGAGTCTCTCAAGTATTTTGCCATTGAGTATGCCTTCTTATTCAATCCGCCTCCATGGACCCCTTCTTTTCCCATTACAAAGACCAAGACTGAAAGAGAAAGAAGAAAAGTGTTTCAAAAGAAGTGTTAATCAAGAGAGTCACATAAGTTTTAGCAGACAGAACCCCGATTAATAAGTTAACATTAAGTCAGTTTTTCATGAACAACGAAGCACTGAAGTCAGCCAGGTCTCCAAAAAGGAGAACTTTCAAACTAGTAATATGCTGAAAACATTTTGACTATTAACTGCATCTTCGAAGTCCAATCAGTGCAGCTGCAGTGCTCTATAACAGTATCTTTACACTAGTTAGGGGGAAAAGAGTGTTATTTATTTTTTTTTTAAATATTGGAGTATAGTGATTTACAGATGTGTTAGCTTCAGGTACATAGCAAAGTGATTGGTTATACATATACATGTGTTTATTCTTTTTCAGATTTTTTTTCCCATTTAGGTTATTGAGTAGAGTTCCCTGTGTAGGTCCTTATTTACTTTATATATAGTAGTGTGTATTTGTGGAGAAGGCAATGGCACCCCACTCTAGTACTCTTGCCTGGAAAATCCCATGGACGGAGGAGCCTGGTAGGCTGCAGTCCATGGGGTTGCTAAGAGTCAGACACGACTGAGCGACTTCACTTTTCACTTTCATGCATTGGAGAAGGAAATGGCAACCCACTCCAGTGTTCTTGCCTGGAGAATCCCAGGGATGGAGGAGCCTGGTGGGCTGCCGTCTATGGGGTCTCACAGAGTGAGAAGCGACTTAGCAGCAGCAGCAGTATGTATTTGTTACTCTCAAATTCATAATTTATCCCTCTTCCCCAACTTTTCCCCTTTGGTAACCGTAAGTTTGTTTTCTAAGTGTGTGAACGTTTGTTTTATAAATAAATGCCTTTGTATCTTTTTTAAGATTACACGTATAGGTGATTTGTCCTTCTCTGTCTGACTTTTATTACTTTACTTAGTATAATCTCTAGGTCCATTCATGTTGCTGCAAATGGCATTCCTTTTATGGACATCTATCTTATATAGAGAACAAAAAACTTCTGATTAGCATGACAAATACACATTAGACTGGTCCCCCAAAAATAAATTTTAAAAAATTTACTTATAAAATTCTTCCCAAATTTAACTGCTTAAGTACAAACTGTTAAGTCTTACCAGTGAGGCTAAATGTGTACTAATTACTTCTAGAGAAAAACCAAGACTGAAGTTTAAATAGCATTTTCAGTGCCATTCAGAAGAGCCCAAATGAAAAGTTCTGAAGGTCTGTGCTTACTGATATCCTCACTGTGTTAGCTTTGTTTTTAATTGAGTATAAAACCCTAAAATAAATTTATTATTTCCAACAACAGGTTTTTTTATGATGCAGTTCAAAGGTCTATGCTTAAAATATGTTTATGTATATATCAGATTTTATATTTATTGCCACTAGATGTCAGTAGTGCAGTGTGGCACAAAAACATTCTGGTTTTATGTCACATGGTTGATGCTTCTCTTTAATATATTTATCTGAGCTCAGCTACTTTTTGAGATTTATCTATTTCACAGCCATCTAATTTTCCTACAGAGAAATACTCATACGTAGCAATGCACAGCAGAACAGGAGGAACCTTTAGGACACTCCTGGGAGGCCCACTGCAGCTCACAGTAGCTTCAAGTTTCTTAACATGGTATAGATTTGGTCTTAACATTAGATGGGCCAAATCTGCTCTATTAGGCTACACCAGCCTTCTTTATTTACAAAACATTTTCACAGGTTAACACATTTAAATGTATTTGTAAACCAATTAGATGTCATAATAAATCTCAATTTTTAAAGTTTCTTTCAAAAACGCAGAGAGACTTATTTAGTACAGTAAGAATTTCTGCAATGTTGATGATAGTCAGGAAACACTAGTAGTTCTGGATCAGTATATAAATGAAATATAATTTTCTATTTTTCAAATAAATGAGGCACATATAGTCTTTGAAAATATTTAATAAGTGTAAAATTTACTCCAAAACCCTCATTCTAATTATTTCTCTTCTCCAGCAATGTTTCTAATAGAAATGGAAGCCAGTATTAATTTTTCATTTTTTATGCTGAATAGCGAATGACTAAAATGTGAGCAAGAAAGAAAAGGAAGACATTCAAAAGTCAAAAACCCAGAGGGACTAAAATAACCAATTTGAATGATTTAACAATCTGAATAACTAGCAGTTGAGGAGACAGTGATTTTATTTAACTTTTTATTTTAAAGTATAGTTGATTAACAATGTTAATTTCAAGTGTAAAGTGGTTCAGTTGAAGAGACAAATTTAGATTTTCAGTTTACTAAAGTTGGAACTGAAGAGCTGATATTAATATTCTATTTCAGCATTAAGCCAGGATCTCAGAGGTGAGGCTGTATTTGCAGCTGCTGTAGAGTAAGTGAATCTAAAGCAGTGCCTCCTTCAGTGCTGGGCAGTTCACAAAAACCACCTTAATAGCCATTATGGACTAACACTTTACTCAAAATGTTAAAGAAACTGCTTAATAAGTTGTAATGTGACTTGCAACGATTAACCAAAAGGGTGCTGCTGTACTCACCTCTACCAGCTCTGCCCACGGCCACGTTGTATGTTGGCTCCCCTCCTTGACTCTTTGTCCGGATGTCCATTGTGCAGTCACCATCCACATATAGGCTATCTCTGATCACTGAGCACTTCTTTGCGCCAAGAGTCAAACCATTGGTAAAGAAACCTTCCCGGTCTTTTCCTACAATCATATCTATTTCTACTGGCTGCCCCCACCCCCAACCATAAAAAAAAAAAAAAAAAAGAGAGAGAGAAAACAAAACAAAAAGTTGTAGTTAATTTCTTGTCTTGGTGTAACAGGAAGAGTGTCAAGTTTGTACTACCACTACAAGACATCCACATTTCATTAATGTAAAACCAAGTTTCAGTCGTTTCTAAAAAACTACTTAATTCTTACAGGATGACATTTTATATCAGTCAGTTAATTAGATTTCACAGTTAAAGAGAGTGGTCTGTTAACTAAGCCCAGTCTATGCAAAGAATCTCCAGTTGGTAGATGACACTAGATAAACTACAAACTTAAGAGTTATTTATAAACTTGTTTCAAGTCAGGTGGTACCCGAAGTGCTTATGTAATGGTAAAAATCACCTAAAAACTTTCAACAAAATCTTACCTATCACAGTCACGTAACAGTCTTGTCATATCAAACTTAAAGTTGTTTGAAAGTCTCCTGAAACTAAGTCCATTCTTGGCAGATCTGTTTACATCTACTCTGCTTCAAACAGCTTGACATACCCCCTCTAGTATGAACTTCAAGCCCTGAATCAGCGCATCCCCAAATTCATATTTCCCTCCTCTTTTATTTTAGCCGCTACTCCCTCTCCAGCTTTCCTTCCCCTCCCTCCTCAGTAATCAGTTTTCTTTCTGGGCAAATGCAAAGAGGATTCTGTCTGTAGCACTGCAATAGGCAACCATAAAAGAACACAGAAAATGGAGGGAGAGTGGGAAAGAAACTGAGGTAGCGACCAGAACCGGAAAGGAGAAAACGTGCATTCTAACATTCCATGAATAAGAAGGAAGGCGTCGCCCCCATCAGAACTGCAGAGTCATAGCAGGCCCCAGCCATTTCCAAGCACACTCCCGCAATCTTCCCAGCCAGACAGCGGGAACTCACACACAAAGACAAGAGGACTGCAGGAAAAAAGTTGATCGCCAGACGCCAATTCTCTGTAAGAATTGTAGTCCACTGCGGCAACAGAGAGCCTGAAAGTACCTGGATCAGGAGTTCTACACAGTTAGACCTTAAACCATGTTAAGTAGTACAAGAATAATTAGTAGCACCCATAGTAAGGGGCCTGAATTTTGGCATTTGATAGGAAGGGGGCGTGAAGCTTAGGAAATTAAGAGAATGTTCCTGTATTTGATATAATGTCACCATTTTAGACCCTTGTGCAGAAAGAGGCAAAACAATAAATGAGCATTGGAGGGCTTATTAACAATTATTCCCTAAACATGTGGCAACCGAGTCAAACCACCAAGTCACAAGGAAATCAGGCGCCGGGAAGCATTAATCTGCACTAGTTCCCTTACGAAGATCACTGAAGAGGGAGGGACTTGGAGAACTGAAGTATCTCCTCGGTCTTTGCAGATTATGGAAAGCCCCAAGCACCTCCGTTTTTTAGAGCTCTGTTGCGTAATTGGGGATAACGGTATATCGATGAATCTCCATAGGAAAGAAATCAATGGCAGATCGCCATCTTGGAGAATTAAAAAAAAAAATCCTATGGAGCCAGAGATTCACGAATCCACCTACGTTGTCTGCGTTCATTTCTCGCAAGCCCAAGAGGCCTGGACACCGGCAAATCTACGCCAAGTGGCCGCGAGGATCCTGGGGGCCGGGCAGCCGCCGCCTCCCACAGCTCGCGGCGCGGGCGGCGCGCCGTCACCGGAGCTAGGAGCGGCTCGGCCACCCGAGGACCCGCGCCCCAGTCCGGCTCCTCCGCTCCCCGCTTCCACCTGGGAACGTACAAAGCAAACCTCAGGGCTTCCAGGGGACCCCGGGGCGGAGGCGAGAATGGGGAAAAGGCCCCCCACCCACGAACCGGTGCGTGCCCCCTCCCCCAGCCTCATCCGGACAAGCACTGGGAACGCCTGCGAGCCCGGCCGCCGCCCCCGCCACTCAGCGCAGCCCCGGCGAGGGGGCGTCCCCGGGCCTCGGCCTCTCCGCCCGCCCAGTAGCCGCATCCTCGGCGCCCGCCGCCCCTCACACCTGCCGGCGCGGCCCTGCCCGAGTCCGGCCGCGCGCTGCGGCGCCCCCACGGCCGGCCCCGCATGGGTCCGGGGCCGGGAACCCAGGTCCCCGCCGGTCCTCACCGTAATGCTCTGGAAGACGCCCCCGGCCGTGGCTGCCCAGACGTATTTGGCGTCGCAGTAGCCGACAATGGCGGCCTCCTGGCAGCAGCCATCGCACATCAGGTTATCCACGTAGCTCTGCCAACCGGCCATCTTCGAGCCCTTCGCACTGCAGCGGGGACGGCAAGGAGCAGCAGGCGCAGCGGCGTCGGCGGTCGCGGGCGGCGGCGGCGCGGGGGGAGGCGGGGCGGGGGCGGAGAGGAGGCGGCTCTGCGCAAGCACCGACCGCCCCCCTCCCCGAGGAGCTGCGGAGGGAGGACGCGGGGACGGCGGTGAGGGACAAGCCGCGGAGCGCGCCCGGCCCGGCCGCCCTCCCGCCCGCGACCGCGGGGCTGATTAACTAGCGGCGGGAAGCTGCGGAGCGACTGTGCCGGCGACGGCGCTGGAGACTACTCCTCACCGTGGCTCCCTTAGCTCTCCGCGTTCCGGCGAGGCGTGCGCGCGCGCGTGCGTGCGATCCTTCCGCGGCGCCCTGACTCTGAGGGTCCCGAGAAGGGAGGGGGAGGCTGAGCGGGGGCGCGGGCGCGGAGGGATACTGCTCGGGGCAATCACGGAGCCACGTGCGGCCGGCGAGGTCTGAGTGAGGCGGCTTGCTGAGAGTGGCTGAGCCTCGGACCCCGAGCCTGCGGAGAGGGCGTCTCCCTAGTCGCACTCGGTACCCCTGGCCCGGCGGCGTCTGGGGCGCCTCGGAGTCCCCGCGTCCCGGCGGTGAAACGCCTGGGTCCTGCGGCCGGCGGCTCGGGATGCGGAATCTTGCGCCTCGGTGTCGGATTGCAGAGTTGCCCTGGTGACGGGATGCGGAGCGTTAACTCCTCTTTGTGGTCCGAGCGGGCGGGTAGCAGAGTCGGCCACTGTCATCTTAGGCATCCTCAGTGGGACCCTCTTCTCTGGACTTTTCGGCCACAAAGGCTGCCAGGCGGGCGCGCTCCAGCAATCTGAAATCAGAGTGGCATTCTTGGCTTTCAGGAACATTTCTGAGCTCTGCCGGTCTTTCATTGTTGCTTCATTTGGGTACCAAAGGCCTCTCATTGTGTGGGTTCCTTGACAGGAAGAGCCTCTCTTCCTCTGTCTTAAAGCGGCTAAATTGCTCGTAAATTCCGAAGGAAACAAATAGCGAGCAATGTAAAACTATTGGTTGGTTAACGGGAAATATTACTGGTGGGTCGAAGAAATCTGACTATATAAAGAATTTAAAAATCTAAGAACGGGTTCGTTGTATAACATGTTACTATTTCTACTCTCAAAAGCTAAACTAATTTCGGGACCCAGATCGGAGAATTGGCTTGTATTTGGGTGGTAAAACATGGGTAGAGTCCCTGTGAATATTGCGTGGTCTTTAGTAACCGCTGGGCGTTATGACTATGCAAAGGATTAGGAGACGTCCCACAATTTCGATTTCAAATGAACTAAACTATCTGTCAATGAAGGGAAGAGAGCGTCTCAAAGCGTTTTTGAAAAAGTTGATTTTCAACTTTAAAGTTATCATGTAAGGTCGCCATTAGTGACAAGGAGGATTCCACAGATGTTGCTCAGGAAAGAAGATAAAAACGTTGGTACGTAATCTGGTTCTGACGTTTTGTATTTTTTCTGATGTTTGCCTTGAAATGTACAACTTTTACCGGCAAGGAGGGGAAATCACCGTAAGCGAACTCCCAAGTCAGGCTCCTATCAGATTGAGATAATGTTTTCTCTCAGGTTCTGATGATTACATAGAACTTATGTGCTATAAAATGTGTGCCAAACTTGTTTCATTTTTGCAAATGTGCCGCCCACCTGATTTAGTTACACTTACTCATTCTTGTTTACTACTTTTTGTGTGTGTATGGTGGTCGTTGATGGTTTTAATCCTTCAGTTTTACCAGTTTATCAGCCTCAAAGTTAATGATACACTATGCTGTGCTGGTAGCACAGTGCCAATGTAAGAATTCATTAAGCTGTACACTTATTTGTGCTCATTATACAGGTTGTAATTCAGTAAATTCAAACAGCAAACAAAGGTAACGAAAAAAGAAAAATAAAATGATAGTTTGAAGTTGAAATTGACTTATTTATTAATCTACAATGAAGTTTTATTTGAAGTTTTTAAGATTTAACTTTTACACTATTTTCTTCATATAGCAAAGCAATGCAAATAATTCTTGTTCTTTTATTGTCTAAACAGCAAAAAAATTAAGTCAACTGAATATTCTGCATAGTCAAATCTCAAAAGATTCTAAAACACATTGGGTAAAACAAAAGAATTTAAAATTCTTATTTTTTAATATTTTTCAAAATACAAATATAAAATTACTGTTTTATTTTTCAAACGGTATCATTTCTATCCCAGTATTGCACACAGAATTCCTCCTCCAGGGGGATCTTACTGACCCCTGGAGAATAAAAATAAAAAACAAAGTAGAAGAACTATAAAAAATAAACTTGTATAATACAGGTTTTACAGTTTAGATTTTGAGATGATGCATTCGGAGAGTCTATTTACTGTCTCTTTTTGGTATTATAATAAAAGACTCCTAATGCCCTTTTTCTTTAGAACAAGCCTCAGAGCAGGGTGCCTTATTTTCTATTTGTATACAGTGATCTGTTCCTATTTCATTTAACTGTTGCTTACCACAAAGTGTTTCAAAAGGCATAAGTAGATGTTGAACACTGTTTTAAGAATTGCAATATAAGTCCAAGAGAGTATCAATATGAGAAAAAGTACCAATTTGTATCTTTCTCTGCTTTTACTCTGGGTAATTGATAACAGTGATGTCTGGGCAGAACCAAAGAAAAATAAAACTGCTGTTGTTGCAACAGATATCCAGAAGTAGCTAATAACAATCAGTTGTAGCATATTTAAATGCAGAATGCATTATTATGCATTGTTTCCAAAATATTTTATTCTTATTCAGAATAATTAATAATAACTGTGGTAAGTCATATTTAATGTACAGTCAAAGAGTGCCAGAGCCATTTATGTCCACATGTAAAAAACCATTTGACATTTTAGCAAAACACAAAAAAATAAGTTGAAATTACGATGTATCCTATCTGATAACTGTGGTGTTGGCAAAGACTCTTGAGAGTCCCTTGGACAAGCAAGGAGATCCAACAAGTCCATCCTAAAGAAAATCAGTCCTGAATATTCCTTGGAAGGACTGATCCTGAAGCTGAAAAACTCCAATACTTTGGCCACCTGATGTGAAGAACTGACTCATTTGAAAAGACCCTGACGCTGGGAAACATTAAAGGCGCTGGGAAAGATTAAAGGCAGGAGGAGAAGGGGATGACAGAGGATGAGATGGTTGGATGGCATCACCGACTCAATGGACATGAGTTTGAGTCAACTTTTGAAGTTGGTGATGGACAGGGAGGCCTGGCTTGCTGCAGTCCATGGAGTTGCAGAGGATCGGACACGACTGAGTGACTGAACTGAACTGAACCTGATAAACATTGGGGTAAGAGCTATAGAACTAACCCTAATACAATAAAACTCTAGTAATAACTAGACCCACCTCAAGTCCTCAATTAAGATTTTGACTTCCACACTTGGTTTTCTTCAAAGGTGTTTTAATTATAAAATTGTCACAACAATCAAGAAAGTTCAGAAAATGGAGCAAAAGCACCGTTAATGCCACAAGCAATACAAATGTTATCTTTTAAATCTATTCACTTGTTTTATTTATGATTTTTACAGTTAAGAACAAGGAGTACCTACAATTATGGATTTGTCAATTTTACCCTGAAACTATGAATTTTTTTTTTACTAGCTTTAGGTTGTTTAATTGGAGAAGGAAATGGCAACCCACTCTAGTGTTCTTGCTTGGAGAATCCCAGGGACGGGGGAGCCTGGTGGGCTGCCGTCTATGGGGTCACACACAGTCGGACACGACTGAAGCAATTTAGCAGCAGCAGGTTATTTAATACAAGTTAACATTATATTTTCTTTCTGATAAATTGAATTTTCGAGTAATATCCCTCTTTAGGGCTTCCCAGGTAGTGCTAGTGGTAAAGTATCTACCTGCCAGTTTAGGAGACATAAGAGGATGTGGGTTTGATTCCTGGGTTGGGAAGATCCCCTGGAGGAGGAAGTGGCAACCCACTCCAGTATTCTTGCCTGGAAAATTCCAAGGACAGAGAAGCCTGGGTGGGCTACAGTTCATGGGGTTTCAAAAGAGTCAGACACAACTGAGCACAATGGCTTTCTTTATATATCAGTATTGTTTTTTGTCGTAAAATCTTTTTTAATTGAAGTACAATTGATTTACAATGTTGTGTTAGTTTCTGGTATACAGCAAAATGATTCAGTTATATATTGTTATTTAGTCACTAAGTCATGTCCGGGGTAAAGTCTATTTTGTCAGCTATTAAACTACGTTTCGCTTTCTTTTCGGAGAAGGCAATGGCACCCCACTCCAGTACTCTTGCCTGGAAAATCCCATGGATGGAGGAGCCTGGTAGGCTGCAGTCCATGGGGTTGCTAAGAGTCGGACATGACTGAGCGACTTCACTTTCACTTTTCACTTTCATGCATTGGAGAAGGAAATGGCAACCCACTCCAGTGTTCTTTCCTGGAGAATCCCAGGGATGGAGGAGCCTGGTGGGCTGCCATCTATGGGGTCGCACAGAGTTGGACACGATTGAAGCGACTTAGCAGCAGCAGCAGTAGCAGCACACTTTCTTTTTTGTTTTTAAATTTTATTTTTGGCTGTACTGGGTCTTCGCTCCTGTGCGTGGGCTTTCTGCAGTTGGAGAGGGGGATGCTACTCTCTAGTCGTGGTTTGCAGGCTTCTCATTGCAGTGACTTCTCTTGTTGCACAGTACAGGCAAGCTCAGGTACACAGGCTCTAAGGTGTAGCTCAGTAGTTGTAGCACACAGGCTTAATTGCTTTGTGGCGTGAGTGATCGTTCCAGATCAGGGATCCAACCCATGTCCAGTGCATTGGCAGTCAGAATCCTAACCACTGGGCAACCAGGGAAGTCCCCTACTCTCCATTTATTGATATTTATCTAAAATAGCCTTCTTATCTCCCTCCTCTCTCCTGCCTCCCTTTTGCCTCCCTGTCCTTCTTTCTCTTCCTCCTGGTCCTCCCTCCTCCTTCCTCTCCATCTCTTACTCTCACTTTCTCTGTCCTTGAATTTTAATGTCTTCTTTTATATTCACTTAGCTACATTTTATCTTTTTGTCTAATATGCATACTATTTTTTTTATTCATGTGGAACTCATATGTTCATTTTCTATTCTTTTAGTGTTACACTGAAATTTTACCATGCATATTTAATAGAATAAAACTTTAAATGATATATTACACCCTCCAACCAGATAATCCAAGGACCTTAAAACACTTTAGGTCTGGTCACCCCTCTTCATAATACTATTATTTTACACAGATGCTTTAGTTCAATTCAGTCACTCAGTCATGTCTGACTCTTTGTGACCCCATGGGCTGTAGCATGCCAGGCTTCCCTGTCCATCACCAACTCCTGGAGCTTGCTCAAACTCATATCTATCAAGTCAGTGATGCCATCCAGCCATCTCATTCTCTATCGTCCCCTTCTCCTCCTGCCTTCAATCTTTCCCAGCATTGGGGTCTTTTCTAAAGAGTCAGTTTTCCCCATCAGGTAGCCAAAGTATTGGAGCTTCAGCTTCAGCATCAGTCCTTCCAATGAATATTCAGGACTGATTTCCTTTAGAATGGACTGGTTGGATCTCCTTGCAGTCCAAGGGACTCTGAAGAATCTTCTCCAACTCCACAGTTCAAAATTGACAGTTCTTCGGTACTCAGCTTTCCTTATGGTCCATCTCTCACATTCGTATATGACTTCTGGAAAAATCATAGCTTTAACTAGATGGACCTTGGTTGGCAAAGTAATATCTCTGCTTTTTAATATGCTCTCCTGGTTGGTCATAGCTTTTCGTCCGAGGAGCAAGCATCTTTTAATTTCATGGCTGCAATCACCATCTGCAGTGATTTTGGAGCCCAAGAAAATAAACTCTCTCATTGTTTCCCCATCTATTTGCCATGAAGGAATGGGACTGAATGCCATGATATTCATTTTCTGAATGTTGAGTTTTAAGCCAGCTTTTTCACTCTCCTCTTTCACTTTCATCAAGAGGCTCTTCAGTTCCTCTTTGATTTCTGCCATAAGGGTGGAGTCATCTGCATATCTGAGGTTATTGATATTTCTTCCAGCACCTTGATTCCAGCTTGTGCTTCATTCAGTCCAGCATTTCACATGACGTACTCTGCATATAAGTTAAATAAGTAGGGTGACAGTATACAGCCTTGATGTATTCATTTCCCGATTTGGAACCAGTCTGCTGTTCCATGTCCATTTCTGTTGCTTCTTGATCTCCATACAGATTTCTCAGGAGGCAGGTCAGGTGGTCTGGTATTCCCATCTCTTGAAGAATTTTCCAGTTTGTTGTGATCCACACAGTCAAAGGCTTTGGCATAGTCAATAAAGCAGAAGTAGATATTTTCCTGGAACTTTTTTGCTTTTTCAATGATCCAACAGATGTTGGCAATTTGATTGCTGGTTCCTCTGCCTTTTCTAAATCCAGTTTAAACATCTGGAAGTTTATGGTTCACTGTTGAAGCCTCGATTGGAGAATTTTGAGCATTACTTTACTAGCGTGTGAGATGAGTGCAGTTGTGCAGTAGTTTGAACATTTTTTGGCATTGTCTTTCTTTGGGTTTGAATGAAAACTGACCTTTTCCAGTCCTGTGGCCACTGCTGAGTTTTCCAGATTTGCTGGCATAATGAGTGCAGTACTTTAACAGCATCATCTTTTAGAATTTAGAAATAGCTCAGCCAAAATTCCTTCATCTCCACTAGTTTTGTTCATAGTGATGCTTCCTAAGGCCCACTTGACTTTGAACTCCAGGATGTCAGGCTCTAGTTGAGTGATCACAGCATCGTGGTTATCTGGGTCATGAAGATCTTTTTTGTATAGTTCTTCTGTGTATTGTTGCTACCTCTTCTTAATATTTTTTGCTTCTGTAAGGCCCATACCATTTCTGTCCTTTATTGTGCCTATCTTTGCATGAAATGTTCCACAGATATTCGTGTACATTTATATGTTACCTGTTTTATTCACTTGCCATTGCTTCTCATATTTCATACCATCATTTTATGATCCTTTTCTTCTTTTAAAGTAAATATTTTGAAGTTCTTTTAGTGGAGGTCTCTTGATGGGAAATTCTTTATTTTTGTTTATCTGAAAATGTCTTTATATCACTTTCATTCTTAAAAATAATAGATTGGATCTACAATGCAAGACTGACACCTTTAAGATGCTATAATTTCTTTCTGATTTTCATCATTGCTGCTGTACTTTATGATCTGTCCTTTTTCTCTGCTTTTGGGATCCTTTTGTCTTTGCTGTTCCACAATGATGTATTTTTGCATGGTTTTATTTTACTTGGAAAAATAGATTTATATCTGTGATCACTTGTGGAAAATTCTCAATCATCACCCCTTCAATTATTCCTTTTCCCAGTTCTCTCTTCTTTTTGGATTCAAAATAAATGTCTCTTTTTCCTCTTCTTTTCTCCATATCTCTTAGCTTGTTTTATATTTTTCATCTTCTTCTCTATGCTGCATTCTGGGAAATTTCTTCTGCCAAATATTCCAACTCACTGTCTGACTATGTTTCACCTGTTATTAGACCCCTAGATTGAGCTTTTTAATTCCTAAAAGTCTGTGTTTTTTTATTTTTAGAAATTCTGTTTTATTGTCACACAGATCTTTCTCATTATTCCTGGTAGCCTCATTCCTTGCCCAACTTTGTGGTTCCATACTTTATTTCTTTAAACATTTCTTACCTAGTTATTCTGTACTCTGTATATAACAATTTCAGTATCTAAATAAGTTGTGTTAGTTTTTCTCTCACACATAGTGGCTTGCCTCCTGTGTACATGGTGATCTTAGATTATGAATTTTTATTTCCTGGATCTTAAATAAGTGGGAATCCTAATGGCTTAACTTGAGGACAGTTCCTTTCAAAGATAATTTGTATCTGCTTCTGCTGTGTGTCCAGGAGTGCTAGAAACCTGGGGCCACTTTGAACCTCTCTCGTTGTCCCCTATATGCAGGTGTCTCCTAAATGCAGGAGTATCAGATTCACCTCCTTGTCAGTAACATGGCTCCTGAGCCACCTTAGGCATTACTGACACCTCCTCACACAGCTGCTGTTGGCATTTGCACTCAGACCAACTGCATTTCTCCAGCATGCATGAAGATCCCTGCTCTAATTTCTCCTTATTTGGTATGAAGAGGGGTCTTTGAAGATTTTTTTAATTTCTGAGAACCAAGCAAAACATCAAAAAATGTTTTCCATCCAGATCTAGTTGTTTTGCAGCTGGATGAGGCCCTCACAATGTCTAGTCCACTGTGATGCCAGAAGTAAAAGTCATACTCATAATTTTACATTTTCTGTGTTTCATTCAATAACTATAAATTGAACATAGGTTTCCAGCTTGGGTACTGCTTGGTGCTATTTACTGAGACAAGGAATATGGAAAGTTGAACAACACAAAGAAGGGAGATGTTACGCTTAGTTGACTTTTAGTGAAAATATTGCTTGGCAGTGAGATATAGAGCTCTGTAGTTCAAAAGAGAGGTCTGGGCTCAAGATAGCATTCAGAAATGAGTAAAGGAAGAGACATTCACTGTGAAAACAGAATGAATGGCCAGAGAAGTTAGGTGGGAACTCAGAAGCCAATAAATCGTAAATGCACAAGGAAAAGAGTTTCTCCAAATGGTTGGAATGGACAAAAGTAGCAAAACTTCGAGATCAAATATGAGAAGGGTTGGAAGGTACTCAAATATGTGATATGACATATATGGAATCCCAAAAATGATAGGAAAGGACTTATTTATGAAACAGAAATAGAAACAGACATAGAAAACAAATTTATGGTTACCAAAAGGGGGAAAGGGATAAATTGGGAATTTAGGGTTAACAGATACACACCACTGTATATAAAATAGACAAAATCCTACTGTATAGCACAGGAAACTATATTTAATATTTCATAATAATCTATAAATGGAAAATAATCTTGAAAAGTATGTTATATATATGTACATATGTGTATATATATATCAGAATCACTGTTGTATATCTAAAACTATCACAACATTATAAGTCAACTACACTTCATTTTTCAGTGTAAAAAGAAACACCTTGTGCTGTAATGATTCTCAACTTCATAAATAACATCCCAAAATCCATAGATGAAATGAGTGCCTTTAAGTACAGGGAGAAGAATTGGCCTTATACAAAAGACTGGAAACCTTCATTATAATAGCAATGTATGATTATAGATTTTTTACTTTTTAACTGCAGTATAAGATACATACAGAAAAAAGAACCAATCATAAATGCATACTATGATGATTTTCACCAACTGAACTCAACCGGTTAACCCATACCTAGATCAAGAAACAGGATAATATCAGAAGCCCAAGAATTCTCTTCTTGCTCATGTGAAGTACTATTTTCTCAGGATTTTAACTACTTTTATGACTTTTCAGAACTCAGGATAATTTTGCCTATTTCTAAACTTTAGATAAAAGTCTACTTACACAGTAGGTCCTTTTTTGTGACTCTTTCTGGCTTCTTTCCCTCAAATGTTTGTGAGAGTCATCCATATTTTTGCATGTACTTGTAGTTTGCTCATTTTCGCTGCTGTATGCCATTATGTGACTATATCATAATTTATTTATTCCTTACACTTTGAGTGTGCATTTGATTAGTTCCTAGGTTTTTGCTATTATGAATATGAACTTTTCTGTGCATGTGTTTTGGTAAGCACATTCCTAGGAACAGGACTGCGCATAGGTTTAAGGTCACTAGAAACTCTGAAACAACATTCTGAAGAGGTTTTATCCGGTACTAGCAATGTATGAAAGTTTCAGTTACTCCACATCTTCACCAGCATTTGGTATTATATCTTTTTAATTTTAAACATTTTACTGGGGAATAGCAATTTATTATGGCTTTAATCTGCATATTCCTAATGGCACATGGTGAGCATCTCTTTCAAATGTTAGTCATTTGGACACTTTTTTGTGAAGTGCTTGTAGTAGTACTGGCAATGCAGTCATTCAAGTAGATGTATCCTAAGTTATCCTTTCTTTTCAAAAACTCAAATAAGTTGAGAAAAAAAGATAATTTAGTTGTGATTTGTCTGATGGTGAGCTTTCAAAGGCATGGGAATGATAAACACATTTGTAGAAAGGTGTCTAACAGCAAAATTTAAAATACAAAGTATGACAATTCAGTTAATCTAATGGGCTAGATATTACCAGTTTCTCCTGTTCTTCCTTGCTAACAGAATCATAAATTTACTTGGGGTCGGAGTGGGAGGTAACAATTTAAAATAATTCCAAAAGTTTGGTGAGCATCCAGTCCTCCACTGGCCAAAAATTGTCTAATGGAAAACTACTTTCTTCCTGATAAGTTAAAAAAAAAAGGGGGGGGCAGTATAAGGTTTCTGCCTTTAACCTGCCTTCCCACTGGTCCAGATGGTGATGATGCAGTGCTGAGATAGGGCCGCCATTTGTGACTATGCTGAGGATGGTGGAGCAGCTGGGGAGAAACGACTTGCTTTCTCAAGTGCTTCACCAGCCTTGCACCACTGACCCCAGATTCTTGTTACATTGGACAAATGAATTCCTTACGTGGTTAAGCTACTATAAAATCAGCCTCTGTTAAGTGCAATTAAACCCTTTGCTCACCAGAACATCCATTTTCCTAGCCCACCTCAAGTCCTTAAGGTTTATCCAGGGTCATTTTTTCCATTATGAGCTAAGCATTTGAGGAAATGCTTAGTTATTGCATCCCTGTTGTAATAGTGACTGAATTGGCTATATCATGGAAAATTGCTCTACCAGCTTTTTTGCAGTCCTACATTAAATTGTGCCCTGGCGGCTTCAAGGATTCATGTCCTTTCCTAAATGTCACACAAGCCCCTCACACAAGCTCTGTCACACAGAACTCCCTAAGAATTTTGATTCATTTTCTCTGATTTTTGTTGTTGTTCAGTTGCTCAGTCATGTCTGACTCTTTGCAACCCTGATGAAAGTGAAAGTGGAGAGTGAAAAAGTTGGCTTAAAGCTCAACATTCAGAAAACGAAGATAATGGCATCCGGTCCCATCACTTCATGGGACATAGATGGGGAAACAGTGGAAACAGTGTCAGACTTTCTTTTTCTGGGCTCCAGAATCACTACAGATGGTGACTGCAGCCATGAAATTAAAAGATGCTTACTCCTTGGAAGGAAAGTTATGACCAACCTAGATCATATATTCAAAAGCAGAGACGTTACTTTGCCAACAAAGGTTCGCTTAGTCAAGGCTATGGTTTTTCCTGTGGTCATGTATGGATGTGAGAGCTGGACTGTGAAGAAGGCTGAGCGCCGAAGAATTGATGCTTTTGAACTGTGGTGTTGGAGAAGACTCTTGAGAGTCCCTTGGACTGCAAGGAGATCCAACCAGTCCATTCTGAAGGAGATCAACCCTGGGATTTCTTTGGAGGGAATGATGCTGAAGCTGAAACTCCAGTACTTTGGCCACCTCATGCGAAGAGTTGACTCATTGGAGAAGACTGATGCTGGGAGGGATTGAGGGCAAGAGGAGAAGGGGATGACAGAGGATGAGATGGCTGGATGGCATCACTGACTCGATGGATGTGAGTCTGGGTGAACTCTGGGAGTTGGTGATGGACAGGGAGGCCTGGTATGCTGTGATTCATGGGGTCGCAAAGAGTCGGACGTGACTGAGCGACTGATCTGATCTGATCTGATCTGAGACTGCTGCACACCAGGCTTCCCTGTCCTTCACCATCTCCCAGAGCTTGCTCAAACTCATGTCTGTTGAGCTGGTGATGCCATCCAACCATCTTATCCTCTATCGTCCCCTTCTTCTCCTGCCTTCTATATTTCCCAGCATCAGGGTGTTTTCCAATGAGTTGGCTCTTTGCGTCAGGTGGCCAAAGTATTGGAGCTCTCTGATCTGCCACATGCAAAAAGAGGATTCTTGAATCATAGCTGAAGCATCTCATTCCAAGGAAATTGTGCTTGAATTTGAGGGGTGGGTTGTAGAATTCCAGCGGAAGAGGGCAAGGCCTATAGAAGCACTGGCCATCTTGTTATCTGATATGTGAGAGAGATGCAGGCACTCCAGCACAATCCTCCCCAAAGAGATAACACATCTAATTTTTCTTGATCTCAGTCCCAGAAGGCAAGCAATGAAATTTAATTTAATTAAGTAGATAGCCTTCCCCAAATAGTATTAAAAGGAAGCTTTAAATTTTTGTGGTTGGTCTTCTCTAGTAAAGCTCTGATTTCACTTCTAGGGAAAATGTTTCTAGGTCTACAAACATACTGATGAACAGAGAACTAAAAATGGAAATTAAACAATTATGCATTACATTTAAGAGTAGCTCTTAAAGTGAATATTAAAATATGGGGGAAGGGATAAATTAGGAGTTTTAGACTAACAGATACACACTACTAAAAATAAGCAACAAGGACCTGCTGTGTAGCATAGGGAACTATGTTCAGTATCTTGCAACAGCCTATAATGGAAAAGAATCTGAAAAAGAATATATATATACACACATATATATACATACACATACACGTATGTGTGTAACTGAATCACTTTACTGTACACCTGAAACTAATACTTTATAAACCAACTATACATCAAAAAACTAAAAATACATATGTGTTTATAAAATATCATTTGGTATTTAAAGAACATTGGCTTCTCTGGTGGCTCAGTCGATAAAGAATCCACCTACCAATGAAGGAGACGTGGGTTCAATCCCTGAGTCAGGAAGATCCCCTAGAGAAGGAAATGGCAACCCACTCCAGTATTCTTGCCATGGAGAGAGAAGCCTGGCAGGCTATAGTCCATGGGATTGCAAGTCGGACACAACTTCTAACTAAACCACCACCACCACATCCTCACCACCACCACCTGCAGTACCCTCACCTTTATGGAGAAGCGAATAGTAGGTAGCTCACTGTGGACGTAACAAGACTCTCAAAGACCATGTTAATGCCCTACATTGCCTTGCCCTTTCAGGCTTGTCCAGACTCATGTTAAGTGACACCTGTGAAAAACGTTGGCAAAGATTTGAATGTGCACTTTACAAAAATGGTTTGCAAGGTCAATGACTACAGGAAAAGGTGCTCAACTACTTTAATCACCAGGAAAAGGCAAATTAAAACTACAATCTACCATCTTACACCCATTAGGATGGCTACAATTTAAAAAGCAAATGTTGGCAAGATTGTCGGGAAATTGTAACCTTTGTGTACTGGTTGGTGGAAATGTAAAATAGTGTATCCACTATGGAAAATAGTAGGGCAGTTCCTGAAAAAATTAAAAATAGATTTATCACATAATCCAGGAATTTTACTTATGGGTATGTACTCAAAAGAACTGAAAGGAAC
Organism: Tragelaphus eurycerus; assembly: GCA_935064755.1. Taxonomy (NCBI): domain Eukaryota; kingdom Metazoa; phylum Chordata; class Mammalia; order Artiodactyla; family Bovidae; genus Tragelaphus; species Tragelaphus eurycerus. Next base: position 17,004,445 of record CAKXYN010000006.1, on the reverse strand, counting down.
TTAAACAGATATTTGTGCACCCATGTTCATAGTAGCAGTATTCACAGTTACAAAAAGGTGGAAGCAACACCTGTTCATCAGTGGTTGAATGGATAAACAATATGTGGTATATACATACAATGTACGTAAGGAATTTCCTTCCTAAGGAAGGAAACCCTACAGTATCAATGAACTTTGAGGATATTATCCTAAGTAAAATAAGTCAGTTATAAAAGGACAAAAAATGTATCCTACTTACATGAGGTACCTGCTGCTGCTGCTGCTGCTGCTAAGTCGCTTCAGTAGTGTCCAACTCTGTGCGACCCCAGAGACGGCAGCCCACCAGGCTCCCCCGTCCCTGGGATTCTCCAGGCAAGAACACTGCAGTGGGTTGCCATTTCCTTCTCCAATGCATGAAAGTGAAAAGTGAAAGTGAAGTCGCTCAGTTGTGTCCAACTCCTAGCGACCCCATGGACTGCAGCCTACCAGGCTCCTCTGTCCATGGGATTTTCCAGGCAAGAGTACTGGAGTGGGGTGCCATTGCCTTCTCCGATGAGGTACCTAGAGTTGTCAAATTCAGAGAGCAGGATAGTGGTTAACTGGAGTTGGAGGGAGGGAAATGAAAAGCTATTATTTAATCAGTACGGAGTTCTGCAAGATGAAGTGTTCTGTGGAAGAATGGTAATGATGGAAGTAGCACAACACTCTCAGTGTACCCCATACCTCTGAGCTGTACAGTTAAAAATGGTTAGTGGAACTCCCTGGTGGTCCAGTGGTTAAGACTCCATGCTTCCTATATATATGGAATCTAGAAAAGTGGTACTGATGAACCTATTTCAGGGCAGGAATAAAGATGCAGACAGAGGATGAACGTGTGGACAGCAGGGGTCGAAGAGCGTGGGATGAACCGAGAGAGTAGCACTGACATTCATACACTACCACATGTAAAGTACACAGCTAGTGGGAAGCTGCTGCGGAACACAGGGAGCCCGGGTCAGTGCTCTGTAATGGCCAGAGCAATGGGATGGGGGTGGGGTGGGAGAAAGATTCAAGAGGGAGGGGATATATGTATGCTCACTGCTAATTCACATTATTGAATGGCAAAACCAGCACAACACTGTCATGCAATTGTCCTCCAACTTAAAAAAATCAGTCTCTTTACAATAAATACATTCAGTTCAGCTCAGTTGCTCAGTCATGTCTGAATCTTTGTGACCCCATGGAGTGCAGCACGCCAGGCCTCCCTATCCACCAATTCCCAGAGTTTACTCAAACTCACATCCATTGAGTCGGTGCTGCCATCCAACCATCTCCTCCTCTGTTGTCCCCCTCTCCTCCTGCCTTCAATCTTTCCCAACATCAGGGTCTTTTCAAATGAGTCAATTCTTTACATCAGGTGGCCAAAGTATTGGAGTTTGAGCTTCAACATCAGTCCTTCCAATGATTATTTAGGACTGATTTCCTTTAGGATGGACTGGTTGTATCTCCTTGCAGTCTAAGGGACTCTCAAGAGTCTTCTCCAACACCACAGTTGAAAGGCATCAATTCTTCAGCGCTCAGCTTTCTTTATAGTCCAACTCTCACATCCATACATGACCACTGGAAAAACCATAGCTTTGACTAGATAGACCTTTGTTGGCAAAGTAATGTCTCTGCTTTTTAATATGCTGTCTAGGTTTGTCATAACTTTTTTTCCAAGGAGCAAGCATCTTTTAATTTCATGGCTGCACTCACCATCTGAATATATTATTATGACCTAAAAAAAAAAAGGCTCCATGCTTCCACTGCAGGGAGCACAGATTCCATCTTGGGTCAGAGAACTAAGATCTCACATGCTGTGTGGTGTAGCAATCAATCATTTTTAGTTTATAAAAACTAAAAACGGTTAAGATGGCAAACTTTATGTGGGTTTTATTGCAATTCATTTTAAAACTAAAAAACCCCCCCACAATACCACTACAAACCTATCAGAATGGCAAAAAATAAAAAAAGATATAAACTGCCAATCATTACCAACCAGAACTATACATATACTGCTAACGTGCTGTGCTGTGCTTAGTTGCTCAGTCGTGTCTGACTCTTTGAGATCCTGTGGACTGTACACCAGGCTCCTCTGTGCATGGGATTTAGCAGGCAAGAATACTGGAGTGGGTTGCCATTTCCTTCTCCAGGATCTTCCTGACCCAGGGATTGAAACTGTGTCCCTTGAGTCTCCTGCACTGGCAGGTGGATTCTTTACCACTTGCACCACCTGAGAAGCCGCTATGAAGAGGTATGAGCATTTAATTAATGAGTTAACACAAAGTGTAGAATATAAATGGAAAAGGGGCCAAACAGTTATTTAGCACCAGGGGTCAGTTCAGTTCAGTCTCTCAGTCATGTCCGACTCCTTGTGACCCCATGAATCACAGCACGCCAGGCCTCCCTGTCCATCACCAACTCCCGGAGTTCACTCAGACTTAGGTCCATCAAGTCAGTGATGCCATCCAACCATCTCATCCTCTGTCATCCCCTCCTCCTCCTGCCCCCAGTCCCTCCCAGCATCAGAGTCTTTTCCAATGAGTCAACTCTTCGCATGAGGTGGCCAAAGTATTGGAGCTTCAGCTTCAACATCAGTCCTTCCAGTGAACACCCAGAAATGATCTCCTTTAAGATGGACTGGTTGGATCTCCTTGCAGTCCAAGGGACTCTCAAGAGTCTTCTCCAACACCACAGTTCAAAAGCATCAGTTCTTCAGTGCTCAGCTTTCTTCACAGTCCAACTCTCACATCCATACATGACCACTGGAAAAACCATAGCCTTAAACAATAGCAAAATAAAAAGCAGGCTTGGTGATGAATTCCAAGGTGGTAAATTTCCCAAATATCCTGTAAAGATTTGCTTAGCAGAGAGACTCAACTTTCAGGGAATGAAATCCCAGTGGTTTCATAAATAGTAATAAACAGCAATAAGGACACACTGGATGTTTATAAACCTAATTGACCACACCAGCCTGTTCCAATATAGGGCAATGCATTGTGTAATCTTGACCAAAAGAGCTGTAAAACATATTATTTTCAGAGACAAACACCAACTTCTGGTGACAAACTTAAATCTAGAAAAAGAAGTGGACTTAAAAAATCTAAGTAACCTAACAAATAAGTTTTAGAATAAGGAACATATGCTCATTACTGTAACAATTCAGTTGGATTTGAATCACCTTGGGAGAAAAACCAATATTTTTGTGCCCCAACCAAGGAATCGTAAAGCATTCAGAAACTGAGTTTTGGGGTCTGTTGAGAATTGTAACTAGAAGGTATCAAACTTGTATTACTAGAACATTAAGAAGATGTCAAAACAAATTCATTCATAATCCAAGGGAGATATGAAACAAAGAAGAAATAAATTCAACATATGGTGTTTGATATTTAGAATAGTTGAAGTTAAATATTGTAGTAAGTTTTGCTGTCATATGTGTTTTGCCTGCTATTGAAGGTGTTGAAGTTTTCAAAAGAATTGATCATATTGCATTTGCAATTTCAGTTTAAAGTAAGGTAATTTAATAAAATTTTAGATCGTGGGTTAAATGTTCAATCCGTGGAGAGTTCAAATCATTGTGGGTGTTTCTCTGTGTTCAAAAAACCTATGAGATACTTAAGACTAAACCATATGTCCAGCACAACTACCCTCTGGGGAGAGAAGAGCCATGACTCACAAGGAAGATTGGAAGATTGGAAGATTCCAGCACACTGGAAGATTTATTTCTGTCTTCATCTTCTCTGGCGGCCATAACACGAACCACAGTCTAGGGAGTTTAAATAACAGAAATTTGCCTTCTCACAATTCTGGAGGTGAAAAGTCTGAGATCAAGGTATCAGCAGGATTGATTTCTTCTGAGGAACCTCTCTCCTTGATTGTAGATGGTACTCTTCTCCCTCAGTCTCCATTTTCCCTCCATGCCTACCTGTTTCCTAATCTTCTCGTAAATCGGCTATATTGGGTGAGAGTTCACCCGTAGGTACTCATTTCACCTTAGTTACCTCATAAAGGCCACCTTTCCAAATAATTACATTCTGAGGGACTTCAACATATGAATTTTGGAAAGACACAATTCAGCCCATAAGTATGTCTAAAACTCTGTAGTCTGGGACTCACTCACTGCTGGCAGAAAGACCCAGCCTTGGAAAGTTGCTGAGGTGGCAACCTTGGGGGAGGGAGAGAAGGAACTGAATGATCAGAGGAGCTGGAATTAGGCAGGATGGGGTGTTTGGAGGAAGAGAGAGAAAACTGAGTCCTAACAGTTGTGACATGGAGACCCGTCACTGCACATAGGTTACTAGGGTGCTTTGAAACATCTTGGTACCCAGGTTATGCCTCAGAACCATTAAATCAGAATGTCTGGGGGTGAGACTTGAGTACCAATTATTTGTAAATCTTCCCAGGTGATTCCCATTGTGTAGTTCAGGATGAGATCCTAAAGAGTTGATCAAATGTTCTTGACAGCTCCAGCATTCACACAAGGCAAGTTAGAGGGTATAACTTTCAGACTGCATGGCCCCCGCCCGACTGGAAGTCAACAGGTAGTCCTGTGGTCAACTTCACTCTGGGCGGGGAATGCTACGAAAGACCACTGGGAGTAATGGCCCTTCCTGACAAACACTAAGGCTAATACTTGGGTCTCCTAGACACTTTGTCCCTGATATTGAGCCCCCAGTGTGTTTCCATAACTGTATCCAGTCTTCTCCACCCCTCTTCACCCTCTATTTCCAAGAAAAAAAAAAGGAAGGAAGTGAGAAAGATATTTTTGGATATTTGCAGATATACATATTCTAAAAGATGCTGGGAATGTTTGAACCATGTGAATGGGTTGAATACCGCTCCTCAATCCTTCAGGAATACCTCATCATGGAAATACTGTCCTAGAATAACACAATATCACTGTGGACCTCCCTGACCTGTGCAAATATTAGTCTTCAACTGAAATGACCAAAACCACATGTTTCATATCTAGAATGTTTTCTCACAGAGATTTTCAATAGAAATATTTTAGCTCTCCAGATACATCCAAATAAAATATTTGGTTTTGAAACATTCTATTAAAAGTCAGTGAGTTATGACTGCATTACAACAGAAGTATGAATCAGGGCCCTGTTTTCAAGGCCCTTTCTTATCTTCAGTCTGAGCAAGGGTGAACTGTGAAAAGTGGTAAAATTCTAAACTCTAGTGATTTAGAGATTTTTCAAAAACATGCTAATGAGGTAAGCAATTCATTCACTGAGGTAATGAAATTGAGAAATTGCCTGTGATATTTATTATAAAACCTGCTTGGTGACTCTTCACATATTAAGAGATTTGCATTGTAAAATCAGAAATTACTTTCGATTATAAAAATTTGTCCCCAGGACATAATAAAATCATGCATGTAGTCAAATTGTAAAGTCACATTATCAGATAAAATGTATCATTCAAAGAGACATAATATCACCCAGATCTTAGTATTAATAATATAGTATATTTAAAATAAACTCCACAGAAAAACTAGAAAGCAGAAATACTCTACCACAATGCTTCAGAATCAACTGGAGATCTTATAAATTCTGATTCTGGTAGAGTTCAAGATTCCTCGTTTCTAGTAAGTTCTCAGGGGATGTTGCTGCTTCCAGCCAGTATATCAAGGTCTCTGAAAGCTTATTTTCTGCCTCCATTAATTATGCCCACTCCAAAGATAATTTCTAAAGTCTTAATTCTTCACTAACGTTTTCATCAACTTTGAACAGTTTTAATAGTTACAATTTTATATTTGTTAGCATTATCTATCCCCTCTTCCTAAGTTTTATTTTTTAACTTCTTGGGGAGGGCTCTTTGTAAACATATTGTCTAATACCACTCTTTTTAAACTTGATTATATAGTATATAAACTATGCATAAAGCCATCAACTCATTATTAATTAGTAAACCAAGACAAGACTTCTCCCAGTGACTGATAAGATGTGTACTAGTGAGACAATTGCTAATGTTTAACAATGATCACCCACAGCACTTCTAGGAATAGTAATGACAACTATTATTGATTGATACTTACTATTTGTCTAACCCAGTGGTCTAAGTAATTTATTTAATCCGTCTTAATTGTTACAAGGACCTAATGAGGCAGTATCTATTTTATTTAGCAAACAGTTATGCAATGCTTTCTATGTGCCAGATACTAAGTGCTCTATAAATATTCACTCAATCAAGCCTCAGAAACTGTATAAGGTTGGTGGTATTATTTTACCCATTTTACAGATGAGAAAGCTAAGGCCTAGAGAAGTTAAGTAACTTAGTGAGAATTTACTAAGTTAACTTAATGAGAAGGAAGTGGTTTGGTTAGAACCTAAGAAGCCTGGCTCCTAAGTCAACCTCCTAAGCAGAGGAGGAAGCAGGTAAGAAAATAAAAATTGAGCTAACTTGGCTCATGGCTAATAAGAGGAGACGGCAGGGGTCAAAAGAAGGATTTGTTGGACTCTGTACCCCCTTATCTCTGAACACTCCACATTGCCTCTATAATTAGCAAAAAAATGCCACTATGGAACATTTGATTCTCATTGAGGGAATATGATCTCAGATCATTTGTTTTGCATGCTTAACTGCTCATTTTTATCTTCATTAAAGACAGTTATAATTGCAAACCATGATTTTCTATGCTTAAGAAATGGTTTTAAATATTAGATCATGTCTATTATTTAAATGTGGTATATTAATACATATAGTTATGAAAGGAACAGGAAGTTATAGGAATGAATAATCAATTGGCAGCAGTTGAAACAAGAATATTTCATAAAATCCCCAGATTCCATCTGTTCAGTGAGTTGTGACTCTTAGAAGAAACTGTAACCCTTTAGTTGAACTGTCAAATACTTTAACCACATTTAGTTAAAACCAGGACTATTTCTAATTTCATGATGTACACGTTAGAAACATCTATTCAGAGATAAACTGGATGTTAACCTATCTCTTGTAGAGAGCATTTAGTTGGTTCTTGCTTTTTAAAAATCCAGCCTAATAGTTTTGTGTCTTTTAACTGGAGTGTATAATCCACCTATAATTAATGTGCTTATTGATAGAGTTGGATTTAGGTCTACATTTTGCTAATTCTTTTCTAGTGTCCCATCCTCTGTTCTTCCTTTTCCACCTTTATATGAGTTAGTCAAATGCATTTGGATATTCCTAAATTAGATTTCTCCATTTTTAAGATAGAACTCTGTCATTTTTTCTTGGTTGCACTAGGGATTACTTCATCTTAATTTATCACAGTCTATTTAAAGTTGACACTGTACCCTTCATTTAAGAATTTAAAAAATAAAATAATTTGTAACAGTATAATTCCATTTTTGCCACCCATTCTTTGTGCTATTATTGTCATATATTTTATATTTATATAGATTATAAACCTTAAAATGTTATAAATTTTTGCCTTAAAATTTTAAATAAAGCAGGATAGGAAAAAGTAGTCTTTTATAGTTACCCAATATTTACTATTTCCAGTGTCCTTAATTCCTTCCTATAGATTCAAATTTCTGTGTGGTGAGGCTTCACTTCAGCCAGAAAAACCTTCTTTAACATTTCTTGTAGTACAAGTCTGTTAGTAATAGATTCTCTCAACTTCTGTTTATCTAAAAATGTCTGGACTGGCAGTTTTTATTTACTTTCATCACTTTACAGATATTATTTCATTGTCTCTGGTCTCTCTGTCTTTATCAGAAATAAGCTGTCATTTGTATTGGTTTTCTCCTGTATGTAGTGTCTTTTCTCTCTAGCTGATTTTAAGACTTTAGTTTGCATTTGATTATGATGTTACTAGATGTGGTTTTCCTTGTGATTATCTGCTGAGAGTTTGCTGAGACTCCTGGATATTTAAATTGATATTTTTCATGATTATTTCTTTAAATATATTTCTGCCTCAATTTCTATCTGTTTTCCTGAGACTCCAATCACATATATATTAGAATGCTTGATATTTCCCTTAGGTCATTGAGGCTTATTTTTCAATTTTTTCCTCTCTCTTCTTCAGATTCGATGATTTTCAATTAGCCTTTCTTCTCCTACTTCCAAGATGCTATTAAGTAATTTTTTTCATTTCTGATGTTTCATTTCTAGATCTGGAATTTCTATTTAGTTCTTTATAGTGTCCATTTCATTGCTCGTATTTCCCATATATTCAATCATTGTGATATTTTGTCCTTTAAGCCCTCAAACATATTTATAATATCTGAAACAAAGACTTTGTCTGCTAATTCCAGCATTTAAGCCCAGGGCTGATTTTTACTGATGGCTTTTCCTCTCAGTATTAGATAACATTTTCCTCTTTCTTTGTGTGTGTGTCTATCAGTTTATTGTCTCTTAGTTCCACCTTCGGAGAAGGCAATGGCACCCCACTCCAGTAATCTTGCCTGGGAAATCCCATGGACAGAGGAGCCTCGTAGGCTGCAGTCCATGGGGTCTCTGAGAGTCAGACCAGACTGAGCGACTTCACTTTCACTTTTCACTTTCATGCATTGGAGAAGGAAATGGCAACCCACTCCAGTGTTCTTGCCTGGAGAATCCCAGGGATGGGGGAGCCGGGTGGGCTTCCATCTCTGGGGTCGCACAGAGTCGGACACGACTGAAGCAATGCAGCAATAGCAGCAGCAGCAGTTCCACCTTCACTCTTAGGACCTGCTCTGTGAAAATGGACGGACTCTTTAAACAGTTCATATAATGTTAAGCTTGTTTAGTGGAGGAGGCTAGAGGCACATCACAGGACAAAGAGCACTTCTCTTCCTAGTTCTGCTATGCTGCGTTGTTTTCACTTGGTCCTGCTGCAGAATCCATCAGCAGTGTGTGTGTGTGTGTGTGTGTGTGTGTGTGTGTGTGTGTGTGTGTGTGTGTGTGGAATATCCAGTGGTACTCTACTTCAAGCGTGTGCCTAGAACACATAGTTCTTTGGTAACTGGCAGTGAGAATCCCAGGGACGGGGGAGCCTGGTGGGCTGCCGTCTATGGGGTCGCACAGAGTCGGACACGACTGAAGCGCCTTAGCAGCAGCAGCAGCAGCAGCAGCAGCAGTCCTGTCCCAGTCCTGGTGACCACCATGCTGTTGTAGACAATAGCTCATTTCAGTCTTATACTAGGAAAAATACCCCAATTCCCTTTGTACCACTGCCAGCTAGTCTGTTTGCCTGCATCTCTGAGAATTGGTTTCTGTTGTCTTCCTGATGCAGACACCGCCATGCTTCAGACCCTGTACTGGCAGTGCTGCTCTGACTGCCTTGTCTTGCTTGCCCCTCAGAGTCAGTTCCTAAGATCCTTCAAACATGGACATTGCACACAGGCTACAACTCTTGGACTCCCTCCCTGTTTCTACCTGCCAGGATTGGCTTGCCTGTGTACAGGAAGGTTGATACCTGCTGCCTGCTAATGTAGACAAGCTCTGGATCGAGCAACCAGTAAAGTTCTCTGCCATCTATTGCATTGAAGCCACTCCTTCTCCAACAAGGTCTGAACCCTGAGGAAAACCACTTCCAACTTTGTTCTTCCTTGAGTACTCTCTGTCAGCCCCAGAAGACCTTTCTGAGTTCTTTTTGCATTTTCATTATTACTCTGCTCTAATAATTTAATAACTCTTTATGTTAAGCTTTTTGTTGGAATTACTATGTGGTTCCTATTCCCTGATTAGATCTAGACTGATACAACCTATCTGGTAACTTTTAAATTATATTTGTTGCTGTTTAGTCGCTAAGTTGTATCTGACTCTTTGTGACCCCATGGACTGTAGCCCTCCAGGATCCTCTGTATTTTCCAGGTGAGAATACTGGAACGGGTTGCCATTTCTTACTCCAGGGGATCTTCCTGACCCAGGGATCAAACCCACATTTCCTGTTTGGCAGGTGGATTCTTTACCACTGAGCCACCTGGGAAGCCCCTTTAAATTATATATTGAACATTGTTACTTACATTTTATAGAGACTCTGGATTGTGCTGTTTTCTTCTGAATAGTATTGATTTTTGTTCAGGTCATCAGTTTATTTACTTACTCATCACTTAGAGTTTCTATAGACTTGGTTTTATTTTTTGTGAGGGTAATTCTGTTTCAGTTTTGCCTTTATTCCTAGGCAAATGCCTCAGTACTGAGACATGGTCATTTTTCATAAATTATGGCTATTCTGGAATTCCAATGGGAAGTTCAAGGTATTTACCAAGCTTTTCTAATTTTGTAGGACTCAAACTTAAATTTCAGCATCCCTATCCTATGCAGCAAAAGAAATATCTACTTAGCTCCATGAACTTCTAGCTGTTGCTTTCCACTGGGCTTCTTGAAGTCTCTCCCATACATGCATAGTTCAGAAATTGGTCAAGGATTTGAGGGAAGTTTTTACACAGATTTTAGGATTCCCTCTCTCCCTCCTTTCTGAGACTTTCTCCCTTAATTTCCAGACATTTTGGCAGTTTGAACTCCATTCTTTGACATTTCAAGCCATTATTGCAGTTCTCTATCTGAATTCTAGCCACTCTGCATAGTGTGGGCTGGGTGTGCTTTCAGGGCAAAACGTATAAACGTGACTTTCATCCTTCCTTACTCTCTTCTATGTCTGCCAAGTTTGGCTGTTCTCTGGTGCCTTATGATAGCAGTTTTTATGTTTTGTCTAAAGTTTACCATTGTTACATGCAGGAAGGTTTGTCTGATATAAGCTTTCTGCCATTACCAGGATCAGAACTCTAAATTGGGAAGCCTGGTGTGCGGTATACCGTCCATGGAGTTGTGAAGAGTCAGACATGACTTAGCTGAACAACAAGAAAACATTATCCAAATAAGTAATTGATAGAGGTATTAAGAATATTAATCCTGGACAGGATTGTACTAAACAAAAATTAGAGAAACCATATTTCTGAGTCAATTTTTGATGTTAAAATAGCAGGCCAATTTTGATTATTTTTAAAGAAAATATCTAATTTTGATTATGTTATACAACAGTAAATTGTGGTTATTAGTTTGCCCTCAAAGTGCTTTACACAATCAACAGATTGTGTGAAATATGTTAAGTATTCAAGGTTTTAAAAATAAGATTTGAACTAGGAAAAAAAAGGTGTCACTGTTTGAGAAAAAGTTTTCTTGATAAAACTGGGCAGATTATGACATGTGATACTACATTTTGATGAGCATAGTATATGAAAATGTTATAGTCTGGACCAGGTTTTTAGGTATAAATATTACATATTTATGATTACATTTCCCCGTCCATATACCATCCACACTATCAACAATGAGATTAATCTAGGGAATCAGTTAGTGAGGATATAAAATCTTTTATTTTAATTTTTTATAATTTTAAAGGTTACTTCCCTGGTGGCTCAGATGGTAAAGCATCTGTCTACAATGTGGGAGACCCGGGTTCAATCCCTGGGTTGGGAAGATCCCCTGGGAAAGGCAATGGCACCCCACTCCAGTACTATTGCCTGGAAAATCCCATGGACAGAGGAGCCTGGTAGGCTACAGTCCATGGGCACGCAAAGAGTCGGACACGACTGAGCGACTTCACTTCACTTTCCATTTATAATTATTATAGAATATTGGCTATATTCCCCATGCTGTACAATACATCCTTAAGCCCATCTTACACCCAAGAATTTGTACCTTCCACTTTCCCATCATAGTATTGCCCCCCTTCCTCCACAGAGGTAAACACTAGTTCTCTGAATCTGTGAGTTTGCTTCTTTTTTTGTTAAAAAGCAGATAGTTTTAATAAAATATAGGAACTTTGGCAATGTGTAAGAACCTTTGATAAATTTCAATTTGTTTCTTATCCAGTTGTTTGTAGAAATCAGAATGACTGTGACAAAACACAGGGTTGCACTTAAAAAAAATTTTTTTTTAATTTATTTTTGGCTGTGCTGTATCTTTGTTGCTGAGCAAGCTTTTCTCTAGTTGCAGCCAGCAGGGGCTAGTCTCTTGTTGGGGTGCACGGCCTTCAGTAGTTGCAGCACGTGGACTCAGGAGTCGAGGCTCTAGAGGACAGGCATAGTAGTTGTGGCTCGGGGGCTCATTTGCCCCTCGGCACCTGGGATCTTCCTGGACCAGGGATCGAATCCATGTCTCTTGCATTGGCAAGCAGATTCTTTACCACTGAGCCACTAGGGAAACCCCAGGGTTGCACTTTTATTCTCTTTCTTTCTACCCTTTTTATGGTGGTATTTTGTAGTTGAGAATTTTTAAACCTGTGAATATTCAAATTATGTGTGCTTAGTCGCTCAGTCGTGTCTGACTCTTTGCTACCCCACAGACTGTAGCCTGCCAGGTTCCTCTGTCCATGGGGATTCATCAGGCAAGAATAATGGAGCGGGTTGCCATCTCCTTCTCCAGGGGATCTTTCCAATCCAGGAATCGAACCCAGGTTTCACACATTGCAGGTAGATTCTTTATTGTCTGAGCCACCAAGGAAGCCCAAGGAAGCCCAAGAACACTAAAGTGGGTAGCCTGTCCCTTTCCCAGGGAATCTTCCTGACTCAGGAATTGAACCAGGGTCTCCTGCATTACAGGTGGATTCTTTACCAGCTGAGCTACCAGGGAAGCCCATTCAAATGTATAGTGTATTTTAATAAAATGGTAAGCTACCGATATTGATGGTAGATTTCTTTATTTCAATGTCTCTCTGCCATGCAACTGTTCTCCTAATGTAAGATTGTCTCTGTTTCCTTGGGTTCCTAATATGTTATAAGTTCCCCATCCATGGTGCTGTTCCTGTTGTTGCTGCTATTGTTGTTCAGTTGCTAAGTTGTGTCCTACTCTTTGAGACCCCCTGGACTACAGCATGCCAGGTCTCCATGTCCCTCACTATCTCCTGGAGTTTGCCCAAGTTCATGTCCATTGAATCGGTGATGCTATCCAACAAGCCCAAGTTTATGTCCATTCAACAAGCCCAAGTTTATGTCCACTGTATCAGTGATACTATCCAACCATTCGATCCTCTGCCCTGCTCTTCTCCCCTTGCCTTCAATGTTTCCCAGCACCAGGGTCTTTTTTAATGAGTTGACTCTTTCAATCAGATGGCCAAAGTATTGGAGCTTTGGCTTCAGCATCAGTATTTCCAATGAATATTCAGGACTAATTTCCTTTAGGAAGGACTGGTCAGATCTCCTTGTAGTCCAAGGGACACTCAAGAGTTTTCTCCAACATCACAGTTCAAAAGCATCAGCTCTTCGGCACTCAGCTTTATTTATACTCCAACTCTCACATCCGTACATGACTACTGGAAAAACCATAGTCTTGACTAGGCAGACCTTTGTTGGCAAAGTAATGTCTCTGCTTTTGAATATGCTAACTAGGTTGGTCATAACTTTCCTTCCAAGGAGTAAGCGTCTTTTAATTTCATGGATGAAATCACCATCTGCAGTGACTTTAGAGCCCCCCAAAATAAAGTCTGTCACTGTTTCCACTGTTTCCCCAGCTATTTCCCATGAAGTGATGGGACCAGATGACATGATCTTTGTTTTCTGAATGTTGAGCTTTAAGCCAACTTTTTCACTCTCCTCTTTCACTTTCATCAAGAGGCTCTTTAGTTCTTCTTCACTTTCTGCCATAAAGGTGGTGTCATCTGCATATCTGAGGTTATTGATATTTCTCCAGGCAATCTTGATTCCAGCTTGTGCTTCATCCAGCCCAGTATTTCTCATGATATACTCTGCATATAAGGTAAATGAGCAGGGTGACAATATACAGCCTTGACGTACTCCTTTCCCAACTTGGAACCAGTCTGTTGTTCCATGTCCAGCTCTAACTGTTGCTTCCTGACCTGCATACAGATTTCTCAAGAGGCAGGTCAGGTGGTCTGGTATTCCCATCTCTTTCAGAATTTTTCAGTTTGTGGTGATCCACACAGTCAAAGGCTTTGGCATAGTCAATAAAGTAGATATTTTTCTGGAACTTTCTTGCTTTTTCTATAATCTAATGGATGCTAGCAATTTGATCTCTGGTTCCTCTGCCTTTTCTGAAACCAGCTCGAACATCTGGAAGTTCATGGTTCACGTTCTGTTGAAGCCTGGCTTGGAGAATTTTGAGCATCACTTTACTAGAGTGTGAGATGAAAGCAATTGTGCAGTAGTTTGAGCATGCTTTGGCATTGCCTTCCTTTGAGATTGGAATGAAAACTGACCTTTTCCAGTCCTGTGGCCACTGCTGAGTTTTCCAAATTTGCTGGCATATTGAGTGCAGCACTTTCACAGCATCATCTTTCAAGATTTGAAATAGCTTCAACTGGGATTCCATCACCTCCACTAGCTTTGTTCATAGTAATGATTCTAAGGCCCACTTGACTTCGCATTCCAGGATGTCTGGTTCTAACTGAGTAATGATACCACTGTGATTATCTGGGTTGTGAAGATCTTTTTTGTATAGTTCATCTGTGATTTCTTGCCACCTCTTCTTAATATCTTCTGCTTCTGTTAGGTCCATACCATTTCTGTCTTTTATTGAGCCCATCTTTGCATGAAACATTTCCTTGGTATCTTTAATTTTCTTGATGAGATCTCTAAACTTTCCCATTCTATTATTTTCCTGTATTTCTTTGCACTGAGGAAGGCTTTCTTATCTCTCCTTGCTATTCTTTGGAACTCTGCATTCAGATGCTTATATCTTTCCTTTTCTCCTTTGCTTTTCACTTCTCTTCTTTTCACAGCTATTTGTAAGACCTCCCCCGACAGCCATTTTGCTTTTTTGCATTTCTTTTCCATGGGGATGGTCTTGATCCCTGTCTCCTGTACAGTGTCATGAACCTCAAGCCATAGCTCATCAGGCACTTTGTCTATCAGATCTAGTCCTTTAAATCTATTTCTCACTTCCACTGTATAATCATAAGGGATTTGATTTAGGTCATACCTGAATGATCTAGTGGTTTTCCCTACTTTCTTCAATTTCAGTCTGAATTTGGCAATAAGGAGTTCATGATCTGAGCCACAGTCAGCTCCTGGTCTTGTTTTTGCTGACTGTATAGAGCTTCTCCATCTTTGGCTGCAAAAATATAATCAGTCTGATTTCAGTGTTGACCATCTGGTGATGTCCATGTGTAGAGTCTTCTCTTGTGTTGTTGGAAGACAGTGTTTGCTATGACCAGTGCGTTCTCTTGGCAAAACTCTATTAGCCTTTGCCCTGCTTCATTCCGTATTCCAAAGCCAAATTTGCCTGTTACTCCAGGTGTTTCTTGACTTCCTACTTTTGCATTCCAGTCCCCTATAATGAAAAGGATATCTTTTTTGGGTGTTAGTTCTAAAAGGTCTTGTAGGTCTTCATAGAACCGTTCACCTTCAGCTTCTTCAGTGTTACTGGTTGGGGCATAGACTTGGATTAGTATGATACTGAATGGTTTGTCTTGGAAATGAACAGAGATCATTCTGTCATTTTTGAGATTGCATCCAAGTACCACATTTCAGACTCTTTCATTGACTGTGATGGCTACTCCATTTCTTCTAAGGGATTCTTGCCCACAGTAGTAGATATAATGGTCATCTGAGTTAAATTCACCCATTCCAGTCCATTTTAGTTCTCTGATTCCTAGAATGTTGACGTTCACTCTTGCCATCTCCTGTTTGACCACTTCCAATTTGCCTTGATTCAAGAACCTAACATTCCAGGTTCCTATGCAATAATGCTCTTTACAGCATCGGACTTTGCTTCTATCACCAGCCACATCCACAACTGGGTGTTGTTTTTGCTTTGGTTCTGTCTCTTCATTCTTTTTGGAATTATTTCCCCACTGATCTCCAGTAGCATATTGGGTAGCTACTGACCTGGGGAGTTCATCTTTCAGTGTCCTATCTTTTTGCCTTTTCCTACTATTCATGGGGTTCTCAAGACAAGAATACTGAAGTGGTTTGGCATTCCCTTCTCCAGTGAACCACATTTTATCAGAACTGTCCACCATGATCTGTCCATCTTGTGTGGCCCTTCACGGCATGGCTCATTGTTTCATTGAGTTCGACAAGGCTGTGGACCATGTGATCAGATTGGTAGTTTTCTGTGATTGTGGTTTCCAGTCTGTTTTCCCTCTAATGGAGAAGGATAAGAGGCTTATGGAAACTTCCTGATGGGAGAGACTGACTGAGGGGGAAACTGGGTCTTGATCCACACAGTCCAAGACAAGACTGTGGTCCTAGTGTGATTAGATTGACTAGTTTTCTGTGATTATGATTTCAGTGTGTCTGCCCTCTGATGCCCTCTCGCAACACCTACCGTCTTACTTGGGTTTCTCTTACCTTGGACGTGGGGTATTTCTTCACGGCTGCTCCAGCAAAGCACAGCCACTGCTCCTTAACCTTGGACGAGGGGTATCTCCTCACTGCCGCCCCTCCTGACCTTGAAGGTGGAGTAGCTCTTCTAGGCCCTCCTGTGCCCATGCAGCCACCGCTCCTTGGACGTGGGGTTGCATACTTATAAGTTATACATACTTATGCTGCTGCTGCTGCTGCTGCTGCTAAGTCACTTCAGTCGTGTCCGACTCTGCGTGACCCCATAGACGTCAGCCCACCAGGCTCTCCTGCCCCTGGGTTTCTCCAGGCAAGAAAACTGGAGTGGGTTGCCATTTCCTTCTCCAATGCATGAAAGCGAAAAAGTGAAAGTGAAGTCGCTCAGTCGTGTCCGACTCTTAGCGACCCCATGGACTGCAGCCCACCAGGCTCCTATCCATGGGATTTTCCAGGCAAGAGTACTGGAGTGGGGTGCCATTGGCTTCTCCGATACATACTTATAAGTATCTATTAATATATATGGGCTTCTCAGGTGGCACTAAGTGAAATCACTCAGTTGTGCCCGACTCTTTGCAACTGCATGGACAGTAGCCTGCACCAAGCTCCTCCATCCATGGGACTTTCCAAGCAAGAGTACTGGAGTGGGTTGTCATTTCCTTCTCCAAGGAATCTTCCCGACCCAGGGATTGAACCCAGGTCTCCCGCATTGTAGACAGATGCTTTACCGTCTGAGCCACCAGGAAAGTCCATAGTTGGCACTAGTATACTTCAATTAAAAAAAGAAAACAGAGTGTGTTAGGTTATATGTCCTTTTGTAAATTATATATTGATTTTAGAATCTTTGTTCTTGGTAGGCAAGACAAGATTCTACTCTTTAAGGTTCTTGATAAGCCAGTAAAATGTGTTTTGTTTGTATTTTGTTTATCTTCATACATGAATTTATTGGATTTGTTTACTACAATAATTATAAAAATAAATCCTGAGATGATAGCCTATTAGTCTTTATAATTGGTGCAAAAGGTGACCCCCTTCTTTATTAGTTGCTTTGAGGTGTTGGGAACTTGGGAGAGCTCAGGTCAGTGGTGATGCTCACTGGGCTGAGCAAGGGTGCCAGGTACAGTTGACAGAGATACCACATCCTTCAGGAGGTTTATTACAAAAGCATCTTCTTGCCTTTAGCTCTGTCTTTCTAATCTTGGTTTATTTTCTCGAAAAAAAAAGAAGAAAGGAAAGAAAAAAAAAATATAGGCTGGGAATTGTCTTGACTAGTGAGGGTGGATGGAAGTTTTGTTAGGTTTTCCAAAGGAACTGAGAGTAGTTAGTACAGATGACACTCACTGATTAGACAGAATAAGCATGAGGAGACTTCCCTGGTGGCTCAGATGGTGAAGCATCTACCTGCAATGCAGGAGACCTGGGTTCGATCCCTGGGTTGGGAAGAACCCCTGGAGAAGGAAATGGCAACCCACTCTAGTACCCTTGCCTAGAAAACTCCATGGATGGAGGAGCCTGGTGGGCTACAGTCCATGGGGTCACCAAGAGTCAAACACGATTGAGTGACTTCACTTTCACTTTCATCATAGAGAAGTAATGAGAAACATTAAAGGAAACTTTGAAAAAGTTACATGAATGTCTGAAATGTCCAGGTAGGGATTATACAGTCTGTCTCATCAGGTTCGATGAATGAAATGATCTCACATCACTCCACCTGTGAAAACTGATGACTATCACCTGTGAAAACTGATGAACTCTAGAAATGCACAATTATATGCTGGGTCAGGGTTAAGCCCCTACTACCAACTGGCAATTATGCTGAGGTGTTTCAAAGAATATTTACATGAAAATTTACCTAGAAGCCTGGCAGAAATATATGTTTTTGAAAGTATATTTAAGAAAACAGTAGTAAAATATATCAAAACACTGTTCCTAGTCTTCAGAAGAAATGGGAGCCTTTCAAAAAGATCTGCTTTATTCACATTGATTAGGTATAGATTAGTCCCACCCCCATGAAGTGAAGGCCTGATTGTTGAAAGATGTATCTGGATTCATGAGTCATGGGAACAGTCTATTGACTTTCTATTTAGAGATTAGATCATATCTGATATTCTTGGAAGCTCCAAGGTATTTGGAGCTCCAGTTCCTGTAAAGGAATGTAGGCCTTCCACCTCACTGGGTAGCCCTCCCCCATGTAGACACACACACACACACACAGCTTGTCCTCTGCCTTTCTTTCCCTTTAGAACGAGAACTAAAGGAATGTGAACTATGCAGGAAAATGATACTCAAACTATTCAGAGGAAACTAATGTAAACAACATAATATGATCCTTAGCGCAGAGCAAACAAAGTTTTGCTCCAGGAATGTGCTTGGTAAGTTACCAGAAACACAAAGCACTGCTCTCTTTTGCTTCTATGGCCCCAAGAAGATGAAACCAAACAACAATGAAGTGCTAGGAATCATTAAGGAAGACATGGGAAATGAAAAGAAACCCAATCCTGTCAGTTTATTGAACCTGGGGATGTCATCTGTTGCTCTGGTTCTTGCAGCTAAAGAAATAAAACCAAATCATAGTAGGTGTGAAGAGTAGAGGACATTTCCGTTCGCAAGGAATAGAGACGCTCTCCACCCTGCCTCCCGCCCCCACTACCCCAAAAAAAGATTTAGAGGAAGACAGGACTCATGAACAACAAGAGAGGGTATGGCTGAATTACCCAGACTCAGCAAGAGCATGTTTACCAAACACAGAGCTCCCTTTTAATGTTGGAGAAGGTGCAAATTGGGACAAATAAAAGGAAGGCTTACTCTGCACTAAGCTTAGTGTACTAAGAGTGCACTAAGAAATAGAGTGCTCAGGGCTTTCCTGATGGCTCAGTGGTAAAGAACCTGCCTATCAATACTGGAGACACAGGTTCAATCCCTGGCCATATGCTGTGGAGCAACTAAGCCTGTGGGCCACAACAACTGAAGCCTGGGCTCTGGAGCCCAGGAACCACAACTACTGAGCCCACATGCCTCAATTACTGAAGCCTGAGCACCTAGAGTCTGTGCTCTGCAACAAGAGAAGCCATTGCAATGAGAAGCCCACGCATCTCACCTAGACAGTAGCCTCCAACTCGGTGGAACTAGAGAAAGCCTGTGAGAAGCAGGGAAGACTCAGCACAGCCAAAGTAAATTTAAAAAAAATTTTAAAAAGAAATAGAGCACTCAGCAACACGGATGGACCTAGAGATTATCATACTTATGATATCGCTTATATGTGGAATCTAAAACAAAAATGATAGAAATGAACTCATACAAAACAGACCCATGGACATAGGAAACAAACTTATGATCACCAAAGGGGGATAAATTAAGAGTTTGGGATTAACATAGACATACTGCTGCTGCTGCTGCTAAGTCACTTCAGTCATGTCCGACTCTGTGTAACCCCATAGACGGCAGCCCACCAGGCTCCCTGGTCCCTGGGATTCTCCAAGCAAAAACACTGGAGTGGGTTGCCATTTCCTTCTCCAATGAATGAAAGTGAAAAGTGAAAGGGAAGTCGCTCAGTCGTGTCTGACTCTTAGCGACCCCATGGACTGCAGCCTACCAGGCTCCTCCGTCCATGGATTTTCCAGGCTAGAGTACTGGAGTAGGGTATGAAATAGATAATCAACAAGGACTTACTGTATAACACAAATAACTATATTCAATATTTTGTAATAACCTATAAGAGAAAAGAATCTGAAAAAATAGATAAATAGATATAACCGAATCACTTTGCTGTACACCTAAAACTCGTGCAACATTCTAAGTCAACTACACTTTAATTTTAAGAAAAAAGCAAAGAAATAGAGTACTAGTGGCAAACTTCCATGATGACAGGAAAGGCTCAGGAAGTGATGATGACACCAGAAGTAAAGGTATTAACTTCGGTGCTAGATAGTCTTGCGCTTCCCAGGTGGCGCTAGCGGTAAAGAACCTGCCTGCAAAGCACAAGGCGTAAGAGACGTGGGTTCAATCCCTGGGTCAGAAAGATTCTCTGGAGGAGGAAGGAAATGGCAACCCTGCAGTATTCTTGCCTGGAGAATCTCATGGACAGAGGAGACTGGCAGGCTACTTACAGTATGTAGGGTCGCAAAAAGTTGGACAGGGCTGAAGTGACTTAGCATGCATGCACATAAACATGAGTTTGCCTACTGCTGCTCTAAGATAACGAGGGGGTTCAGAATAAATCACCCCAGGATGTGCTACTTTGGTACGTGCATTAGTTTAGGATAAAGACACTAAAGACCCAGCTGACTCAAGAAAAGCTGCTTTACTCCTCTTCGCCACCTCCTTTAACTGCCTGAAAGAAATGAGAAAGGGAGCCGATACCAGGAAGAAAGCTGTTACCAGATACAATTTTATCATCTTAGTGACTTCTCTGCCCGACAGGGCAAATTTTGTTTACCAAATACCCGCTCTTCTCATCCTCCTATAAACTGCTCTCCTCCCCTGTGAAGCCCTAGGCTCCTATCTCAGGATGGAAAAGCCTATAGGCTTCTCCTATACCATTTCTTAGCTCAGGATGGTATGCAAGGCTCAATTGCTTCAATGGCTTCGGGTCTCATATCTTTGTGGTGCTCCCATGGGTACATAATTAAATGTGTTTTTCTCTTGTTGATTTGTCTTTTAATTATGGGGTGGGGGGGTTCTTGGCCGAGAACTTAGAAGGTTTGAGGGATAATTACTTTTTTTTTCCCAACAATAATAATTCAGTTCACTTGGTTCTGAGAATATTAAGAGCATTTCTCAATCTCTAGTTTGGTAACACTCTGTTCTCAGAGGACACAAGCAGTCTACTGCTAAATGTGCTGCCTGGAATCTCTGTATATGAGAAAGTGAACTAAAAATATCTTTTGAAAAGAACAGGAAAATTTCAGGATTCCATTGGAGATTCTGGCCACCTTTAGACTTGTATGGAGCTAGCAGTAAAGTACTTGCCTGCCAATGCAGGAGATGTAAGAGATGCAGGTTTGATCCCTGGGTTGGGAAAATCCCGTGAAGAAGTAAATGGCAACCCACTCCAGAGTTCTTGCCTGGAGAATCCCATGGACAGAGGAGCCTGGAGGGCTACAGTCCATAGGGTCCCAAAGAGTCAGACATGACTGAAATGACTTAACACGCAGACCTGTAGATTAAGGTAAAGGAAAGTGAATTTGAATCACACTAAGAAAATTGTAATACATTGTCTCTTGGTGATAAGTTCTGCAAATGACAAGTGTGAAATATTGTAGGAGCCATTGCCAATCTTATGTCTTTCCATTTGTAACTCAGTGGATTGTTTGACTGGAGACTCAGTTAATCAACAATTGAAAAATATTATGATTGTGAAGCCCAAGCTTCAGAAGGTAGCTCTGTAAACATCTTTTAAAATGGTCTTTCTCATGACTAATGCTAGGACATCTGCAGAGATGTTTGTAGTGAAGGACAAAATTTATTCTTGATATTTCTGTCCATGTGCTTAAATAAAATTTCCCTTAAAATTGGAAACTGTAATTCTCTGTTACTACAGTGTTGTGGTGACTTGTGGAGGTAAGGGGAGAACGCCGCTTCCCTCCACAGACGTTCTACCACCCTTCAGAGTGAATCAGAGGTTCTGAAGTCATCACGGCTGAGAGCAGGAAGCTCAGGGCAAGGTGGACAGATGGAAGGAGATACAGTGAAGGACTTTCTACAAAGCTTCATCCTGAATGTCATGATCTTTCCCTTCATCTACTGATCCATTCACGAATAAGTGGCACCTCTTAATAGGCTTGGCATCCACTTAACCCTACAGGCACAGTACCCAGGACCTACAATATTTTTAAGGGTGGAACCCACTCCAAACCACTCCAAGTTGTAGAGCCAACCTTCAGGGGAGATGGCTGACCCAGGGCTAGCTGCACAATAAACAGTCCGGCTTGCCCTGGGCCTCTGGGCACGGTCCAAGATTGAGAGGGTCCCTTTGCTCATTGGCTTACAGGCTGCATGCAGTTTTATTGTTTTGCCTTGTTCTGATCTGAGCCTCCAAGATCACAGTTTCTGAAATGTAAATCCATTCCAGAAAAGATAGGAAGTCAGAGGCAGATATTAGGGATAGGTGGTATGAGTAGTGTACACAGTGCAGGGGGTCCCTACGCTCAGCTGCTCAGCAAGCTGCTCCTATCACTCTGCGGAATCATCCAGCAACCCCACGTGGCAAGTGTCTACCAAAGTGATGGGAAACTTGGGCAGCAGGGCTCCCTGAAGCCAAAGGACTGGACTATGACCTAGTCCTAAACCAGACCTCCTTGCCTCCTCTGGGGTGTAGAGACCCCAGAAACTGACCAGCAAGGCTGGTCTAGTGTCCACATTAGGAGTGAACAGAGCAGTCACATGACAGCTTGTTAGAAGTACCTTCCTGAGTGTGTGTGTATGATTTTCTCTTTTACTGGAGTATGGAATCTTAATCTGAAGAATCATCATAAATAAGTCTCCTTCTCTCAGCAGATGGAAAAAGAGACACTCCGTGAAGATTTGGCAACAGGTGGCGTTTCCAAGAAAGCTGGTGGTGACAACTCAATGGCTGGTTAGGGAATAGGATCCTGGACGGGGTCACAGGAAACAAAATACGAAGGCTCACTGTCATCTCACCAATTTCCCAACATGCTGATGAAGGTTAGCACTGGAACCTCACACCTTTATATGTGAGTTATTATGAAGGATGTCAGCAACCTTTTGCCATACTCTACCTTATGGGAATGGAGATAGTTTGTAATTCCTTCCATGCGATTCTCTATGCATTTACAGCCAGGAGTAATGTTCTGCAGTCTTCTTTAATCTCAGAATAATTCAGAAGTGTGTTTCAGATCAGATCAGATCAGTCGCTCAGTCGTGTCCGACTCTTTGCGACCCCATGAACTGCAGCACGCCAGGCCTCCCTATCCATCACCAGCTCTCGGAGGTCACTCAGACTCACATTCATCGAGTCAGTGATGCCATCCAGCCATCTCATCCTCTGTCGTCCCCTTCTCCTCCTGCCCTCAGTCCCTCCCAGCATCAGAGTCTTCTCCAATGAGTCAACTCTTCGCATGAGGTGGCCAAAATACTGGAGTTTCAGCTTTAGCATCATTCCTTCCAAAGAAATCCCAGGGCTGATCTCCTTCAGAATGGACTGGTTGGATCTCCTTGCAGTCCAAGGGACTCTCAAGAGTCTTCTCCAACACCACAGTTCAAAAGCATCAATTCTTCGGCGCTCAGCCTTCTTCACAGTCCAGCTCTCACATCCATACATAATCACAGGAAAGACCATAGCCTTGACTAGGCGAACCTTTGTTGGCAAAGTGATGTCTCTGCTTTTGAATATGCTATCTAGGTTGGTCGTAACTTTCCTTCCCAGGAGTAAGCATCTTTTAATTTCATGGCTGCAGTCACCATCTGCAGTGATTTTGGAGCCCAGAAAAATAAAGTCTGACACTGTTTCCACTGTTTCTCCATCTATTTCCCATGTAGTGATGGGACCAGATGCCATGATCTTCGTTTTCTGAATGTTGAGCTTTAAGCCAACCTTTTCACTTTCCACTTTCACTTTCATCAAGAGGCTTTTTAGCTCCTCTTCAGGCGCTAAAGTGTGTTTAGGGGCTTCCATTTCCTGATTAGAGTTTGGAGAAGTTGGGATTGGACATTTTGCAGATTCTAGGAATGATGATGCTGGGGTCAGGTGCCCACCCCCTCCTAGAATACCTAGCAAGTCAATAGGTACTGCAGGTACATGGTCAATTCAGTTCAGTTCAGCCTCTCAGTCGTGTCCAACTCTTTGTGACCCCATGGACTGCAGCACACCAGGCTTCCCTGTCCATTGCCAACTCCTGGAGTTTACTCAAACTCTTGTCCATTGAGTTGGTGATGCCATCCAACCATCTCATCCTCTGTTGTCCCCTTCTCCTCCTGCCTTCAATCTTGGCTGGCATCAGGGTCTTTTCAAATGAATCAGTTCTTTGCATCAGGTGGCCAAAATATTGGAGTTTCAGCCTCAGTGTCAATCCTTCCAATGAATACTCGAAAGTGATTTCCTTTAGGATTGATTAGTTTGATCTCCTTGCAGTCTAAGGGATTCTCAAGAGTCTTCTCCAACATCACAGTTCAAAAGCATCAGTTCTTTGGCACTCAGCTTTCTTTATAGTCCAACTCTTGCATCCATACATGACTACTGGAAAAACCATAGTTTTGACCAGGTAGACCTTTGTTGGCAAAGTAATGTCTCTGCTTTTTAATATGCTATCTAAGTTGGTCATAACTTTTCTTCCAAGGAGCAAGCATCCTTTAATTTCATGGTTGCAGTCACCATCTGCAGTGATTTTGGAGCCCCCAAAATAAAGTCTGACACTGTTTCCCCATCTATTTGCCATGAAGTGATGGGACCAGATGCCATGCTCTTCGTTTTCTGAATGTTGAGCTTTAAGCCAACTTTTTCACTCTACTCTTTCACTTTCATCAAGAGGCTCCTCAGTTCTTCTTTGCTTTCTGCCATAAAGGTTGTATCATCTGCATATTTGAGGTTATTGATATTTCTCCTGACAATCTTGATTCCAGCTTGTGCTTCCTCCAGTCCAGAATTTCTCATGATGTACTCTGCATGTAAGTTAAATAAGCAGGATGACAACATACAGCCTTGACATACTCCTTTCCCTATTTGGAAGCAGTCTGTTGTTTCATGTCCAGTTCTAACTGTTGCTTCCTGACCTGCATTCAGGTTTCTCAAGAGGCAGGTCAGGTGGTCTGGTATTCCCATCTCTTTAAGAATTCTCCAGAGTTTGTGGCGATTCACACAGTTAAAGGCTTTGGCATAGTCAATAAAGCAGAAATAGATGTTTTTCTGGAACTCTCTTGCTTTTTCGATGATCCAACGATGTTGGCAATTTGATCTCTGGTTCTTCTGCCTTTTCTAAAACCAGTTTGGACATCTGGAAGTTCACAGTTCACATATTGTTGAAGCCTGGCTTGGAGAATTTTGAGCATTACTTTACTAGAGAGTGAGATGAGTGCAAATGTGCAGTAGTTTGAAGACTCTTTGGCATTGCCTTTCTTTGGGATTGGAATGAAAACTGACCTTTTCCAGTCCTGTGGCCGCTGCTGAATTTTCTGAATTTGCTGGCATACTGAGTGCAACACTTTCACAGCATCATCTTTGAGGATTTGAAATAGCTTCAACTGGAATTCCATCACCTCCACTAGCTTTGTTCATAGTGATGCCTCCTAAGGCCCACTTGACTTCACATTCCAGGATGTCTGGCTCTAGGTAAGTGATGACACCATTGTGATTATCTGGGTCGTGAAGATCTTTTTTGTACAGTTCTTCTGTATATTCTTGCCACCTCTTCTTAATACCTTCTGCTTTTGTTAGGTCCATCGTAAAGAACCGGCTTTCTTTCTGATAAAACCGCACTGTCTAGGTTGAATTTAATGACCCCTCCCTCTCTGTCTGTTTGAAGCAGACACTGTACAGGGCTTTGGCTGTCCCTGCGTCCTTTCAGTGTGTTTTCCCTACCATGCCATTTCCGTCCTTTATCAAGCCCATCTTTGCATGAAATGTTCCCTTGGTATCTCCAATTTTCTTGAAGAACCAGGATCCTCCTGGGGTGAGTCTATCACTGCCCAGACAATGCCTTTCAGGAGAGCTGGCAGGGGTGGAGTGTAGAGGCAGGCCCAGAATAAGCTCAACTGCCATCTGGTATGGAGAGAACATGGGACCACTGTCTCTACATTATAAGCAATAGGCACCACCCACCCTTCCTCAGCCAGGAGCTTTCATAAAGACAGTAGCCTCCACAAGGTTATCAAGGGAGATCATAACACAATTTGACTGGCAATTTGACACCAAATATGAATATAATATAGGGCTTCCCAGGTGGTGCTAGTGGTAAAGAACCTGCCTGCCAACATAGGAGACGTTAGAGACCCGGGTTCAATCTCTCGGTCTGGAAGATCCCCTGGAGGAGAGCATGTCCAGTGTTCTTGCCTGGACAATCCCATGGGCAGTGGGCTACAGTCCATGGGGTCACAAAGAGTCAGACAGGATTGAAGTGATTTGGCGCACACACACATAAACATTCAGCGTTCTGGAAGGACCAAATAATGAGCACAACCAGCTTTCTTTCTGATAGAACTGCTCTGTCTAGGTTGAATTTAATGATCCCTCCCCTTCTGTCTGTTTGAAGCAGACACTGTACAGGGCTTTGGCTGTCCCTGCGTACTTTCAGCGGGGAAGGCAATGGCACCCCACCCCAGTACTCTTGCCTGGAAAATCCCATGGATGGAGGAGCCTGATAGGCTCCAGTCCGTGGGGTCGCTAAGAGTCGGACACGACTGAGCGGCTTCACTTTCACTGTTCGCTTTCATGCATTGGAGAAGGAAATGGCGACCCACTCCGGTGTTCTTGCCTGGAGAATCCCAGGTACGGAGGAGCCTGTTGGGCTGCTGTCTATGGGGTCACACAGAGTCGGACACGACTGAAGCGACTTAGCAGCAGCAGCAGCAGCGTCCTCTCAGTGTGTTTTCCCTACACTGCCGTATTTGTTTTTCATCCATACAGACACCTGGAAACAGCTGTATGCTGAAGGAAAGCAAACCCCAGCAAACATTCCACCTCCCAATCCTAGAAGAAGAAAGGGACTTTGTTTAGGGAGGTGGAGTGTGTCACAGATTAAATTTAGATCTTGACATTTCCCCCGGCCACGTAGTTTCAAATTTCCCAACTCCTGGACTTTTTAGAAGGTATTTTACATGTAGTTCCCGGCCTATTCATGGACTGTAAAACCACTTTTGTGGGGCATCACCAATATTTTTGTTTTGCTTTAAATTTTTTATTATGGAAGATATCAACTATATAAAATACTAGAGAAAATAGTATAATGAACCGCCACGTACCATGTGCCTCTCACCGAGTTTCCACAGTTATGAACTCATGTTCAATCTTGTTTCATCTATACCTCAATTATTTTGAAGCAAGTTACAGACCTCAGATCATTTTATCTGTAAATAGTTTGTATCACTAAAAGATGATGCTTATTCCCATTTTAAAATGACATACATGGAATAAAAATAGAGCATAAAGGTTAAATAATGTCTTATTAAACTTTTGTTTCAGTAGTGTGGTGTGTGGGTGTGTGTGTGCATATGTGTGCCCTTGGCTGTAATGTAAAATGTATTTCTTATAGTGGGTCTCAAAAAAAGTTCAAAAGTCATTGTTGTAGAAGAAACTTTGAAAGACACAGAAGCAGGCAGCCTCAGCTCTCCCCACCCCAACCTTGCCGATGTCAGAGGAGAAACTGGCTCAGTCCAATAGCAGACAAGGGTTGGGGGAGGTTGTTGGGTGGGCTATGAGTGTGGAAGGTGACCTGGACGGTGTGATGTCCTCTTGTTGTTTAGTCACTAAGTCGTGTTTGACTCTTTGCAAACTGTGGACTGGAGCCCACCAGGCTCCTCTGTCCATGGGATCTCCCAGGCAAGAATACTGGAGTGGGTTGCCATTTCCTTCTCTAGGGCATCTTCCCAACCCAGGGATCGAACCCACATCTCCTGCATTGGCAAGCGGATTCTTTACCACTGAGCCCCTAGAGAAGCCCACATCCTTTTCTTAGAGAAGAGAAAACCTTTTACCAGGCAAGATTTGTGATAGGGAAGAAGAGAAAGTCTAGTGTAATAAAAGTTTGCAGCCTCCCCCTTCCTTTCCAGGGAGGCCTTGGAGCCTGGCTTTTGGTTGCTACTGAGAATAAAAGATGAATTGAAGGAGGCCGAGAAAAGCTAAATGTGTCTCCTTAGTGAAGAGCTGAGCAGAAGTGGGGAGGGGAGAGGGAACCGGCCAACCCTGGAGGAGTTTGCGGGGAAAGTTTGCAAAGAGAAGAGTGGGGAAAGGAGCCAGGGGAGATTTCTGCGTGGCTGCTGTGGAAACGACCTGGATGGCTGATGAGATATTTCAGGGTAAGCTGCTGTGAGTCATGCAGTGTAGCTTGTTCAGACCCTGTTTTTAAAACTTCAGTAGAATTTAAAATCCTTGTCAGTGCTTTTTGTATGTTGAATTAGTGCTTCCATTGAAAGGAAAGGAGGCTCATGCGGTGTGGGCCAGTGTGAAATGTGTACAGTCTCCTCCATTCCTGACTTTATGGATCTGATGCTTTGCACTTTCAACCTACAGCTTGGGCAGCCCTCCTTCCAGAAAGCCCCTTTTTGGTGCTCCCAAGAAGGTTATCGCACTTTCACACTCCATAGTGTTTGAATGATGATTACAGGCTGGTCTCCTTCTACTAGCCTGTGAACAACTTGAGAGCCAGGCTCTGATTCATCTCAGCCTTCCCTGGGACTGCTGGCATACAAGACAGCCTTTGTTGTTTCTTTGTCTTCAAGGAAATGAAGATCCTCCTGGGGGCGGTCTCAGGAAACAATAGGGAAAAATACAATTAGGAATAAAGCTAAGTATTACATTTGTGATGTGGACTATCCTGGGTACTTTCTGAGTTCAGGACGGAAAAGATGAAGTGATGATAGCAACAACAACAATAATAGTCAATGCTTGTTAGTGCTCTCAGTGGCACGGTTTTCAGTGCTTTACTTACATTAACTCATGTAATCTTCACAAGAGCTTGATAAATTAGATACTATTTCCTTTTTTTTTTCTTTTTTAGCTTTTTATTTTATACTGGAGTAAAACCTATTAACAATGTTGCGATAGGTTCAGGTGCAGAATGACTCAGCCATATGTATACATGGATCCATTCTCCTCCCAATCCCCTCTCATCCAGGCTGCATATTACATTGAGCAGACTTCCTTGTGCTATACAGTAGATCTTTGTTGGTTACCCATTTTATTTATTTTTTTCATGACCTATAGAAATAATTTTATTTTTTTCTTATTTTTTATTTTTATTTTTTAATATAAATTTATTTATTTTAATTGGAGGCTAATTACTGTACAATATTGTATTGGTTTTGCCATACATCAACATGAATCCGCCACGGGTGTACACGTGTTCCCCATCCTGAAGCCCCTGCCCACCTCCCTCCCCATACCATCCCTCTGGAATAAATTAGATACTATTATTGTTTCCATTTTGCAGGTTAGAAAACAAAGCACAGGGAGGTGGAGTGGCTTGCTTGTTCATGGTTCCACAGCAGGTGTGGGGTGGAGCTGAGCAATCTGGTTCCAGCCCTAAGAGCTCTTTATCACAGCCATATACTGAGTGATGGGCAGATGTTCAGTGGAGGAGAAGGAGGACTCAAGTGGTTGAGAGAAGAAAGAAGGTCATGTTGAGGCGTGTGCAAAATTGTGGGAGGGAAGGATTTTGGTGTGTTCACTGCCCTATGAAGTCTTCAAAAAGGGTTCTGGGTCAGTTGGATGGGAGGTGTGGAGCCTGGTGATGGGGTTTAGAGAGGATGTTGCAGGAGCTAAGGGGCCACTGAGGTCTCTGGTTGGAGAAGAGTCACGATGAAGGCCACCTCCCAGGAAGATTTAGGGTGGGGGCTCCAGGCTGGTAGGATTGGTGTGTGAGTGTTTAGGGGTTGAAACAGTGCAGCTAGAAGCGGGGGCCATGATCCCTAGAAGATTGACAGAGGGCTTGAGACAGAGGCTGACGATGAGGACAGGCAAAGCTGTTCCTCTCTGCTATGTGGGCACTGGGAATGGGGACCACAGAGCAGATGTGAGGGGAATTTGAGAGGGTGGTCACCTGGACAGAGACCCTCCCTGAGGAGCATGACGTTCTGACTGAGAAGGAATCAGAGGTGACCTTAGGGTTCCAGGACCCTGTGGGAGAACAGAGGAGCCCCTGGTAGCGGTACATTCACAAAGATTCCAGACTGGCAACAAGATGAGCAAGGTCTAGGCAGGACAGAGATGAGTGGCCTGAAAACATGAAAACCCTTCCTGGGACCTGACCTGCCAGCCTCTCTCCCTCAGAATTTCTCAGGTGCCCCAGGACCCAGGCATTTCTTGCTCTCAGAGACTTTCTGCGCGACCTTCTGCTCTCTTCCCTGCTTTGCACCCTTCTCCTTTTGACCCTTTGTATGCTGTATGCTCAGTTGCTCAGTCAGGTCCAGCTCTTTGCAACTTCATGGACTTAGCTCGCCAGGCTCCTCTGTCCATGGGATTCTCCAGGCAAGAATACTGGAATGGGCTGCCATTTCCTACTCCAGGAGATCTTTCTAACCCAGTATCAAACCTGGGTTTCCTGCATTGCAGGCAGATTATTTACCATTTGAGCCACCAGGGAAGACCTTGATCTTCAGTTAAACTGCCACCTTCTCAGGAAAATGGTTCCCATTCCACACCTCTGAAATTAGGTCAGTCCACTCATCATCATAGGTTAGGTGCTCCCATAGCACCCAACACTCTTCTTCATATTCATCACACTACTGCCTGTTTCATTCATTCATCAGCAAGCATTTCTGCAGCACCTACTACAGGCCAGGCACTCTTTTGGAGCTGAGGAAGCAACAGAGAACAAGACAAAGCACCTGCCCTCATGGAGCTTACTTTCTAGGTGCAGGTGATGAAAAAAAAGTTAAAAAAACACATAATCATGAACAACATCAGAGAGTAAGCAGTGCTATGCAAACAATTAAAATAGAGTGCTGTCATACTTGATTCGATAGTCTCAAAAGGAGACGTTGAAGCTGGAGGCTGACTAGCAAGTCAGCCAAGTCAAGACTAGGGCAATAGATAGTGCAAAAGCCCTGAGTAGAAGTGAGCTCAGCCTGTCTCAGCAGGGAAAAAAGACCTCGTGGCTAGAATGTGGTGGATGAAGGCAAGAGTCACATGCAAAGAAGTCTGAGAGGCCAGATCACAGAAACAAGGACACAGAGTTTAGAAATAAGGATACAAAGACACAAGCTTTTCTAAGTACAACACGTGCTCTGTCACGCAGCCATGTCCAACTCTTTGTGACCTGATGGACTGTAGCCTGACAGGCTCCTCTATCTGTGGAATTTTCCAGGCAAGAATATTGGAGTGGGTTGCCATTTCCTACTCCAAGGGATCTTCCCGACCCAGGGATTGAACCCACACCTCCTGCGTTGGCAGGTGGATTCTTTACCACTGTGCCACCTGGGAAGCCCTCTAAGTGCAGAGGGAGTCATTAAACAGAAGAATCACATGATAATAATTTACGCTTCTAAAAGATACTCTGGATGCTGTAAGGAAAAGGGATTGTGGAGGGACAAGAGTGGAAATAAGGAGGCTTGAAATTTCAGCAGTCTGCGGGGAGAGGTGGAAAAGGCAATGGCACCCCACTCCAGTACTCTTGCCTGGAAAATCCCATGGATGGAGGAGCCTGGTGGGCTGCAGTCCATGGGGTCGCTAAGAGTCAGACATGACTGAATGACTTCACTTTCACTTTTCACTTTCATGCATTGGAGAAGGAAATGGCAACCTACTCCAGTGTTCTTGCCTAGAGAATCCCAGGGACAAGGGAGCCTGGTGGGCTGCTGTCTATGGGGTCGCACAGAGTCGGACACGACTGAAGTGACTTAGCAGCAGCAGCAGCTGGGAGAGGATGGTGACCTGCACCAGGATGGAGAAGCTGAAGCTGAAGAGTGAGTAGATTTGTGGATGTTTTGGAGGTAGAGTCATAGGGCAGCCTGCTGCATTGGAGGTGAGAGTGAAACAAAGAGAGGAATCAAGTATCACTCATCTGTGCTCGAGATGGGATTGGGAAGAAGCCATTTGTTGGGACTGAGAAGCATGAGGGAGAGTGGAGGAAGCGGGTGAAACATCTAGAGTTCTATGTGGGTCATGGTGTGTCTTTTGGACATATACCAGTCTGTGGGTCTGAGCAGGGATCAAGGTTGGAGAGATGGATTCCTGAGCCATCAGCCTAAAGATGGTATTTCAAACCAAGGGCCTGGTCGGAGATCATTTGGAAGCTGTTTGCTTTCTGACTAAAGTGATGGAGGAATCACCGTGAAGGATGGGATCCAGGGCTCAAGTGGATGGAGTAAACTCCAGAGACACTTCATTCAGAGAAACAAGAGAGAAGGTGGGTGGAGAGTTCCACAGAGATGCTGGTGGGCTAGGAGTTTACATCCTAGGTCCCTAAGTGAAGGGATCCCTCCTCGATTATTTCCATATCTCAGTGGAAAGTTGAAGAATGTTTACTACCTGAGCATGAGAGCAAAGGAGGAGGTATTAGAAGTTTGAAGCGATTGATCAGTTGTTGTTCAGTCTTTCCTTTTGAAGGACTGTCAGCTCCATGAAAGCAAGAACTGGGTCTGATTTCTTCATTGCTTGTTTCTAGTACCTTGCAAGTTGCTGCACATGTAGTAAGGTTCAATGAACAATTGCTAAGTGAATTAAAGAGTCAGCTGTTGAATGAAGTGTCTTAGATGTCTCTTCTGATTATGTATGATTCTGTGATTCTGATAAGCTCAACTGGGTAGTTTTCCCTTGGGACTGATTCCTTATAGGATTGCAGTCAAATGGCAGCGAGGGCTGGAGTTATGACTTCTTGGTTCATGTTTTTCTGGTGTTTGGGCTGTGATGTCTGGGCCACTGGGGACCGGTTGGGTGTCACTCCCTCCACACGACTTCTGCTTGTTGCTAGTA
Organism: Tragelaphus eurycerus; assembly: GCA_935064755.1. Taxonomy (NCBI): domain Eukaryota; kingdom Metazoa; phylum Chordata; class Mammalia; order Artiodactyla; family Bovidae; genus Tragelaphus; species Tragelaphus eurycerus. The sequence goes on along the minus strand of CAKXYN010000006.1, from coordinate 16,971,661 downwards.
TGGGCTTCTGGACAGCATGGAGGTCTCAGGGTAGTTAGATTCTCTCTTGGTGGCTGGTTCCCCCAGGGCTGGCTCCTCTTAGATGTAATGTTCTAAGAGACCCAAGTGGAAGCTGCAAGGTGACTTAAAACCTAGTCTTCAAAGTTCTACAGCATCACATTCATTATATTCTGTTAGTCAAAGCAGTCACAGCCCCCCTCACCTGGATTCACTGGGGGTGAAGGAATAGGTTCCACCTCTCAAAGGGGGAAGAAACTGATGCAGCTTTCTTGAAGACAAGCTACAACTACATCAGTGTGAGTGTGTCCTGTAGACCTGGAAGTTAGGTGGAAGGATAGAACTAGAGACAGAAAGTAGAAATCGTAGACAGAGATTAGAAGTTGAATTCATGAGATAATTAGATCCCTAAAGGGAGAAACTGTAAACGGGTTGTGACTTAGAGGATGTTCCTGCCCAACTCTTCCCCTAATCAAAGGTAAAGAAGGGAAAAGAGGAGTGAGGGAGAGAGAGGTAAAGAGGAAGGAGGAGGGATAGAGGGAAAAGGGGTGCGAAGGCAGGGCTAGGGGGAGAGAAACAGGGAGAGAGAGGATTTGGTATCAAACTGTAACCGAGCTCAAACTACTGTACAATTGCACTCATCTCACATGCTAATAAAGTAATGCTCAAAATTCTCCAAGCCAGGCTTCAGCAATATGTGAACTGTGAACTTCCTGATGTTCAAGCTGGTTTTAGAAAAGGCAGACGAACCAGAGATCAAATTGCCAACATCTGCTGGATCATGGACAAAGCAAGAGAGTTCCAGAAAAACATCTATTTCTGCTTTATTGACTATGCCAAAGCCTTTGACTGTGTGGATCACAATAAACTGTGGAAAATTCTGAAAGAGATGGGAATACCAGACCACCTGACCTGCCTTTTGAGAAATCTGTATGCAGGTCAGGAAGCAACAGTTAGAACTGGACATGGAACAACAGGCTGGTTCCAAATAGAAAAAGAAATATGTCAAGGCTGTATATTGTCACCCTGCTTATTTAACTTATATGCAGAGTTCATCATGAGAAACGCTGGACTGGAAGAAACACAAGCTGGAATCAAGATTGCTGGGAGAAATATCAATCACCTCAGATATGCAGATGAAACCACCCATATGGCAGAAAGTGAAGAAGAACTAAAAAGCCTCTTGATGAAAGTGAAAGTGGAGAGTGAAAAAGTTGGCTCAACATTCAGAAAATGAAGATCATGGCATCTGGTCCCATCACTTTATGGCAAATAGATGGGGAAACAGTGGAAACAGTGTCAGACTTTATTTTTGGGGGCTCCAAAATCACTGCAGATGGTGACTGCAGCCATGAAATTAAAAGACACTCCTTGGAAGGAAAGTTATGTCCAACCTAGATAGCATATTCAAAAGCAGAGACATTACTTTGCCAACAAAGGTCTGTCTAGTCAAGGTTATGGTTTTTCCAGTGGTCATGTATGGATGTGAGAGTTGAACTGTGAAGAAGGCTGAGCGCCGAAGAATTGATGCTTTTGAACTGTGGTGTTGGAGAAGACTCTTGAGAGTCCCTTGGACTGCAAGGAGATCCAACCCAGTCCATTCTGAAGGAGATCAGCTCTGGGTGTTCTTTGGAGGGAACGATGCTAAAGCTGAAGTTCCAGTACTTTGGCCACCTCATGCGAAGAGTTGACTCATTGGAAAAGACTCTGATGCTGGTAGGGATTGGGGGCAGGAGGAGAAGGGGATGACAGAGGATAAGATGGCTGGATGGCATCACTGACTCGATGGACGAGAGTCTGGGTGAACTCCGGAGTTGGTGATGGACAGGGAGGCCTGGTGTGCTGCGATTCATGGGGTCACAAAGAGTCGACACGACTGAGTGACTAAACTGAACTGAACTGTAAAGAGCAAGACCCCATGGGGACTTCCTGGGACAGACCCCCTTCCTCATATCCTGTGCTATAGCTAATCTCTGAAGTACCTAGAGAATAGTATTTGATGCACATTTCCTGAGTTTTTCAGATGCTAAAACCACCACCAACAGAAGACATTAACTACTTGGTGATCATGACTAGCCACCCCCTCCCAACCCCGCCCCCTCTCTGCCTCTAACTACAGGTCTCTAAGAATTGATAATGTTAACTGCCCTGTTACCTCAACATCAACCAATCAGAGAATTTTATACATGAGCTGATCATAAACCCCAAGGATGCTTCTCTATCATCTGGTCTTTAAAAATGCTTTACTGAAACCCTTGGGCAATTTGGGCTTTTTCTGGGCACAAGTCTCCCATTCTCCTTGCCAGGCCCTGCAATAAACCTTTCTCTGCTCCAATCTTTGATATTTAGGTTTGTTTGGCCTCACTGTGCATCAGGCACATGGACTTGTGTATGATAATATAACTGTAGTTTGTGGCATAAGTAAAAACCCACTTGAGTTGGACCATAAAGAAAGCTGAGTGCCAAAGAATTGATGCTTTTGAACTGTGGTGTTGGAGAAGACTCTTGAGAGTCCCTTGGACTGCAAGGAGATCCAACCAGTCCATCCTAAAGGAAATCAATCCTGAATATTCATTGGAAGGATTGACACTGAAGCTGAAACTCCAATACTTTGGCCACCTGATGTGAAGAACTGACTCATTGGAAAAGATTCTGATGCTGAGATAGATTGCATGCAGGAAGAGAAGGAGACGACAGAGGATGAGACGGATGGATGACATCACTGACTCAAGGGACATGAGTTTGAGCAAGCTCTGGGAGTTGGTAATGGACAGGGAAGCCTGGTGTGCTGCAGTCCACGGGGTCACAAAGAGTCACACATGACTGAGCAACTGAACTGAACTGAACTGAAGGGCAAAAATCAAGTCCACAAATCTTTATTTTTAGAGACTACTAAGTCAATCTAGTAAAAGGAATGGTGGTTGCTGCTTTAGCCCTACATGGAACAGAACTTTAAAGTGTTCTACTTGGGTTTTAGCTTCTAGTTACACCTGAGGTTGTTCCAGTCTGGTTTAGGTTCAGGCCAGTGACAATGCAGGTTGATTCTCATTGTAAAAGTCCTCATTCACATACCCCACAGCAGTGTTTGATTAAGTTTCACAAAACCTTCCAAAAGCAGTGATTTTGGTTCAGTACTGGGTTTGAATAAAAGATAATAGCTATGCTAGATTTAACACCGGGTTTGGCTGGGATCAGTTATCTGGCTCTTTCAATAATTTTCTTTTTTCTTTGCCAATTAAGCCAATTCCTGACTATGCTTTGTATCTGAGTCTCAGTTTTCATTGAGAAATGAGATTTTTATCTTTGCAGAGTTGGAAAAAGGAAAATATAAAGCAGCGAGACCTGTCAAAAGGAAAGGTGAATTCAATGTCAAATGATAGAACCACAAAATGAGAGAGCCAGAGGCTCTAATGAGGAGGAACTGAAAGGACAGAGAACAAAAGGGAGCAGAAAATGATGGAGCGGAGAGGAGGTCAAATGTCTCCGCCAATCTGTTTTCTCATAGAAACGCTTCTAGTATGTGGCAGTACTATATGCATGCATTCAAGGAAAGTGCTTCACTTATCACTTTATTTATCATACACTGTGTGATTTAAAAAATGATAGCCAAATTAAAGTCCAGTTATAGTTCTTTTATATTAGTTGATGTCTGTAAAAGTTCACATTCTAACAGAGACTCTTTATGCCTCTGCTCCTGGCTCAGAATTAAGACTGGGATCAGAAGCTTAAATTCAGCCTTGAGTTTGTGAACTGTTTATGAAAAGCTGTTACCCCCACTTTAAGTTAAATTTCACATATTGAGACGGCCTCAACATGGGAAATTGAACCCTGGTGCTTATTGTTGTTGCTGGAAGGTACTTCCAAGCTTATCCATCCCTAACCTTCATTTAACAGATGAGAACATGCAGCCACCTGGATCTGAGAGGTGAACTTATTCATTTTCTTTAAAAGACAGTGCATTTCACAAGAGATTTTGTAGATAAGATTGTATAGATACTTTCAAAAAGATCATTAGTAGTCAATGTATTAATCCCCCCTACATCATCCAAATAAACTCATCCTTGTCATCAATCTTTTGAACTGAGCCGCATCAAAATGTGAGATGTCTTTTGAACTTCCTTTTCAATGTCTTTGAAGTCACAACTCTGGGCTTTGTAAATTTCTTCACAAAATTAGCCCTTTAAGTCTGAATAGAAGATATCTAGGTGGTGACACTGTATTAATCAAGGCAGCCTCACTGCTGTAACAAATAAAATTCCTAATCAATGGCTTAACACAATATTTTGGAAAGTTATTTAGCTTTGTTTCAATTTCCTCATCTATAAAATGGGGATAATATTAGCATGTGCCAAAAAAAATATTAGCATGTGCTTCAGAATGTTGTTTTGTGTATTAAGTGAGCTGATAGTTATATAACCCTTAGAACAATGTCTGGCACCTATGCAGGTGGCTGTTGAATGGATTAATGAACAAATGTATAAGCAAATGAATGAATAAAAATGCTCACTCTCCCTTTCTGTCCAGTGTGGGTGTTCCTAGTCTGTTGGTTTTCCATGGGCCTATTCAGGGTCCTAGTCTCCTTCCTTCTTGGGACCCCACTCCCCTCGAGATGCTCAGGGTCCTCTTCATCCCCCAAGTCGCAGCCAGTCTCAGGCCTCTGGTGTGCTCTCCCCTTCCTGACATCAAATTTGGAAATGATTTAAAATTGGCTAACAGGGGAAAGATCCTGACTCAGCCACCTCTACATAAAAGAGATCTTAACTGAGAGACGTAGATAATGACCCACCTCATTAGGCTTTTTTGAGAATTGCATAAAATAGCATTTATAAAGTCCCTGGCATTCAGTACCAACACATGACCGTCACTATTAATTTCTCATGACTTGTTTACATTTGTCTTCTGTATTTTAGCTGTTTTTCTATTCTTTTCCTCCTTCTCCTTCTTCTAATCGTTACAAATAGGTCCCTGTATTTGACACCTTTTGGTTGGTGTTTAATGACATTTTCTATAGCGTTAGATCTTATTTCTCAAAATACCCCTTGCCTCATCTGTGCCTTCCCAATTGTTTGGCCTCTGGAAGAAAGTTTCTGGATAAGGATGGATGTAGTCCAAAGACATCGTCTTCATGAACAGAGGTCCAGATGCAGTTTGGCTTCCAGGCTGAATTCACCTTCATTCCTGTCTAAGCCAGCAGTCAGGTTCCAGGTAAAGGATGAGAAGCAGTGATGGGGAGTAGGCAAGGGTGCAGAAATGTGAGACTTTATTTCTCAGTAATTTATTTTTAGAAATATTTTCTTTCAACAGTATAAGTATTTTATAAAAATACCAACGAAAATTTCATAATACCATAGTTACAATTTCTTGGTTGCTTGATTGTATCCATTAAGTGTGGATTTAATTAGATTCAGACTCAAATGAAACATCTTTTTTTTCCAGGTGCTTAAGGAGGTCATACCTTACAACCAGGCTTCACAAGCCACCTATATTTCATGTTACCTTTTTTTAGCATCTAGTGCTTCTTCTCGGAGAAGGCAATGGCACCCCACTCCAGTAGTCTTGCCTGGAAAATCCCATGGATGGAGGAGCCCAGTAGGCTGCGGTCAATGGGGCCGCTAAGAGTCGGACACGACTGAGCGACTTCACTTTCACCTTTCACTTTCATGCATTGGAGGAGGAAATGGCAACCCACTCCAGTGTTCTTGCCTGGAAAATCTCAGAGACGGGTGAGCCTGGTGGGCTGCAGTCTATGGGGTTGCACAGAGTCAGACACGACTGAAGCGACTTAGCAGCAGCAGCAGCAGTGCTTCTCAAAAGCAGTTTTAACACATTCATGTTATGAAGCACAGAGAAGACCACTTTCTTGGAAATTTTGCAATGCTCTTAAGATGACTAGAGATACTTGGCCTTAGTGCTGCTGAGATGAGTAAAGGAGTTGATAGCCAACAATTTCCCAGTTATCTCAATGATAGGGCAGCTGATGTGGCTATTATTTCCCCTTAAGAAGCAGAGTGATATTAAAAATACCCTTGTTCAAGTCCCACCCCAGATTGATTACAACAGGCTCTTTGGAGGGGAGACCCAGGCACAGACATGTTTTCATTCAAGTTCCCAATTCTGATGTACCTCCAGGGTTGAGAACCACTGTGGTAGACATTCAGCTGTTGTTGAGTTGCTCAGTCATGTCCAACTCTTTTTGGCCCCATGGACTGCAGCACACCAGGCTTCCCTGTCCTTTATCAAATCTCAGAGCTTGCTCAAACTCATGTCCATTGAGTCAGTGACGCCATCCAATCATCTCATCCTCTGTCGTCCCCTTCTCCTCCTGCCTTCAGTCTTACCTGGCATCAGGTCTTTTCTAGGGTGTCAGCTCTTCGCACCAGGTGGCCAAAGTATTGGAGTTTCAGCTTCAGTGTCAGTCCTTCCAATGAATATTCAGGATTGATTTCCTTTAGAATGGACTAGTTTGATCTCCTTGCAGTCCAAGGGACTCTCAAGAGTCTTCTCCAACACCACAGTTCAAAAGCATCAATTCTTCAGTGCTTAGGTTTCTTTATGGTCCAACTCTCACATCCATACATGACTACTGGAAAAACCATGGCTTTGTTGGCAGACCTTTGTTGGAAAGTAATGTCTCCATTTTTTAATATAGGTTGGTTATAGCTTTTCTTCCAAGGAGCAAGTGTCTTTTAATTTCATGGCTGCAGTCACCATCTGCAGTGATTTTGGAGCCCAAGAAAATAGTCTCTTACTGTTACCACTGTTTCCCCATCTATTTGCCATGAAGTGATGGGACCAGATGCCATGATCTTAGTTTTTTGAATGTTGAGATTTAAGCCAGCTTTTTCACTCTCTCCTCTTTCATCTTCATCAAGAGGCTCTTTAATTCCTCTTCACTTTCTGTCATAAGGGTGGTGCCATCTGCATATCTGAGGTTATTGATATTTCTCCCTGCAATCTTGATTCCAGCTTGTGCTTCATCCAGCCCAGCATTTCACATGATATACTCTGCATATAAGTTAAATAAGCAGATGTACTCCTTTCCTAATTTTGAATTAGTGCATTGTTCTGTGTCCCATTCTAACTATTGCTTCTTGACCTGCATACAGACTTCTCAGGAGGCAGGTAAGTTGGTCTGGCATCCAGAATTCTCCCTAAATCCATATAGGAGGCACTTGATTATTTTATTTTTTTTAATAAGAGAGTTTATTGCCCATAACTATACACGCATGTATGGATGTGAGAGTTGGACTGTGAAGAAGGCTGAGAGCCAAAGAATTGATGCTTTTGAACTGTGGTGTTGGAGAAGACTCTTGAGAGTCCCTTGGACTGCAAGGAGATCCAACCAGTCCATTCTGAAGGAGATCAGCCCTGGGTGTTCTTTGGAGGGAACAATGCTAAAGCTGAAGCTCCAGTACTTTGGCTACCTCATGCGAAGAGTTAACTCATTGGAGAAGACTCTGATCCTGCGACAGACTAGGGGCAAGAGGAAAAGGGGACGACAGAGGATGAGATGGCTGGATGGCATCACTGACTCGATGGACATGAGTCTGAGTGAACTCCGCGAGTTGGTGATGGACAGGGAAGCCTGCTGTGATTCATGGGGTCGCAAAGAGTCGGACACGACTGAGTGACTGATCTGATCTGATCTGATACACGCATGACAGCATGTGAAGGTGGGAGACCCAAAGACAACAGGAGCTGGATGCCATGTCCACTCCCTAGGTCAGAAGTCCTGGCAGTGTTGGTACAGCCACCAGGATTCACTTCACTGAAGCCCAAGGTTGCCTAAGGGGGAGATCAGATGCCCTGTACAAACGAGGTTGGGCAATGCTGTAGGTGTTACCCTCTCTCTGAGGGACCTCTGGCAGGTCCTCTATAGGGATGGAAGCCCATAATCATCACAGGTGCCTTAGGTTTAACATCCAAAATAACTGTGTTTTCTAGTTGTCGATGAACCCTCTTCTGTTTTCCCTCACATTCTCACTAACCTCGAATTTAATTGAGTCATTGCGATAAGCAAGGTTTACTAATTGCATCCCAACCAAAATTAGATCTTCTGAATTATTGTGTATAACTTGTGAAAATAAAGGATAGATATGGGAGGGTGGTGGCACAAAGAGTAGGACCTGTTGTTTGCTGATACAGGTGGATGTTTACACACTAACATTTTGTAAGCACTAACATTTTCCAAGTCCGGGCCTTGTGGTCAGGAATAAGAACAACAACATCTGCTAGAAATTCTAAATTTCAGGCTCCCCTATCCCCAGACCTACAGAATTCCCAGCTGATGAACATTACAGTTTTGAGAAATGGAAAAGAGCTCTAAGATGCCTGCCTGTAAGGAGCTTCTGGTTTGTGGCAAAGAATACTTTTTTTTTAAAAAAAGGTAAACACATGATCTAATTTGAAAGGATAAATGTTACAATAGACAAGACATGGAAGCAAACTAAGCATCCATCAACAGATGAATGGATAAAGAAGATGTGTTACATATGCATATACAATGGAGTACCACTCAGCCACAAAAAAGAATGAAATGTTGCCATCTGCAACACTGGATGGACCTGGAGGGTGTTTTGCTAAGTGAAATAAATCACACAGAGAAAGACAAATACTGCATACCATCACTTATAGGTGGCATCTAAAAGATAAAACAAATTAGTAAATAAAATTTAAAAACCAGATTAGCAGATATAAAGAACAAACTAGTGTTTATCAGTGGGGATAGGAAAAGGGGGAGGTGAACCACAGGGTTAGGGGAGAAAAGGATTATTACGGGGTTATATGAAATCATGTGTGTGAAACTTTGGAAAATTGAACAGCACTATGGAATTTAAGGAGAAGGTGATGGCACCTGCCCACTCCAGTACTCTTGCCTGGAAAATCCCATGGACAGAGGAGCCTGGTAGGCTGCATGCAGTCCATGGGGTTGTGAAGAGTTGGACACGACTGAGTGACCTCACTTTCATGCATTGGAGAAGGAAATAGCAACCCACTCCAGTGTTCTTGCCTGGAGAATCCCAGGGACGGGGGCGCCTGGTGGGCTGCCCTCTATGGGGTTGCACAGAGTCGGACATGACTGAAGCAACTTAGCAGTAGCAGCAGCATGAAATTTAAAGAATCCTTCATTCAATATATTAAAAGGTAAAAACATGATCTCAGAAAAATGTATAGTGAACATGTGTCAAGGAATTAAGCCATTAATCATAGGAGTTTGACAAAATAGTAAAACCGGTTCAAAAGAGAATAGGAAAAGCTGCTAAATTTGGTCAATGAGAAAAAACAAAATGCTGGAATAAGATTGCAAAGCTCAGTACAAAACTGGTTTCTGTCCTACAGGAGCCTAAAAACTTTAACTTTTGGATTTATTTATTAGGATTTATTTATATTGAAGTATAGTTAGAACTGGTCATGGAACAACAGACTGGTTTCAAATAGGAAAAGGAGTATGTCAAGGCTGTATATTGTCACCATGTTTATTTAACTTATATGCAGAGTACATCATGAGAAATGCTGGACTGGAAGAAACACAAGTTGGAATCAAGATTGCTGGGAGAAATATCAATAACCTCAGATATGCAGATGATACCACCCTTATGGCAGAAAGTGAAGAGGAACTCAAAAGCCTCTTGATGAAAGTGAAAGTGGAGAGTGAAAAGGTTGGCTTAAAGCTCAACATTCAGAAAACGAAGATCATGGCATCTGGTCCCATCACTTCATGGGAAATAGATGGGGAAACAGTGGAAACAGTGTCAGGCTTTATTTTTCTGGGCTCCAAAATCACTGCAGATGGTGACTGCAGCCATGAAATTAAAAGACGCTTACTCCTTGGAAGGAAAGTTATGGCCAACCTAGATAGCATATTCAAAAGCAGAGACATTACTTTGCTAACAAAGGTTTGTATAGTCAAGGCCATGGTTTTTCTTGTGGTCATGTATGGATGTGAGAGTTGGACTGTGAAGAAGGCTGAGTGCCGAAGAATTGATGCTTTTGAATTGTGGTGTTGGAGAAGACTCTTGAGAGTCCCTTGGACTGCAAGGAGATCCAACCAGTCCATTCTGAAGGAGATCAGCCCTGGGTGTTCTTTGGAAGGAATGATGCTAAAGCTGAAACTCCAGTACTTTGGCCACCTCATGTGAAAAGTTGACTCATTGGAGAAGACTCTGATGCTGGGAGGGATTGGGGGCAAGAGGAGAAGGGGATGACAGAGGATGAGATGGCTGGATGGCATCACTGACTCGATGGATGTGAGTCTGGGTGAACTCCGGGAGTTGGTGATGGACAGGGAGGTCTGGCGTGCTGCAGTTCATGGGGTCGCAAAGAGTCGGACACGACTGAGCGACTGATCTGATCTGATAGTTAATTTATGATATTACATTAGTTTCAGGTGTACAGCATAGTAACTATTTTTATAGCTTATATTCCATCTAAAGTTATTACAAATTAATGGCTGGATTCCCTTTTTTGCACAATATATCCTTATTGTTTATCTATTTTATACATAGTAGTTTGTATCCCTTAATCCCATACCCCTGTGGGTTTATTTTTTGACTGGAAGGAAATAGTTTACCTCTTTCCTAAGATACTGGAGAAGGAAATGGCAACCTTCTCCAGTATTCTTGCCTGGAAAATCCCATGGATGCAGGAACCAGGTAGGCTACAGTCCATGGGGTCGCAAAGAGTTGGACACGACCAAGCAACTTCACTTTCTTTCTTACTAAGATACAAATCGTTTGCAATTTATCAATCTTCTACAAATTAACATCTAACTCTCCTGAACCTGGCCTCTAACTCTTAATAATAGAAAGTAATATGTCAAACAAAGTTACTTCCACCTTAGGCCTGCATATGAGATAGTACTTGAGTGTTATTTGAAAGGCTAGATGGTTATCTTAAATTTGGGGTAATTTTTCTTAAAAATTCAGAGAAGAGACAGATCTAGAAATCAGGAATTGCAATAAAATATCATAGACAATGATAAAAGCAGCTCACACGTATGGAGCGCTAGTCACTGTGCTCTCATGTATTAGCCCTTTTAGTTCCTGTCCTAACCTTATGAGACAGGAGCTATTACTGTCCTTGTTTTACAGAGGAGGAAAAGGAGGTGGTCTGTCTCTAGAACCTGTGTGCTTAACTGCTTCCCATGAAAAAAAAAACAGCTGAGGGTACAGGAGGATCCATGTATATTTATAAATTTGACAGAAGCAGGGATACAGACTTATGGTGGACTTAGATACATCCCCGTTTTTCATTTCTAATCTAAAATTTGAATCAGGCAAATTTGTCAGAGATATGACAATTGTCTGTTATGTGGGCTGCCTGGAAACCTAGGATGGTTTGACTAGAATGCTTGATACATTTTGCCATTCAGAGCCGCTGCTCCTGATAATCAGACCTCATTTGTCAGCTCATTAAACCATCCCTTTCAATCCTAAACTGAAGCAGTTATGTTGGTGTGTCTCACAGAGACAAAGGGAGGGAGACTTGGGTGTATTTTATAATTCAATGGGATGGAAATGTCAGTGTTCTTTGTTAAAAAAAATCCATTAGAATCTGGCATTATCTGAGAGTCTGGGTGTTTAGTTAGAGGGGTCTTTGGCTTGATGTGGTATCTAGAACCCCTTTAGCAAAAGGCCAATGAGTAGCTGAGCCAAGTTGTTCTTTTCTAATTAAATAAGTCTACAATCTAACCCTCCCCAAATGTGATAGCAAACAGTGGAAGGAATGCTCCAGCTCACAGCACCCAGAGTAGGTGTTGGTACCTTGTCCCACTGTTCTGCCTTTTCATAGCTGGCACATGTTTGAAGTTGGAGTTATGATTTGATGAGCCAAATTGTCCTCCCCAGCCGCCTTTTGTTTTGTCACAATGAGCTGCACGTGCAGAAGTGTTTTCATCTGTAATTGCTCCCACAAGGAGGTAATTGCACCCCAAAGTGGTTGGCTGCACCAATGGTAGGAGCAATTAGCAACAAAAATGAAAATAATTGCAGGAATCCAAATTGCCCTCTTAAAAAAGGGACACCCAGTAGAAGCATGACTGAAGATCTGGCCACTCTCTTTTTCCCCAGTGCAAGTATATTTGTTATTTGAAACCAATATTATAATCTCTGAACCCACCTTGACTTTCCACACATCTAGGGGCCTCTTGGAAATAGTGTACATTACAGGACCAACAAAAAACCAGACCGATCCCAAATGGCAGCTCACGTAGGACCTAGAAAATGAAGTAACTTAGAGTCAAAATTATCTCTGAGGGAAACAAATGCATTTTTATCATAACTGTGAATGTCATTTCCCCACCCCAAACATGGGGGAAAATAGGGTAATGGAATTAGTAATAAAGTCATTTTTTTTGTTGATTTAGCCTCTAATCACAGAACTCCAGGAATTATACATACACATCCTTCCTATTTGCCTCTCCCCAGCAAATTATTCCCGAATAGTGCAGGATCACGGCAGCCTCATGAGGCATAATCGTAGCCTGTCTCCACCGCTTTGCTCCCTGTGACGTCCTCCCAGCCTTCTCCACCCAGGGAGCCCTGGGCTCTGCCTGCTGGCCTTGGCTACCTACTGCTCTAGATGGCAATGTCCCCTTGGAAGTGGGGAAATTACACTGCGCTCCACTTGTATTGCACTCTGTAAGGTGGGCCACAAGGCTGTGAATTTTTTTGCTCTCAGAGCCTTCCAAGGTTTCAGTGAAATACCTCTCTTGTATTGGGGCTTCCCTGATAGCTCAGTTGGTAAAGAATCTGTGTGCAATGCAGGAGACCCCGGTTCGATTCCTGGGTTGGGAAGATCCTGTGGAGAGGGAAATGGCTACTCACTCCAGTATTCTGGCCTGGACAATTCCATGGGATTATTATATAGACCCTGGGGTCACAAAGAGGCGAACACAACTGAGGGACTTTCACTTCACTTCTGGTGTATTGCACCCCACAGGCCCACAAATCTTGTAGTTGCCCAGCCTTGGGACCAAACAAAAAGTCTGGAAACAGTGACATGGACAGTTTACTGGACACGGGGATCTTACACAAAGGTCCTGGGGTGACACCCCACTGTGTACAGCAGATGGTAGACAGGATGTGACAGAAGCCTTCACTACTCAGGGGAGAGGATGCTTCCCTCTGTAAGGGGAATTGACATCAGGTGGGCTCATCAGTTACGCAGGCCAACCATGTGTATAATTAAGAGGATTGGATAGTCATGTGAGTGAAGTGGGGCCTGGTCAGGCAGGGGATGTACAGAGAGCAAGAGAGCAGCCATCCTGAGTGATGGGACCATACTGCCTCTCCCTTATTTTTATATTTCAACTTCCCCAACTCTAGCCAGAGACTTGGGAGTGGGGTACAGGGACAAGTTAGGTGTGGGGTGCATTGGGAAGACCAATCCAGAGGGCACTGTGAGCCCTGCACCCTGCACTGTCCTCACAATCACCCCCAACTCACATTTGTGCACACACCAATTCTTCCTTTAGAAGTTTCCTCTCATTAGGTTCTTGGACGCCTCAGGCAAAAGGATCTACAAATGGGCTCGTCTTATTTGTTCACAGTGTTCCAGAGGCCCCTGAACAGGCCTGAATTTTTCGGGAAACACAGCTTAAGCTGTCCTTGGGACCCCAGCAACAACGGTATTGGCTGACAGAGAAGCATTGCCCTAAGGAAGACAGAAAGGGAGGGCAATGTTTTATAGCCAAGTGTTTTACAGCAACTTCTATTGATTACAAGCCCGTAGGGGCCAGTGTCACCAACCGAATGAAGAAAATTAACTCTGGTGATGTGTCTATTGTTTAGTGTTCTTGTGTCAGAAAAGTCTTTCCCCTCAGGAACAAGTTTGCTACATGAATCAATGTCAATCCAACCTGAAGAGTGTGGAAGAAATAAAGGAATACATAATGGATTTCCTTCTGCTAGAAAAACCACACTTTTGTTTTGCTTGCAGGGTAGCGGTAGAACTCGCAACACTTTGGGGTGGAAAGGTGGGAGGGTGAGGGGTGAGCTCATTTGTTGACAAGGAACGATTTGGAGGAAACATTGGGCCACCTGTGGGCAGAATGTATTTAAAAACCAAAGGTTGGCCCAGCAGCAGAGATCTCACGGCGGCTGCTCTAGGCGTGAATTCTTAGTTGATTTAATAATAGCCTCCTCCATCCAGTGCTGGGAAAGAAATGTTGTGTTCCATTTACTCCCGCTGTTTGTAGCATCTGGGATGCTGCTCCATCATCCTGCCAATGTCATCCTCCCCTCTTTCATTGCTGTAGGCAGCCCTTGTCCAAAAGATTTACTTTGCAGATAAAAGAAGAGGCATTAAGTGGTCAAAAATGACTCAGGTGAGGGGTTATAAAGTGTTTTTGTTAAGACTGGGAGAGGAAGGATTAGGAAAAAAAAAAAGAATCAGGCAAGGATATTTAAGAAGCTGCTCAAATATGGTGACATTGGATGAAATGTGATCGGGCCAACTATTTGGTTGAAGTAACCAGAGAAGGTGAGGTCATCCTGAGTCCTAGTAAATCCCCTGGAGGAGAGTGGCTACCTCTGTGTCCCAGGCCTAAAAGAAACCCCATGACTGTTTGTGGAAGGAATTCTCTGTGCATAGGCTGCAGTCCGATTTTGATTTCCTACCTTGATGATCTGGTGTGTGATCAGCGGAAGGGCTTGACATCAGTGGCTCTGAGTGACAGTGGCTTGCCGAGGGAAAAATGGACATCTGCTGGAATTTCATGTTTCAAGAAGGGGGCTCCCTCCCTTTTGTCTATGCTCAAATTCAAGTTGGGAATAAAAGCTTGAATGACTTGCTTAGACTATAAATCCAAATATTATTGGGAGACCATGCATTAGTGAAAAAATCACATTAAAATGTAATGATTGGCGTGTGCATGTGTGCTAAGTCACTTCAGTCATGTCTGACTCTCTGCGACCCTATGGACCGTAGCCTGCCACGGGCCTCTGTCCATGCGAGATCCCAGGCAAGAATACTGGAATGGGTTGTCATGCCCTTCTCCAGGGAATCTTCCCCACCTAGGGATTGAACCCGATTTTCTTATGTCTTCTAAATTGGCAGGCGAGGTCTTTACCACTAGCACCAACTTTGAAGTCAGTAACAATTGGCATGCTCTTCTAAATTAGAAGAAGGGCATGAAAGAGGGGAATAGCAAACAGACATGTACTCTGTTGAGAGTTCTGGGTAGACTAATGCAGAGCGATTGGGATGAGAGATGGTAGTTTCTGAAGAGCATGAATGAGAGGGATTTCTGGGTTGGCAGCAGGAGAGAGAGCAGAACAGAGCATTTCAGGAGGTCATGGATGTTGGTTGATTTCACCTGATTGGTATTCTTTTTCCTTTCCTTGTGGGGCACTATGCCTCTCACACTCCATGTGATCCTGGAAGGACTAAGTTCTCCCATGACCATCCCCATCTCCCTGTGCTCCTACCTGACCAAACAGAGGTCTTAATCCTTTAGGACACTGGCCTTTCCCATGACATGACGGGTGGATACTGGGAGAGAGAAGGATCTTTTTTATTCCAGGATTTCTAGTTGTAGGGATTGTGAAAGCCCAAAGGCAATTTCCTCAACAGTGTTGGAAAAATTGCCCATAGAGCAAAGCTATCACACAGGAAACCAGCTCCAAGTGGAGAAGAGAGGCAAACACATAGGTCTGATGGCATCACTAAGGGTGCTGGATCCAGCCACTCCTGAGAGGAGAACACTCTAAGTTCCAAGAGCCTCAACAGAACTCCTTTGCTTGAGAAAGTTTGAATTGGATTTTAAAACCAAATGGGAATCAGGGAGTGGGAGGGACCAATGGATTTTAATAAAAATAGCTACAAACTCTGTTGAGACTCTACATTTTTCAAAGGACCTACCAAGAAAAGACACAGAATGTTATGTGTTTCTTTGAATGTGACTTGGCTCTGAGATGAAAATATGTAGGTTTTGGTTTTACCTGGGAAAGTTAATAAATTATTTTGTTTTCTCTTTTGTGATTTAAAATTGTAGTAATCCCTGCCTCTGATAGGTTAATCTGTGCAGAAGTCTTACATGATAGTCTTAGAGTGGTGCCCAGCACATTGTAAGAGCTCAGGACATTTATACTTGCACTTTCATACTCTGCTTACATCTCCCTCATCTCTTCCTTACCATCCTTCTCTCATCCCAAGTCTCCATCACATCTGGAGGAACCAGTCTGGTAAAGGCAGAACCTGGAGCTGAGAAATAACTTGTCTGATAAAGGCAAAAGCCTCTACAGTGAAAGGGGATAAAAGTGAGTCTGACAAGAACACACATTCTTTAGAAAAGTTAAGTCCATCACTTAACTTACTTAACTGTGGACTAAACACAAATGAACACTTTCATTCATACTAGCCCTTAATGTCTGCCAGGCCAGTGAAATTTCAACACCTGAATGTATTTCCTGGCGTAAGATTTTTAAAGACAAATTGTGAAGTTGTAGAGAATTCACTTAATGGAATTGCCCATGTTAATAACTTGAAACAATGAACCGAATGATCCTGACATGATACACACTATCAAGTAACTCACAAAATTATAGGTTTTTAGGTTGGTGATACACTTTTTAATCCAGAGTTGAAGGTGCTTTAATGCAGAATATTTGAGATTTAAAGTAAAAAAATTCTTTTCCACTAGCTCCATTATTATTTTTATACTAAAATAATGCTAAAGTCAAAGGCAGAAGCAATCGACCATGAAGCTAATCCAACTTAAACTTCAGGACCCTTCCATGCATGGCTTCTTCCAAGGCCCTGGAAGGGTATAAACCATGTGTTTTCATGTTCATGTATTTTTGTAAGATTTGTAAAATACTTCTGCATGTTTTTTTAAGTTGCCCAAGATGTCTGGAAGTAAGCACAAAAGCAGCAGTTGCTGCTGCTAAGTCGCTTCAGTAGTGTCCAACTCTGTGCAACCCCATAGATGGCAGCCCACCAGGCTCCCCTGTCCCTGGGATTCTCCAGGCAAGAATACTGGAGTGGGTTGCCATTTCCCTCTCCAATGCATGAAAGTGAAAAGTCAGAGTGAAGTCTCTCGGTCGTGTCAGACTCTTAGCGACCTCATAAAAGCAGCTCTGCTGTATTAATAGCTGATACTGCTAGGAAGCACCAATCTATAACGATGGAAACAAAAGTGAAAATAATGGAGAGAGCAAAAGGAAAGATGGAATTGGAGGCCCAGAGAAAAGATGGAGAGAGGAAGAAGAAGTAACTGAAGAACCAAACAGATTCACGAAGCAGAACATGGCAGAAAATAGCAAGGGGGTTTTCTTTGTCTGAAGAGGCACTGTCAGTTCTTGAGGCATGGAACTTGAACACAGAATGGTTCACAAAGGCCCCAGTAGCCACTCAGAATGTAGTCCAGTGCTACCATGTTATCTATGGCAAGAAAAAAAGAGCTACTCGCCAGACACCACTGGATCGTCTTTTTCCAGAGGGTGGTGGTGGTTTGTTGTTGTTCAGTCACTAAGTCGTGTCTGACTTTTTGTAACACCATGGACTGCAGCATGCCAGGCTTCCCTGTCCTTCACCATCTCCCAGAGCTTGCTCAAACTCATGTCCATTGAGTTGGTGATGTTATCTAACCATCTCATCCTCTGCCGCCCTCTTCTCCTTTTGCCTTCAATCTTTCCCATCATCAGAGTCTTTTCCGGTTAGTAGGTCTTCACATCAGGTGGCCAAAGTATTGGAGCTTCAGCTTCAGCATCAGTCTTTCCAATGAATATTCAAAGTTGATTTCCTTTAGGACTGACTGGTTTGATCTCCCTGTAGTCCAGGGGATTCTCAAAATTGCTCTCCAGCACCACAATTCTTCCAGGGGGTGGGTAGATTTGAATCCAGCAAGGAACCAGAACCTGTGCCATCAATGTCAGGCATGAGTGAAATTGCAGCTTGCCCTCTGTCTCCTATTGCTGATGATCCTTCAGTTCGACCATTTCCTACCTCCTCTCCTTCCTCTTGTCAGTAACTCTTCTAGCCTGTTCACTTGATGCCAGCCCGTGTATGCAAGCTGCTGTATTGTATTACTGCACTTTTCAAGATACTGCGCTGTAAAATTGAAAATGTTTTCCTTATTTTTTGTGTTTGTTTTTATGTAGTATTTGTGTGAAAAGTATTATCAACCTATTACAATACAGTACTATACAGCCAATCATGTTAGGTATCTAGGCTAATTTTGTTGGACTTATGCAAGTGCTTTCATAATGGAACTTATTCATATGTAGGGGACTTACTGTACATAATACTAAAGAGGTTAATTAACCAAGAAGCTATAACAATTCTAAATATGTATGAACTTAACACAGAACTTCAAAATACATGACGTAAAACTGAGAGAACTGAAATGAGATATAGACAAATCCACAGTTATGTTGGAATCTTCAACATTTCTATCTCAGTAAGTAATCAACAGAACAAGTAGACTGAAAATCAGAAAGAATATAGAGGCGCAAAAACCTGTTCATAAATATTCATAGTAGCATTATTCATGATGCCCCAAAGTGGAGACAACCAAAAGCCACCAACTGAGAAATGGGTAAGCAAAATGTAATACACTTACTTGATAAAACCACCATAAATACTGAATTGGTTAATACTGAACCATTACATCTAAAGGAAGCACCATGTTAGGTTATGAGTCTCTTGTCATAGCAATTTTGTCAACTGATCAATACAGCATATATTTTCATGTTTGCCTTCATTTTTTAAATACCTAATTTATGTTATTTTTGGTTGCGCTGGGTCTTCGTTGCTGCACACCGCCTCTCTCTAGTTGCATTACTCGTAAAGCAGGAGTACCCACTCCAGTGTTCTTGCCTGGAGAATCCCAGGGACGGGGAAGCCTGGTGGGCTGCCATCTATGGGGTCGCACAGAGTCAGACATGACTGAAGCGACTTAGCAGCAGCAGCAGCAGGAGCAGCAGCAGCAGCAGCAGCAGAGCACCTGAGCTCTACTCGTGGTGCTTAGGCCTCTTACTGCAGTGGCCTCTCCCACTGCAGAGCATGGGCTCCAGAACGAGCTTCAGCAGTTGCAGTACACAGGCTCGGTAGTTGTGGTTGGTGGGCTCAGTTACTCCATGGCACGTGGAATTTTCCGAGACCACGGATTGAACCCATGTCCTCTACACTGGCAGGCGAATTCCCATCCACTGTACCACCTGGGAAGTCCCTATGTTTGTCTTCAGTTAAAGACAATCTATTTATTTAAAGACGCCTGCTTCATTAACACTGAACTCACAACCAATAGCACTAGGATTTATGTCTGAATGAAGCTTACCTAACACACGCGTTTTCTCTGTAACACATTGTAAGCTTCCCGTGACTTAGGTACACTACACAGGACTCAGCACTGTTGCTGGTGCTTAGTTGCTCGTTCGTGTCAGACTCTTTGCGACCCATGGACTGTAGCCCACCAGGCTTATCTGTCCATGGGGATTCTCCAGGCAAGAATACTGGAACGGGTTGCCATGCCCTTCTCCAGGAGATCTTCCAGGGACAGAACGCAGGTCTCCTGAATTGCAGGCAGACTCTTTACCACATGCGCAACCAGAGAAGTCCAAGAATACTGGAGTGGGTAGCCTATCCCTTCTTCAAAGGATCTTCCCAACAGAAGAATTGAACTGGTGAATTCTACCAAACTTTAAAGAAAAAAATAAGAGCAATTATACAAAACATATCCCAGAAAATAGGAGTGGACGCTTCTTAATTCATTTTATAAGGCCAGTAGTACCTTAATACTAAAACCAGACAAAGATATTATTAGAAAAGAAAACTACAGACTGATATCCTACAGACCAATTTCCCTAGACACAAACATCTTCAGCAGAATGCTAGCAAATGAAATCGAAGATATAAAAAGATAATACATCGTGAACAAATGAGGCTGAAAAGGACTAAAGAAATATCAGAGACAAAGGCTAAGATTTTCAAAAGGAAACTTGACTGAGAAATAAGAGGAAAGCACCTGAAGACCAAAAAGGGAAGATACAAGAGCACAGAAGCAGGTGAGCTTCCCAAGCAGACTTTGCATCCTAAGATAACTTAAAGACGAGTCACAGACTGGTATGACAGACACACCACCTGGTTACACAGGTCCCTTATTCCTTTTCTGTCCCACTTTGGTCTTTCTTGGAGGCCCTGTCAAGCTGCTCAGGCTAATTCCAAGGTAGACTCCTGATAGTGTTACTGCTCCAGTTTGCCAGTCGCATTTTCATGGACCACTGAGTAAGAAGTCAAGAAACACCTGGAGTAACAGGCAAATTGGCCTTGGAATATGGAATGAAGCAGGGCAAAGACTAATAGAGTTTTGCCAAGAAAATGCACTGGTCATAACAAACACCCTCTTCCAACAACACAAGACAAGACTCTATACATGGACATCACCAGATGGTCAACACTGAAATCAGATTGATTATATTCTTTGCAGTCAAAGATGGAGAAGCTCTATACAGTCAGCAAAAACAAAGCCAGGAGCTGACTGTGGCTCAGACCATGAACTCCTTATTGCCAAATTCAGACTGAAATTGAAGGAAGTAGGGAAAACCACTAGACCATTCAGATCAGATCAGATGAGATCAGTCGATCAGTTGTGTCCGACTCTTTGCGACCCCATGAACCACAGCATGCCAGGCCTCCTTGTCCATCACCAACTCCCGGAGGTCACTCAGACTCACATTCATTGAGTCAGTGATGCCATCCAGCCATCTCATCCTCTGTCGTCCCCCTTCTCCTCCTGCCCCCAATCCCTCCCAGCATCAGAGTCTTCTCCAACGAGTCAACTCTTCGCATGAGGTGGCCAAAATACTGGAGTTTCAGCTTTAGCATCATTCCTTCCAAAGAAATCCCAGGGCTGATCTCCTTCAGAATGGACTGGTTGGATCTCCTTGCAGTCCAAGGGACCCTCAAGAGTCTTCTCCAACACCACAGTTCAAAAGCATCAATTCTTGGGCACTCAGCCTTCTTCACAGTCCAACTCTCACATCCATACATGACCACAGGAAAGACCATAGCCTTGACTAGGCGAACCTTTGTTGGCAAAGTGATGTCTCTGCTTTTGAATATGCTATCTAGGTTGGTCATAACTTTCCTTCCAAGGAGCAAGCGTCTTTTAATTTCATGGCTGCAGTCACCATCTGCAGTGATTTTGGAGCCCAGAAAAATAAAGTCTGACACTGTTTCCACTGTTTCCCCATCTATTTCCCATGTAGTGATGGGACCAGATGCCATGATCTTCGTTTTCTGAATGTTGAGCTTTAAGCCAACCTTTTCACTCTCCACTTTAACTTTCATCAAGAGGCTTTTGAGTTCCTCTTCACTTTCTGCCATAAGGGTGGTGTCATCCGCAAATCTGAGGTTATTGATATTTCTCCAGGCAATCTTTATTCCAACTTGTGTTTCTTCCAGTCCAGCATTTCTCATGATGTACCCTGCATATAAGTTAAATAAACAGGGTGACAATATACAGCCTTGACGAACTCCTTTTCCTATTTGGAACCAGTCTGTTGTTCCATGACCAGTTCTAACTGTTGCTTCCTGACCTGCATACAGATTTTTCAAGAGGCAGATCAAATGGTCTGGTATTCCCATCTCTTTCAGAATTTTCCACAGTTTATTGTGATCTACACAGTCAAAGGCTTTGGCATAGTCAATAAAGCAGAAATAGATGTTTTTCTGGAACTCTCTTGCTTTTTCCATGATCCAGCGGATGTTGTCAATTTGATCTCTGGTTCTTCTTCCTTTTCTAAAACCAGCTTGAACATCGGGATATGACCTAAATCAAATCCTTTATGATTATATAGTCGAAGTGAGAAATAGATTTAAGGGCCTAGATCTGATAGATAGAGTGCCTGATGAACTATGGAATGAGGTTCGTGACATTGTACAGGAGACAGGGATCAAGACCATCCCCATGGAAAAGAAGTGCAAAAAAGCAAAATGGCTGTCTGGGGAGGGCTTACAAATAGCTGTGAAAAGAAGAGAAGTGAAAAGCAATGAAGAAAAGGAAAGATATAAGCATCTGAATACAGAGTTCCAAAGAATAGCAAGAAGAGATAAGAAAGCCTTCTTCAGTGATCAATGCAAAGAAATAGAGGAAAACAACAGACTGGGAAAGACTAGGGATCTCTTCAAGAAAATCAGAGATACCAAAGGAACATTTCATGCAAAGATGGGCTCGATAAAAGACAGAAATGGTATGGACCTAAGAGAAGCAGAAGATCTTAAGAAGAGATGGCAAGAATACACAGAAGAACTGTACAAAAAAGATCTTCACGACCCAGATAATCACAATGGTGTGATCACTGACCTAGAGCCAGACATCCTGGAATGTGAAGTCAAGTAGGCCTTAGAAAGCATCACTACGAACAAAGTTAGTGGAGGTGATGGAATTCCAGTTGAGCTATTTTAAATCCTGAAAGATGATGCTGTGAAAGTGCTGCACTCAATATGCCAGCCAATTTGGAAAACTCAGCAGTGGCCACAGGACTGGAAAAGGTCAGTTTTCATTCCAATCCCAAAGAAAGGCAATGCCAAAGAATGCTCAAACTACCGCACAATTGCACTCATCTCACACGCTAGGAAAGTAAGGCTCAAAATCCTCCAAGCCAGGCTTCAGCAATATGTGAACTGTGAACTTCCTGGTGTTCAAGCTGGTTTTAGAAAAGGAAGAAGAACCAGAGATCAAATTGACAACATCCGCTGGATCATGGAAAAAGCAAGAGAGTTCCAGAAAACATCTATTTCTGGTTTATTGACTATGCCAAAGCCTTTGACTGTATGGATCACAATAAATTGTGGAAAATTCTGAAAGAGGTGGGAATACCAGACCACCTGATCTGCCTCTTGAGAAATTTGTATGCAGGTCAGGAAGCAACAGTTAGAACTGGGCATGGAACAACAGACTGGTTCCAAATAGGAAAAGGAGTTCGTCAAGGCTGTATATTGTCACCCTGTTTATTTAACTTATATGCAGAGTACATCATGAGAAACGCTGGACTGGAAGAAACACAAGTTGGAATCAGGATTGCCGGGAGAAATATCAATAACCTCAGATATGCAGATGACACCACCCTTATGGCAGAAAGCGAAGAGGAACTCAAAAGCCTCTTGATGAAAGTGAAAGTGGAGAGTGAAAAAGTGGGCTTAAAGCTCAACATTCAGAAAACAAAGATCATGGCATCTGGTCCCATCACTACATGGGAAATAGATGGAGAAACAGTGGAAACAGTGTCAGACTTTATTTTTCTGGGCTCCAAAATCACTGCAGATGGTGACTGCAGCCATGAAATTAAAAGACGCTTGCTCCTTGGAAGGAAAGTTATGACCAACCTAGATAGCATATTCAAAAGCAGAGACATTATTTTGCCAACAAAGTTTCGTCTAGTCAAGGCTATGGTCTTTCCTGTGGTCATGTATGGATGTGAGAGCTGGACTGTGAAGAAGGCTGAGCGCCGAAGAATTGATGCTTTTGAACTGTGGTGTTGGAGAAGACTCTTGAGAGTCCCTTGGACTGCAAGGATATCCAACCAGTCCATTCTGAAGGAGATCAGCCCTGGGTGTTCTTTGGAAGGAATGATGCTAAAGCTGAAACTCTAGTACTTTGGCCACCTCATGCGAAGAGTTGACTCATTGGAAAAGACTCTGATGCTGGGAGGGATTGGGGACAAGAGGAGAAGGGGACGACAGAGGATGAGATGGCTGGATGGCATCACTGACTCAACTGACTCAATGAGTCTGAGTGAATTCTGGGAGTTGGTGATGGACAGGGAGGCCTGGCGTGCTGCGATTCCTGGGGTCGCAAAGAGTCGGACATGACTGAGTGATTGATCTGATCTGATCTGAGGGGGAATTTTGTTCTATGCTATTTTGAGTCTAGAATGGCCTGTTATCGATTGTTTACTCTTTTGGTTGGTAAATCCTTGTACAGTGGCCATTTCCTGTCTTCACATGATTCTACCTTGGTAGGGGTATTCCATGCAATATTTGAGACTTACATTTTTTATTTGAACTTCAAATTTAACTAGGCACCCTGTATTTTAACTTGCTAAATGCGGCTACCCTTACCTCAGGCCACCTCCTTTAAGATTCCACCTATTGTTTGTCCAAGGTAACCCTTGAGAATATGTTTTTCATGAATCTTATCACTTACAGTTTAGAGTGACAATATGTTTATGTATCCAGGAAGAAAAACAGGCTCCTGTCCAACAACCTGGAAGAGGAATATTGTCCTTTCAAGATTCAGGCTGCCATGGGAAGAATACTTTTCTTTACATGTTTAGAGAGAAATAAAAATTAAACTCTCACCTTAGACTAGTAGCAATAAGTTAAAGATGTGACCAATATAAAGACTGATTTACTTCTTTTTCAACAACTCCTTTCACATACCATTTGTTAGAAAGATCTTATATGATCTGACTTTTTGCTAAGTGTGTCTGAGTCTTGCTTGAAGGCAATTTCATACCAAGAAAAACAGTGAATTGTGGCATCTGGTACAAGGACTAGGAATTCTTTATGGCTGATTAGTGCTCTAAAATGTCTTATTCATGAATAAGCCAATATTTTAAACTTCAAGCACAATCAACTTCATTATTTGAAATCTGAGATATCTTACATTTGCTATGTACTTGAGCATTTTAAAAATTCTTGGTGTTGAAAATGAGACAGTTAAACTAAATGACATGACTAGGACTATATATGTTGATTATTACTGCATGCTTGAGTCAGAAACTCTTGCTTCTGCAATAGGTGATGAGAAATCTCTCTCTCCATAACTATCTGTCTATCAATTCTCTTCTGATTCTCCATTTCTCTCAATATCCTACAAACCCTAAATAAAAAACGTCTGTTATTTAAATATTTAGAAACTGGATAGAAGTATTCATCCACAGATTAATTTGTCCCAAAAGCTATATTCCATAGACTAAAACCACATGGATGAGTCATGCCTATACATGTAAATATACTTCTTGTGTATCAAATTGTTGTTGTTTAGTTGCTAAGTCGCGTCTGACTCTTGCAACCCCATGGACTGTAGCCAGCCAGGCTCCTCTGTCCATGAGATTTCCCAGGCAAGAATACTGGAGTGGGTTGTCATTTCCTTCTCCAGGGGATCTTCCCTACCCAGGGATTGAACCCACAAACTCCTGCTTGGTAGGTGAATTCTTTACCACTGAGCCACCTGGGAAGCCCTGTATATTAAATACACACGTATATATCCTGTTGAGTTACACATAGTAGACCTACATTGCTAAGCTGCTGCTAAGTCACTTCACTCATGTCCCACTCTGTGTTACCCCATAGATGGCAGCCCACCAGGCTCCGCTGTCCCTGGGATTCTCCAGGCAAGAACACTGGAGTGGGTTGCCATTTCCTTCTCCAATGCATGAAAGTAAAAAGTAAAAGTGAAGTTGCTGTGTCGTGTCTGACCTACATTACATACTCCTAAATGAGTACACATGATTGGATGAACAGATCATTGTTTCACACATTCCATTTCCTTTGCCTGTTTCCATCAATGAGACACAGATCTCAGATTCAGATTCCTATAGCAGAGAAAGGCTTTGGGCTCTCAAAAGTACATAGAAAAAAGAAATCTAGAGAATGAGTCTTCCCTTCAGCTCATGGCTTCCCCAAGTATCCACAGGTTAGGGAGAGAGCAAAAGAAAGGGAACTGGAGAGGAAGGTAGGGGAGGTTAGCTAAACTCTAGAGTGATCTGAGAGGAGGTAACCAGGGGTTGCCCTCTCCTCCAGACTGAGGCCTTGGGCAAAAGGTGACAAAAAGGGTGAAAGAAATCCAGATAAGACCATAGGCTCTGATGATGGTGAGCATCTATACTCTCTTGCCCCTCCAATCCACTAGAAAACTGGGAAGGCAGCCAGAACCAGGGTCCCCTGGAACACCTTGTGTTTGCTGGAGTGCTGAGTTCATGGCCCCAGGCGGGCACACAGGTGTGCCCTGATCTCTGACACAGCCAAACCCTGGGGGCCTTGCAGTCTCCCTGTATGAACAAAGGAACATCAGACAGGAATGAGGACATTTCATCCACTGGATGGATATCCATCACTGGATGGACAATAACCCGGACCAGATGTACCCTCCCACCCCATGCCAGGGCCCATAGCAACTTAGACAGGAGGGTGAGCCCTCAATGAGATTATTTTCACAGAAGACATACTAAGTTTGGTTTTAAAGATATTAAACAAAGTTATAATTTTATGCCACTAAGTTTGTGGCCAGCTATACATTTCCATTAAAAATAGATATTGAATGTACTATTTTATATATTTAAATTATATGCGTTCTCTGTTTTGGGTTTCTACATTTGGAAATTTGCTAAGGAAACAATTAAGAGAATAGAGTTTTCTATTTATGATGGAGACTTGAGAGACTTAGCAGAAAATTATCATAGTTGTTACAATAAGGAAAACAAGAAGTGTATGTGTGCGTGTGTGTGTGTGTGTGAGCGTGGTGTAGATAAATACATAAACAGAAATACTGAGCTACCACCTCTCTGCCTAGAGCAGTTATTTTAACGATGAGGAAAAGCCAGATCACTGCTAAAGCTTTTATATGAACCTGGACAACATGTCTCCTGGGTTTTCCAATCCACTTTGCCAACCTCAGCTCTGCACTTAATCTCGTGGCCTGTTGTGCTTTCCCAGCAGACAGGCAGAATTCCGGCTGTAACTCCAGTGCTGGATCACACTTTCTGAAACAATCATATAGTGGGAAATGCATGGGCTTTGTCTGGCCCAGCAAGGCTTTTCATCTATTAACAACAAAGCACAAATAAATAAAAAAACACCTTTTGTGAAAGTTTTGAGACAAAACACAGATCTTAGGCTTGCATTTTCAGGAAGAAGGAAATGATTACATTTATTTATTAAAGAATGAGAGAAAAAAGAATGTTTCTTGTTTCTCTTTATCAATCACTTCAACCAAAAAAGAGATAGATTGGTGAATATCGACTCAGCAGAGATTTTAAATATGAGGGGGCAAAATGGTAGAGTGGCTGAAAGCAAGGACCCTGGAGTCAGATGCCATGGATTCAAATCTTAGCCTGGCTTCTGTACCCCAGTGTCACTCCTTGTAAAGTGGGGTTCATAAGGGTACTTGCCTCATGGGATTGTTGTGAAGATTAAATGAGTCCTCTGTCTAGAACCTAGATTAGTAAACAATATGTGTGTTGCTTGTTATTATTTATTTTTAAAAGTTAACATGCCAGCATCCCCAGCTTATTCTTCATCATGTAGGCAGAATGGAGGGAACAGTCTGGAAATCAATATAAGGGGTTCAGGTTAGGCATAAGAAAGAACATGGAAAGCTTTTGTTGTCTTAAAAAGTTCTGGAGTAGTACACCACAGAAGTTACAAGGGTTTGAAAAATAGATGCCTTTTAAGCAGGGTAGTCAATTACTCACTTGATCAGGATAAATTTGGTATAAATCTGTTATCCTAGAGGCACCTCAGATGAGCAGCAACCATCTTGATCTTAATAGCTTAGAATTGCATTTAATTGTCTCTTCTGACGTTATTTATTTTTGGCTGTACTGTGCAGCTTGAGGAATCTTAGTCCCCTGGCCAGGGATTCAACCCTAGCAGTGAAACTGCCGAGTCCTAACCGTTGGATGCCAGGGAATTCCCTTTACTAACTTTAAATTAGCAATGTTACTGGTAATAATGGTGAATGGTTTGCTATTTCCTAAAGGTACATTTGCCCTGGTAGTGGTCTAACTGCATATTAAGTCCCTAGAGAAGAGACTGCTACTAGAATACTGTTAAAGTCTTCATATTCCAGATGATGAAGACTTACAAAGAGCATGGCAACACTCATGAGGCCACTCAGGATGATTTTCCATGGGAGGTAATGCTATTGAACAAAATAGAATGTGTCTTAAAATTTCCCTAAACCCAGTTGTGTGTCTTCATACATGCTCCCCAGGTGTTTGAAAAAATGTCAAGAAGACACAGCGCAGAACAATTCAAATAAAAACAATTAAAAACTAGCTTCTTGGGACTGTCTGTGAGCCGCTAGTCATTTGCAAAAAAATAAAATCAGGAACCAAAAACCATCTGTGGTCAGTTAATCTTTGGGCCAAACTAACTCAAAGGATGCTTTGAGATCTAGGGATATAGCATTCCGCACCTTGGGGCCTGGTTGGTTTTATGGTAACTTTTTCCTCAAGGTCAACATACTGACGAACAAACAAAACCAGGCAGTTTGCAAGAGTTATAATGGATCCCAGTGTTGTCATCATAGAAAAAGTAACACAACATCTGATCTATATTGTATGCAGATCACAGAGTTGAAAGGACAATATCAAGGTTCAACCCCTAACCCCATTTTATAGATGGCAAAACTGACTCTGAGAGTTCAAGCGCATATACAAGATGTAACTGCTTGCTGGTGGCAGAGCTGAGATAGGAAATCAGAAGCCCTGCCTAGTCCTCCAACTTCATTTCACACCACTCTCCTCTTCCGTCCTTACGCTCTAGGAAATTCGTCTCCATCCTCTTCTGCCAGGTCAGGGTTGATCCCACTTCTGGCCTGGTATTTGCCACTTCCTCTTTTTCCCCCACACATCCCTGAGGCTTCTCATTCTGTCAGGTGTCACCTCAATTACAATTCCCTAATTATTCCCTGGTAACCCACTAGTCACTGTCTATTTATTGTATCATTGTTTAATATCTGAAATTATCTTATTTATTCATGATTTCTTTTTCTGTTATCTCCTGCCATTCTCAGGTAACCCCCGGGAGAACTGGGACCTTACCTGTCTTGTTCCTTGCTGCATTTCCAGCTTCTAGAATGGGGTCTGGTACAGTGTAGGTGCCGAGTGAACAGTGTTGACTGTCACGAAGGAATAAAAAACGTTTTGAGAGTCACTCTGGGACTTCCCTGGTGGTTCAGTGAATAAGAATCCACTTGCCAGTGCAGGGGAAATGGGTTCACTTCCTGGTCTGGGAAGATTCCATATGCCATGGGGCAACTAAGTCCATGCACTACAACTACTGAGCTCGAGCACCTAGAGCCATGCTCCACAACGAGAGAAGCCACCATAATGAGAAGCCCATGCTCCACAACAAAGGGTAGCCCGCAATCGCCACAACAAGAGAACACCTGAGCACACCAGTGAAGACCCAGCACAGCCAAAGATAAACAATAGAGGTGAATTTTAAAAAAAAAGTTACTGTTTATCTGAATCTTCTGATTACATTACACTGCAACTTTTATTCCTGTAGCATAGATAACAGCTATTATTTGCTAAGGTTAGATGGCATCACCAACTCAATGGACATGAATTTGAGTCAACTCCAGGAGATAGTGATGGGCAGGAAAGCCTGGTGTGCTGCAATCCATGGGGTCATAAAGAGTTGAACAGGACTTAGTGGCTGAACATTTACGAATGATGTGGTATATTTTCAAATGTTCTGTTAGGCCTTTTTCAAATCGTATTTCATTCAATCTTTGCAGCAACCCTAGGTAGTAATAGTGTAACTGTCTTGCTTTACTGATGCAAAAGCTGAGGCTCAGAGAATTTAAGGGGCTCAAACAAGTGGCAAAGTAGCATTCAAATCCATGCTTGTCTGACCAAAAAGTAATCAAACCTAGAGTAAGCATACTTATAACTTGCTTTATTTATCATATTTGTTCCCAAGTGTTCAATATCAGAACCATACCACTAAATATGATTACAGAACACTTAGCAGATCGTGAAAGCTCAGAACAGGTTTTAACTCCACATTAACAGTGAATCAGTCAGTTGAAAGTACAGAGAGGTATTTAACTGCATTGATCTTTGAATGCTCAAGTAAGCTTTGCCATTCTCATTTGTTTAGGTTTTAATGTGTTTGTTGTGTCTGCCAGGACTCATGAGAGGAAAGGAGAAATCACTGCTGTGAGGAGAGAGCTGCTGACTCAGGACTGATGGACCAGGAGGGGCTGATGCCAAGTTTTGGGTTCAGCCCTGCAATTGTGCAGGCGGCCTCGACTTGTGGGAAATGGCCTTGAGACGGATTCAATCAGGCTATGAATCAGAATCTTAAGAAAAATTGAAAACAGGACCTATAACCTTAGTCTTGTTCTGTGTTCTACCTGCTAACTACTGACTGCCCTCAGCTCCCCAAGCTGTGAAAAGCTGTGTAAATGTTGACTGACAGACAGGTTGAGGGATTATTTGGTGTCATTTTGGGTTGGCAGACTTTTGGGGACTCTTTTCAAGGCTAACACAGCTTTTCTGCCTTGATTTATACCCCGGCCATTCTTGGAGAAGGGAGATGGGACTCGGAGGAGGGTCAGTTGTTCATTCCAAGATCAGGGCTGTTGAGTGGCAGCACCAGGTGTCAGCTGCCTCCTATCCTGGCCATGGTCACGGGCATCAGGCATATTCATGAGCACCCTCAGTGGGCAGGAACATCCCCCACAGGCTCTCTCCCTCATGCCCACTCTTTTTCCTCTCCCTTCACAGTGTTTCCACTGTTTCCCCATCTATTTCCCATGAAGTGATGGGACCGGATGCCATGATCTTCTTTTTCTGAATGTTGAGCTTTAAGCCAACTTTTTCACTCTCCACTTTCACTTTCATCAAGAGGCTTTTGAGTTCCTCTTCACTTTCTGCCATAAGGGTGGTGTCATCTGCATATCTGAGGTTATTGATATTTCTCCCAGCAATCTTGATTCCAACTTGTGTTTCTTCCAGTTCAGCGTTTCTCATGATGTACTCTGCATATAAGTTAAATAAACAGGGTGACAATATACAGCCTTGATGAACTCCTTTTCCTATTTGGAACCAGTCTGTTGTTCCATGTCCAGTTCTAACTGTTGCTTCCTGACCTGCATACAAATTTCTCAAGAGGCAGATCAGGTGGTCTGGTATTCCCATCTCTTTCAGAATTTCCCAGAGTTTATTGTGATCCACACAGTCAAAGGCTTTGGCCTTTAGTCAAGAAAGCAGAAATAGATGTTTTTCTGGAACTCTCTTGCTTTTTCCATGATCCAGTGGATGTTGGCAATTTGATCTCTGGTTCCTCTGCCTTTTCTAAAACCAGCTTGAACATCAGGAAGTTCACGGTTCACATATTGCTGAAGCCTGGCTTGGAGGATTTTGAGCATTACTTTACTAGCATGTGAGATGAGTGCAATTGTGCGGTAGGTAGTTTGAGCATTCTTTGGCATTGCCTTTCTTTGGGATTGGAATGAAAACTGACCTTTTCCAGTCTTGTGGCCACTGCTGAGTTTTCCAAATTTGCTGGCATATTGAGTGCAGCACTTTCACAGCATCATCTTTCAGGATTTAAAATAGCTCAACTGGAATTCCATCACCTCCACTAGCTTTGTTTGTAGTGATGCTTCCTAAGGCCCACTTGACTTCACATTCCAGGATGTCTGGCTCTAGGTCAGTGATCACACCATCCTGATTATCTTGGTTGTGAAGATCTTTTTTGTACAGTTCTTCTGTATATTCTTGCCACCTCTTCTTAATATCTTCTGCTTCTGTTAGGTCCATACCATTTCTGTCTTTTATCGAGCCCATCTTTGCATGAAATGTTCCTTTGGTATCTCTGATTTTCTTGAAGAGATCCCTAGTCTTTCCCATTCTGTTGTTTTCCTCTATTTCTTTGCATTGATTGCTGAAGAAGGCTTTCTTACCTCTTCTTGCTATTCTTTGGAACTCTGCACTCAGATGTTTATATCTTTCCTTTTCTTCATTGCTTTTCACTTCTCTTCTTTTCACAGCTATTTGTAAGGCCTCCCCAGACAGCCATTTTGCTTTTTTGCATTTCTTTTCCATGGGGATGGTCTTGATCCCTGTCTCCTGTACAATGTCACGAACCTCATTCCATAGTTCATCAGGCACTCTATCAGATGTAGGCCCTTAAATCTATTTCTCACTTCCACTGTATAATCATAAGGGATTTGATTTAGGTCATACCTGAATGGTCTAGTGGTTTTCCCTACTTTCTTCCATTTCAGTCTGAATTCGGCAATAAGGAGTTCATGGTCTGAGCCACAGTCAGCTCCTGGTCTTGTTTTTGCTGACTGTATAGAGCTTCTCTATCTTTGGCTGCAAAGAATATAATCAATCTGATTTCAGTGTTGACCATCTGGTGATGTCCATGTATAGAGTCTTCTCTTGTGTTGTTGGAAGAGGGTGTTTGCTATGACTAGTGCATTTTCTTGGCAAAACTGTATTAGTCTTTGCCCTGCTTCATTCCATATTCCAAGGCCAAATGTGCCTGTTACTCCAGGTGTTTCTTGACTTCCTACTTTTGCATTCCAGTCCCCTATAATGAAAAGGACATCTTTTTTGGGTGTTACTTCTAAAAGGTCTTATAGGTCCTCATAGAACCATTCAACTTCAGCTTCTTCAGCATTACTGGTTGGGGCATAGACTTGGATTACTGTGATATTGAATGGTTTTCCTTGGAATCGAACAGAGATCGTTCTGTTCCCACTGGCGAAACAGTGGAAACAGTGTCAGACTTTATTTTTTTGGGCTCCAAAATCACTACAGATGGTGACTGCAGCCATGAAATTAAAAGCTGCTTACTCCTTGGAAGGAAAGTTATGGCCAATCTAGATAGCATATTCAAAAGCAGAGACATTACTTTGCTAACAAAGATTCATCTAGTCAAGGCTATGGTTTTTCTTGTGGTCATGTAGGGATGTGAGAGCTGGACTGTGAAGAAGGCTGAGTGCCGAAGAATTAATGCTTTTGAATTGTGGTGCTGGAGAAGACTCTTGAGAGTCTCTTGGA
The DNA here is from genome assembly GCA_935064755.1 of Tragelaphus eurycerus. Lineage (NCBI taxonomy): Eukaryota > Metazoa > Chordata > Mammalia > Artiodactyla > Bovidae > Tragelaphus > Tragelaphus eurycerus. Next base: position 16,938,908 of record CAKXYN010000006.1, on the reverse strand, counting down.
CTGCAAGGAGATTCAACCAGTCCATTCTGAAGGAGCTCAGCCCTGGGATTTCTTTGGAAGGAATGATGCTAAAGCTGAAACTCCAGTACTTTGGCCACCTCATGTGAAGAGTTGACTCATTGGAGAAGACTCTGATGCTGGGAGGGATTCGGGGCAGGAGGAGAAGGGGACGACAGAGGATGAGATGGCTGGATGGCATCACTGACTCGATGGATGTGAGTCTGGGTGACCTCCGGGAGTTGATGATGGACAGGGAGGCCTGGCGTGCTGAGATTCATGGGGTCGCAAAGAGTCGGACACGACTGAGCGACTGATCTGATCACAGTGTTACCACCATCCCCTTCTGCTAGATTGTCTCCTGAAGTACACTGTGCTAAGTGTCTCTTCCCCAGACTCGAGTTCTATTGCTAGAGCCACTTCCAGGACTGGAGCTTCAGAAAGGGTAGTGTCCACCCTGGTTTTTTTTTTAATTGTTTATTCTTATAGAATTTTAAAGGTTACTTTCCATTGATAGTTTTTTCAAAATATTGGCTCTGTTCCCCATGTTGTACTATCCATCCTTGAATCTATCTTATACCCAGCAGTCTCCACCTCCCACTCTGTCACCTTGATATTTCCCCTACCACCACCACTGGTTACCGCTAGCATGTTCCCTATATCTGTGAGTCTACTTCTTTTTTATTATATTCACTGCTGCTGCTGCTGCTGCCAAGTCGCTTCAGTCATGTCCGACTGTGCGACCCCAGAGACGGCAGCCCACCAGGCTCCCCCGTCCCTGGGATTTTCCAGGCAAGAACACTGGAGTGGGTTGCCATTTCCTTCTCCAGTGCATGAAAGTGAAAAGTGAAAGTGAAGTTGCTCAGTCAGGTTGTATTTTTTAGATGCCACATATAAGTGATATCATACAGTATTTATCTTTCTCTATCTGACTTATTTCACATAGCATAATGTCCTCCAAGTCTATTCATGTTGCTGCCAATGGCAAAATTTCACTCTTTGTTATGTTTGAGTAGTATTCCAGTGTATATACCACATCTTTTTTTTTTATCATTCATCTGTTGATGCACATTTAGATTGTTTCTACATCTTGACAATTGCAAATATTGCTGCTATGAACATTGGGGTGCATATATCAGTTGCACAAATGGTTTGGGATTTTTTTCCTGGTCATATTGTAGTTCTATTTTCATTTCTTTGAGAAACTTCCATACTGTGTTACACAGTAGCTGCATCAATTTACATTCTTATCAACAGTGTACAAGGAGTCCCTTATTTCTTTAAAAAAAAAACAACAACTAAGAGGCTGCTTGCAATATTTTATCTCTTTTTCCATATTTTATTCACTTATGTATTTATCTGTTTTTGGCCTCACCATGCAGTTTGTGGGATCTTAGCTCTGGACCAGGGACTGAACTATCACCTTTAGCTATGAAAGCCCGGAGTCCTAACCACTGGACAACCAGAGAATTACTCTCCTTTTCTCACTATATTTGTTTTTATTCAAATATTCCTTTCCGAAAAGCCCTGCATTGCTGGTCACTTATACTAACTCCCTTCTCCAGAGGATCTTCCCAACCCAGGGATCGAACCTAGGTCTCTCACATTGCTGGGGATTCTTTACCAGCTGAGCCACAGGGAAGCCCTACAGTCCATGGCATTCTCCAGGCCATAATACTGCAGTGGGGAGCTGTTTCCTTCTCCAAGGGATCTTCCCAACCCAAGGATCGAACCCACGTCTCCCACATTGCAGGCGGATTCTTTACCAGCTGAGCCACAAGGGAGGCCCTATATTATCACAGGTGTGTATAAAACATATCCAAGGACTCAATGCAAAGGAAGAAAAATTAATTTTTATGCTCTTCTGAAGTCTCGCACATCTTTTGTGCAAAGCAGAACTGTGGAGCAGATCACAAGCCAGCCTTATACTCTATGGTGCTGGGCACCACAGAGCAATGAGATGCAGTGAAAAGTATAAAATTGGATTTTTAAATATGTTAGTGATAAGAGGAAAGAATGCTACTTGTACACTAAACATTAAAAGAGAAGGGTGAAATGTTTTTCTTCAGCAGTTTTAGGATAAATATATGGGAGAAGGCAATGGCACCCCACTCCAGTACTATTGGCCTTGAAAATCCCACGGACAGAGGAGCCTGGTAGGCTGCAGTCCATGGGGTCGCTAAGAGTCTGACATGACTGAGCGACTTCACTTTCTCTTTTCACTTTCATGCATTGGAGAAGGAAATGGCAACCCACTCCAGTGTTCTTGCCTGGAGAATCCCAGGGACGGGGAAGCCTGGTGGGCTGCCGTCTATGGGGTCACACAGAGTCGGACACGACTGAAGTGACTTAGCATAGCATAGCATGGGAGAAGAGAGTAGTGTATGAAATTTTAATGAAATGTGGCTTTTAGGAGGAAAAACGAAGACAGCTGGAAGGAAAGCAGGATTTTCTGAATGAGGATGGAGGTTTATCTAAAAGGAGTGCTTTTAGGAGGCCAATTTAGGGAATTTCACCCACCAGAATCCTGGGGTACTGCTATGCCTGGGGAGGCTGTCTATGCATCAAAGTCAAGGAGTGGACGTGGGGCTCCAGTAGAAAAGGACTCATCTGTGCTGACCAGGATCTTCCAGTGACAGAGCCGGGGAGGACAGGCAGATTTTCAGGTAGATACACAGAGCACTGCATCTTGGGTGATGGATCAGTCATGCGACTCATGGAAGAAGCACAAACACAGTTGTTCTCAAGGTTTAGGTAAAGTGTTTAATAAGGATCAGAGGAAGGCTCAGCTGTGGGCTTGTCAGGCTGAGCTCTGGTGTGGCTTGGAGTGAAGTCTGGGTGAGGTGGGTGCCCAGACCAGGGTGCACCACACAAGGATGGGCAGCAGGCCCCAAGGGGACATGCAGAGGTTCATGAATCCAGATGCCTGCAAAGAAGGAAGGGAGCTCCCATGAGCCTCTGAGAAATTTGAACAGGAAAACAGGTCTTTGCCCTGCCTTCAGGGGCTTATTCTCATCCTCTCCTGGTTAGCGCTCACATCTGCATGGGCCGCCTCAGTTCAGTCATGTCCGACTCTTTGCAACCCATGGACTGCAGGACACCAGGCCTCCCTGTCCATCACCAACTCCCGGAGTTTACTCAAACTCATGTCCATTGAGTTGGTGATGCCATCCAACCATCTCATCCTCTCATCTCATCCCTTCTCCTCCCACCTTCAATCTTTCCCAACATCAGGGTCTTTTCAAATGAGTCAGTTCTTTGCATCAGGTGGCCAAAGTATTGGAGTTTCAGCTTCAACATCAATCCTTCCAATGAATATTCAGGACTGATTTCCTTTAGGATGGACTGGTTGGATCTTCTTGCAGTTCAAGAGACTCTCAAGAGTCTTCTGCAACACCACAGTTCAAAAGCATCAGTTCTTCGGTGCTCAGCTTTCTTTATAGTCCAACTCTCACATCCATACACAACTACAGGAAACACCATGGCAGAGAAATGAAAACATCTGACTTGCTGAAGAAGCCTTCCGTAGAAGAGCAAATATCATGCTTGTCACCAGTGTTTCTTTTCATCAAGGGGCTGGAGTTGGAAGTGAGGCAGTCTAACTGGAAGGGACCCAAAAGGGGATGGTCTGGAACAGACTGGGATGGTTTATGTTTATGCTAAGCTATTAGAGTAACTGAGGAGGTGGGCCCATCCCTCAGCTTACCATCCGCTCCCACCATACTGCAGATGGCTAGATCTGAAGTTAGGTTACAGGGTAAAGCTCTTTAGAAGTAATAGGAGGGAGCTTTTTTTCACTTTCATGCATTGGGGAAGGAAATGGCAACCCACTCCAGTGTTCTTGCCTGGAGAATCCCAGGGACGGAGGAACCTGGTGGGCTTCCGTCTATGGGGTCGCACAGAGTCGGACACGACTGAAGCGACTTAGCAGCAGCAGCAGCAGACAGATGGTCACCTCAAAATTAAGCTTCGGTCCAATGAGGCAAGCAATTGCAGAACTAGTCTGGGATCAGTGATCCAAGTTGTGTTCAGAAGAGATATTTAGAAGCCTAGGGTGTCTGCCAGGAGGGGCTCCATGTAGAAGGTTATAGCAAAGCAAAGGATAAGAGTTTAGAATTTTAGTCAGAATTATACTTATGACTATGCTTGTCATATTTAGCAAGGAGATGGTCTCACTGTGGGGAAAGAACTGGGTCTACCTATGGTTTGGGTGGCATTATTTCTGGGGCATGTAGACCAATCTGAGACAGTACAAGGTAAGATGCATGCCAGGGCTTCTCAGAAAGAAACATTTTCTTTTCTATTTGTAAGATATTTTTTTCTTGGGCAGTGGAATGTGAATATGTGAGTCCTACAGTTGTTGTAGCCATGGGATTAAGGGTATAGGACCAAGTGGGCTGCAGCTCATGTCATGTGGAGCCCATGTTATGACAAGGCAGAAGTTGACTTTAGTGGCATTGTCTGAGCTGCTGGATCAAACCTGACCTGAAACATCATCAGTTCAGTTCAGTCACTCAGTTGTGTCCGACTCTTTGCGACCCCATGAATTGCAGCACACCAGGCCTCCCTGTTTTCTGAATGTTGCGCTTTAAGCCAACTTTTTCACTCTACTCTTTCACTTTCATCAAGAGGCTTTTTAGCTCCTCTTCACTTTCTGCCATAAGGGTGGTGTCATCTGCATATCTGAGGTTATTGATATTTCTCCCAGCAATTTTGATTCCAGCTTGTGTTTCTTCCAGCCCAGTGTTTCTCATGATGTACTCTGCATAGAAGTTAAATAAGCAGGGTGACAATATACAGCCTTGACGTACTCTTTTTCCTATTTGGAACCAGTCTGCTGTTCCATGTCCAGTTCTAAACATCATTCAGTTCAGTTAAGTTCAGTCACTCAGTCGTGTCCGACTCTTTGTGACCCCATGAATCGCAGCACGCCAGGACTCCCTGTCCAGCACTAACTCCCGGAGTTCACTCAGACTCAAGTCCATCGAGTCAGTGGTGCCATCCAGCCATCTCATCCTCTGTCATCCTCTTCTCCTCTTGCCCCCAATCCCCCCAGCATCAGAGTCTTCTCCAATGAGTCAACTCTTCCCATGAGGTGGCCAAAGTACTGGAGTTTCAGCTTTAGCATCATTCCTTCCAAAGAAATCCCAGGGCTGATCTCCTTCAGAATGGACTGGTTGGATCTCCTTGCAGTCCATGGGACTCTCAAGAGTCTTCTCCAACACCACAGTTCCAAAGCATCAATTCTTATTACTTTAGACAATTTGAATGGGGTTTTCTGTTCTTATTTTTCAACATAGTTTTAATTCCTGCATTGCATGTGTGCGTGGTAAGTCGCTTCAGTCGTGTCCAACTCTTTGCAATCCTAGGGACTGTAGCCCTCCAGGCTCCTCTGTCCATGGGATTCTCCAAGAATACTGGAATGGGTTGCCATTTCCTCCTCCAATCTTACCAACCCAGGGACTGAACCAGCATCTCATGCCTCCTGCATTGGCAGGTGGGTTCTTTACCAGTAGCACCACCTGGGAATTCATGTCTCAGGGAGGGGCAAAAGGAACAAACCCAACAGGAAGAGTTATGATCAGCTACAAAGACCTCTCGTTTCAGGAATCAGGTCTTTTAGAAAAGAAATCCTAATGGTTGCTCTAAGGATGGTGAAAAAGGGAAAGTGTTAGTTGCTCCGTGGCATCCAACTCTTTGTGACCCCATGGTGTATAGCCCACCAGGCTCCTCTGTCCATGGAGTTCTCCAGGCAAGAATACTGGAGTAGGCTGCCATGCCCTCCTCCAAGGGATCTTCCTGACCCAGGGATCAGACCCAGGTCTCCTGCGTTGCAGGCAGTTTCTTAACCATCTGAGCCACCAGGGAAGCCCAACGGATGATGGTTTTGAATATTAGTTGAGAGCTGTCTCCAGGGATGAGGACTTCTCTTTGGAAGCGGCTGCTTATACTAAAAACTGAACCCAAGCTGCACGAGGCCAGAAATGCCATCCGAAAGGCAAACGGTGACAGTGCCATCTCTTTGTGTTTGATTTGTTTTTTAAGCTTTCCCAAAAGGGTGGGAGGTAGGTCAGAATGTCTTGTACTCTGCTAAACATTGTGTTGAATTCATCTGTGAGGTTGGAGAAAACTCGCAAAACTGGCCCTTCCAGATTGTTCCCTAACTTCTGAGAAAGTAAGACAGCCCCCAAATACCACAAGCTGGCTGAGTGTGGGTGGTGCCTGACGGAGGTGCAGAAGTGTTCCTGATAGAAGGCCCCCAGTGCAATCTTTCCAGAAGAAACATGCTCCTGGGATGAGGAGCCAACCTGTAGCCTAACCTCCAAGTCCTGGGGGAGGGGGAGGCCAGGATCATGCCCTGAGGCTGTTCTTCCAAAGCACTCTTTGGTTGGGGTTCAAAAAAAAAGCACTCACTCATCCCAGGGAAAAGTCACCTGCAAAGGAAAGCTGCGCAAATAGGCGGTCTCCTCCAGTGCTCTGATGTCACCAGGTGAGGGGAGCTCCCCAGCATCACTAATCCTCTTCCATTGCTTGTATTTTCCCCTATGTTAAATGGCAAATGCTGCCAAGGTAAAGGTATTTACCTGGGAAAAGAATATCTCTGTGACCTGCCCTGATGTGAAGCCCCACCCCCTTGTAGGACTGACCTGGGGAAGAGCCTAAGAGAGTTCATTTTGGGACAGAATCAAATGATGGTCATTATTTCTGGGGCGGAAATTGCTCTGTGGAAATGGAAGTCATCTGGGGGCAGCTACAAAATGCTGAAGAGTGTTCAGTACCTCCTAATCCTGGAGCCCCTTTACAAAGGCCTTCATTACACCTCTGCATCAATGGAAAGAGCTATTTTCATTTTTCCAGGAATGGTAGGCAGGGGTCACATCATAAAAGCCTGGAGATGTCACGCTAAGGGAGTCAGATTGGATACTGCAGTGAACTGTTCCAGAAGGGGGGTGACTGGCTTACATATACATTAAGAGTCCCTTCAGGCATCAGGATGAATGGGAGGAAGGTGGGAGGCTCTTACAATAGAGAGAGCTTAAAGGGACCGGATGTTAGGCTGTGACTGCGAGGGATGGAGAAGAGATGGTGGGTTCAAAAGGGAGGAGTAAAGGCTAACTCGTGCTGCTGCTTAAATTGAAATGAACATATTGAAAATCAAGGAAGTTGATTTGAGACTAAAATGCTAAACCCAACAAGATTTTGCCTGGGAGGGGTGGGAAAAGATTGCAAATCAGGATGAAATGAAGGCTTTAAGCTAAGCAGGAGGGCTGGGGGTAGGGGGTGAGGATCCTAGTTAGGACTAAAGTCCCCACTCACTCTTTGATGTAGAGAACTGAGGTCTGCTCAATACTGTGCAAAGAGCCATGCAGATGCAGTTTCCAGACTTCTCCTCCATCTCCAAACTCACTGGCACCCTGGCACCCTGGCAGGAAATACTGCAGCTGCCTTAGCACTAAACATTCTGTAAACTGCTGCATGGTTTTTGCAACAAGCATGGTACTCTTCAAAATGAAGATTAGTGGCCCTGGCTTCTTGCTTGCTGCTGCTGCTAAGTCGCTTCAGTCATGTCCAACTCTGTGCGACCCCATAGACAGCAGCCCACCAGGCTCCACCATCCCTGAGATTCTCCAGGCAAGAACACTGGAGGGGGTTGCCATTTCCTTCTCCAGGCTATGCATTAAATATGTATACCCTACTTTACAATCATGACCACGAACATGGAGTAATAGTAATAGCTAGACAGGTCACTTCTTGAAGCCAAGAAGAAAAGTGTCTTTTACAAGGTAGGGTATCAACCACAAAAGAACAACATCATAAAGGAGTGCTCATAGCTAACCTGTGACAGACTGTTTCCAAAAATAGCAGCTGAGACAACCATCGTAACTATGGAAATCCCTGTGGAAAGACGCACGTCTTTTCTGCCCTCTCGAAGTCTGCCAGGACAGAAAGGCTGTGTCATAGATCAGTGCCACCCAGCACCCAGGGCCGAGGGCTGCTGGTAATTGCTGAAACTTTACTCATTGTTTCCCAGGCATATCAGTCCTTGGCAGGGCTTGGCAGGTGCCACTCTCCGCTCTTTGAACCCTCTCTGGTTTCGCTCCGGCCAGTTCATTAGCTGCCAGCCGGCTGTGGCCTTGAGTCCCTGCTGCAGCCACCTGACACTGCTTTGGGCTTTGTTCCCGCCTTACTGGAACTCCGTGACAAAATCAGATCCAAGTCAGCATTATCACGGGGACTGCAGAAGCAGCCTGTTCTCGGGCTTTAAATGTTCCTCCGCATTTGGCTTTTCTGTCTCTGTTATCCTAGCGATCTCCCCGACCTGCTCTCTCTCTAGAGCTCTGACTTCTAACCTGTCCACTGGAGGCCTACCATAAACTGGACTTTCTGTGGGGGCTTTAAGAGGCTCAGGGCCTGGTCCCCTAGCCTCAGGGACTAGGCAAATCATCTGAGAGAGGAAGGTGCACTTATAACAAGCCCCACTTAAGGCCCCCAATTCTCTGTCCTCTAGTCTCAGAGAAGCCTTCTCCTTGTGCTTGTATGATATAAGTGCCAATTCAAGGGTATGATTCAGGAAAATAAAATATTGCTTCTTGGGGGTCACGGAAAGTCTTCAGTTAAGAGTTTTTGGGGAAAGTGTAGACCAGTGTGGTCTAGAGACACTGTGTATAGTGTATAGGAAAGAGACAGAATACTTTTCATGATGTTTGGTCAGATTCATTTTTATATAGTGTATAGTGTATAGGAAAGAGACAGAATACTTTTCATGATGTTTGGTCAGATTCATTTTTATGTCATATATATGCTAGCTGTGTGTTCCTTTTTGATTTTCTTATTTCGGGGTAGCTAGAGCCTAGCATTATAAATGGAACCTCCAGGAAACTAGGTAAATGCAGGTGAGGGATGGAACAGATGTCTAATTTCAGTGTACGCCTGAACAATATGGTGCCAACAAATCCTATGGATTTTTAGTTTCTCGTACCTTCCCTGCAACACAGGACAGAAATCAGCAGAAAAGATGAAGAGAACTCCCAAGGGAGCTTCTAGTTCTTCTCTTTTTCTTCATCCACTCATCTCAGCACCTTGAAGAAATTATATTTAAGACCCTGGTAAAAGCTGGCCACGAAGCATTCCACTCAGACCTTTTGTCCTGTAAGAGAGAAGAAAAAAAGAAAAAGAAAAACATCTTTCCAAAGAGCTGAACTCACTATTTTGTTGGAGGCTTCTGAGTTCTGTCTGCCTAAAGAACATTCTGCTAATTAGTCAGACAGCCGATGAGTTAGGTCTGCTTAGTTTTTAAGGAATAGGCGGTGTACAAAGTGTAAGCATCTCTGACAGTTGGGATTTCTGCTTTCAGTTTGCTGACGCAAACGTTCCTCTTTGGTGTGATCAAAAAGTTCCAGCCCTTCTGTGGTTCTGAGCAGCACCAAGGATTTGAACACAGGCCTGTTGGGGGGATGGAAGAGGAAACTTGCTAAGAGAAATCTGGGCCAAACTGTAGGCCTGAGCAGTGAAATATAGACACTGCAGAGTGAATCAGAATTTCTTGGCTCATTCACTCCCGTCATTTGGGCTACACTGGCTCTTTGCCCCTGGTCACCTTTAACTTTTTCCCTCTGTTCTCATGTGACCTGTCATATACCAGGAAATCACAGCATAGGGCTTTAAAATCAAACAGATGTGAGTTCCAAACCTGAGTCTCACTGCCTACTTTGGGTGAAATTTCTAATCTTTATAAGCCTCAATTTCTTCATCTGTAAAATGGGGATAATAATAGCATACAGGGTTACTGTGAGGATTAACCAAAATAAAGTATAATGAGGAGCTTGCCTATTGCCCTATCCACTGTAGGTGCTCAAGAGGTTATTTCCCACCCTGGTCTAGGCTTTGCCACTTAATAGCTGGGAGACTTTTAGCAAGTAATTTAAATGTTTCTGGCCTCAATCTTCCTTATCTTTAAATCGTGCAGAAGGCAAACACAACAATCACCGATGTGAGACCTGACCAGTGGCTCAGGGGACGACTTCACAGCCATTTGAAGAGAAGTAAAGTCGCTCAGTCGTGTCCGACTCTTCTCGACCCCACGGACTGACTGTGGCCTACCAGGCTCCTCTGTCCATGGGATTTTCCAGGCAAGAATACTGGAGTGGGTTGCCATTTCCTTCTCCAGGGGATATTCCTGACCCAGGGATTGAACCCAGTTCTCCCACATTGTAGGCAGATGCTTTACCATCACAGCCATTGCTCTTGTGGGATGGAAGAGTGTCTGGCTTACGTTTGAGAGGCCACGGGGTGTGTCTCCTCGAGGTGAAACAAGCCTGCAGGCATACTCCTTGCAGGCAGACCTCCAAAACACAAACACTATATTGCTTTTCCTTTGGAAAGTGTGATGGTCACCTTTTATGTGTCAACTTGTCTGGGCATCCTGTGGATGAGATTAACATTTGAATGGGTAGGCTGATAACAAATCACCCCGCCCGGCTGTGATGGGCTGCATTCCTGTGGTGAAAAGTCTGAACAGAACTGAAAAACCAGCCCTCCTGGGAGTGAGTGGAAATCCCTCCTGCCCAACTGTCTCTGAGCTGGGACATTGCTCTTTTTCTGCCTTTGAACCTGAGCTGAGACAGCGGCTCTTCCTGCATCCTGATTCCTATGGCCTTCAGACTGGAACTCACTCTATCTGCTCTCCTGGTCTCCAGCTTTCCGATCTTGGGACTTCTCAGCCTCCATAACCATAGGAGCAAATGCTTTACAATAAATCTATCATCTATCTATCTATCCACCCACCCACCAAGCCCCCTCCCCCCACCAACACACACCCTCTACTGGTTATGTTCTGGAGAATGCTGACCAATACAGAAAGTCTCTCATTTGTCACTCTTTCCTCTTTCATTGCTTTCTGTCTTAATCCAGAGGCTTTTCATCCCAGAATATGAACAGCAGCAAAATCTATCATTTTGCTTTCAGCCCTCAGATGAGTCTTTCTAAAATTCCAATTACCTCTCAACTTTCTGCTGCTCAGAAACTTAACGGTGTCATCACCTGGATAAACTGAAGACTCCCTCAGTCTGATATACAAGACCCTCCTATCTGATCACTTTATCGTACTTCCCACCATTCCCCTCACCAACTCCCCACTCATTCACTAACTTCTCAACACTATTTTCCAATGATCATGTGCATATTTCAACTCTGCCTTGGTCCATGCCCTTCCTCCTGCCCAACATGCTTTTCCCTCTGTTTTTGTTGTTTAGTCGCTGAATTATGTCTGACTCTTTTGCCACCCCGTTGACTCTAGCCTGCCAGGCTTCTCTGTCCACGAGATTTTCCAGACAACAATACTGGAGTGTGTGGCCATTTCCTTCTCCAGGGATCTTCCTTAATCAGGGATCAAACCCGTGTCTCCTGGGATTCCTGTATTGGCAGGCAGATCCTTTACCACCGAGCCACCTGGGAAGCCCAACCTTTCCCTTTGCTAAGTCGCTTCAGTCGTGTCCAACTCTGTGCGACCCCATAGACGGAAGCTCACCAGGCTCCCCCGTCCCTGGGATTCTCGAGGCAAGAACACTGGAGTGGGTTGCCATTTCCTTCTCCAATGCATGAAAGTGAAGAGTGAAAGTGAAGTCACTCAGTTGTGTCCGACTCTCAGCGACCCCATGGACTGGAGCCCACCAGGATCCTCCGTCCATGGGACTTTCCAGGCAAAAGTACTGGGGTGGGGTGCCATTGCCTTCCCCGACCTTTCCCTTTAGCCCATCCTAAACACGCCCTTCTTCCCTGGAGGCTTCTCGGGTGGCTCAGACGGTAAAGAATCCATAGACTACAATCCACGGGGGTCACAAAGAGTCAAACATGACTGATGGATTGGCAAACATACCCTTGTTATTGCCATGAATCTGTTGTAGCCATTGCATCCCATTGGTTTGGGAAGCAAGCAATTAAATTTCTGAGCTCAAGAATAGTTAGAATACTTCCCTAGTGATCCAGTGGCTAAGACTCTGCAGACCCAGTGTGTGGGGCCCAGGTTTGATTCCTGATCAGGGAACTAGATCCCACATGCCACAACTAAGACCCAGTGCACCCAAGTAAATAATAAATAAACTAAGTTAAAAAAAAAAAAAGAATGGTTACAATCCATGAAGCAGGGAGGGGAAGCAGGTTTAATGGGGAAATGGTTTGTTAAACCTTGGAGATGTCAAATGCGTGGCAGTAGCTTTTTTTTTTTTGGAGGGGGGTTCTCCTTTCAAAAATCACACTGGATTTCAATGAGAGAAGTGTTTTTTCAGGAGAATTTTTCTTAAAATTTTTTTGTCTGATACACATCTGTCTATCTTCTTGTACTCTAATTTTAAAAGTAGAAGTAGTAGATTTTTTTTTTCTAGTTAGAAAAGAGTAAAGAATAAAATAATTAAGTTTAAAAGCCCAGAGTCTGTCATCCAGGGTGAAGTCAGAAAGAGAAAAATAAATATATATTAACACATATATGTGGAATCTAGAAAGATGGTACTGATGAAGCTATTTGCAGGGCAGGAATAGAGACAGAAATGAAGAGAATGGACTTGCAGACGTGGTGTGGTGGGGAAGGAGAGGGTAGGACAAAGTGAGAGAGTAACATTGACATATATATGCTACCATATGATAGCTCGCGGGAAGCTGCTATGTAACAGAGCAGCAGCTCAGCGCTCTGCGATGGCCTAGAGCGGTGGGATGGTGGAGGGGACAGAGGGTCAAGAGGGTAGGGATACATGTATACATATGGCTGATTCATGCTGTTGTACAGCAGAAACTGATACAACATGGTAAAGCAATTATACACTCATAAAAAAGATATAGAGAAGAAATAATTATTTGTATTTCTAATACTCTAACTACTGCTGATATTTTTAATGTATATTCCTATGCTATGCTATGCTAAGTCACTTCAGTCGTGTCCGACTCTCTGCGACCCCACAGACGGCAGCCCACCAGGCTTCCCCGTCCCTGGGATTCTCCAGGCAAGAACACTGGAGTGGGTTGCCATTTCCTTCTCCAATGCATGAAAGTGAAAAGAGAAAGTGAAGCCGCTTAGTTATATTCCTACTTGTCTTTAAAAGGGCATTTTAAATTTTTTTGAAAAAGGAGATTATGTCATACTTACTCCTTTCATACATTTTTATACATTATTTTTAACAATGGATTGTGAATATCTGCCACATCAGTAAATATAGAACTCAATAATAATTTTTAGTGATCATTTGAGGGTAGACTAAAATATAATATTTAATCAATCCTGTATTGATGAATAGTTAGCTTATTTCAATTTTTCAGTTTCATAAACAACATCATATATTTCTGTTCTCTTAAAAGAATTCCTCAATTATATACAACATCATATATTTCTGTTCTCTTAAAAGAATTCCTCAATTATATACAATTTCTCAATTCCTCAATTATATACAATTATAATTTGTATAATTGGGCTTGAAAAATTGTATTGATTTTTAGAGACAAAATTTGCAAGTGTTCATTGTGAGAACAGAAGAAAATAGAGAGGCAAGCAAAACAAAGATAAAATAACTTATAATTCCACCCCCTAGAGATAAGCTATAGCTAGCACTTCATCCTGGAGTTGACAGAACACTTACAGAAGTGTTCTGATCATTTCTTTCTATTTTCTTGTTTGCCCAAGTGGTTGAAATTGTATCTGGATACTCACTGATGACTTTACATTTTACATGTTGTTACTGTTTCTCTTTTGAGCTTATATATTAGGAGTCTCAGCAAAATCAAGATTAACTCTGACATGATACAAATGTATCAAGAGGGAAAGTCATACTTTTACTGCTTTATGTCTTATCAACTGAATATTTAAATTTTTTTGTTTTTTAGCTTCAGGCTCCTGCCTTGGAAACTGGATCTGGTGCCATAATGCTGTGTCACTTTCCTGCAGACATGCAGAGTTCAGCATGCTGGGATCATGTGTTAGGAAATTCCCACTCACCCACATCAACAGTTTTTTGAGGAAATAGTACTTCTCTCTGATTATTCCATCCTTTTACTCTTTTTCTTCCATGCTTCTCGATTTCCCCCTGAGTTCAGAGAGCCTCTCTCCCTCTTCTTTAGATTTCAATCGGCATAGCACTGTATCCATCTTATAATAGCTGCTTAAATGAGTTTTGAAGCACATTTTCCACCCAGAATAATGAGTAGGATGATGAGAGAAATAGGGAAAATGATTTTCCTGGCCATTAGGTATTTTTGCCTTCCTGGGACCTTCTTCCCTCCATCTAAACAAACAAACAAAAAAAGATTTAAAACCATATTTTGCAATTACAGGTGACAAATAGGTAGGGCCCAGATCCTTGCAGGAGGGCTGGGGTCCCCGCCCAGGAATTTGCATTTAACCTAAAGGCTATGAGGAGCATTGTTGGCAGGGATCTGAGAATGATCCCAAAGCTGATATAGTAATGGAGGCAAGAAATCAGGAAAGTAGAGGAGATGGAGACAAGTGGGCAGGTTGGAGAGATGGTGAGGAACTTGGACATGGTGTCCAAGGAGATGCTGGGGTGAAGGAAAAAGAGAATGCAGGGATCATTCCCTGGCTTCTGGAACACTTCGATTTCACTTTCCTCCATGTCTTTGCACTGGCTGCTTGTTGCTTCTGACTAGACCTTTCTCCCCTCTTCATCCCAATTATTCTACTTCCCATTGCCACCCAACTCACGCATCACATCTCCCTCCAAACGTGCCATAACTGTCAGGATCTAGAAGGAAGGAGACAGCATGTTATCACTGAGCAATTAGGGAGGATTAGTAAAGGGACTAGTTATAAAGGTGTGAGCAGGGTATAAGGAAACCAAATATTATTGGAACAGCACCCCATGACTAGTAGTACACTCACCATCCCAGAGACTAGAAAGGGCCAGAGAAGGGAAGGTGTCTACAGCCCCAAGGAAAGAGTTGTGTGTCAAGGGCTACCTGTCAGGAGTAGATACAGACTCAACCTGCAATGATTCTGAGAGGAGGAATCCTAGAGAGAACTAGCACCCCAGACTCACTCTCCCCCTTTCTGCTTATCTTTTGCTTTGGGTCCTCATTGACCAAATCTAACTGAATACAGCGGGCTTGGGGGCCTCTTGATGCAGTCCCTACCAGCCAGCAGCAGGGCACAGAGCAGGGTGGAGCGTGGACCTGGAAGACACCCTGGCTGCCCTCAGCCCCAGTCTTGGTCGGCAGCCTCTCCCGTTAGATCTACAACACCCTGTTCTCCGCACTGCTGCAGTGCTCAGGCGCCCACATCCCGTACTCCCTGCTCCCCACCCCCTAGACTGTGAGCTCCTTGGCAGGTCTCTCTGCTATGTCTTAACTATCTTGGTATACTGCCCATGCCTAAAACAGAGTCTGGCACATGGTAAGGGCTCCATAAATATTGAATAAATAAGGATCCACCTGATCAAATGTTAATTTCATGTAGCAAGTACATTTCTTAATCTATTATTAGCAAATTTCTCTATCTATTATCAGCTGATGCCTCAGTATGATTTAGGCAAGAAAGAACAAGCTCCAGCATTATATGTTTGAAGTTATTGTCCCCAGAGGACATGTACTTCCTTGTTGTAGTCTTTTTTTTTTTTGGTGGATCAATGTGTCATCAGTCAACAAGCCGGCTGCAGCTTCCCCCATGGGGGAGACAGAATTTCTACCGGAAATTAACATGCATCTGTGATTCTTTTTTTTTTTGTAACAAAGTTAAGGCAAAGCAGGATGGATCAAACAGAAAGATGTGTTGGGAAACTGAATGTACCAGGTAAAGGCAGCAGCACAGAGCTCACAGCTGTTTGCACCTTCATTGTGTTTATGGAAGGACACACACAGGCATCAGCAGGATGAGGGCGTTGCAGACCCTGGCAGTCTGTCCTGTCTGCCCCTGCTTCTCTATTTTCACAGCCATCCCAGGTCGCCTCCTCTTTCAATCTGTCCTACACTGCGGAAATCTATTCTGGCAGCAATTTTCATCCCATCATTAGCTTAATGTTCAAACTCTTTTGACAAGCATCTGCCACTCCACCCTTCATGATGGAACGTGTCTCTTGTAACTGGTTCTCCACCGTGTACCTACAGTTCCTTTGGCTGCATGTTATGTTAAAGGTAAACTATGTCTTCACTTTGTTGTGAATTCTTGCCACATTCCAACTAGTAGGCACTCAAGGGGGATTTCTGATTAAAAACTCATTTAGAGATACCTGCTCCCTACGTGTCACAATAGCAGCTCTCCACCTTGCTAAAAGTTGATGGCAGCAGTGTGTAATGACTCGGCTTCATCCCCATTCAGCCAGTAATCCGGTAGATGAATGATTCTGTTCCTCCCCCAACCATGCCCAGAGAGCTCCACACTCCATGAAAAATCAGGAAGGTTGCCAGCTTGTTACATGACTCCTCTCTGCCTCCCAACACAATGAAAAACAACCTCCCATTTCTTCATGCTGCACATAAATAGAGATTGTTCTTCAACTTCAGAAATGTCCTTGGCACAGAACATAGGAGCCTACCAGTCACAGGAATTCTCTCTCTCCATCTTACAGAGCCATGGCCAAGGTGTTGGTCATATTATTCAGGACACCCATGATGCAGTGACTTTCCCTGTGACGGAGGGAGTAAATGTTCCCTAATCAGTCCCCAGAACCTGGAGCCAAACCCATTGGGGGATCATGGACTCATTCCATGCCTCCTTCTCGGAGATCCTGATACCAAGGCAGGGCTGCCATGTTGCTCAACTCTAGGTAAATGGTGTTTGCTGGGCCCTGGTGAATGTGAAATGTGGTGGGCCCTGGTGCCAAGCACCATCTTGAATGTAGCAAGGCCCCTGACTGCGTTACAGTTACTGTATCACACCTCTTTGCGTCTTCAGAGGCCCACTCTGATCTTCCCCACCCTGCTCTGTGACCCTGGAAACAGACCTTGTGCATGGCATCAACACCCTTGCCCTCCAACTTCCCACTGGCAGAAGACTGGAAGGAGGGGAGTGCCAGTGGACCCACCCCCTGCCAGGTTGCCGTGGGGCTCAGCCCTCGCCATTCCATTACCTTCTCAGAGTTCTGGTGAGCACTCTGACTGTCCTGCCGTCATGAGCCCTAGGGGATCCCACTCTCCCTCATCACCCTCATCTTTCTAAACGGTTCTTTTAAGAAACTGTTTTCATGTGACTCAGTTTGAGTGTGCTGTCATTGATTTCTCACTGGAATTCTGACAGAGATAGTGGTAAAAAGAGTCAGACATGACTTAGTGACTGAACAGCAACAACAAGGCAGAGCTGTCAGTAGCATGGAGAAAAGACCAAAACCACACATATTTGCAGGTATAATTTATATAATTGTAGATAGTGAAAAAGCTGAAAAAAGTAAAGCAGGGTAATGGGATGGAGTCACCAGCTGATTCTGCTCACTGCCACTTAATAGCCTAATTCAGCAGGGCACCTCCTTCCTTCCGCCTTTTTTTTTTTTTTTAAATCATGTAGTCATATTGCTACTTGCATGTCAATTCCCTGGTTTAAATTGAATAAATTATTTTCTTCAGGAAAAAAAGGAGGACCATCTGATTGACATCTAGGGAGAAGGGCTGTGTCCTAGAGTGGCCTGGAAAGGGCTTTCTGAAGAGTGAATGTGTGACAAACACCACAATGATGAGAATGAGGCAACTGCACCAACATAGGGAGAAGGAACATTCCAGAACAGCAGATGCATAGGGCCCCAAATGACAGAGAGTTTGTACAGCAGTCCTAGCAGACTAGAAGAGAATGATAGGAGATGGGGTCAGGGAAGGAGGGCATAAAGGAGGTTGGGTTTTATCCTAAAGGCACTGAGAAGTTATCACAGAATTTGGGGCACGAGAGCTGGAATGGCCATGGTCCTACGAGAAATCAAATTAAACCATAACATTGTTTAGCCGAAGAGAATGTGATGAAAGGACTATTCACATAGGTGTAGGCAGGGCTAGGAAATGATAAAGGGGTGAAGTATGTGGGAACCAGCAAAAGAGGGAAGCTGTTAGCAGCCCTACATTTGGAGGGGACTAGGAGGGAAAGTCGTACCTGGCCGCTGGGAGGAGGAGTTGGGAAAGGGGGGCCATTGGTGGGCGTTGCGTCAGCTGGTGACTTCCCCAGGATGTTAGGAAGGTCTAGAGAGTGGAGATGGAGGTAGATTAGGGCACATCCTGGGCCATGTGGGATGAGTCCCAGGGAGGGTGGAAGACACAGGAGGACGACTGAACACCCAACCACCTGCACATGCGACGTGAAGTAGAGAGACAGGGAGGAAGGAATTTCATCATCTGATGGTTGGACCCTTAGTCCCAATTTGTTGTCCAGTCACTCGATTGTGTCTGCTTCTTTTTGACCCCATGGACTGCAGGATGCCAGGCTTCCCTGTCCTTCACTATCTCCTGGAGCTTGCTTAAACTCAAGTCTGTTGAGTCAGTGATGCCATCCAATCTTCTCATTCTCTGTCATCCCTTTCTCCTCCTGCCCTCAATTTTTCCCAGCATCTGGGTCTTTTCAACGATTCTTCACATCAGGGGTCAAAGTATTAGGACTTCAGCTTTAGCATCAGTCCTTCCAATGGATATTCAGGGTTGATTTCATTTAGTCCCAATGTGACTCAGCAAATCCTAATGGTTTTCATAAACATAAACATCTTCAGGACTGGGGCCTAAAACTTGGAGGTTCAAGGGAAGGCAAGAACAAGATGTGAGGATTGCAGTAAAGGGGGCTGCCAGCCCACGGAAGGGCCTGCATGCTGAGCTGTGACGTAGGTGAATGCAGGAGAGCCGTCTGGCACTTGGAGCCAAACCACAGCTTCAAGGATGGTTTATTCAGCCAGCTTCAAAGGCATGCCAAACTTTTCAAAGTCCTTTTATTGCTAAGCTCCCACGGCTGTGTGGGCCAGGAAAGCCTGTTGGGTGTGGGTTTGAGCTGAACAAAGGCCTCGTTGCCTTGCACCTGCTCACACTACAGGGTCCTTGTCAACTGGCCGGTACGGGCTGGCAAAAATAGATGGCGTCCAGCCCTCCGCTTCTAAGTGTGGAGGAGAACAGAGCTCTTAGTGAGACTCAGATCCAGGGAGAGAAAACACTCGGGGGTTTTCTCGGAGAAGGTAAATATATATAGCCTTCTTTTCCCCCTTCTGGTTTCTGCCTTGTAGTAGGATACAGGAGAAAAACCAACAGAGCATTGCTCTCTTAAGAAGCCTCAGCTGCCCCCAGCTGACATTATCCAGTCTTTCCAAATGTTTTTAGCAGCATGAATCTTTTTACAAACAAATTTGCCACAGAATCTTCATGTATAACACAGGTGACATCCTAGTGGCCATTTCAAAGACTTTCCCACAGCCCAGATTCCAGCCAGCTTAGTGGCATCCTCCTGAGTGCATGTATATGTGAGGTTCGTTGAGGTATGATTTGCATACAGTAAAATTCACACTTTTTAGGCATGCAGTTAGATGAGCTTTGACATGGTCTTGTAATAATACCACAATCCAGACACAGAACGGCTCCATCATTCCCCAAATTCCCTCTTGCCCCTTGCCCCCACCTCCATTCCCCACAACCACTGATCTTATTTCTGTCCCTGAATTTGTGGTTCTTCCAGGACATCATATAAACGGAGTCAAGCAGTGTGTAACCTTTTGTGTCTGGCTTCTCCCATTCCAGCCCAATGCTTTTGAGAATCAGCCATGGTTTTGCACATTATCAGTAATTAGTTCCTTTTTATTGCTGAGTAGAAGTCTATCGTTCTTGTGCAGTTTTCAAAGTTGTCCTTCAGGGTCTGATTCTTTTCTACATAGAATATGTAGCCTCCATTCAAATAATTTTCTTTCTGCCTGAAAATACTGAGATGGAAACTGTGGTAAGGCCACTGAAGGAGTACACATGGAGTGAGGCTGTTTGACCCCCGTGGTGTCACTGGTACAACAGAGCTGTCACTCACCAGGCTCCCCTCACTCCAAAACACCTCCGATTTGCCCCAGGACTAGAATTCCTTGAAAATTTTAAATCAAAGCAAGGGAACATTGCTTGCTGTTTCTTTCAAATTGTAATTAGCGGACCAATTCTTAAGCTGGGGAAAGAATAAAAGGGAATGTACGTGATTGAAAAGAAACTCTGGTCACTAAAAGTCTTCAAAGGACAAAGCTGTGTGACCCAAACACAAATCTGTACAACTGACTGCAACCAAAACCTCCAGCTTTGACCTCGGCTCATCTGACTGTACAGTGGCAAGTCGCTTTTGGATTCTCAATCCTGCCACCTGACAAATAGCTTTTGTTCCTCTCTCAAAGGCCATGCTACTTGCCAACCAGCTCACTAAGTGGGAACCTGTGTGCAGAGAATGAGGTGGGGGAGGAGGTGGAGTAGGGTGTGTCCACAGAGCTGGGTCTCAAGAGACTCGGGTGCTCTGCTCCGGAGTTTGGAACTTACACTATAGGCAATGGGAAGGAGCTAAGGGCCTTAGGTAGCGGTGGGTCAGTGTGCATTCTGGAGATCCCGCCACTGTCCAGGGTAGGAAAACCTGTTGGGGGACCCTGCCATGGTTCAGGAGAGAGATAGTGCATCAGCAAGACGATGGAGAATAAGGAAACCATCTCAGAGACACGTGGGATGCAGAATTAGCAGAGTCTGAAAGAAGGTGAGAGAAAGGAAGGCGCAAACAACAGCTTTTAGCTACCCCAAATGACACTGTGATGTAGGTGTCCGGTCCATTTCACAGATGACAAAACTGAGCTTAATGAGGTTACATTAACGTACCTGAGTTTACTAGCTAATAGGATGGAACTCATACCACAGAACTGAGGCACCACACTCAGGGATCACTCAGGTGTGTAAGATAGCGAGAAACACATTTAAGGGAGGATTGGAAGTTACCTTTAAAAAACCAAAAACTTGCTTTGGGAAGAGAGTATCCTTGAGTCCTTGTAGAATAGTATTTGGGCAGTTACCATCAGTGAGCTAAGTGCAATGAGCAGGGTTTAAGAGGGTTTGTCCTGTTCTCATCTTCCTCATTTATCCTCTTTCGCTCTAACCTTCCTCTTGCATCTGGGGAAGAGAGATTTGTGTAATAATGATTTAGCGTTTGAGAGCATTTTCAGCAAAGCCTGCTGCCAGCTGCCTCTTCTGACCCAGACACCTCCCCCAACAGCATTTTATTCCTTTCGGGTAAGTGGCCTCCTCCCCACTTCCCAACTGCTTTGTAGATGAAAGAAGGCAGTGAGGGATTTATCCTTTTTCCCATAATATTGTGGCTGTAATTTAGAGCTGCCATAACTCATGTGTGACCATAATACTATGGAAAAAGCCATCATTCAAACCCCAAAGGAAGAAATGTGGAGTCTTGTTTCTTCCAGCTGTAAATTGCCTCAAAATCAACAGACAGCTAAGGGCATAACCAGACAATGGAAACTAAGGTTTGGAAAGTTACCCATGATGAACTGCTTTTTTCTTTTCTCCATTTTTCCACATCTTCACTAGAATCAAAAATAATTTTCTGTATTAGAAGGTGACAAAAACCAGATGATTGACCTGTATTCAGCTAGTATATGACTCTCTAAATTTGGGGGATGCCCTCAGAGACTCTTAGAACTGTATTAAATTTGTAAATAATAGAGCCTGGTCAAGTTGAGTTGGATCGGTTAGACTAGTTCTGTGAGGATACCAGCCATGAGTCTTTTGGGGACCATGGTGCCTGTTTTCCCTTTGTTTCTGGGAAGGAGTGTTCCAGACCTGTAATTTCTCTCACTCTATTCTGGTCCATGCTTTCCAGCTGTGGGTGAATAAAATGGCCTATGCTATGGTTAAACCTCACTGCTCTAATTATTCTCCAGTAAGCTCATGTAGGAGATTATAAATCCCTAAAATCTGCCCCTGTGTGTCCTGTCACACTCAGCTCTGTCCAGGATGCACACTGATACATAGGTATGAACACCTTCTATGCATCAAGAACCTTCTCCACACTTTGTGCTCACTATATATCTCATTTAATCCTCACCACAACTCTGCAAGTTATAGGTTATCATTCCCAACTTACAGCTGAGAAAATGAAGTTATCAAGTGACTCTGAGTAAGGAGAAGAAAAATTCTAACCCAGGTCAATGGAACTCGACAACTCAGTGCTCTTGCCTCTCCTGGTTCACAATCCTTTTAAGAGGTACGATGTAATATGACCTCTCAGAAAGAGGAGGACAGAATTCTCAGAAATGTTACTGAATGTATAAGCTTCTTTTTAAAAAATTTTTTCCTTTATTTTTGGCTATGCTGGTTCTTCATTGCTGTGTGGGCTTCTCTAGCGGAGGAGGATGGGGGCTACTCATCAGCGGCAGCACTTGGGTCTCTCACTGCAGTGGCTTCCCTTGCTGCTGAGCACAGGCTCTAGGGTGCGCAGGCTTCAGTAGTAGCCCTTCAGGCAAGGGCTCAGTAGCTGGGTTCTCTGGTTCTAGAACAGAGGCTCAGTAGTTATGGTGCACAGGCTTAGTTGCTCCATGGCATGTGAGATCTTCCCAGACCTGGGATTGAACCCATATTTCTTGAACTGGCAGGTGGATCCCTTACCACTGAGCCACCAGGGAAGCCCTGAACTTCTAAATCAAACATTACCTAAATATTTCTGAGATATTATTTACTTTTAAGTTAGTAACTTTCCATTCTTGCGCTTGTGCCTTCAGATTTGTGAGTTCAGGTTCTAGGGTTAGATGGCTTATATTCAACTCCAATTCTGTCAGTTCTTACCAGTTTTGGCTTTGGGTAATAAAATCAGTAACCTCTCCATATCTTGGTTTTTTCATCTTAGAATGAAGATTCTAAGTAGTATACACTTTACAGTAGGATACATTGATGTAAAATGTCTAACACAGATGTGGCAAGTGGGTTGTGTGGTTGACTTACACTGGGGCCTCAAATGAACCATGTCTTCCAATACTTAGCCCTGTGTAATGTCCTTCCACGCTGACTCTGGACTTGGCTGGATAACTTGCTTTGGCCAGTGGGATACTAGCAAGTGGTATGGAAGCATAGTCTCAATAAATGCTTGCATATAGGGGTTTGTCTTCTTGGGATATTTACTCTCAAAGCTCTGAGTCACCATATAGAGAAGTTAGGTGATCCTGTTGGAGAAACTCCCTAGAGAGAAAGAGAAATACCAACTCAAACCCTAGCTGTTCTGTTCCAGACATCTCATCCAGCAAGATATCCATCTTGGACATTCCAGCCCTAGAAGACACCATGTGGAGCAGAATGCCACCCAGGTGAGCCCAGTCAACCCATAGACTCCTGCCTGCTCAGTCGCTTCACTCATGTCTGACTCTTCCCAACCCTATGGACTGTAGCCCTACAGGCTCTGCTGTTCGTGGGATCCTCAGGTAAGAATACTGGAATGAGTTGCCATTTCCTCCTCCAGGGGATCTTCCAGACCCGGGAATTGAACCTGTGTCTCTTCCATTTCCTGCATTCGCAGGCAGGGTCTTTACCACTAGTGCCACCTGGAATACTAAGAAATAATAAAATATTCTTTTAAGCTACTACATGTTGTAGTGGTTTGTTACACAGCAGCAGGTAACTGAGATTAAAAAGTCCTTTCAATAAATGTCAGCTATTTTTTTAAGTTGTCATCATTATCCATTGACTTTATTTCCTCCAAAATAATAAGCATTAAGACACAAAAAACTGTGTTCCTCAATATCTCCTTCATTCAACAAAAATGTGGTGTGTTTCTACTATGGGCTGATCAACAAGGACTTGTCTCCCATTTTAAAGAAAATGGTGTCTCCGCCCCCCCCCCCCCCACACACACACACACAGGATTCTTACATAGGAATTTTGAACTCTTAGATTTGCAAAATAGACAAATTTAAATTTCTCATCTTGTTGGAATATTATTTATCAAGTGACTACAATGTTTATCCATTTTTAAAACCTTTTAAAAATGCATGAAACAATGAGTGCAGAACCCAACCTTATTTTTCATATCTCCCTGACTCTTGATAGGAAGTTGAAAAATACTCAACACTACATCAAAACCAGGCGCTCAAGGATAAAAGGGCCTTTGAAAGGTCAGCCAGTCTGCTCCAGTCTAGGTAGGCTTTCATCTCAGCTTCCCAGAGAGCAGCCAAGGCTCCTGTTTTTAAAGATCTGCAAGTAACATTCCTACCGTAGCAACCGCAAAGCCCTTCATGCACTGATGTTTCCAGAGGAAACCAGGGAGTGGGGTTAACTTGGCCTTCCATCTCTGTCTCCTACACACAGGCGCTAAGTCACTTCAATTGCAATCCCAGGGACTGTAGCCCACCAGGCTCCTCTGTCCATGGATTCTCCAGGCAGGAATACTGAAGTGGGTTGCCATGCCCTCCCCTTTCTCCTAATTTATGGACTGCTGTAATTTAGGATCATGCTGTAATTTAGGTTTGTGGCCCTAAAGTGCCATTTGGTTGAAAATCACCCACAGACATGATGAGTTAGAACAATTGGATGGTAGAGAGAGCTTGCGTTTGAGTAAACTCTGGGAGATAGTGAAGGACAGGGAATCCTGGCATGCTACAGTCCCCTTGGGGTCACAAATAGTTCGACATGACTTAGTGACTGAAAAGAGAGAGTTTGTCTTTCCTTCCACAGCTCTCCTGTGGGCTTTCATCTCGTCAAAGACTGCCTGACTTCAGTTGTTTATAGGACATAGGAGTTTTAGCCGTGCATTATTCCTCCCTATCTCATACCCTGTTAATCCCATTTTAAAATAAGAGAGCTATGAAATGGATTCTAATCGAGCTCCCACACTTACGTGCTGTTATCATTTTAAGATATGAATGAGAGTGGGAGTAGGGGGGTCAGAGAGGGACCAGGAAAAGCACTTGGCCTGGAGACAAACATTCACAAAGGATCTCAAACTTGGATTTTGGACATTATTTCCTAAAAAGGCATCAAATATAGATGCTTCTTGTTCAACTCTAAACTGTGTCCTGTGATTGGCCCATACCTCATTTCAGGTTCTGCAAATTAATTAAAGAAAAACAAACATGGAATTACCTGAGGCAATGGCACCCCACTCCTGTGGGGTCTCCTGTTAAAGAAATCTCTCAATACTCTTGCCTGGAAAATCCCATGGACAGAGGAGCCTGGTAGGCTGCAGTCCATGGGGTTGCTAAGAGTCGGACACAACTGAGTGACTTCACTTTCACTTTTCACTTTCATGCATTGGAGAAGGAAATGGCAATCCACTCCAGTGTTCTTGCCTGGAGAATCCCAGGGACAGTGGAGCCTGGTGGGACTGAAGTGACTTAGCAGTAGCAGCACACTTATATGGGCTTCCTGGAGAAGGCAATGGCACCCCACTCCAGTACTCTTACTCTGTCCTTGTCCGATGTACAGAGGAGCCTGGTGGGCTGCAGTCCATGGGGCCGCTGACGGTCAGACATGACTGAGCGACTTCATTTTCACTTTCATGCATTGGAAAAGAAAATGGCAACCCACTCCAGTGTTCTTGCCTGGAGAATCCCAGGTACGGGGGAGCCTGGTAGGCTGCTGTCTATGGGGTTGCACAGAGTCGGACACGACTGAAGCGACGCAGCAGCAGCAGCATGGCTTCCCCGGTGGCTCATCAGGAAAACATCTGCCTACAGTGCGGGAGCTGCAGGAGATGTGGGTTCGATCCCTGGGTCAGGATAATCCTCTGGAGGAGGGGCACTGGCAACCCACTCCAGTAGTCTTGCCTGGAGGATTCCATGAACAGAGGGGTTTGGCGAGCTACAGTCTATAGGGTTACAAAGAGTTAGACATGACTGAAGTGACTTAGCATGGTATAGCATAGCACAGTTATTTACCATTGTGTTTTCTGAGTTAAAATTATAACTTGCTAAGGTAAACTTTAAAATATGCCACAGTTTTGTGATCTTGTTTTGACAAGTCTTTAAAACAATAATAGTGAAGCATTTGTGAACCCTTTATGCTAGGAGGGCTTCCCTGGTAGCTCAGCTGGTACATAATCCACCTGCAATGCATGAGACCCTGGGTTGGGAAGATCCCCTGGAGGAGGAAATGGCTGCCCACTCCAGTATTCTTGTCTGGAGAATCCCATGGACAGAGGAGCCTGGCAGGCTACAGTCCATGGGGACACAGAGTCACTCCACAACTGAGTGACTTTCGCTTTTGGTACATGCTAGGAACTTCACAGTTGACATCACAAGCTGGTGCAATGGGAACTATTTCCAGCCCATTTACAACTGAGGAAACTGAGGCACAGACATGTTAAGAAGTAGGCCCAGGGCCCAGGTGACCATGTAGAACCTTATGAATCCTTCCCAGAATAGGCCCCCACCCATGCCTTCTGCCTGCCTTTTGTCTGTAGAAAAACTTTAGTCAAAGAATAAGTCTAATCAGAGAAGTGAGAAAATGCAGAAAGAAAGGAAAACAGTCAAGCAAGATGAAATAATAATACTTCAGCCATTAAACAAAGTCAGGTCTATAGATTCTATCTCAAGGTCTATAGATAATATTGTCACATCCTTTGAGCTGTTTTGCAGATACTGAAACCCCCACCAGGTGGGAGAAGTCAACTGTTTGCTGCCCACAAGCACATAGACCCCAGACTGGATGGAACCAGAAGGATGAAGATGTTGACTCCCAATTACCCCACCACCAACCAATCAGAAGAATGTCCATGAGCTGATCACACCTGCTCCTTGTACACTACAACTCTCCTCACTACACCCTCATGGTTGGGACACATGGAGGGCATTAGCCTGCT
Source organism: Tragelaphus eurycerus (assembly GCA_935064755.1). Taxonomy (NCBI): domain Eukaryota; kingdom Metazoa; phylum Chordata; class Mammalia; order Artiodactyla; family Bovidae; genus Tragelaphus; species Tragelaphus eurycerus. Next base: position 16,912,162 of record CAKXYN010000006.1, on the reverse strand, counting down.
GTGGCCCCCTTTGCCTGACAAACCCATAAAAGCTACTCTTTTCTACTTCACCCAAAATGCTGTCTCCATGTTTCGATTTGGCACCGGTGAACAGAGGCTGAGTTTTAGCCACACCCGCAGGTGACTGAGCACAGAGCCCGGATGTAAGCCTGGCTCTAGGGGTCATATGTTCAACCCCTAAATCTGCTGTGACTTTGATGTCTGAGTCTCCACACACGGGGAGGCTCCCTTATGTCTCTAAGAAGAGATGGAAAAAGAAGGTGAGAAGAAGAGGCATGAGAACTGTGACAGGAAGGGTGCGCCCAGGTGAGCTGTGTGGTTGCTGAAACACAAACTGCAGGGCCTGCTGGAGCCAAGAAGGTGAGGCTGCCTTAGAGGAATCCACCAGGAGCAGGCCTGTCCTCCCAGCAGCTGCCAGACCTTGGCCCGTACTATGCTTCTGCTCCCCCTACCCCCGCCCCCCACCACATGCACTTTCTCCCTTTCCTCCAGGCTTCGTCTCCATCTCTGCCTCAAGATTCCTGCATGTGAGGGCCCTGAGTCCCTTCTTCCAACTGTTCCTCTCTCTGTCCCGTCTGTGCCCCACTCTCAGGGGCTCCTGAGTGGAAGCCATGCTCTCACCCTAGATCGGCCATGGAGAACCCAGGATCCAGAATGTCTACTACCTCGGGCTCTGGGTTGACCTTTCTGGGCCCAAGGTCTTGAGAGCAGAGGAGTGTGGAGTGGAGAGGAACCTGTGAGTAAGAGGAAGGCAGATGGCCCAGGAAGGCAGATGGCCCGGGAAGCCCATTGTAACAGGGGAGCGTGGGGAGATGTGTGTTTATGTTGTGAGCAGTGTCCTGGAAGCCTGCTGACACCGCAATTCGTGCTTTGGTGTACATGTGTAGTCACACGGAGGCGATGTCACTTACCACAGTGCCAGCAAGCCTGGCCCCTCAGTCACGGTTCTTTGAGTCACGAAGTTCCATGGGCACAGAGGATGTGAGTTTTGTAATGTCCCACAATAAATGTTTGAGGCCTGAAAAATAAAAATGGATTATTATAACAGAAAAATAAACCATAAAATAAAAATCTAACGAAATGCTTACAAACCATAACAGTGCATCACCTAGTCAGTAACAAGTCATTTCATATGTAACTAACATTTAATGCGGACGGTGGGTGGATTTCCATCTGATTTAATATATTTGCAATGATCTTCAACTGGCCCTGAGGTAAAGGGCTTGCTCCCTCTGAGGCAGGGGGCAGTAAGGACAGGATTATAAGTGCTGGAGGATTTGCATAGAGAGGAAGGTTCATGGGTGGGCACAACAGACCCTTAAAGAGGGCAGAGTGAGATAAAGGGGGCCCTGTCAACGATGCTCTCAGGTTCCCCAAAGTAAGCCCTTCCTTCTCGCTCCTCAAACTTAAGTAAAATTCCAAAAATTACAATTTTGATGCAATTAAATTTCTTGCAGAAGTCAGCAAAGGGTGTGGGTGGGGGACTGAGGCAGGAGTTTTGCCTCTGTCTCAGCATCTCTAAAAGTGAACCTGCTGCTGTCTACAGATGACAGCAGCCGGGTTTGGGACATCCACCCTCTGTGTGGTAGAAAATTCACATATAATTTAGTCAGCCCTTGGAGGTGGGGGGGCGGCTCTTGCATTTGTCAGGGGGCGGCTCTTGCATTTGTCTAGGGGACAGATGGTGGCCCTGGAACTACGAGGTATTGGGCATCCAGGAGAAATACAGGTCGAGGTTCTTCCACATCCATGATTCTGCATACACGTATTTAACTAACTGCAGATGGTGTAGTAGGGTAGTATTTCTTATTGAAAATAATCCATCTAATAAGTGGACTCACACAGTTCAAACCCATGCTGTTCAAGGATCCACTGTATTTCTCCCTGGATGCCCAATACGTCATAGTTCCAGGGCCACTATCTGTCCCCCAGACAATTGCAAGAGGCCCCCGCAGTGGGTCTCCTACTTTTCTGCAATCTTCCTTCCACAAAATAGAAACTGCGGTCTTTAAAAACCATAAGGCAGAAGCCTTCAGACCCCAATTAAGAATGAACTCCCATCTCCTCTGGCCTTTCACAAAGCCCTTTGTGACCTGGCCCCCCTCAGCCACTCATCTTCTTTTCCAGCCCCTCTCCTAAGTGCATCTACCCCCTGCCACTCATTCTCCCTGTCCAGCCTAACCTCAAAGCCTTGATCCTGATGGTTGTCTTTGCCTGCAGTTCCTTCCCCAGACTGGCAGGCCATCAGGCTGGTCATTCAGGTCCCAATCAGAGGTCACCTTTCAGGGAGAACCTCCTTGACCCCCCAGGGGAAATTCACCCCCTACCCCACATCTCCTTGTCTCCTTTTCTTCTTCAAACTTTTCACTCCCTGGAACTATCTTTTCACGTACATAATTCTTTTGCTCTTGTCTGCTTCTTTGCCTGCTTCTCACCTATTAGGATGGAAGATCCTCCAGGACAGGGACTTGCCATTGATGTAATGGTACCTGGGATGTAGAGGTGGTCAGTAAATGCTTGTTGAAAGAACGAAAAGAAAAATGAATAAGTGGGTTTGAATCGACATGGCCCACAGGAGTGTGGAAATCATGGGAATTCTTTGAGTTCCTCTAATCAGGGGTAAACTAATTTTAACTAACCCTCCAAGGGGTCTTCAAGTAACGTCTGGTTTATGTATGTATTTAATTATACCTTTACCTCATTGCAAAAGAATTTGTGGGCATTTTCAAAGATACATAGAGTACAGTAAAAATTGTTTTAAAGGAAATAGTAAATATGGAGAGGAAATAAGCACTGAAAAAATAAGATAAAATGACGGCAAGATTAGTGATTAGAATACCTATCACAGAGTTCTTTCTTCCTTGACAGAAGAGGACTGCAAATTTGACTTTGAACTTCTTATTAGCTAGTGACAGCTTATCTACATTAATGTCCTTAAAAATGAGGAAAAGGGTAAAACTTTCATTATTGAATTTTCACCTGTTAGCCATGAGTCATAACAACTAAGCTAACATTCAATGTGTTTCCAATTAATTTTACTAACCTTAGTTATAGCACTAACTATGATTTGTTATCAATCAATATTTATTAAACATCTGCACCCAAAGGGCTATGCATTCCAACAAATTCATATTTTCCTCCTGTGCTGCACTAATAACATGGCAGGATTCTGACTACTCAAAACATTTATGGGGAGCAGAGCCTGCTGGAAGGCTCCTTGACAAGCCCTCTAGGGGACATAGGTCTGACACAGCTTACTCCTACCCAGGAGAAAATTCTTATTTGAGTTTAATGTATAGGCTCCTTAATAATACTGAGGTTCATTTTCTTCCTCTGCCTTCTCACTTCACTTTTACAGAATAAAGTCCCTCCATTGGTTTAATTTTTTTCTAAAGTGTACAGATTTTCCAAAATTCTGCTCATCTCTGTTTCTCTGGAAGCTTCCTCTGTTCTCCCTTTCCCTCTCTCTGCTACACATACATTCTTGGAAGGCAGTATAGCATAGTGTTGAAAGCATGGGCCATGGACTATTGGCCAGACTGCTCAATATTTGTGTCTCAGTTGCCTGCTTGCAAAACTGTGGATGATAAATGTGTTTGTACATGTAAAGTGCTTAGAACAGAGCTGGCACAAGGCAAGCACTATGTGAACTTAACTATCTTTATGATTATATGCTCTTCTCCTTTAAAGTGCCCCTCCTTTCCTGCGTCCCTCAGCAGAAACTGTATTTACTCCTGTTGTCTTCTGTCTCCATGTCTCTGAACATTCCTGGTATTTCTTTCCCATCTTCTTTGCTTGGAAAACTCCTATTCATCCTTCAAAACCAATCTGAAATATTTCCTTCTGCAGAAAATCTTCCTTAATTGACACACCCAACCCTTCCCCTGGGCTCCCCTAGCAGCCTGTGTGCACCTCTCTGTCACAGCATTTAGAATACTGTGAGGTATTATCTGTTTGCTTGTCTGTCTCCAAAAAGGACTTCTGAGCCAAAGGCTGAAACTTGATCCTTTGTGTCTTCACCATCTAGCAGATTGCTTGCTACATAGTGGTTGCCTAGTTCTGGGTTGGTTGAAGTAAAATGAGTACAGAACTGATCCCATGGACAAAAAATCAACCAACACAATGACAGCATCACATTTCTTACATGTTCCACACTCAAGCGTTACTGCGTCACATTTGCTTTTCTGAAAGTGAAAGTGTTATTGCTCAGTCATCTTTGACTCTCTGCGACCCCATGGATTGTGGCCTGCCAGGCTTCTCTTTGAAATTCTCCAGGGAAGAATACTGGAGGGGCTGCCATTTCCTCTTCCGGGGGATCTTCCCAATTCAAGGATCGAACCCAAGTCTCTTAGGTTGCAGGCAGATTCTTTACTGTCTAAGCCACCAGGGATGCCTGCTTTTCTGGCTGGGACTAAAAGAAACTGTATTTGTATTCTTTATCATTTAAATAAAGATTTAATTCATCATTAAATTATTAATAGGAATAATTCATCATTAAATAGGAAACAAAGTCCTACTTCCCTTCCAAAACACATTTCAAGAAAGTGGCATAAATGTTGGACCCTTTACTGGGCGCTGGATTCGAACCCCACTTCTGCCTCTCCTAGTTGTGAAATTTGGGGCAAAGCAGTTCACTTTCTTGGATTTTGATGTTTGCACCTGTAAAATGGGTGTTGTGATGCTTGTCTCGCGTTTCTTGTGAAGATCAGTTGTGATGGTAAATGCAAATGTGCTTTTAGAACAGCAACAGCATAGCATTCCTCTGTGGATCTGAGAGAATGTTATTTGAGGGAAAATCTTGGTGTCTAGACTTATACACTTGGGGAAGGCAATGGCACCCCACCCCAGTACTTTTGCCTGGAAAATCCCATGGATGGAGGAGCCTGGTAGGCTCCAGTCCATGGGGTCGCTAAGAGTCGGACACGACAGCGGCTTCACTTTCACTTTTCGCTTTCATGCATTGGAGAAGGAAATGGCAATCCACTCCAGTGTTCTTGCCTGGAGAATCCCAGGGACAGGGGAGCCTGGTGAGCTTCTGTCTATGGGGTCGCACAGAGTCGGACACGACTGAAGCGACTTAGCAGCAGCAGCAGCAGACTTATACACTTATCTAATTAAGGGGCAGGGAAACTATTTCAGTTGAAAGGTTAACTGGAGATAATACTCCCTTTCAATCAAGATTCAACTCTACAGCATTTTGCAAGTTTATATTTTCAGTTACATTGTTTCATTAGATGTTAAAAGATGTTTTGGTACAGTTTACATAAATGGCACTGCTGAGGAAGGCAGGGTGTTCGTGCGTCCCAAACCCTTAGCTCTGCAGGGAGTGCTGAGTGTCTCAGGGCAGAGGAGGACGCTATAATTTTACCAAAGGAAGGTGGGGGTGGGGCCGACCATCAGGCCAAAGGCCAGTTTGCCTCCTCCAAACACAGGGCTGTGTGAATTATGACTATTTTTACATGGCAGCTGAACCATGCAAACTTACACATAATGATTTGTCAGCTAGAATATGTCTACATGCCAGTCCTTTAATTTTTCTTTGCTGCTTTCTAATTTTACTGTGATGATAACAAACGAAACCACAGCACTTCCATCAGAAACCAGAGCATGCCCATGAATAACTAACAGACTGCATACAGTTTTCCCAGTGAATTTTCAAAGCCAAACGTGGGTTGGCTTTTGTATATAAATTGCCAGTGCTCCTTTTCCATTCTGGTGGGAGCTCTCTGAAGGGAACATTACAGCTGTGATGAATAACAGTCCCTCTAAAGAAGCTGGCGTGAGGCACGCATTTCATCCCACTGAGTGGAACACTGTGCCCGTCGCCAAATGTGCTGGGTCTCCCACCATTAAATAAATATATACATATGTCACTTGGCTTTGTTTCCGAGCCCTGGTTCTATAGAAACCAACACTTTATTGCTATTAATAATACTACAGTTATAATAGATTCAAAACCAAGGAATGGTGCTTTGTCCTTAAATGGTGACTTTGATTAAATTTCCCATTGTTCATTACTTAATTATTACTTACAGCATCTTTTAACTCTTCCCTTACCACTACAGTAAATGGCGGTATTCTTTCTAATATAAATTAGCAGCCAATATTCTAATCAATGAATCTATAAACATCACATTGACCTCACAGCACAGTAACAGTTAACATTTATTATGTGATGGATATTTTCCTAATTATCACTAAACCCATTTTACAGATAAGGAAACTGAGGTTAGGAAGGTTAAATGACTTCTCTAACATGGCTTATCTTGAATTTGAACATAGACCACTAAGTTCTAATGCTTCTCTATGTAAGTAAAGCATAAAAACACTGTTTGATTTTTTTCCCCAAGCAGTGGCAGAATTATAAGCATCCCCATAGTGTATAGAGAGCTTTTTTGAGAGAGAATACTCATCAGTGATCTTGCGATAATTATTGCCATGATGCTTTTTTTTGGAAATGCTGTTTAACAAAATAACTCAGGGTTTTAGTTATAATCAATCAAGAAACTTTGGAGGCAAATAATGCTTTCTGTTTCTTTTAAAAATTGTAATAGATGTAATTTTTCTTTTACAATAACATCGCTTAACTTTTGGGTATTTGCTATAAGCCTTAATCTGTCCTTCTGACTCCTGTCTCTCTATCCCACTACTAACTGAAGAAGCTTACGGAAACTGCAGTTCAGTGGCCCAGCTCCCAATCTCACATGCAACCCCAGCTTCAGTGTGTACCTATTGCTTATGGAACTAAATCCAAAATCCTAATGTCAAAGCCCTCGTCAACATGGCTTCATTTTACTTATCCATTCTTATTTCCCACAACTGCTCAGCATGTATCCTTACTCTCAGTGTAATCTCAATCCAAGAGACTGCTCTGTCTTTGAGACTCACACTGCTTTATTCCTGATTCCACACCTTTGATTATACTGTTCCTGCATTATGGAATACTCACCCCCAAAGGGTGATGAAACTTGAGACTCATTTACTCCTTGACACCAACCGTTCTAACCCATGTTGCTTTCCCCTGGTCTTCTTCCTTTTTCCTCAAATTTGATTCATTTTTAAAAAACGGGTACAGTAATTCCTTTTGTCTCCTGGAGGATGTGAATTCTAATTTTTTCAGCATTTTCTTCTGTTCTCTTCATCTCCTCTCATCAATCTGCATTCCTTTAGCCTGTATATTTGTTTTGGGGTCACTTTCCTTCATACTGGAGGATTTTACAGTATTGGTGATCCTTGGTCTCTGTTTATATTTCAGAGGGAGGAATTATGGTGTGTGAAAGCTCTGGATGTATAAGCAGTGTGTATTATCTAGTGAGCTTCTCCGTAAAAGAAAAATGGCAAATTTTAATAAAAACAATACCCTGAAAAGATATCCAAGGGAAAAGTAATCCATTCTAAACTAAAGATTCATGAACAATGGAAATTTTGCTCATGAAAAAAATAACTGTAGATGCAAAAGGAACTTATTTGATTCTAGAGCCTAGTTTAACTGTACACTGAAGAGACAAAGTTGAAATAATAGATCTTCAGTAAAGCAGCTCCACAGTTTATAACAAAGTGTAATAGCTCTTTTAATTCTGAGCAGATAAACAAAATTGTTTTTAAAGCAACTGTTAAGAAAATTAATCTGACAGAATATCTAAAAATATATTGATGCCCAATGGAAATTTTTGAAAAACATAATTTAGAGAAGTGTAAAATAGTGTACACTTCCTCACAGTTTCCTTGTTTTAACCATCTTACAAAAACATTTGTTTCAAATCACCTTGACTCTTTAAGAATTCTGTGGGTTAATTGTTTTTTTTTTTCTTTTCACCTCATGGTTTCCTTTCCTCAATAATTAAAACTGCACTAAACCAAAAAGAAGTCCTCAAGACTATTTTTCCTGTCTTGTTAGCAGAAGGTCTTCAAAATAAAATATTCTTAAAAGTTTTTCAGGAGATACTGAATTCATTGCAATCCTCAAGTGAAATGAAACTTGTAAATGCCATCAAAACCTCCTTAATTCACTTTCTCATATTAAATCATTTTGTCATAATAACCTCATTGATCCATCATTCCTGCTTTTTCCCTGTTTCCCTACTCTTTCATCATTACCTGTTGGTGACCCTGATAGGTAACAGTACGTTTGCTGTTTGCTAGTTCTGCCTGATTTACGTGGGTGAAGGAAACAGAACGTCACGAATGGTGACTGCCTGGCTTTACACAGGTGCCTGGAGGATGGCTCACGGATTAATGAGAGTCTCAATTTGAAGGAATCACTTGCATGGTTTTTTACAGCTTGACTCTCTGCCCAATGAGGTAATGGCAAAAGTTTTCACTTGCCTTAAAGATGATTCCTTATATATTATATCAAAAAGGAGCTGAGGGTTGCAATTTAACTTGTAAGATATCATTTGAAATATTAAAATGGAGAAAGTGCAGCCAGCAGACAAATTGAAGTGGCAGAGGAATTAAGTACAGCTGAGGACAAAGTTATCCTGGTTCACACCGTGCTCTGAGCTGTACCTTAGACTTACATGGGGGAGCTTTTAAATAAACATCCAAAGCCGGGCTTCATTCTAGATCTAGTGAAACAGGCCTGAGAACCTGCATATTTGACAGTTTCCCAGGTAATTCTAGTGCAGTGTGAGGATTGAGGACTACTGAAATAACAGGACAAGATGAATTACACAATGGTGAAGAATAATGAAGCTCCCTGTGTCTTCCCATGGCTTCCCAAGTGGCGCTAGTGGTAAAGAACCCACTTGCCAATGTAGGAGACGTAAGAGAGGCAGGTTTGATCCCAGGGTCTAAGATCCCTTGGAGGAGGGCATGGCAACCCATTCCAGTATTCTTGCCTGGAGAATTCCATGGACAGAGGAGCCTGGCAGGCTACAGTCCCTGGGGTTGCAACGACTCTGACATGACTGAAGTGACTTAGCACACATGTCTTTCCAATTCTGGGTCAGACACACAACGGGAGAGGGTGCAAAGACATAGAGGGCATGGCTCTCCTGCAGAGTTTTCCATCCTACTTGAGAGACAAGCACAAGTGAAGATAACTGAATGCAGCATAAAGCAAAGTACAGGTAGGTGGATGCCATGCCTGCAAGGATTCTGGGAAGGAAGACCCCCATGGGTGTGAAGGGTAAAGGGGCTTGATAGGGGAAGCATTGAGTTGGGGGCTTTGTGGAGCAAGGGGAGGATGTTCCCTGCAGGTGAGACAGAGAGCAAGGGAAGGAGTGTGCATGGGGTATAGTTTGCAGGCTGCCTGGGGGCTGTGGTTGAGGATTGCCCTGCTCTGCCCCCATCACCACTTCCCACTGATGCTTTACATCAGTCCTTATTGAAACTCCTTAGTGAAGTATCGTTACGGGTGAAGAACTGTGCCTTAGAGATTTTAGGAAGCTGCTCATGCCCTTTCCTAGCAGACCATTCAGGCAAGGCAACCAAGTGACTCGGTTCTCAGGGACTGAGGAGGAGGGAGGGAACCTCTGTTATCTGCAGCTGTGACACCAGACAGGGAGAGTCTGCAGGGTCAAGGTGGAGATACAGGAGCAAACTGGCCTTGAATGCAAGAGCACCTGAGGCCATTGACAGAAATCTACATTGAAGTGAAGAGGCTCACGGGCCAAACTCGCCAGAATCAGGGCAGAAGGTCAAGAGTGGCCCAACGCAGCATTGAAGACAGGCAGCCCTACCTACAGCCAGGAACCTCCATGCTCCTGGAGGCAGGCGTGTGTGAAGCAGGAAGTTCTGGGTGCCACAAATATTTGTAACAAATTAACTAGCATTCAAGTATTTTAATATTATTATACAAAACACTATATAATGTTATTTTTAAGCAACATGCACCTGAGCCTGCCTCATTCCATACCTGACCCCCAGAGCATGAGGAGACATTCTGGCATCTGTGACAAACAGCAGGAAATGTTCTCCTCCAAATCAATTTTATAATTCATGACATGGCTCACAGATGGGCATTATTAACAGTGCACACCATCTGGCGACTTCCCACTTTAAACCATTACTCTTGCTAAATAGATGTTAAGCTTTCAAAACCATTATTTACAATTTTGGGGTTCTCTAAATCTCAGTGTCTTAGGTTCAAGCCTTCTCTCATGCCTGACCCCTGGACCACCCCTCGTCCAGCTAGTAGGGGTGTGATAAAAGACGCTTACTCCTTGGAAGGAAAGTTATGACCAACTTAGATAGCATATTCAAAAGCAGAGACATCACTTTGCCAACAAAGGTTCGCCTAGTCAAGGCTATGGTCTTTCCTGTGGTCATGTATGGATGTGAGAGCTGGACTGTGAAGAAGGCTGAGCGCCAAAGAATTGATGCTTTTGAAGTGTGGTGTTGGAGAAGACTCTTGAGAGTCCCTTGGAATGCAAGGAGATACAACCAGTCCATTCTGAAGGATTGGGATTTCTTTGGAAGGAATGATGCTGAAGCTGAAACTCCAGTATTTTGGTCACCTCATGCGAAGAGTTGACTCATTGGAGAAGACTGTGATGCTAGGAGGGATTGAGGGCAGGAGGATAAGGGGATGACAGAGGATGAGATGGCTGGATGGCATCACTGACTCGATGGATGTGAGTCTGAGTGACCTCCGAGAGCTGGTGATGGACACGGAGGCCTGGCGTGCTGCGGTTCATGGGGTCGCAAAGAGTCGGACACGACTGAGCCACTGATCTGATCTGATCTGAGGGTATGTTGTGTCCATATATTGGAATGAAAAGAGCTAAGATTAATGGTTTGTTTCTTAAGTTCATGGAAGAATGTAAAAGTAGTAATGCTATGGCATCCAAGAGGCAATGTCCAAACAGTACAGATCCTTCGTGTGATGGGGTGAGTCCCCTTTGAGGACCCAGGAGGGACAAGAGACTCATGAAATCAAAGCAAACTAAAGGCAAAGGAGAAAAGGAAAGATATATCCATCTGAATGCAGCATTCCAAAGAATAGCATGGAGAGATAAGAAAGCCTTCCTCAGGGATAAATGGAAAGAAATAGAGAAAAACAATAGAATGGGAAAGACTAGAGATCTCTTCAAGAAAATCAGATATACCAAGGGAACATTTCATGCAAAGATAGGCTCAATAAAGGACAGAAACTATATGAACCTAACAGAAGCAGAAGATATTAAGAAGAGGTGGCAAGAATACACAGCAGAACTATACAAAAAAGATCTTCATGACCCAGATAACCATGATGCTGTGATCACTCATCTAGAGCCAGACATCCTGGAATGCGAAGTCAAGTGGGCCTTGGGAAGCATCACTATGAACAAAGCTAGTGGAAGTGATGGAATTCCAGCTGAGCTATTTCAAATCCTGAAAGATGATGCTGTGAAAGTGCTGCACTCAATATGATAGCAAATTTGGAAAACTCAGCAGTGGCCACAGGACTGGAAAAGGTCAGTTTTCATTTCAATCCAAGAGAAAGGCAATGCCAAAGAATGTTAAAACTATCACACAGTTGCACTCATCTCACATGCTAGCAAAGTAATGCTCAAAATTCTCCAAGGCTGGCTTCAGCAATATGTGAACCGTGAATGTCCAGATGTTCAAGCTGGATTTAGAAAAGGCAGAGGAACCAGAGATCAAATTGCCAACATCTGTTGGATCATAGAGAAAGCAAGAGAGGAGGAGGAGCTAAGATGTCGAAGGAATAGGACAGAGAGACCACTTTCTCCCCTACAAATTCATCAAAAGAACATTTAAATGCTGAGTAAATTCCACAAAACAACTTCTGATTGCTGGCAGAGGACATAAAGCACCCAGAAAAGCAACCCATTGTCTTCAAAAGGAGATTTTTAATTTTAGCTTTTTGGTATTTGTTATCAATTTTGTACCTATATTTTCTTTATAATTTTTGTGCCTTTGTTTGTGTTTGTTTTTTTTTCCTCTGCCTTTTTCTTCTTCTTTTCTTTAACATTGTATTTTTGAAATTCCAAACTCTACTCGAGATTCTTAACTTTTGCTTTTTGGTATTTGTTATCGATTTTGTACCTGTATTTTCTTTATAATTTTTGTGACTTTGTTTTTCTTTTTTTCTCTCTCTTTCTTTTCCTTCTTCCTTTCTTTAACATGGTATTTTTGAAATTCCAAACTCTACTCTAGATTTTTAATTTTTGCTTTTAGGTACTTGTTACCAATTTTGTACCTTTAAGAACCCAATCTTCAGAACCCATTTTTCACTTGGGAGCGAGATTACTGGCTTGACTGCTGTCTCCCTCTTTGGACTCTCCTTTTTCTCCACCAGGTTGCCTGTGTCTCCTCCCCTAACCCCTCTCTACTCTACCCAACTCTGTGAATTTCTGTTTGCTCCAGATGGTGGAGACACTTAGGGAACTGATTACTGGCTGGATCTGTCTTCTTTTCATTCCCCCCTTTTATCCTCCTGGTCACCTCTGTCTCCTTCCTCCCTCTTCTCTTCTCTGTATAACTCCGTGGACATCTCTGAGCAGTCCAGTTATGGAGTGCACGTAAGGAAGCAATTACTGGCTAGCCCACTCTCTTCTCTATTGATTCCACCTCATCTCATTCTGGTCACCTCTATCTCCCTCCTCCCTCTTCTCTTCTTCATGTAATGCTGTGAACCTCTCTGGGTGACACTCACGGTGGAGAAACTTTTCATCTTTAACCTAGATGTTTTATCATTGGTGCTGTATATAAGGAGAAGTTTTGAGACTACTGTAAAAATAAGACCAATAACTGAAAGCAGGAGGCTTAAGTCCAAACCCTGACTCCAGGAAACTCCTGACTCCAGGGAACATTAATTGACAGGAGCTCATCAAACGCCTCCATACCTACACTGAAACCAAGCACCACACAAGGGCAAACAAGTTCCAGGGCAAGATATACCAAGCAAATTCTCCAGCAACACAGGAACACAGCCTTGAGCTCCAATATACAGGCTGCCCAAAGTCACTACAAAACCATAGACATCTCATAACTCATTACTGGACACTTCATTGCACTCCAGAGAGAAGAAATCCAGCTCCACCCACCACAACACTGACACAAGCTTTCCTAACCAATAAAACTTGACAAGCCACCTGTACAAACCCACACACAGCAAGGAAACTCCACAATAAAAAGAAGTCCACAAACTGCCAGAATACAGAAAGGACACCCCAAACTCAGCAATATAAACAAGATGAAGAGACAGAGGAATACCCAGCATGTAAAGGAACAGGATAAATGCCCACCAAACCAAACAAAAGAGGAAGAAATAGGGAATCTACCTGATAAAGAATTCGAATAATGATAATGAAATTGATCCAAAATCTTGAAATCAAAATGGAATCACAGATAAATAGCCTGGAGACAAGGATTCAGAAGATGCAAGAAAGGTTTAACAAGGACCTAGAAGAAAAAAAGAGAGTCAATATATAATGAAAAATGCAATAAATGAGATCAAAAACACTCTGGAGGCAACAAATAGTAGAATAACAGAGGCAGAAGATAGGATTAGTGAATTAGAAGATAGAATGGTAGAAATAAATGAATCAGAGAGGAAAAAAGAAAAACGAATTAAAAGAAATGAGGACAATCTCAGAGACCTCCAGGACAATATTAAATGCCCCAACATTCGAATCATAGGAGTCCCAGAAGAAGAAGACAAAAAGAAAGACTATGAGGAAATATTTGAGGAGATAATAGTTGAAAACTTCCCTAAAATGGGGAAGGAAATAATCACTCAAGTCCAAGAAACCCAGAGAGTCCCAAAATAGGATAAACCCAAGGCAAAACACTCCAAGACACAGAGTAATCAAATTAACAAAGATCAAACACAAAGAACAAATATTAAAAGCAGCAAGGGAAAAAAAACGAATAACACACAAGGGATTTCCCATAAGGATAACAGCTGATCTTTCAATAGAAACTCTCCAAGCTAGGAGGAAATGGCAAGACATACTTAAAGTGATGAAAGAAAATAACCTACAGCCTTCGGGGAAGGCAATGGCACCCCACCCCAGTACTTTTGCCTGGAAAATCCCATGGATGGAGGAGCCTGGTAGGCTGCAGTCCATGGGGTCGCTAAGAGTCAGACACGACTGAGCGACTTCACTTTCACTTTTCACTTTCATGCACTGGAGAAGGAAATGGCAACCCACTCCAGTGTTCTTGCCTGGAGAATCCCAGGGACGGGGGAGCCTGGTGGGCTGCCGTCTATGGGGTCTCACAGAGTTGGACACGACTGAAGCGACTTAGCAGCAGCAGCAGTAGATTATTCTACCCAGCAAGGATCTCATTCAAATATGAAGGAGAAATCAAAAGCTTTACAGACAAGCAAAAGCTGAGAGAATTCAGCACCACCAAACCAGCTCTCCAACAAATACTAAAGGACATTCTCTAGACAGGAAACACAAAAAGGGTGTATAAAATCGAACCCAAAACAATAAAGTAAATGCAAACAGGATCATACTTATCAATAATTACCTTAAATGTAAATGGGTTGAATGCCCCAAACAAAAGACAAAGACTGGCCGAATGGACACAAAAACAAGACCCCTACATATGTTGTCTACAAGAGACCCACCTCAAAACGGGGGACACATACAGATTGAAAGTGAAGGACTGGAAAAAGATTTTCCATGCAAATAGAGACCAAAAGAAAGCAGGAGTAGCAATACTCATATCAGATAAAATAGACTTTAAAACAAAGGCTGTGAAAAGAGACAAAGAAGGTCACTACATAATGATCAAAGGATCAATCCAAGAAGAAGATACAACAATTATAAATATATATGCACTCAGCATAGGAGCACTGCAATATATAAGACAAATGCTAACAAGTATGAAAGGAGAAATCAACAATAACACAATAATAGTGGGAGACTTTAATACCCCACTCACACCTATGGACAGATAAACTAAACAGAAAATTAACAAGGAAACACAAACTTTAAATGATACAATAGACTAGTTAGACCTAATTGATATCTATAGGACATTTCATCCCAAAACAATGAATTTCACCTTTTTCTCAAAGACACATGGAACCTTCTCCAGGATAGATCACATCCTGGGCCATAAATCTAGCCTTGGTAAATTAAAAAAAAATTGAAATCATTCCAAGCATCTTTTCTGACCACAATGCAGTAAGATTAGATCTCAATTACAGGAGAAAAACTATTAAAAATTCCAACATATGGAGGCTGAACAACACGCTGCTGAATAACCAACAAATCACAGAATAAATCAAAAAAGAAATAAAAATTTGCATAGAAATGAATGAAAATGAGAACACAACAACCCAAAACCTATGGGACACTGTAAAAGCAGTCCTAAGGGGAAAGTTCATAGCAATACAGGCATACCTCAAGAAACAAGAAAAAAGTCAAATAAATAACCTAACTCTACACCTAAAGCAACTAGAAAAGGAAGAAATGAAGCACCCCAAGGTTAGTAGAAGGAAAGAAATCTTAAAAATTAGGGCAGAAATAAATGCAAAAGAAACAAAAGAGACCATAGCAAAAATCAACAAAGCCAAAAGATGGTTCTTTGAAAGGATAAATAAAATTGACAAACCATTAGCCAGACTCATCAAGAAACAAAGGGAGAAAAATCAAATCAATAAAATTAGAAATGAAAATGGAGAGATCACAACAGACAACACAGAAATACAAAGGATCATAAGAGACTACTATCAGCAATTATATGGCAATAAAATGGACAACTTGGAAGAAATGGACAAATTCTTAGAAAAGTACAACTTTCCAAAACTGGACCAGGAAGAAATATAAAATCTCAACAGACCCATCACAAGCACGGAAATTGAAACTGTAATCAGAAATCTTCCAGCAAACAAAAGCCCAGGTCCAGATGGCTTCACAGCTGAATTCTACCAAAAATTTAGAGAAGAGCTAACACCTATCCTACTCAAACTCTTCAAGAAAATTGCAGAGGAAGGTAAACTTCCAAACTTATTCTATGAGGCTATCATCACCCTAATACCAAAACCTGACAAAGATGCCACAAAAAAAGAAAACTACAGGCCAATATCACTGATGAACATAGATGCAAAAACCTTAACAAAATTCTAGCAATCAGAATCCAACAACACATTAAAAAGATCATACACCATGACCAAGTGGGCTTTATCCCAGGGATGCAAGGATTCTTCAATATCCGCAAATCAATCAATGTAATACATCACATTAACAAATTGAAAAATAAAAACCATATGATTATCTCAATAGATGCAGAGAAAGCCTTTGACAAAATTCAACATCCATTTATGATAAAAACTCTCCAGAAAGCAGGAATAGAAGGAACATACCTCAACATAATAAAAGCTATATATGACAAACCCATAGCAAACATTATCCTCAATGGTGAAAAATTGAAAGCATTTTGTCTAAAGTTAGGAACAAGACAAGGGTGCCCACTTTCACCATTATTATTCAACATAGTCTTGGAAGTTTTGGCCACAGCAATCAGAGCAGAAAAAGAAATAAAAGCAATCCAAATTGGAAAAGAAGAAGTAAAACTCTCACTGTTTGCAGATGACATGATCCTCTACGTAGAAAACCCTAAAGACTCCACCAGAAAATTACTAGAACTAATCAATGAATATAGTAAAGTTGCAGGATATAAAATCAACACACAGAAATCCCTTGCATTCCTATACACTAATAATGAGAAAATAGAAAGAGAAATTAAGGAAACAATTCCATTCACCATTGAAATGAAAAGAATAAAATACTTAGGAATATATCTACCTAAAGAAACTAAAGACCTATATATAGAAAACTATAAAACACTGGTGAAAGAAATCAAAGAGGACACTAATAGATGGAGATATATACCATGTTCATGGATTGGAAGAATCAATATAGTGCAAATGAGTATACTACCCAAAGCAATTTATAGATTCAATGCAATCCCTATCAAGCTACCAACGGTATTCTTCACAGAGCTAGAACAAATAATTTCACAGTTTATATGGAAATACAAAAAACCTCGAATAGCCAAAGCATCTTGAGAAAGAAGAATGGAACTGGAGGAATCAACCTGCCTGACTTCAGGCTCTACTACAAAGCCACAGTCATCAAGACAGTATGGTACTGGCACAAAGACAGAAATATAGATCAATGGAACAAAATAGAAAGCCCAGAGATAAATCAACACACATATGGATACCTTATCTTTGACAAAGGAGGCAGGAATATACAATGAATTTAAGACAATCTCTTTAACAAGTGGTGCTGGGAAAACTGGTCAAACACTTGCAAAAGAATGAAACTAGAACATTTTCTAACACCATACACAAAAATAAATTCAAAATGGATTAAAGATCTAAATGTAAGATCAGAAACTATAAACCTCCTAGAGGAGAACATAGGCAAAACACTCTCTGACATACATCACAGCAGGATCCTCTATGACCCACCTCCCAGAATATTGGAAATAAAAGCAAAAATAAACAAATGGGACCTAATTAAACTTAAAAGCTTCTGCACAACAAAGGAAACTATAAGCAAGGTGAAAAGACAGCCTTCAGAATGGGAGAAAATAATAGCAAATGAAGCAACTGACAAACAACTAATCTCAAAAATATACAAGCAACTCCTGCAACTCAATTCCAGAAAAATAAACGACCCAATCAAAAAATGGGCCAAAGAACTAAATAGACATTTCTCCAAAGAAGACGTACAGATGGCTAACAAACACATGAAAAGATGCTCAACATCACTCATTATCAGAGAAATGCAAATCAAAACCACTATGAGGTACCATTTCACACCAGTCAGAATGGCTGTGATCCAAAAGTCTACAAGCAATAAATGCTGGAGAGGGTGTGGAGAAAAGGGAACCCTCTTACACTGTTGGTGGGAATGC
Source organism: Tragelaphus eurycerus (assembly GCA_935064755.1). Lineage (NCBI taxonomy): Eukaryota > Metazoa > Chordata > Mammalia > Artiodactyla > Bovidae > Tragelaphus > Tragelaphus eurycerus. The sequence goes on along the minus strand of CAKXYN010000006.1, from coordinate 16,894,327 downwards.
AAACTAGTACAGTCACTATGGAGAACAGTGTGGAGATGCCTTAAAAAACTGGGAATAGAACTGCCTTATGATCAAGCAATCCCACTGCTGGGCATACACACTGAGAAAACCAGAATTGAAAGAGACACGTGTACCCCAATGTTCATCGCAGCACTGTTTATAATAGCCAGGACTTGGAAGCAACCTAGATGTCCATGAGTAGACGCATGGATAAGAAAGCCATGGTACATATACACAATGGAGTATTACTCAGCCATTAAAAAGAATGCATTTGAGTCAGTTCTAATGAGGTGGATGAAACTGGAGCCTATTATACCGAGTGAAATAAGCCAGAAAGAAAAACACCAATACAGTATACTAACGCATATATATGTAATTTAGAAAGATGGTAACAATAACCCTGTATTCGAGATAGCAAAAGAGACACTGATGTATAGAACAGTATGATGGACTCTGTGGGAGAGGGAGAGGGTGGGATGATTTGGGAGAATGGCATTGAAACATGTATAATATCATATATGAAACGAGTTGCCAGTCCAGGTTCGATGCATGATACTGGATGCTTGGGGCTGGTGCACTGGGACGACCCAGAGGGATGGTATGGGGAGGGAGGTGGGAGGAGGGTTCAGGATGGGGAACACATATATACGTGTGGTAGATTAATTTTGATATATGGCAAAACCAATACAATATTGTAAAGTTAAAAAATAAAATAAAATTTAAAAAAAGAAAGAAAGAGAGTTCCAGAAAAACATCTACTTCTGCTTTATTGACTATGTCAAAGCCTCTGACTGTGTGGATCACAACAAACTGGAAAATTCTTAAAGAGATGGGAATACCAGACCACTTTACCTGTCCTGAGAAAATTGTACGCAGGTCAAGAAGCAACAGTTAGAACTGGACATGGAACAATGGACTAGTTTGAATTGGGAAAGGAGTACATCAAGGCTGTATATTGTCTCTCTGCTTATTTGACTTATATGCAGAGAACATCATGAGAAATGCTGGATTGGATAAAGCACAAGCTCAACTCAAGATCACCAGGAGAAATATCAATAACCTCAGATATGCAGATGACACCACCCTTATGTCAAAAAGCAAAGAGGAACTAAAGAGCCTCTTGATGAAAGTGAAAGAGGAGAGTGAAAAAGTTGGCTTAAAAGTCAACATTCAAAAAATGAAGATCATGGCATCTGGTGCCATCACTTCATGACAAAGAGATGGAAAAATAATGGAAACAGTGACAGACTTTATTTTCTTGGGTTCTAAAATCACTGGAGATAGTGACTGCAGCCTTGAGATTAAGACACTTGCTCCTTGGACGAAAAGCTATGACCAACCTAGACAGCATATTAAAAAGCAGAAATATTACTTTACCGACCAAGGTCTATCTAGTCAAAGCTATAGTTTTTCCAGTAGTCTTGTATGGATGTGAGAGTTGGACCATAAAGAAAGCTGAGTACTGAAGAACTGATGCTTTTGAACTGTGGTGTTGGAAAAGACTCTTGAGAGTCCCTTGGACTGCAAGGAGATCCAACTAGTCCATCCTAAAGGAAATCAGTCCTGAATATTCATTGGAAGGACTGATGCTGAAGCTGAAGCTCCAATACTTCGTCCACCTGGTGTGAAGAACTAACTCACTAGAAAAGACCCTGATGCTGGAAAATACTGAAGGTGGGAGATGAAGGGGACGACAGAGGATAAGATGTTGGATGGTATCACCGACTCGATGGACATGAATTGAGCAAGTTCCAGAGTTGGTGATGGAGGGGGAGGCCTGGCATGCTGCAGTCCATGGGGTCGCAAAGAGGTGCTCATGACTGAACTGAACTGAAGTGGCAGAGATGGGATCTGAATTTAGCCCATGTGATTCCCAAGTTTCCTTCCACCATATTATACGCTGGTACCTGGATGCCGTGTGCACTCTGTAGAGAGATACCAGTGATAACTCTTGTTCAGGAGCATTCACCTTAGCTGTATTGACAAGGCTGGAATGTACAAGTGTATACACTTAATCATAATTCCTTGCTAGCATCTGATTAAAGCCAAACAAAATGAGAGTACATTAGGTGCTGGAGTAGACCAATTCTCCAGCGATCCTCTTCGGAATTTACTGATCTAGGTTATTTAAGATTCATTTTGATGATTTATCTTTTAATATTTGCATTCTTTGAACATCCATGATAGACACATTGCAAAATATTTAAACGATAGAAAAACATACACAGTAAATAGTAAGTTCCCCATCATTTTCAGTTACAAAGAAAATTCACCTCCAGAAGGTTCAAATTCAGAGATGTTAATAAAGGGACCACTCACAGATGGGTGGGTAGGGTTAAAGGGATTAAAAAGGCGGATGTGGAAGCCCCAGAGACTAGCAGCAGCTGAAGAAGGAAAGGATCTTACTGAAGCCCAGTGAGAGCTAGGGTTAAATGTGTTCTAGACTCTGCACCAAAGTAGGGAGACCTCAGAGAAGAAATCTCTCCATCTTTCTCTCTTACCACCCTCAGATCCCTGCTGGTGCTTCCCACTGGCCAAATCCAAGAGGAAGTCAATCATCAAGGGGAATTAGATGATGGAGGCTGTGGAGGACAGACTCTGAAAAGAACACAGTAGAGCAAGGAAAATGAGTTCAAGTTTGTTTGGGTTGAAGTTAGACTCAGAAAACAATCAACATGGCATCACCCTAGAGCCCCAAGCACCCCCTCTCCCCAACAACTATTATTCATGGTTTTTTATAACCATCTAGAAATAGTCTATGTATATACAAGCTGCAAATGTAATATATGCCAACTCACTTTATACATAAATAGTAGTGAACTCTTTCCTAGCTTCCCCTTGCTTTTTAGTCTTAAATTGGAACTGTTCTAGCATCCATGGGACTGCCTTGTTCTTGGAGACCAGAAGTCCTAAAAGTGTGGTCCCCAGGCAGGTAGCAACAGCATCACTTGGGAACTTGTTAGAAATGCAAATAAGTCAGAAACTCTGGGAATAAGACTCAGCAATGTGTCTTAACAAGCCCTGTGGAGCATTTTGATGCACATTACAGTTCAAGAACCAGAGTTCTAGACGTTCTAAATGAGGCTAGCCTCACCTGGTCAAAGCTTTGGCTGCTCCCAGGTCAATGTACCTGAGTAATTGGTGGACAGAGAACCACATTATCAGGCTCTCAGGGCCATGTCTTTCCACTATATCTGAGAGTAAGAAAAACAAAAGCACGAAGTGTTGAATCAGTATCTGATATCAACTCTCTGTACAAACCAGAACCCCAAAACAGCACGGAAAGGAGACTCACTCTCTTCCTCCTGACACAGCCTCCTTTCTCTCTTTTTGTGTATTTAGTTCTTCGGATGCTGGCACTGTGTTTTAATATGTTTGGTTGAATATGTAATGCAATACAAGCTAAATATAATCATGGAGCAGCACAATCACACGCTTAGGGTTGGCATTTGCTTGGAATCCACAACAATGAGACTCACTATTCATCTCAGTCCCTCAGGGCACTGACTCCCTCAGGAAGGTCTTGCCAGGCATTTCTCAGCTGTTGGTTAATGTGGCTCAAACACAGCATATAAGGCAATGAACGGTCCACACAGAAGATGGACACCTTGTCCTTTGGAAGCTTGCAAACCAGCCTGAGGTTTGGGAGGCACTTTTTAGCATTGTGAACCCAAGACCCTCAGGGTGCCTTGGCTCTCCTATCTATAGAATGGCAGTGATAGAAATGGCAGCCACTATGGAGAACAGTATGAAAAGGCAAAATGATAGGATACTGAAAGAGAAACTCCCCAGGTCAGTAGGGGCCCAATATGCTACTGGAGATCAGTGGAGAAATAACTCCAGAAAGAATGAAGGGATGGAGCCAAAGCAAAAAGAATACCCAGCTGTGGATGTGTCTGATGATAGAAGCAAGGTCCGATGCTGTAAAGAGCAATATTGCATAGGAACCTGGAATGTCAGGTCCATGAATCAAGGCAAATTGAAAGTGGTCAAACAAGAGATGGCCAGAGTGAATGTCGACATTCTAGGAATCAGCGAACTGAAATCAACTGGAATGGGTGAATTTAACTCAGATGACCATTATATCTACTACTGTGGGCAGGAATCCCTTAGAAGAAATGGAGTGGCCATCATGGTCAACAAAAGAGTCCGAAATGCAGTACTTGGACGCAATCTCAAAAATGACAGAATGATCTCTGTTTGTTTCCAAGGCAAACCATTCAATGTCACAGTAATCCAAGTCTATGCCCCAACCAGTAATGCTGAAGAAGCTGAAGTTGAATGGTTCTATGAAGACCTACAAGACCTTTTAGAACTAACACCCCCCAACAATGTCCTTTTCATTATAGGGGACTGGAATGCAAAAGTAGGAAGTCAGGAAACACCTGGAGTAACAGGCAAATTTGGCCTTGGAATACGGAATGAAGCAGGGCAAAAACTAATAGGGTTTTGCCAAGAAAATGCACTAGTCATAACAAACACCCTCTTCCAACAACACAAGAGAAGACTCTATACATGGACATCACCAGATGGTCAACACCAAAATCAGATTGATTATATTCTTTGCAGCCAAAGATGGAGAAGCTCTATCCAATCAGCAAAAACAAGACCAGGAGCTGACTGTGGCTCAGACCATGAACTCCTTATTGCCAAATTCAGACTTAAAGTGAAGAAAGTAGGGAAAACCACTAGACCATTCAGGCATGACCTAAATCAAATCCCTTATGATTATACAGTGGAAGTGAGAAATAGATTTAAGGGCCTAGATCTGATAGATAGAGTGCCAGATGAACTATGGAATGAGGTTCGTGACATTGTACAGGAGACAGGGATCAAGACCATCCCCATGGAAAAGAAATGAAAAAAAGCAAAATGACTGTCTGGGGAGGCCTTACAAATATCTGTGAAAAGGATAGAAGTGAAAAGCAAAGGAAAAAAGGAAAGATATAAGCATCTGAATGCAGAGTTCCAAAGAAGAGCAAGAAGAGATAAGAAAGCCTTCTTCAGCGATCAATGCAAAGAAATAGAGGAAAACAACAGAATGGGAAAGACTAGGGATCTCTTCAAGAAAATCCGAGATACCAAAGGAACATTTCATGCACAGATGGGCTCGATAAAGGACAGAAATGGTATGGACCTAACAGAAGCAGAATATATTAAGAAGAGGTGGCAAGAATACACAGAAGAACTATACAAAAAAGAGCTTCACGACCCAGATAATCACAATGGTGTGATCACTTAGCTAGAGTCAGACATCCTGGAATGTGAAGTCAAGTGGGCCTTAGAAAGAATCACTACAAACAAAGCTAGTGGAGGTGATGGAATTCCAGTGGAGCTATTCCAAATCCTGAAAGACGATGCTGTGAAAGTGCTGCACCCAATATGCCAGCCAATTTGGAAAACTCAGCAGTGGCCACAGGACTGGAAAAGGTTAGTTTTCATTCCAGTCCCAAAGCAAGGCAATGCCAAAGAATGCTCAAACTACCACACAATTGCACTCATCTCACACACTAATAAAGTAATGCTCAAAATTCTCCAAGCCAGGCTTCAGCAATATGTGAATCATGAACTTCCTGATGTTCAAGCTGGTTTTAGAAAAGGCAGAGGAACCAGAGATCAAATTGCCAAAATCCACTGGATCATCGAAAAAGCAAGAGAGTTCCAGAAAAACATTTATTTCTGCTTTCTTGACTATGCCAAAGCCTTTGACTGTGTAGATCACAATAAACTGTGGAAAATTCTGAAAGAGATGGGAATACCACACCATCTGATCTGCCTCTTGAGAAATCTGTATGCAGGTTAGGAAGCAACAGTTAGGACTGAACATGGAACAACAGACTGGTTCCAAAAAGGAAAAGGAGTACGTCAAGGCTGTATATTGTCACCCTGTTTATTTAACTTCTATGCAGAGTACATCATGAGAAACGCTGGACTGGAAGAAACACAAGTTGGAATCAAGATTGCTGGGAGAAATATCAGTAACCTCAGATATGCAGATGACACCACCCTTATGGCAGAAAGTGAAGAGGAACTCAAAAGCCTCTTGATGAAAGTGAAAGTGGAGAGTGAAAAAGTTGGCTTAAAGCTCAACATTCAGAAAACGAAGATCATGGCATCTGGTCCCATCACTTCATGGGAAATAGATGGGGAAACAGTGGAAACAGTGTCAGACTTTATTTTTCTGGGCTCCAAAATCACTGCAGATGGTGACTGCAGCCATGAAATAAAAGATGCTTACTCCTTGGAAGGAAAGTTATGACCAACCTAGATCACATATTCAAAAGCAGAGACATTACTTTGCCAACAAAGGTCCATCTAGTCAAGGCTATGGTCTTTCCTGTGGTCATGTATGGATGTGAGAGCTGGACTGTGAAGAAGGCTGAGCGCCGAAGCATTGATGCTTTTGAACTGTGGTGTTGGAGAAGACTCTTGAGAGTCCCTTGGACTGCAAGAAGATCCAACCAGTCCATTCTGAAGGAGATCAGCCCTGGGATTTCTTTGGAAGCAATGATGCTAAAGCTGAAACTCCAGTATTTTGGCCACCTCATGCGAAGAGTTGACTCATTGGAGAAGACTCTGATGCTGGGAGGGATTGAGGGCAAGAGGAGAAGGGGACGACAGAGGATGAGATGGCTGGATGGCATCACTGACTCGATGGATGTGAGTCTGAGTGAATTCCGGGAGTTGGTGATGGACAGGGAGGCCTGGCGTGCTGTGATTCATGGGGTCGCAAAGAGTCGGACACGACTGAGCGACTGATCTGATGGAGAACAGTATCAGTTCTGTTGAGTTGCTCAGTCGTGTCCGACTCTGCGACCCCATGAATCGCAGCACGCCAGGCCTCCCTGTCCATCACCAACTCCCGGAATTCACTTAGACTCATGTCCATTGAGTCGGTGGTGTCATCCAGCCATCTCATCCTCTGTCGTCCCCTTCTCCTCTTGCCCTCAATCCCTCCCAGCATCAGAGTCTTCTCCAATGAGTCAACTCTTCGCATGAGGTGGCCAAAATACTGGAGTTTCAGCTTTAGCATCATTCCTTCCAAAGAAATCCCAGGGCTGATCTCCTTCAGAATGGACTGGTTGGGGAGAACAGTATGGTGGTTCCTTAAAAAACTAAAAATTGAGCTACCATAGATCCAGCAATCCCATTTGTAGGCAAGGGATGCAGGCACTCCAATGTTCATTGCAGCACTATTTACTACAGCCAGGATATGGAAGCAACCTAATGTTTATCAACAGAGGCATGGATAAAAAAGATGTGGTACGTATATACAATAGGATACTACTCAGCCATAAAAAAGAATGAAATGACAGACCTAGAGATTATCATACTATGTGAAATAAGTCAACAGAGAAAGACAAATATTGTATAATACTGCTAATATGTGGAATCCAGAAAAATGATAAAGATGAACTTATTTGCAAAGCAGGAATAGAGTCACAGATGTAGAGAACAAACTTACAGTTACCAAGAGGGGAAGGAAGAGGACGAATTGGGAAATTGGGATTGACATATATACGCTGCTGCTACTACTGCTAAGTCACTTCAGTCGTGTCTGAGTCTGTGCGACCCCATATATGGTAGCCCGCCAGGCTCCCCCATCCCTGGGATTCTCCAGGCAAGAACACTGGAGTGGGTTGCCATTTCCTACTCCAATGCATGAAAGTGAAAAGTGAAAGTGAAGTCGCTCAGTCGTGTCTGACCCTCAGCGACCCCATGGATTGCAGCCTTCCAGGCTCTGACATCCTTGAGATTTTCCAGGCAAGAGTACTGGAGTGGGGTGCCATTGCCTTCTCCAGGATATATGTATACATATAACTGAATTCACTTTGCTGTATAGCAGAAACTATCACAACATTATAAGGCAATTATATGCCAATAAAAATTAACTTTTTTTAAAAAGGAAAGAAATAGCAGGGCCGCTGGCTTGCACAATTCCCTGGAGCATCATTCAGGCACAGTATAATGTGAGTAGTGCTCCCTGGAGGGTGAGAGTTGAATGAATGAATAGACAAGAGCTTCTTCTGGTTCCTGCTACTGGGCTGAGCAATTCCACTTAGCGGCAGAAAGCTATGATGGAAAGCGTACTTTGAGTCAGGCAGTGTGGAATTGAGTCCAGCCTCCCTTTCTTTCTTAAATGAGGCAAGCTCATTCAACTAGAAGTATCCCTTTGATGTATCACCTAGAGGCATGCATACAATAAACATTTGTTGAAAAACTGAGGAGGGAGGAGCTAAGATGGCGGACGGACGAGTAAGACGGGGAGAATACTTTCTCCTCCACAAATTCATTAAAAGAACATTTGAATGCTGAATAAATTCTATAAAACAACTTTTGAATGCCAGCAGAGGACACCAGGCACTTAGAAAGACAACTCATTGTCTTCAAAACGAGAAAACGAGCCCTGCGGTAACTCCTTTTGCGGAGAAGTGGGGCGGACACCAGCATTTGCTATTGCAAGCGGGGGCTGGGCTAGGAGGAGCGGCGAGGCCTGCATTGCTTTGAGAAAGGATTTGGCCTGGCTATCTCGGCGCTATCTGAGCAAAATAACCAGACTGTCGGTTATCTACTACATCAAAAGCCAGCCCTAACTTAAGACACCACCAGGACAGCCTACGGAACAAAGGGCTGCACAGAGTTGGCCGGCTGCAGGCCGTCCCACTCCGGTGACAGGCAGCCAGGGCCGGAGGCAGGCAATTACAGCCCTAGAGAGACACTGTCTAACGGAACTGTGAGTAGGTTTCTGTGCTGACTCACGCTTCTTGGGGCTCTGGATGGTCAACATCTGCCTGAGAAAGTGCGCTGTTTATATACCCAGAAAACTGAGCGGCGGAGAGGCGATAAGTTGCAGCAGCTGCGCTCGCTGAACATTTCATCACCTGTGCTACTCGGATCTGGGAAGAGCATAAAACGCAGACTCAACCAAGTCTGTGCTTCTGAGGATTATCCGAGTGCCTGAACCTGGCCGGTTTAGATTTGGGTGTTCATCTCCGCCCCCTCTGTAACAGGGCAGAGATCAGATATTGAAAAGACCTGTAAACCGCCCCAACAAAGAGAATTCAACAAACTACCAGAATATAGTAAGGACACTCTAAACTTGGCAATTTTAACAAAATGAAGAGACAAAAGAATACCCAGCAGCTAAAGGAACAGGATAGATGCCCACCAAACCAAACCAAAGAGGAAGAGATAGGGAATCTACCTGATAAAGAATTCCAAATAGTGATAGTGAAATTAATCCAAAATCTCGAAATCAAAATGGAATCACAGTTAAAGAGTCTGGAGACAAGGATTGAGAAGATGCAAGAAAGGTTTAACAAGGACCTAGAAGAAATAAAAAAGAGTCAACACATAATGAATAATGCAATAAATGAGATCCAAAACACCCTGGAGGCAACAAATAGTAGAATAACAGAGGCAGAAGATAGGATTAGTGAATTAGAAGATAGAATCCTAGAAATAAATGAATCAGACGAGAAAAAAGAAAAACGCATCAAAAGAAATGAGGACAATTTGAGAAACCTCCAGGATAACATCAAACGCTACAACATTCGAATCATAGGAGTTCCAGAAGAAGATAAAAAGACAGACCATGAGGAAATACTTGAGGAGATAATAGTTGAAATCTTCCCTAAATTGGAGAAGGAAATTACCACTCAAGTTCAAGAAATCCAGAGAGTCCCTAACAGGATAAACCCAAGGCGAAACACCCCAAGACACATATTAATCAAATTAACAAAGATTAAATATAAAGAACAAATATTAAAAGCAGCTAGGGAAAAACATCAAATAACTCACAAGGGAATTCCCATAAGGATAACAGCTGATCTTTCAATACAAACTCTCCAAGCCAGGAGGGAATGACAAGACGTAATTAAAGTGATGAAAGAAAATAACTTACAGCCTAGATTATTGTATCCAGCAAGGATCTCATTCAAATATGAAGGAGAAATCAAAAGCTTCACAGATAAGCAAAAGCTGAGAGAATTTTGCACCACTAAACCATTTCTTCAACAAAAACTAAAGGACATTCTCTAGATAGGAATCACTAAAAGGGTGTATAAATTCGAACCCAAAACAATAAAGTAAATCTTATTTATCAATAACTGCTTTAAACGTTTATGGGCTGAATGCCCTAATCAACAAAGACTGGCCGAATCGATACAAAAACAAGACCCCTACATATCTTGTCTACAAGAGGCAACCAAAAGACTAAAATGGGTCAAATGGATACAAAAACTAGACCCCTATATATGTTGTCTACAAGAGAACCACCTTAAAATACAGGATATATACTGACTGAAAATGAAGGCCTGGAAAAAGATTTTCTATGCAAATATGGACCATAAGAAAACAGGAGTAGCAATACCTATATCAGATAAAATTGACTTTAAAGATCCTGAAAAGGAGACAATGAAGGTTACACATAACGACTTAAAGGAACAATCCAAAAAGAAATTATAACAATTATAAATATATATGCACCCAACATTGGAGCATTGATATATCTAAGACAAACATTAATTAACATGATAGAAGAAATATGCAGCAATACAATAATAGTGGGAGACTTTAATACCCCACTCATATAATCTGGCTGTAATAGACAAAGTAAAGAGGAAAACATTCACTTATGAGCCTCAAAAAACTCAGTTCACTCAGGAGAGCTTAAAAAAAAAAAAGACTTATTTGTTCACTCTGTAAAGGTTTATTGACTATTTTATGGGTTTGGTACTACTTAGGGTAGTAGGGAGGAAGAGGTGACAAATGTGATCCTGTCCTAAATAATATATTGTGGTAAAGATAGACCTACCAATACAAAATACTAAGATGTGCCTAGGATGAGGACGCCCAAGCTGGACTTTTTGTTTCCTGAACTTTTCATTTCGAGAACAAACCTCCTAATATAGGATGAATTCAACATGATTTTTTTTAAGTGTTCTTTGTGATTAAAAACAGAAAGCCATTGGTTAAGAAATTACATATACTCCTCCCCACCATCACTCCCCTTCTTTCTTCCCATTTCCCTCCCACCCTCATTGATCCTTTCCTTTGTCCATTTTCCCCTGCAAAAAAATAAAGAAAAGAAAAGAAAAGAAAAACTGAATGTATCTTTATGACTACTAGTTTCTCACTCAGTATAATGGGGTCAATAATATAATTTATCTCATAGGGATAAACTCAGATTAGCTGAGATTTAAATATTCGAACAAATGTTTTGAATGGCCTGGCGCAATGGAAGGAATTCACTATGTGCCATTATAGTCCAGATACCAGGGAGTGATTTAAACACATTACAAAGATTCCGAACCTGGGGTAGCATGTCCTGAGTCAGTTTCCAGAAATAGGACTATTCTAGATTATTCATGATTCAATTTTCATTTCTATAAGGAACTAGAGAAGCAAAGAAAAGAGAAACATTTATAACAGTGGGAGCATGATCCTGGCTGTATATTAGATTCACATGTGCTCATGCTAAGCTGCTTCAGTCATGTCCGACTCTGTGACCCCATTGACTGTAGCCCACCAGACACCTCTGTCCATGGGATTCTCTAGGCAAGAATACTGGAAAGGGTTGTTATTTCCCTCTCCAGGGGATCTTCAGACCCAGGGACCAAACCCACATCTCTTACATCTCCTGCATTGGCAGGTGGGTTCTTAACCATTAGCGCCACCTGGGAAGCCCAGATTCACATGGGGAGCTTCTAAAAATTGACAATCAAGTCAAATCCTGGGTCATGGGTCTTGAGTATGGGTATTTTTAGAAACTGCCCCCTATGAGTATAACGTGTAACCACAAGGGAGAACTCTGACTTACGGACACCTGTTACATGCCGAGTGTGCTAGATGTTAGACAAATAGCATCTCCTTCAGCCCTCACAACAACTCTCCATACTAGGTATTATATGTCTATTTCACAGATGAGGAAATCAAGGATCAGAGGCTCAAGAAAAATCACCAGGGTCACAACCAGTGTGACAGATCCCAGCATGGAAACCTAATCTGGAACCATCTGACTCTGAGGCCAGTGTTCTGAATTTCACTGCTTTGCACTCCATCTGAAAGAGTCCTGTAAGAAGGGCATCACAAGAGGGCATTGGGCCATGAAGAAGGAGGCAAGGGAAGGACGCAGGGACCAACTGAAGTTTGGTCACTAGGACAAGTCATAGCAGTATTACCAGAACAGAAAGGTGAAGTCCAGAATGCCCCACGTTATTTCCGACTACTCCTGCTTTGGACTGAGGCTGGGCTTGTGGTGGGCTCACCATATGCCTGTGCTCTCCCACGTGGCAAAGGGTCATTTACAGCAGAAAATATGGGAGTTGTTTTCCTTTCCAAATAAGTGATGCTTCTTGGTAAAATGCCAAGGAAATTCCTAAAAGTGTCAGAAATGGAGTTTTTAAGTGTATTTTTAGCAAAGAATGATTGGTTTTGTGGCAGTAATTGACAGCTTCCTAAGTGAACCAAATCCAGAATGTTACAAAATGTCAGAGTTTGCATCCAAGACAAACTAGCCCTCTTGTAGATCTATAATTGTGACATGGGCTCAATTCTCTTTGGGTCTAGATATGAGTTTTTATTGTGAATACCACCATCCCATAACTGACTATAAAATGTGAAACTCTGAGCTTGGATGGAGACAAACAAAATGTTTCTGTTCTTCTACGAAGCAATTGTATTTCACCTCCAGAAAACTATCTTTCAAAGCAATTGGGTGTGACAGGAGAGGGTAAATAGCACATCTTTTGGTTATGAATTCAGTTTGTTTGGTTCTCTTGGACCCAAGCTAACAACTGGATGATCAAATAAGAGATCTCAGGGAATAAAATCTCAGATGGTCAAATAAGAGACCTTAGGGAATAAAATCTCTGCACAGCTAACTTCATAATCATATTAGCAATTTGAACTACCCATAGTTCTTACAAGTTACCATTAAATTATTGGGAAGTGATCTAAACTTTCTGAGTTTCCTCATTTGCAAATGAAGGGGGATGAGGTAGGACTTGATATTCAGAGAACTTTCAAGGCCAGAAATTCCATGCTTCTCTGAAACTCTACTGATTGAACTGCATCTTTAGGTCAGAATTTAAAATTCCATGCTTCTCTGAAACCCACCACAAGCCCAGTTTCAGCCCAAAAGGGAACTAGTCAAAATAATGTTTCCTTTTTTTTCTAAGAAAATAAGTTATTTTTATTTATCAAAAGAATAGTTCAATAGAACCATTTCCCCCAATTTGTTTTGACTCTTTACCTGACAGTGATTTTGTAATGTAACTTTCTATATGGGGAACATAAAGGTAATTAAGCCTCCACTCTACCAAGGGTCGGATAAGCCGTCTATGGGGTTGCACAGAGTTGGACATGACTGAAGCAACTTAGCAGCAGCAGCAGCAGCAGCTCCCAAGGGTGTTGGAGATGGAAATGGCAACCCACTCCAAAATCCTTGCCTGGGAAATCCCACAGGCAGAAGGAGACTGGTGGGCTATAGCCCATGGGATCGCAGAGAGTTGGACATGACTCACTGATACACTTAGACATGCTACCATGGGTGATAGAAAATTTTTTTAAGAAGCAAATAGAAAGAAAATTTTTTATATTATACCAAGAGCAGTAAATGATCAAGAGGAAGGCATACATGCAGATAAAAGTAAGAAATGGATTCTTGGACAGCTTCAGTTCAGTTCAGTCCCTTAGTAATGTCCAAGTCTTTGTGACCCCATGGACTGCAGCATGCCAGGCCTCCATCTCCATCACCAACTCCTGGAGCTTGCTCAATTCATGTCTGTCGAGTCAGTGATGCCATCCAAACATCTCATCCTCTGTCATCCCCTTCTCCTCCTGCCTTCAATCTTTCCCAGCATCTGGGTGTTTTCAAATGAGTCAATTCTTCACATCAGGTGGACAAAGTGTGGGAACTTCAGCTTTAGCATCAGTCCTTCCAATGAATATTTAGGACTTATTTCCTTTAGGATGGACTGGTTGGATCTCCTTGCAGTCCAAGGGACTCTCAAGAGTCTTCTTCAACACCACAGTTCAAAAGCATGAGTTCTTCCATGCTCAGCTTTCTTTATGGTCCAAATATCACATCCATACAAGACTACTGGAAAAGCTATAGTTTTGACTAGACGGACCTTGGTTGGTAAAGTAATATTTCTGCTTTTTAATATGCTGTCTAGGTTGGTCATAGCTTTTCGCCCAAGGAGCAAATGTCTTAATTTCAAGGCTGCAATAACCATCTGCAGTGATTTTAGAGCCCAAGAAAATAAAGTCTGTCACTGTTTCCATTGTTTCCCCATCTATTTGCCATGAAGTGATGGCACCGGATGCCATGATCTTCGTTTTTTGAATGTTGACTTTTAAGCCAACTTTTTCACTCTCCTCTTTCACTTTCATCAAGAGGCTCTTTAGTTCTTCTCTGCTTTTTGCCATAAGGGTGGTGTCATCTGCATATCTGAGGTTATTGATATTTCTCCTGGCAAGCTTGATTCGAGCTTGTGCTTCATCTAGTCCAGCATTTCTCATGATGTTCTCTGCATACAAGTCAAATAAGCAGAGTGACAATATACAGCCTTGATGTACTCCTTTCCCAATTTGAAACCAGTCTGTTGTTCCATGTCCAGTTCTAACTGTTGCTTCTTGACCTGCATACAGATTTCTCAGGAGGCAGGAAAGGTGGTTCAGTAAGCTTAAACATGAACAGCTTAAACATGAAATTAATGAAAAGTAAAATGTCTGACCACATTGAAAAAGATTTAAACTCCTTGCCAATTTGACACAAAACACTGACATCAAATAAGATAAAAACTAAACATATACCATTATAACCTGGGCATCAGCAACAAAATAGTTAGTAGGGGTTATTAATTTAAAGAGTATTTAAGGTTAGTCATGACCCAAGAAAACTTGGGACTTCCCAAATGGCTTAGTGTAAAAGAATCCCACCCGCCAATACAGGAGACAGAGGTTAGATCCCTGGGTCAGGAAGATCCTCCAGAGAAGAAAATGGTAACCCACTCCAGTATTCTTGCCTTGGAAATCCCATGGACACAAGAGCCGGGTGGGCTACAGTCCATGGGGTTACAAAAGAGTTGGGACATAAAATTAGCAACTAAACAACAAGAAAACTTGAAATGTTCTGAAATTTTACAGCATGTATGAAAGAAATTTGGGAGAGAAATTCCAAAATCTGATAATAATCCTAAAAATAGACTTGATATTATCATTAACAAGGTATAAAACTTAAAGAAAAATTTTCAAGCCGTCTAAATACAATAATGCTTATTAAACTGACTAAGGTCCAAAGTAGGGCTTTAAATGTAATATTGAGTATTAGAAACAACAGAGACTTCAGAGCCAGCCAGACATGCACACAAACCTAGGATGTTCTGTTACTTTCCTGTGAACCATCCCTTTGAGACTCGGGTTTCTCCTCAATGGAATGGAAATAAGCTCTAGTTACATCAGAGTTATCATGAGGATTAAAGAGACTATAAACATAAGTAGTATAGTAGTGCATGGTAGGTGTCCTTATTGTTACTATGATCAATGAGATGGGCTGACATCCTCAGTCACCTAGATTCTCCCTCTGCTGTGTACTACTTAGGTTTTGAAGATGAGCAATTATGTTGAGAAAGTGAGACTGGAATTAGGATGTAACAGAGGTTTCTTATATAGGTGGTGGCTTGGGAAAGTGATAACTGGGAAAATGTTGAGGAAGATTGAAGATAAAAAAGTAATTTAGAATAACACATCTATGTTGAATGTATGCTTATTGCTGATATTTCAGGGGCTAATAACACCCCTTTCTTCCTCTTCTGAATTTGGAACCAAGAGGTAGACACAAAGTTACACAGATGGAGATCAAAGTGAGACTTCACTATTCATAAAGAAAGTTGGCTTGGAGAAGAGAGTTTAAGCATGTGACACATGGATCCTAACACCTCACCTAATTTAAGATTGCACAGCTTCCTTGGAAGGGCTGTACCACCTTGGGTCATCCCACAGGACTACTTTTCTAAGCTCACTTGTTGAGTTGCAGAGTCAGCCTCCCTCTGTAGTTGGGAGCACAGGGCTGAGTTCCTTCTCCAAAATGATAAAATTTGGGTAAGTTCAGGTAAGTCTGCTAGCCCACGGAGGAGGAGAGAGTGTGGGACAAAAGGAAGCTCCTGGAAGGGAGATTCCCAAACTTTTCCCCTTCCCCTCTTCCTGGAAAATGGAATGGTTAATCTCTCTCTTCTATGGAAACCTATGGGGGCACGGGGAGGATGTGGTCCCCCCCAACTAACGTTCTTGTCTTGGATCTGCTTGCTCTATGTTTGCCTGGAACTGTTGGAATGTTTTATCAAATGAGAGTAAAAGAGAATTTTATTCCCTGCTTTTTATTCCTTTCTGTTGATCTTGGGTATGAGAATTGTATTGGGAAAGATTATACACACAGAAAGACATAATGATTGATAGATTTAGACACTTGACTACTACAGTGGATATATTGGTTATCTATTGTTGTATAACAAATTACTCCGAACACATGGACTTAAAACAACAATAAATGTTATCTCACACAGTTTCTGTGCAGGTCAAGTGTTTAAGAGTGGCTTAAGTGGATGGTTCTGGCTCAGGATCTGTCATGAGATTATAATTAAAATGCTGCCTGGGGCTGTGCTCTCTAAGCTTAACTGGAGCTGGAAATCCACTTCTGAGATGACTCCCTCACGTGGCTGTTGGTAGGAGCCTTAGTTCTTTGCCACATGGATCTCCCTTAGGGCTACTTGAGTATCCTCTTGACATGGCAGCTGGCTTCCCGCAGGATGAGTGATCTAACAGAAAGCGAAGCAGAAGCTGCAATGTCTTTTATGACCTATCTTTGGAAGTTGCACTTTATCATTTCTGCAATGTTTTATTATTATACAGTCAGCCCTTTTCGAGTGTGAGGGGCCATACAGGTGCATGAAGACTGGGTTGTTGTTGTTTAGTTGCTAAGTCATGTCTGGCTCTTTGTGACCCCATGGACTATAGCACACAATGCTCCTTTGTCCATGGAATTTCCCAGGCAAGGATACTGGAGTGGGCTGCCATTTCCTTCTCCAGGAGATCTTCCCAACCTAGGGATCGAACCCAGGTCTCTTGCATTGCAGACGGATTCTTTACCATCTGAGCCACCAGAAAAAGCTCACACCTGGCACAACCAGTTGTCAAATAAAAAGGGAAACTTCTCTGTAGAGGGGAGCAGAAACTCACTATGCACAGTACTCTCTGGAAGCACCTTGTAATTTTGAAATCAACGTGAATGGGCTTATCCCATTCACGTGGGAAAAGGATGAGGGTTGATTTGAGGGGCTCCACTGTGAGGCTAGATTTCCCAACCATGCCCTTTCTGAGGCCTCTTCCTTTTTCTAGGGCCACCTGCCCCTACTGAGCCATTACCTGGAGGTCCCTGAAAGCCATCTGCTTTGGGGAGTGCGACTAGGACTAGGCAGGAAACTGTGTTTCCCAGCTTCATCACACTGGGCTTTCTCAAGCTGGGGAAGGGAGCTGGGTGACAAGGCCTGTGTGTGGTATGGGTGTGGAGTGGGTGAGTGGGCACTGAAGGGACATTTGCAGCTGGGCTGGGGAGCTCTGGTTCTCCTCCCCCTTGTTTATGCCCTACAACTGTGGCAAGAAGACCAAGCCTCTAAGAATGTGTAGTATTTCCCAGAGAGACAAGATAATGAGTATTTTTCTTAGCTTATCCAGGAAGTTAACAAAGAATACATTCTTAATTGCTTTTAGAAGCATTTATCCAATTGAGCGTAACTAGTAATTTCAGAAAGTGCCCAGTAATATGAATGTTACAGCGCATTTGGAGGGCTTTGCTCCAAATGCTCCAAGCATTTCCTCAGTTAGGCTTTGAGGATGATGCTGGCATTTGCCTCTGGAAGCCAATCTGAATTCCTATGGACTCTGTTTCCAGCCTTCATTGCACTTCAGTTTTCTAAGGCGAGGATCCAGTGGTTTACTGTCTTTCATCTGTAGGTCATTTCAGTCACCACACAATGTGATTTCTAAAAGCCTTGGTAGGAAGTTGAGAGTCACACAGGAGTCGCTTTAAGGGCAAACTTCCCTTTCCTCCACCTCACAAAGCCCAGAGTCAAGGAGATGCCTGTTTGGCTTTAAGACTGGTCAGATAAACACTGTCTGAGCTTTGACACTTTATCCGCAATATAACCTCTGGGAAATGATGTAAATTTCTCCACTTTAGATTACTCATCTGTAACATGAAGGAGTGATAGTACCAATTCGCAGGGGTTATGAGAATGAAGTGAAATACTGCATGTAAAGCGTTCAGCTCAGGCCTGATCCATGGCACACATTCAGTACTTGTCGGCAGTGATTATTCAGTGACTTGAGGTTCCCAGTTTTCAAAAAATTACTTACAAACTTACGGTTACCAATGGGGAAAGCAGTGGGGAAGGATAAATTAGGAGTTTGGGATTAACATACTGTGTGTGTGTGCGTGCGTGTGTGCATGTGTGTTAGTCACTCAGTCATTTCTGACTCTTTGCAACTCCATAGACTGTAGTCCAACAGGCTCCTCTGTTTATGGAATTCTCCAGGCAAGAATACGGGAGTGGATAGCCATTCCCTTCTCCAGCATATGTATACACACTACTCTGTGTAAAATAGGTAACTGACAGGGACCAACAAGGACCTACTGTATAGCACAGGGAACTATACTCAATATTTTGTAATAACCTATAAGGGAAAGAATCCAAAAAAGAATAGGAAGTTTTGGCCATAGCAATCAGAGCAGAAAAAGAAATAAAAGGAATCCAGATTGGAAAAGAAGTAAAACACTCACTCTTTGCAGATGACATGATCCTCTACATAGAAAACCCTAAAGACTCCACCAGAAAATTACTAGAGCTAATCAATGAATATAGTAAAGTTGCAGGATATAAAATAAACACACAGAAATCCCTTGCATCCCTATACATTAACAATGAGAAAACAGAAAGAGAAATTAAGCAAACAATTCCATTCACCATTGCAACGAAAAGAATAAAATACTTACTTTGCCAACAAAGGTCCGTTTAGTCAAGGCTATGGTTTTTCCAGTGGTCATATATGGATATGAGAGTTGGACTGTGAAGAAAGCTGAGCACCAAAGAATTGAGCTTTTGAACTTTGGTGTTGGAGAAGACTCTTGAGAGTCCCTTGGACTGCAAGGACATCCAACCAGTCCATTCTGAAGGAGATCAGCCCTGGGATTTCTTTGGAAGGAATGGTGCTAAAGCTGAAACTCCAGTACTTTGGCCACCTCATGTGAAAAGTTGACTCATTGGAAAAGATTCTGATGCTGGGAGGGATTGGGGGAAAGAGGAGAAGGGGACGACAGAGGATGGGATGGCTGGATGGCATCACTGACTCGATGGACGTGAGTCTGAGTAAACTCCAGGAGTTGGTGATGGACAGGGAGGCCTGGCGTGCTGCGATTCATGGGGTCGCAAAGAATCGGACACAACTGAACGACTGAACTGAACCGAACTGAAAGAAACAAAAGACCTATATATAGAAAACTATAAAACACTGGTGAAAGAAATCAAAGAGGACACAAATAGATGGAGAAATATACCGTGTTCATGGATCAGAAGAATCAATATAATGAAAATGAGTATACTACCTAAAGCAATCTACAGATTTAATGCAATCCCTATCAAGCTACCAATGGTATTTTTCATAGAGATAGAACAAACAATTTCACAATTTGTATGGAAATACAAAAAACCTCGAATAGCCAAAGCAATCTTGAGAAAGAAGAATGGAACTGGAGGAATCAACCTGCCTGACTTCAGGCTCTACTACAAAGCCAAAGTCATCAAGACAGTATGGTACTGGCACAAAGACAGAAATATAGATCAGTGGAACAAAATAGAAAGCCCAGAGATAATCCACGCACATATGGACACCTTATCTTTGACAAAGGAGGCAGGAATATACAATGAAGAAAAGATAATCTCTTTAACAAGTGGTGCTGGGAAAACTGGTCAACCACTTGTAAAAGAATGAAACTAGAACACTTTCTAATACCATACACAAAAATAAACTCAAAATGGATTAAAGATTTAAATGTAAGACCAGAAACTATAAAACTCCTGGAGGAGAACATAGGCAAAACACTCTCTGACATACATCACAGCAGGATTCTCTATGACCCACCTCCCAGAATATTGGAAATTAAAGCAAAAATAAACAAATGGGACCTAATTAAACTTAAAAGCTTCTGCACAACAAAGGAAACTATAAGCAAAGTGAAAAGACAGCCTTCAGAATGGGAGAAAATAATAGCAAATGAAGCAACAGACAAACAACTAATCCCAAAAATATACAAGCAACTCCTGCAACTCAATTCCAGAAAAATAAACGACCCAATCAAAAAATGGGCCAAAGAACTAAATAGACATTTCTCCAAAGAAGACGTACAGATGGCTAACAAACACATGAAAAGATGCTCAACATCACTCATTATCAGAGAAATGCAAATCAAAACCACTATGAGGTACCATTTCACACCAGTCAGAATGGCTGTGATCCAAAAGTCTACAAGCAATAAATGCTGGAGAGGGTGTGGAGAAAAGGGAACCCTCTTACACTCTTGGTGGGAATGCAAACTAGTGCAGCCACTATGGAGAACAGTGTGGAGATTCCTTAAAAAACTGGAAATAGAACTACCTTATGATCAAGCAATCCCACTGCTGGGCGTACACACTGAGAAAACCAGAATTGAAAGAGACACGTGTACCCCATTGTTCATCGCAGCACTGTTTATAATAGCCAGGACATGGAAGCAACCTAGATGTCCATGAGCAGATGAATGGATAAGAAAGCGGTGGTACATATACACAATGGAGTATTACTCAGCCATTAAAAAGAATACATTTGAATCAGTTCTAATGAGGTGGATGAAACTGGAGCCTATTATACAGAGTGAGGTAAGCCAGAAAGAAAAGCACCAATACAGTATACTAACACATATATATGGAATTGAGAAAGATGGTAACAATATCCCTGTATACGAGATAGCAAAAGAGACACTGATGTATAGAACAGTCTTATGGACTCTGTGGGAGAGGGAGAGGGTGGGATGATCTGGGACAATGGCATTGAAATATGTATAATATCATACATGAAACGAGTCACCAGTCCAGGTTCAATGCACAATACTGGATGCTTGGGGCTGGTGCACTGGGATGACCCAGAGGGATGGTACGGGAAGGGAGGAGGGAGGAGGGTTCAGGATGGGGAACACGTGTATACCTGTGGCGGATGCATGTTGATATATGGTATATCCAATACAATATTGTGAAGTTAAAAAATTAAATTAAATTAAAATATATATAAAATTAAAAATAATAATAATAAACTTACAGCAATGGAAATCCACACACAAAAAATGGGCAAAAAAACTAAACCGACATTTCTCCAAAGAAGACATACAGATGGCTAACAAACACTTGAAAAGATGCTCAACATTACTCATTATCAGAGAAATGCAAATCAAAACCACAATGAGGTACCATTTCACACCAGTCAGAATGGCTGCGATTCAAAAGTCTTCAAGCAATAAATGCTGGAAAGGGTGTGGGGAAAAGGGAATCCTCTTACACTGTTGGTGGGAATGCAAACTAGCGCAGCCACTATGGAGAACAGTGTGGAGATTCCTTAAAAAACTGGAAGTAGAACTGCCATATGACCCAGCAACCCCACTGCTGGGCATACACACTGAGTAAACCAGATTTGAAAGAGACACGTGTACCCCATTGTTCATCGCAGCACTATTTATAATAGCCAAGACATGGAAGCAACCTAGATGTCCATGAGCAGATGAATGGATAAGAAAGCAGTGGTACATATACACAATGGAATATTACTCAGCCATTAAAAAGAATACATTTGAATCAGTTCTAATGAGGTGGATGAAACTGGAGCCTATTATACAGAGTGAAGTAGGCCAGAAAGAAAAGCACCAATACAGTATACTAACACATATATATGGAATTTAGAAAGATGGTAACGATAACCCTGTATGCGAGACAGCAAAAGAGACACAGATATATAGAACAGTCTTTTGGACTCTGTGGTAGGGGGGATGATTTGGGAGAATGGCATTGAAACATGTATAATATCATATGTGAAATGAATTGCCAGCCCAGGTTCGATGCATGATACAGTGTGCTCAGGGCTGGTGTCCTGGGATGACCCACAGGGATGGGATGGGGAGGGTGATGGGAGGGCAGTTCAGGATGGGGAACACATGTACGCCCGTGACGGATTCATGTCAATGTATGGGAAAACCAATACAATACTGTAAAGTAATTAGCCTCCAATTAAAATAAATAAATTTATATTAAAAAAGACACACAACATGAAAAATCTAAAAAATATATATATTCATATTCATATAACTAGTTGCTGTATTATACACCTGAAACTAAAACATTATATGTTTTAGTTTATATACCAAATATATAAAACTATATATAATAGTTTATATTAGTTTGGTTTATATCACAATTAAAAAAAGAAAAAAGTAGTAATGCAAAATAATTCTTGTTTATAGACATGTAAATTAAATCCAATAGAGGTTTAACTGGTTTCTGTTACCCACTGTGGAAAACATCAGTTTTGCCTTTATTTGCATATTCATTTTGTTATTCCTGGTCTATAAATATGTTCTTCCTTTGAACTGTGGTAACATCTTACCAATTCTGTCTTTAATAGCTAGGTATCAGATCAGATCAGATCAGTAGCTCAGTTGTGTCCGACTCTTTGAGACCCCATGAATTGCCGCACGCCAGGCCTCCCTGTCCATCACCAACTCCCAGAGATCACTGAGACTCACATCCATTGAGTCAGTGATGCCATCCAGCCATCTCATCCTTTGTCGTCCCCTTCTCCTCTTGCCCCCAACCCCTCCCAACATCAGAGTCTTCTCCAATGAGTCAACTCTTCGCATGAGGTGGCCAAAGTATTGGAGTCTCAGCTTTAGCATCATTCCTTCCAAAGAAATCCCAGGACTGATCTCCTTCAGAATGGACTGGTTGGATCTCCTTGCAGTCCGAGGGACTCTCAAGAGTCTTCTCCAACACCACAGTTCAGAAGCATCAATTCTTCGGTGCTCAGCCTTCTTAACAGTCCAACTCTCACATCCATACATGACCACAGGAAAAACCACAGCCTTGACTAGACGGACCTTTGTTGGCAAAGTAATGTCTCTGCTTTTGAATATGCTATCTAGGTTGGTCATAACTTTCCTTCCAAGGAGTAAGCGTCTTTTAATTTCATGGCTGCAGTCACCATCTGCAGTGATTTTGGAGCCCAGAAAAATAAAGTCTGACACTGTTTCCCCATCTATTTCCCATGAAGTGATGGGACTGGATGCCATGATCTTTGTTTTCTGAATGTTGAGCTTTAAGCCAACTTTTTCACTCTCCACTTTCACTTTCATCCAGAGGCTTTTGAGTTCCTCTTCACTTTCTGCCATAAGGGTGGTGTCATCTGCATATCTGAGGTTATTGATATTTCTCCCAGCAATCTTGATTCCAACTTGTGTTTCTTCCAGTCCAGCGTTTCTCATGATGTACCCTACATATAAGTTAAATAAACAGGGTGACAATATACAGCCTTGACAGACTCCTTTTCCTATTTGGAACCAGTCTGTTGTAAGGTATATACAATCTTTAAACTGTGTTCACTTAAAAAAAAAAAAAAAGATCAAATCTTTGGAAATAAAGAATGATTGTATGCCTTTCGATGTCATATTGGATAAGTGTCCAATCAGCCTGAATATGGGTCATGTGACATTGTAGAGAAGGAACTTAGGACCACAGTGGACAATTGATTAGGGCCCTATTTCCCAAAAGTTTGATGTCAAAATTAAGTTACATGTAATTTTTGTCTAAGTGAAAAATCTTTTTTGTCCAGTGTAATGGGTATCCACAGAAGCTATAGTTGTACTACTTTGGGTTTTGTTTTGTATCTAATTTAGCAATTTGATTTCAGCATCCTGTTTCTTAATGACCATTACATCCATCTCAATGTATCCTCCATTTAACCAGCTTTACCATCCTGTTGGTTCTCTTATTAATTAAATAGATAGAAGACACACACACATACTATATCATTGAGTAGGAGAGTCATATGTTTCACCATTTTGAAAATTATATTTTGACATCAATTAATTCATCTTTTTGCTTCAGTTGCCAGAGATGGGTTATTTTGACTGTAACCACAATAATATTAACTAAAAGATATATATATTTGCATTATCACAGTTATACTGTCTTTTATTTCAACATCCCTATCAGTCTCTTGGTATCTAGGTGCCTCAACCTACCCTGAGGTATTCTCAAGGAAAACAATTCCCAAATGTACTTGAATATTAAATTCTTACCTTCCTTTTAAGACAGTTGGTATTTTATTAATATTTTCACTCTAATACAGGAAATCGTTACTAAAGAAAATACCAACTGCAATTACTTTTAAGAGGTGAGACTTTGGGCAATTTTCTTTTTCTGTTTCTTACTTTACTATTGTCCATATTTTCTGAATCAATGATGTGCTGTGGTCATAATGGAAAGGAAAAAAAAATCTTAACTTAAAAAAAAAATATGTATCTACTAAACTCCTGGTGGTGAGTAGAACTCAGCAAGGAACACAGTATTCAGCAATTCATTGTTCCTGCATTTGACACTAGAAAGGTATAAATGTAGCTATGAAATAGGACAGAATACAAGTGCAGATTGAGAAAGAACATGTGCTGACAGGGAAAGGCTGGGGAGGAGGTGGTACAGAAAGAACCATGTTGGAGCACTTGCATTTGATAACCTCATTAATAGCTAATAGTATTTAATGTGCATTTGTTACATGAAAAGCATCCTCCTGAATCCTTCACATGCATCTCATTTAACTCTCTTCATTTTTAAAATTGTGTTAAAAGATAAGATTTACCATCTTAACCATTTTCAATTGTACAGTTCAGCAGTGTTAAGTATATCTTCCATTGTTTTGAAACAAATATCCAGAACTTTTTCATCTTGCAAATCTGAAAATCAGTTCTCAGTTCAGTCACTCAGTTGTGTCTGAGTCTTTGCGACCCCATGAATCGCAGCACGTCAGGCCTCCCTGTCCATCACCAACTCCCGGAGTTCACCCAAACTCATGTGCATCAAGTAGGTGATGCCATTCAGCCATCCCATCCTCTGTCGTCCCCTTCTCCTCCTGCCCCCAACCCATACCAGCATCAGGATCTTTTCCAATGAGTCAACTCTTTGCATGAAGTGGCCAAAGTATTGGAGTTTCAGCTTTAGCATCAGTCCTTCCAATGAACACCCAGGGCTGATTTCCTTTAGGATGGACTGGTTGGATCTCCTTGCAGTCCAAGGGACTCTCAAGAGTCTTCTCCAACACCACAGTTCAAAAGCATCAATTCTTCAGTGCTCAGCTTTCTTCACAGTCCAACTCTCACATCCATCATGACCACTGGAAAAACCATAGCCTTGACTAGATGGACCTTTGTTGGCAAAGTAATGTCTCTGCTTTTGAATATGCTATCTAGGTTGGTCATAACTTTCCTTCCAAGGAGTAAGCATCTTTTAATTTCATGGCTGCAGTCACCATCTGCAGTGATTTTGGAGCCCCCCAGGATAAAGTCTGACACTGTTTTCACTGTTTCCCCATCTATTTCCCATGAAGTGATGGGACCAGATGCCATGATCTTCGTTTTCTGAATGTTGAGCTTTAAGCCAACTTTTTCACTCTCCATTTTCACTTTCATCAAGAGGCTTTTGAGTTCCTCTTCACTTTCTGCCATAAGGGTGGTGTCATCTGCATGTCTGAGGTTATTGATATTTCTCCCAGCAATCTTGATTCCAGCTTGTGCTTCTTCCAGCCCAGCGTTTCTCATGATGTACTCTGCATAGAAGTTAAATAAGCAGGGTGACAATATACAGCCTTGACGGACTGCTTTTCCTATTAAGAACCAGTCTGTTGTTCCATGTCTAGTTCTTACTGTTGCTTCCTGACCTGCATATAGGTTTGTCAAGAGGCAGGTCAGGTGGTCTGGTATTCCCATCTCTTTCAGAATTTTCCACAGTTTATTGTGATCCAAATAGTCAAAGCCTTTGGCATAGTCAATAAAGCAGAAATAGATGTTTTTCTAGAAGTCTCTTTCTTTTTCCATGATCCGGCAGATGTTGGCAATTTGATCTCTGGTTCCTCTGTCTTTTCTAAAACCAGCTTGAACATTTGGAAGTTCACGGTTCACATATTGAGCATTACTTTCCTAGCGTGTGAGATGAGTGCAATTGTGCGGTAGTTTGAGCATTCTTTGGCATTGCCTTTCTTTAGGATTGGAATGAAAACTGACCTTTTCCAGTCCTGTGGCCACTGCTGTGTTTTACCCAGTTAAATAACATGTTGTCTTTTCCCACTTCCCCCAGGCAGTAATAACCACCATTTTACTTTGTTTCCATAAATTTCACTATTTTAAGATATAAGTGGAATTATACAGCATTTGTATTTTTGTGAATGGCATGTTTCACTTAGCAGAGTACTCTCAAGATTCATCCCTTCTGTAGCATGTGACATGACTTCCTTCCTTTTTCAAGTTGAATAATATGCCATTATATGTATATAACATATATACATATCTGTCGAGGGACCTTTGATTTGCTTCCACCTCTTGGCTATTGTGAAGAGTGCTTCTATGAACGTGAGTGTGAAAATCTCTCTTCAAGTGTCCATTATCAGTTTTTGATGTATACCCAGAAGTAGAATTGCTAGATCACATGTAGTATTATTTTTAACTTTTTCAAGCCTTCATACTGTTTTCCATAGTTGCTGCAGCATTTTGCAATCCCACCAACAGCGGACAAGTGTTCTTATGTGTCCACGTGAGGATCAACACTTCCTTTTTCTTTTTTTCTCCCTTCCTTCCTCCCTCCCTCCTTTCATACAGTACCTGTCCTAGTGGGTGTGAGGTGACATCTCTCTGTGGCTTTGATTTGCATTTCTCTGATGATGATAAATATTGAGCATCTTTCCATATGCTTGCTGACCATTTACATTCCATCTCTGGAGAAAGAACTATTCAAGTTCTTTACATATTTTAAAAACAGGCTATATGATGTTTTGTTGCTGAGCTGTAGGAAGTCTTTATATATTCTGGATACTAACTTCTAATCAGGAGTTAATGTGACCTGCAAATACTTTCTTCCTTTCTTTAGATTGCCATTTCACTATGTTGATCACGTCCTCTGATACATAAAAGTTTTAAAATTTGAGGTAGTCCCATTTGTCTATTTTTCCTTTTGTTTCCTGTGCTTTTGTGTTATAGTCAAGAAATCACTGCCAATCCAATGTCATGAAAACTTCCTCCTATGATTTTTCCTCAGTTTTATAGCTTTAGGTCTTATATTGAGTTAGTTTTTCTGTATCATGTAAGATAAAGATCCAATTTCACTGTTTTGCATGTGAATATCCAGTTTTTCCAAAAATATTTGCTGAAGAGACTGTCCTTTTCCCATTGGGAAGAGGACACATTTTGGCACTATTGTCAAAAGTCATTTGACCATATATGCAAAGGTTTATTTCCTAGCTGTCTGCTCTATTCTGTTAGTCTATTTGCCTGTCTTTATGAGAGTACCAAACTATTTGATTACTGTAACTTCATAATATATTTCAAAATCAGGAAACATGAGTCCTTCAACTTGGTTCATCTTTCTCAAAATTTTTTGACTATTTGGGATCCCTTGAGATTACAT
This sequence comes from Tragelaphus eurycerus, assembly GCA_935064755.1. Taxonomy (NCBI): domain Eukaryota; kingdom Metazoa; phylum Chordata; class Mammalia; order Artiodactyla; family Bovidae; genus Tragelaphus; species Tragelaphus eurycerus. The sequence continues at coordinate 16,866,524 of CAKXYN010000006.1, read as the reverse complement.
ATGAATTTTAGGATGAGTTTATTTCTACAAAATATGTAGCTGAAATTTTGACAGGGATTGTGTTGAATCTGTAGATTGGGTGATGTGGCCATGTTAAAATATTGTTTCCAATCAATGAACATGGGATATCTTTCCATTTGTTTGTATCTGTAATTTTTTCAGAAATATTCTTTAATTTTCAATGTACAAGTATTTCACCTCCTTGGTTAGGTTTATTCCTAAGTATTTTATTCTTTCTGATGCTATTATGAACAGAATTGTTTCTTTAGTAATTGTTAGTGTACAGACACACAATTGATTTTTGTATTCTTCAACTTTGACAAATTTGTTCATTAGTTCTAACAGTTTGTGTGTATGTGTGTGTGTGTGTGTAAAATGTTTAGGGCTTTGTACATGTTAGATCATGTCATCTGTAAAGAGATTATTCTATTTCCTCCTTTTTAATTTAGATGCCTTTTATTTTTTTTCCTTGCCTTAGTGCTCTGCCTTTAATGCTCTTCATTTTGAAAGTGAAAGTGAAAGTCTCTAAGTTGTGTCTGACTCTTTGTGACCCTATAGACTATACAATCCATGGAATTCTCCAGGTCAGAATACTGGAGTGGGTAGCCAGTCCTTTCTCCAGGAATCTTCCCAACTCAGGTATTGAACCCAGGTCTCCTGCGTTGCAAGCAGATTCCTTACCAGCTAAGTCACTAGGGAAGCCCTCATCTTGGAGACTAAAAAATTAAGGAGTTAGGCAATGTCTTACTACTGAAAACATTTAAGATCTTCATTTCCCAAGATTCTTGTTTTTCGTTTTATGCCCACACTTAATCCCAATGGGATGAGCAAGAAAGCTGTCTTTTACCTAGTAAGGGTCACAGTCCTCTCTGGTCCTAAGTCCTCTTTGGTGTATGACTTAGGTCAAGAAGATAGAACTTTACTAAAGTTCTACAGAGAACCAAGTTCACTCATGCTGAAAAACAAATTATTTCTACCATTTTCTAAGGTCTTATCTTATGTCCTTATCTCCTCTTTGGAGGAGTTGTTCTTTTAAAATAAGTAATCTTTAAAAGTATACTTCCTCATATTTCTACACATATCTCCCCTCACCAATTATGATTATTTTAAAAAAACTGTCTTAAATGGTGTAATGCCCAGCCAATGCTAATAATTTTTCTATGGATTCCAGTAGTCATTTCAACCACATATACTGTATATGAAGTTATACAGCACTGTATGCTATTATTTTACAGATGAGGCAATTGTGGCCCAGGATATTTTTGTATCTCACTCAAAGTCATAGAGCTTGTGAGTGATGGTGCCAGATTTTGAATCCTGCAGCCCAGGTCCTGAGTGCCTGCTTGCAGCAAATGGCCCCATTTCTAGCGGAAGCCTTGCTCTTAATTTTAGGCGATCCAAAACATGAATTTTTAGAAAACATATCATCAGGATGTAGACGTTTAAGTTGCTGGAATTTCCTTCTATTTGGTGGTTCTTCAGAGAGGCATACTCAGATGTCTAGAAGTCAATTGGTTTTGAAACAAGAACAAACCCCCTTGATATCCATATGGAGATTTGCATCCTGCCTACACTTTAAATTAACCTTATTGATGGATTTCCTGCCAAGCTTAGTTTCATTTATTATGCATGTTCCTTTTAGTAGGTGGAAGAAAAAAAAAAAACATGTGTGAATTATCCTCTAAATAAAGCAATATATAAACCAGGCTTATAAATTTTCTAAAGTTTATTTTTATTTGCCTAGCTCTTCTGTACTTTTTGGGAGATAAATGTTTACTTAATAAAAGGAAAAGTGATGTCTTAAAATAAGGATATCTTAGTAGTAAACAACCAGGAGTGGATTTTTTCTTTTTCATTCATCATTGTTAGCTGAAGACATTCTCAGTCAGCAGCTAGGGGTGAAATTTATGGTGTCAAGATGGGTGAGCCACTTCACTGTTTCTTTCTGAGCTTAAAGAAATTTCAGCCTGAAATTCCACCCTTTCTGGACTTTAAAATGTGACAACAGATACATGTACTACAGGAGTTGGACCTAAGACTTACTGCAGGACTGTAAGTCAGAATCAGGATTCCCTGGAGGTGATGTGAGGAGTGAGTACCCATGGGGTGTTTATCCTGGGATGAAAAAATATGGATCAAGGAAGGGGGAATAAGGGAAAGTTACTTCTTTTAATTTATGTTTCCTTGATATTACCCAAGAGAGTCAGACAATGAAGTTTGTCTGGAATACTCTTGGCTTTTGATGATCTGGGGGAAAGTATTGAAAAATGAAACTTGGGTCAGTGGTACCCATAAAAGGCTACTTTATACCTGTCCTATTTAACCAAGCTGGAGCTGGGAAGGAGACTGGTTCCCAAAATAATTCATAGCTTAGTGACTGCTGTAAGTAGCTTGGAACTCTAGAACTTTCTGTCTGACAAAAAATAATGACTCAGTTAATCAGTAACATATGTGGGCTTATTCAGAGAATTTCTGATGGGATCTATGACTGCAACCCTTTCAGACCTCATGCTCCCTTTTATAACAAGTATTTGAATGCCCTTTTTGTTATCTTGAAATGAAATTTATGTATTACACCTTAAAAAAAATACCTTGTTATAAAAGGAGAACCAAAGGGAAAGGAATCTTCAATAAGACATGTCTCTCAATTTGCAAATACTCAGACAAGACAACTGATGAAAGATAATTTAAAAAACAAACAAACAGGTAAAATCATGACCCTCACTGAGATATAAAATGTATTTATGGCAATTACCTCATAATAAAGAATCAGGCAAATGTTATAACCCGTTCAAGAGAGAAGCCAAAAAATGGATATATTTATAAATTAGGAATATTGAAATGATATGTAAATGAAGGCAAAGCTAGTTTCTTCAGCAGTGGAAAAGAGAGGATAATTGAACCTCTACTAGGAAGGACAGAACTCAGATGTCTATAGACAAGTATTATCTCACATTGTTATCACTTATCTACAATTTACAGAGTTGTAGAATCATTCCCACAGAATCAGATAACCCAGAAGGGTGTGCTATTCCATAGTACACACACTTTTCATCAAAGTACAAATTTTTCTCTGCCTGCCTAAGTTACTTCAGTTGTGTCTGACTCTTTGTTTGTGAACCTATGCACTGTAGCCTGCCAGGCTCCTCTGTCCACAGGATTCTCCAGGCAAGAATCCTGAAGTGAGTTGCCATGCCTTCCTCCAGGGGCCCTTCCCAACCCAGAAATTGAATCCATGTCTCATGTCTCCCACATTAGCAGGTGGGTTCTTTACCACTAGCACCACCCACGGAAACCCAAATTTTTCTCTACAGTATCCTTAATTAAGTAATCAGATATTTACTACTATAGGTAAAAACACCCTGAATAAAGTATCTATACTAGCGGACTGACTCAGTTGGTTGAACTGTCCCCCTAAATACATTGAACAGTGATGCTTTCAGGTCGTTTCTAAAATGGAGATCAGTACTTGGTAAACCTCTGAGCAAAGAAAGTACACTCTTCCCTCAATCTACACAGTACCTGAGCTCCTAGAAAAGTGGGTGCTCATTAAAGCCATCTGAGGACACTGTGTATGTACAGTGGAGTTGGATTCCAGTTAAGACAGTTCTGTTTTTCACCTGTGTGAATATCTGGCAGAATACATGAAAGTTAGGGGGGATATGGCAAACCTCTTTATTGTGGGTCATTTTCCTGAGCACTACAGGGCATCTTCTATTTCATACCCACTGAAGGCAAGTGGTACCCTCCAATTATGTGACAACCCAAACAAAAAGTCTCACAAATTACCCACACAATCCCTAAGGATGGAGAAGCACTGATGGAGAAGCACTCTCATGGCTGAAATATGCCCTCAGACCCACTGTTTAATCCGCACCTCCAGCAACACCATCTGCTCAGCTTGGCAGCTCTGGAGAAAGGCAGAGGACTTTCTTGAATAGGGTTAGGCTGGAAATAGTTTTTAATTTAAAAAGCTGACTCATCTCCTCTGGAATCCCTCTCTTCTAAGTTTAACTAAACAAGTTGAGAGACCAAGGAGGTCTGTCATTAGTGGGCTTTGATTGATACAAATTCGCTTTTATAACTGTAAGGTTTGGCTTCCCATAATTACTCCACATGTTTTACATCACTCATTGTTTGGGTTAAACTGGACTCACTTGAAGCAATTTGCTTTTGTTAAATACATAATAAGCAGCATAACACTGTAATTTGAGTTGAGCCATAAAACACACTTTAATATTAGCTTGTATTATATTTATCTAGCTTGCTTTGGGGAAAAAGAAAACTGACTAAAACCTAAGTAAGTCTTGATTAAGCCAGTTAAGATGTAACTTGTATTTTAGTGTTGGATTGTATTGTGAGACTAGAGTTAAGTTGGGAAAATGTATCATGTTCTGTTAAGGGAAAGATCAATACTTCAAAAACTTAAACTTTGGTTGCTGTGTTCACATCATAGTGTACAAGCATCATTTATAGTTTGGCTTTGAGAATTACTCTGGTATTAAGTTTTGAGAATTACTCTGGTATTAAGTTTATAGAAAAATGTATAAAAGAAATTGAAGTTTTGGTTATATTTTTATAATTGTAAAGTTAAAGTTTGATTAAAATGGTCACTGCTCTTTTTTTATTCTATTTTATTGTCTTTTCGATAAAAACATTAAAACAAACAAACAAAAGTAAATATACATCCTCAGTCTATTCAAACTGGAGTTTGCCTCTGCCTTTCTGAAGAGTTCTTGCCACCAGACCTGCAGTAGAAGGTGGGGGGCAGTGGGGGTGCAGATGGATATGGGACAGTCAAACAACCAAAAAGCAGGCCACGGAGGAAGGGACGTGGTCCAGGAAGTGAGGACTGTGAGTACCTGCCATAGCTCAGGGAGCTGTTGCCACTTACCCTAATGTTGCCAAATGTTATGGTTTTACTAAAAAATAGGAAATATTTCCTTTTTGTATGCAATTTTTCAGTTCTTATATGTATGTGTGTATAGATAGATGGATGGATATATATTAATATTTAACACACGTGTGCACATACAGACACAGACAATTCTACCCATACATAACAGCTCCTTAGAGTTAGACTCATTAATAATGACTTAGGTACCAACTAGGACCCTTCTCTGAATCAGAATGAGAACTATGAGCCAGGCATTTTACCCCATTGCAGATATGAGAAGAAATAGGTTTTGAGAAGTTAAGTGATTTGTCTAGAGTCACACAATAAATAGCTGGACTGTTCTGCTCCTTATACCAGGCTGCTGCCCAGTTTATCAAGAAAACACAAGACGAGAGAACATTATTCTGACAAAAACAAGCCACAGGAATAATTTCTGCTGAAAACAGCAGTTATGCACCTATTTAAGTAAAAATCAACATTTCTTAAAGCTTCTTGACCTATGTCCCTATCAGAAGCTTGAGGAGCTTTCCAGAGAAGGCAGACAATCTGAATTTGCTGGTATTTGCAAGCGAGCTGGGTGAGCCATTTGCCGCATTAGCCTGCCATCCATCAAAGCTAGTGATAAGAATGACTGAATCCCTAGGGGTTGCTTGTGAAAAAAACGTTAAAAGCTTTAATTGAAAGGATCTCCACACAGGCCACATGTAACTTTCTCATTGTGAATTCCTGTCTTGCCCCCAGATACCCTGGGGCACCACCAAATATCAGGGCCAGGTCATTCTGATGTACTTAAGATGGAGCCTCTGGCAGAGCCTTTGATGATGCTCAGCTTGGAGTCCTGTGCCGACCCCAAGGGTGAGGGATGATGCATTTGGAGCAATGTCATCTATCAGGGTCTAACCTCTCGTCTGTGAATGTCTGCAATTAAACCAGCCTTATGGAAAATGGGGACGTTTCATATCTTAAAATGTCTTGACTGGAATGTGCATATGATGAAAAAGATAAGCTTGGCTACCTCAAAAAGCACTTGCTGTAAGAAAGCAGCAGGGATTCCATCAGAAGCTTTCCATGAGCTCCAGGAAAATCCTGTGCCAGTTTTCTTTCCCTTGTTTGTGATCCATTAATTCATTGTCCTGACTCAGCTTAGGGTGTGACCCCAGGCTTCCCTTGTGGCTCAGCTGGTAAAGAATCTGCCTACAATGTGGAAGACCTGGGTTCAATCCCTGGGTTGGGAAGATCCCCTGGAGAAGGGAAAGGCTACCCACTCCAGTATTCTGGCCTGGAGAATTCCATGGATTGTATAGTCCATGGGGTTGCACAGAGTTAGACATGACTGACTTTCACTTCACTTTCACTTTTTTTTCTAGGCTTACATTCTATTGAAATCAGTAAACATTTCCTCTTCCAGTTCTAACTCTGTCAAGGTATCCATAGACTTTCCCACACTGCCAAAGGGCAGCATGGAGCAAAAGTTAAGAATTCCTGAGTAAAATGTCCCATTCGGAAGCTTTTCAAACAACAAATTAAAAACTCTGCCCCTTTAAAGAGGTTTTTTTATTACATCCTTAATGCATGCTCATGAAAGACAAAATAATGTGAGAAAAGATAAACAAAAACAAAAGTCTTGGTGATTTCACTTAAAGACATGTGTGTTATTCGGGGTAAGTTATAGAAGACATCAGAACTAATGCAATGATCTCTTAATCTAAGAAAAAGTTAGGTGAGAGCTGGCCCCCATATTCACTGCATTCTTTTATTCTTACAGAGCCTGATACAAAATAACCATTCAGTTGCCTAACCTCCCTGTGGATAAAATTTCTTTTTTTAATAGATAAGACTGTTAAATAGTTATCATTGGTATTTAGAATAATATATGATAGTTTAACAATTACCCACCAATATGTATACTCTGAGCTGAAAATCCAGAGCAATTAGGACTGTTCTCTAAATATATATTGCAAATCATGTCCTATTATGTGGAGCCCTTATGCTTATGAAGGGAGGCAGAGAATACAAATGTGGGAATGAGATGCAGGGAAGCACAAATTGTGTAAATGAAATCTAGACTGTTTCTGGGAACATAATTTCATGAATAAAGATGATCTAGCATCTCTGAACTATGTATTTGAAGATTAATATTTCTCAATAGTTCTTGTCAATGTGAGTGGCAGTAGAATCCATAATAAGTATTTTATCGAATTATATTTAGTTTAACTATAAATGTAAAAGGCACCATGAATTCTCATGTCACATTATGTTACCCAAAAGTTAATTAGTTGTACCATGACTCAAAAAAAAAAAAAAAGAATTCTTTTAATTTGGTAAAATATAGGCTTGTGTTTCTAACAGTTCAATGATATATAATTAATAAAATTTATTTTTAGAGCAGTTTTAGGTTCACAGCAAGATTGAGCAGACAGTAGAGCTTCCATATACTCCCTAGTCCCACACATGCACAACCTCCCCACCAACCACATCCCAAACCACAGTGTTACATTTGTTGCCATCAGTGAACTTGCACTAAAACATCAGTTCAGTTCAGTTCACTCGCTCAGTCGTGTAGGAGTCTTTGCGACCCCATGAATTGCAGCACACCAGGCCTCCCTGTCCATCACCAACTCCCAAAGTTCACTCAGACTCATGTCCATTGAGTCGGTGATGCCATCCAGCCATCTCATCCTCTGTCATCCCCTTCTCCTCCTGCCCACCTCTCAGCATCAGGGTCTTTTCCAATGAGTCAACTCTTCACATGAGGTGGCCAAAGTACTGGCATTTCAGCTTTAGCATCGGTCCTTCCAATGAACACTCAGGGCTGATCTCCTTTAGGATGGACTGATTGGATCTCCTTGCAGTCCAAGGGACTCTCAAGAGTCTTCTCCAACACCACACTTCAAAAGCATCAATTCTTTGGCTCTCAGCTTTCTTCACAGTCCAACTCTCACATCCATACATGACTATTGGAAAAACTATAGCCTTGACTAGATGGACCTTTGTTGGCAAAGTAATGTCTCTGCTTTTGAATATGCTATCTAGGTTGGACATAACTTTCCCTTCAAGGAGCAAGTGTCTTTTAATTTCATGGCTGGAATCACCATCTGCAGTGATTTTGGAGCCCCCTAAAATAAAGTCTGACACTGTTTTCACTGTTCCCCCATCTATTTCCCATGAAGTGATGGGATCAGATGCCATGATCTTCATTTTCTGAATGTTGAACTTTAGGCCAACTTTTTCACTCTCCTCTTTCACTTTCGTCAGGAGGCTTTTTAGTTCCTCTTTACTTTCTACCATAAGGGTGGTATCATCTGCGTATCTGAGGTTATTGATATTTCTCCCGGCAATATTGATTCCAGCTTGTGCTTCTTCCAGCCCAGCGTTTCTCATGATGTAATCTGCATAGAAGTTAAATAAGCAGGGGACAATATACAGCCTTGATGGACTCCTTTTCCTATTTGGAACCAGTCTGTTGTTCCATGTCCAGTTCTAACTGTTGCTTCCTGACCTGCATATAGGTTTCTCAAGAGGTAGGTCAGGTGGTCTGCTATTCCCATCTCTTTCAGAATTTTCCACAGTTTATTGTGACCCAAATAGTCCAAGGCTTTGGCATAGTCAATAAAGCAGAAATAGATATTTTTCTGGAACTCTCTTGCTTTTTCCATGATCCAGCGGATGTTGGCAATTTGATCTCTGGTTCCTCTGCCTTTTCTAAAACCAGCTTGAACATCTGGAAGTTCACGGTTCACGTATTGCTGAAGCCTGGCTTGGAGAATTTTGAGCCTTACTTTCCTAGCGTGTGAGATGAGTGCAATTGTGCAGTAGTTTGAGCACTCTTTGGCATTGCCTTTCTTTGGGATTGGAATGAAAACTGACCTTTTCCAGTCTGTGGCCACTGCCAAGTTTTCCAAATTTGCTGGCATATTGAGTGCTGCTGCTGCTGCTGCTGCTGTCGCTTCAGTCGTGTCCGACTCTGTGCGACCCCATAGACGGCAGCCCATCAGGCTTCCCCGTCCCTGGGATTCTCCAGGCAAGAACACTGCAGTGGGTTGCCATTTCCTTCTCCAATGCATGAAAGTGAAAAGTGAAAGTGAAGTCGCTCAGTCGTGTCCAACTCTTACCGACCCCATAGACTGCAGCCTACCAGGCTCCTCCATCCATGGGATTTTTCTAGGCAAAAGTACTGGAGTGGGGTGCCATTGAGTGCATTTCACCTTAAATCCATAGTTTGCATTAGGGTTCACTTGTGATGTTACATTCTATGGGATTTGGCACATTTTTAATGACATGTATCTAACTCCACCATTGTGGTATCATACAGAATAGTTTTAGTCCTCTAAAAATCCTCTGTGTTCTTCCTATCATCTCTGCCTTCCTCACAACCCCTGAAAACCACTGACTTTTTTCTTATATTGTCTCCATAGTTTTACCTTTCCCAGAAAATCATATCATTGAAGTCATACAATATAAAGCCTTTTCAGATCAGCTTCTTTCATGGAGCAGTATTTGTTTGTTTCCTCTGGGTTGTCTCATAACTTGAGAGCTCATTTCATTTTAGCATTGAATAATATTCCATAATCTGAAGGTACCACAGTTGTGTATCCGTTCACCTACTGAAAGACACAGGCTGCTTCCGAGTCTGGGCGGTTATGAATTAAGCTGCCATACACATCTGTGCTGCACATAAGTTTTTAATTCATTTGAGTAAACACCAAGTCCCTTACACACCAGATTGGAAACTGAAAGGCATTATTTTTTAAAGTTCTAGAAAACTGAAGTGCTATGGTCAAAAGTTCTGTTGGTTACATTGTTTAACCTCCTCCTCTCAAATTGAAACAGACAAGCCCACTTTGGGGGACACTTTTTTCTTTCCTTTTCTGAGCTTCTTTTCAGCGCTCACTGAGTATTACTTATCAGGCAAGGCAAGAAAATATCCTGTTTCCTCTGGTTTCTTGAATCAAGGATCTACTTAGCTATTTTAACAGATCAGTTTTCAAGTAAAAACCGGAAAGGAATCAGGAAGTTGTATTTCTACATTTCCATTTATCATGTCCTTTTATGTCTGTTTAAAATCCAAATCCAAGTCCATCAACCCAGAATGTGAAATCACATTGAAATAACTTCATTAAAGTTAATCTCTGTTCCTACTCTCTATCTGAAAAATAAATTTAGAAGATAAAAATCTAACCTGCTGAGATTCAAATGATAGGTTTTGTACCAATGGGTGATACCGGTGAGAGGGGGTACCAATGAGTGATAAGTACACTGATGATGTCAGTCAATATACTCATCAACCTCACTGTAACTATTTGCTTGTTGCCTGTCATTTCTGTGAGACTGTCAGCTCCCCCAAGAGCAGGGACAAGCCCTGACTGATTACTCTGGTGCACAGTCAGTTTTTCACTATATATTAGTCGAACGCATCATTGGTTCATTAGATATGTTTTATGTTCATTAACGTCATTTATTTAATAGTAAGTAAGCACCGACTAGGTACAAGGCTGCGTGTTGGATATTCTGGGTGTATAAAGATGAGTGCAGTTCATATCCTACCTTCCAAAAGCTTACACAACTGTCAGCCATTGTGGCAGGCTGTCCTTGCCAAGTCCATATCCCCTCAGCGTCCCCCTTCTTCCACTCTGGATAGTTCCACCAGGAGTTATGGCATCTCTCCACATAAAGGCACTCTTTAACCTCGGAGTAGCTCAGCACCTTGGGGGCAGACTGGAACTGTCAGAGAAATAACACCTCCAGAGAAATTTTCACCCAGTGAGAGTGGCAGCTCCTTGCCCTTCAGTAGGAAACTTTTTGAGCCCATGTCACTCAGTCTCTCAGGAGGTCCCTAATGGAACTGAGACCAGATGCTCACAGCAATAACCTGCTCATTGAAACACCTTTTATTCACTTTTCTCCTTTCTTGGTCCCACTTCCTATTCCCTCACAGTGCTTCCTAAGATCTCTTCCCAAATAAATTATTCTCCCTAAATCTATTACTCTAGGTCTGATTTTAAAAGAAGTATGGACACTGGAGTGTGTTAAGGACTAGAGGCATGAATAGAGAGCAATGGGAATGCAGAGGAGGAGGCGATTTAAGCCTAGCTGGGAGAAGACTTGGCATCATCTGAATGGGATCTGGGTGGGGGGTAGTGAGTGCGTCTGTGGGAAGAGATGCTTCAGGTAGAGCAAACAAGGGCACGGTGCTGCTGAAGACCACAGACCTCTCACGGAATTGTAGGCAATTAAGTCCAGAGGGAATGTGGGTAGAAAAGTATCTCAGCCTTTCCCAGAAAGTACTCTGGAGCCCCTCACATTCCAGAAAGCAGGCAGTTCTCTCTTGCCCCTTTCATTCTAAACTTCAGCTCCAGTTCCTTACTGTTTTCACCCTGGTACTTTTTAAAGTCCAAACATTCTCCTTTTCGTAGGAATCTGAATATAGAAACAAACATAGCTATTCATTATTTATAAAAGCAGCCATAAGGTCACCACTGACCAACCCAGTGTCTCTTTAAGCAGAGCACTTTCTGCCTGTAGACTTGAATTCATGTTTTCTGAGTTCCCATGACAAGCTGAGCATTAATATTTTGCTCTTTCTGAGAGCTTACAGTCTAAACATAGTGTCCAGGCCTCAACCCACACAGGGAAATTTCCTGCCTCTGTTAGAGGATAATCTTAAATTTTAAAACAGACAAAAAAAGAAAGAGTATGCCACAGAGTCAAGGAATATAACCCAAACTAACTCCATCTTGAAATCCCCTCTATTACTTCCCAAGCAAGTATAATGCATATGGATGGTCCTGCTCATTCTCTGGGTCCTAGAAGTGGTTTCTCGCAAATAAAATGTTCTGACAAGTCATTCCATCTCCAGTGTTGACTCAATTATAGTTTCTTACCATGATCAACAACTGCTAAATTGGTTATAACCCCAGAATGGGAGCTGAAAACCAAGAAACAGAGGGGTGGTAAGAGGACAGGAGCAGAATCATTTTTCCAGCAGAGGAAAGCCAGTTTAGGAAAGACAGAATGAGTACTTCTGGAACAGGTATACAATATTGGAAAATAACAGAGAGATTCAAGAAGTTATTAAAGCTCGCAAGAGAATTTGAGGACAGAACACTACTCATTTCAGCTCAGCAGGAGCCAGTTTGCATTATTATGTTTTGTTCTATACTTAGCTTTGAAGAAAGCCGCAAATTACAATGGTTAAATAGAGCTTTAGAAAATGGAAAATAGCAACATTGCAAGTACAGAAAGTATTGGGGTAGTAGAACATCCTCCAGTTCAGGAATGGATCTAGAGAACTGAAATTCCTCCTTTCCTCTCCCACCCTCAAGAAGTTTAGCCATGTGTCTTTTATGAATCACCATTACTATAATATTGCTTGTGTATTAATAATAAATACAACTTTGTTTTTTAAACAAAAGGATCAAGCAGAGGTTGGGAGAGAAAGAAAGCTGCTAGAGTACTTCAACAAGGTTAAGTACTTGGGGGAAGATACTAATTTACATTAAGAAGTGAATGATGAAAAACACATTTTTGATCTTTGTACATTTAAGGCACTCCTCTACAGCCATACTGAAAGAGTTAGTTGCTCAGTCATGTCCAACTCTGTGGCCCCATCGACTGTAGCACGCTAAGCTCCTCTGTCAATGGAATTTTCCAGGCAAGAATACTGGAGCGAGTTGCCATTCCCTTCTCCAGAGGATCTTCTCAACTCATGGATTGAACCTGCCATCTCCTGCTTTGCAGGCAGATTCTTTACCATCTGAGTCACTAGAGAAGCCTCATTACATGTGTTATATGTAATATACATATAAATATGTTAACCAACTGATCCTCGGAACAGCCTTATGAAACAGATATGCTGTTCCTTACCCATTTTATAGATGAGACTGGAACACAGAAAGGCTAACTAACTTGCTCAAGTTCATACAGCAGGTGGCAGAACCAGGACTTAGTCTGACCTCAAAGTTTGTGTTCTTGATGACTACATTCAGAAGCCATGCTAGGAAGGGAATGTTTGCATCTCTCCAAAATGTATATGCAGAAGCCCTAACTCCCCATGTGATGGTATTTGAAGATGGGACCTTTAGGAAGTTTAGCTGAGGTCATGATGGTGGAGCCCCTGTGCTGGAATCACTGTCCTTATCAGAAGAGAAAGAGACACTAGAGCTCCCTCTCTTAACCAGGTGAGGATGCAATGAGAGGTGGCCATCTGCAAGCCAGGGAGAGAGCCCTCACAGGAAACTGAATCTGCTGGCTCCTTGGTTTGAAAGCTGCAGAGCTCTGAGAAAATAAATCTCTGTTAAGCCAGCCAGTCTTGGTATTTTGTTACAGCTGCCCAGGAAGAGTAAGACCATAAAGCCATTATAACCAAGCTGTTACCCAAAGAGACAAGGAACTGTAGGCAGAAGAGTTTCAGCTCAGATCCAGGGATTACTTCAGGGGCTTCTCTGTGAAGAACTTGTTTCCTGCAGGACATGTCACAAAGAATTTCTTGGCCAAGGGTGATGTATGGTGAACCCAAGAGCAGGTGTGAGAGCTCTGGGGGAAGCTGCAAAAACTAAAACTCAGTACCTTCCCTGTTATCAGTGGTCACTTCCTGAGTGAAGCTCAGAGCAAATATGAGCAAAATATTCAGTAATTTGGGTCTGGACAGGGCTGCTGAAGAAGGAGGAGCGAGTCAGTCAGGGGAAAAATAACAAAACCCTCCTCCTCTCATTCCCCGGAAGATGGTATGAATCAGATTTTTGTGAAATATGACAGGTTACTATTTGAAGTGTCCTAGCACATCTCTCAGCCTTTCATAGAATCCCAGTCCCAATTGGTTTAGCTCTAACTCACTTTGTTACAAAAATTTTGCCACTAAGAATAGCCAGAATTTTTGCTCCTATAATATCTCTATGCATATATTCTCTACGTATGGGTAATTTTACTTCTATGGAATAGATTCTGAGAAATGGGGCTTGTAAGAGGAAGAACGTTTTTAATTTGAAAGATATTTTCAGATTTGCTTTTAAATAGGTTCTAACAAATCACATTCCATTGGTACTGTAGGGAGTATTTGTCTTTCTTAAACATCCTTCCTAAGTTTAGGGCATTCTCCCCAGGGAGAAGCCAGATACATACTTTCCCAAAATCCCTTGCAGTTTGAGTGCAGACATATGATCTATGCCCTGCTGATTACATACCACAAAGGCTCCACATTAATAAGACAAAGATACAGTTCCTCATAGAATCCAATCAATATTTCCGGATTCTAGACAGCAGTGACAGTCATGCCTTATTCTGGGAACTTTGGTGCTCTACAACAGGGATATCTCATCAAGCCCTCAGTAGCAGGAATTGGTTGATCTTTTCTTGAATGCATTCACACCTGTCAATCCTGTTGCCTCTACCCCAGTTGAGGCCACCATGATCTGTGCTGGGACAGCAGCAGCAAGCTCCACCTGGTCTCCTAGTCCCTAGCATAATTAGAACCCATTTTCCTCCTGCAATTTGAATGATCTTCCTAAAACTCAAGTCTAACTATGTCACCCCCTTGCTTTTAAAACCTTTCATTTTTCCCCTCTCTGCCCCAGGCTGAAATTTCTATTCCTTATCCTGGCCCATGAAATCTTCCAAGAACTGAGTAGGAATTCCCTCCCCAGGCATGCCTCTTTCTTCCCTTTGAATGCTACACTCAGTCATACTGGACATTTCTCAGGTTTTTTATTACTCCATGCATTTTCTAACTTCTGGGCTTTTGCAAACATGGAACTCTCTACTTTCTTCCCTTATTTTTTGCTTGCCTACCTTCTTGTTCTCTGCTGCTGCTGCTAAGTCGCTTCAGTCGTGTCCGACTCTGTGCGACCCCATAGACGGAAGCTCACCAGGCTCCCCCGTCCCTGGGATTCTCCAGGCAAGAACACTGGAGTGTCTTGTTCTCTAGTTATCAGTTTACCTCTCACTTCTCTCACTGCCTAGGACTAGATTACGTATCCCATCTCTAGGTTATCAGATTATCTCATAGTTCTTATCTCTGTTTCCCACTAAGTTATGTGAAGGTAGGGTTGGTGCCCATTTTGTTCCCTGCTGCGTGCTTGCATGCTCAGTCACTTCAGTTTTGTGCAACTCTTTGCAACCCCATGGACTATAGCCTGCCAGACTCCTCTGTCCATGAGATAACTCTGGGCAAGAATACTGGAATATTCATGCCAAGCCCTCCTTCATGGGATCTTTCCAACCCAGGGATTGAACCCACATCTCCTGCGTTGCAGGCAGATTCTTTATCGCTGAGCCACCAGGGTAGCTCTTCCGTACTACACACTCAGTGTCTAACACAGTCTGAGACATGGTGGGTAATAAATAAAAATCTGATGGATTAATAGATAAATTGATGAGACAGATACTATTTTCACCATTTACTCACAGGGTAACTGAGGTTTAGAGAGTCTATTTTCACAAAGTTATGAGGCTACTTAACAGAGGACCTGGGACCAGAACACAGATATTCTGACTCCTAACGTATCGATATATTCAACTATCCCTCTTTGCTCCCTTCAAATGCGATTTATCACTCTTTTAAGCTTGTGTGTTCAGTTGCTTAGTCGTGTCTGACTCTTTGGGACTTCACTGACTGTAGCTTGCCAGGCTCCTCTGTCCATGGAATTTCCTAGGCAAGAATACTGGAGTGGGTTGCCATTTCCTTCATCTTTTTAAGCTTAATAAACACATTATGATGCACAAAAACCTGGATGGCAGGTATATTTGGAGCCAGATAATTTGGGCTCCAAATTCACTGCAGATGGTGACTACAGCCATGAAATTAAATTGCTCCTTGGAAGAAAAGTTATGACCAACCTAGACAGCATATTAAAAAGCAGAGACATTACTTTGCCAAGGTAATGCAAAGGTCTGTCTAGTCAAAGCTATGGTTTTTCCAGTAGTCATGTATGGATGTGAGAGTTGGACTATAAAGAAAGCTGAGTGCTGAAGAATTGATGCTTTTGAACTGTGGTGTTGGAGAAGACTCTTGAGAGTCCCTTGGACTGCAAGGAGATCCAACCAGTCCATCCTAAAGGAAATCAGTCCTGAATATTCAATGGAAGGACTGAAGCTGAAGCTGAAACGCCAATACTCTGGCGTTTCATTTGAAGAACTGATGCAAAGAACTGACTCATTTGATGCAAAGAACTGACTCATTTGAAAAGACCCTGATGCTGTGAAAGATTGAAGGCGGGAGGAGAAGGGGACACCAGAGGATGAGATGGTTGGATGGCATCACTGACTCAATGGACATGAGTTTGAGTAAACTCCGAGAGCTGGTGATGGATGGGGAGGCCTGGCGTACTGCAGTCTGTGGGGTCGCAAAGAGTCGGACACAACTGAGCAACTGAACTCAACTCAATTCTTTGTGGTCGGGCTGTCCTACACATTGAAAGATGTTTACCAGTATTCTGGGCCTCCACCCACTAGATGCTAGTAGTATTCCCCTCCCTCTGTTTGTCCAGACATTGCCAAATGTCCTGTGCAGGACAATATAGCCTTCAGATAAAAATGAGCGTTCTGAGATCACCACACGCAATTTGTTAAATCTCTGCAACTTTGGGTTGAGAATATAAGTCTCAGCACAGACATACCTCCAGTGGAAAGATGGAGGTCAAGAACAGATTCATGTCCAAATACTGACCTTGTACCTTTTAAGCCACACGTCTTAATTTCACTGAGCCTCAGTTTTCTCCTCTGCAAAACAGAGATCATAATGCTCAAAATTACAAGAAGGATTAGAGAGAAGGTACACAAAGTATTCAATAAGCTACATTAATTTAACTAAACTATTGCTTTCTTTGGACCAATAGCTAGTGGGTCAATTTACCAAAACATGCATGAAGAAAACATGACCAAAGAGAGGAGCTGGCAATTCACGGTGAAATGGAATGCATTTGGTGGCAGAAGGTGTTTGCATTCCAGGAGGTCAAGAAAAGCCCCAAGTTTCAGGAATGAAAACAAGTATGACATTTGAACTGACAAGCTTATTGGTATGCTGCCTTTTATTTATTCTCTCATAATTTCATATTTTTATAGAGAAAACAAATAAAAAGTCATACTTAAGGATCTCTTACCATTTTTACTATGATTCAGATCAGATCAGATCAGTCGCTCAGTCGTGTCCGATTCTTTGTGACCCCATGAATTGCAGCACGCCAGGCCTCCCTGTCCATCACCAACTCCCAGAGGTCACTCAGACTCACATCCATCGAGTCAGTGATGCCATCCAGCCTATGATTACATACCCAAATTGGATTGAGAGTGGCATCGGGGAAACTGTAAGTTTCAAGATCCACCAAAAAGGGTGATTAGCAATTGCTCATATTCTCCCTTTCCCTTATGAATTTTAATGCATTTTATTTGGTATTTGACATACTGTGTTTACAGGATTCCTTCAGTTTTGAACAGCAAGTCTAGAAAAAAACATTTTCCTTCTAAGCATCTACCATTTTTTTGCTGACTTCCTGCTTTGACACAACAATGCTGCTCCAGGAAATGCTTTTTAGGGAATTCTACATGATGTTACTGCCTGAGGGTTCAAAGGATTAAACTAAAGGGATGTGGCATTCTGGCTGGGAACAGCAGAACTCAGCAGCACTCAGTCCTCTAGCTCCATGAACCTCCACCCTCTCCCTCCCTCCTTCTCTCCCTTCTCCTACCTAGGACTTCAGAATGGCTTACTCCCCTCCATCCACAGTGAGATGCTCCAAAATACAATCTTCTGCAACAGAGCTAGATCCTCTAACTTAGGCCTAAGGATGTCTACCTCCTGAACCATTAAAATATTCACTATTAATACTAGCCCAGACCTGGAAACATCCCAAGTGTCCATCACACTGGAATGGATAGACTGTAGTAAATGCACACAATAGAACATTACAGAGCAATGAAAACAGACTTCAACCACATGCAAAAACACAAATGAGCCTACCATTTAAGAGGTGAAGCACAAAAGAGTACCTGTGGTGCTCTTCATTGACATTAAAAAGCAGCAAGACTAATCTCTGCTGTTAGAAGTGAACCTAGTCAAAGTCAGGAGGGTGGAACCCTGTGACAGGCGGGAGTGACAGGGAGGATCTCTGGGGAGCTGATTTTAAGAGTGTGTTGATTTTGTGAAGAATAGCAATGAAGGTTCTTTAAGAAACTAAAAATATAATATAATCCAGCAATCCCACTCTTTGGCATATATCTGGAAAAGATGAAAACTCTAATTTGAAAAGATACATGTATCCCTATATTTATAGCAGCACTATTTATAATCTCAAAGAAATGGAAGCAACCTAAATGTCCATAGATGGATGATTAGATAAAGAAGGTGTGATACATATATACAACGGAGTATTACCCAGCCATAAAAAAGAGTGGAGCAATGCCATGTGCAGCAACATAGAAGGACCTAGAGATTATCATACTCCACGAAGTATATCAGACAAAGACAAGTATCACATGATACCACTTATACATGCAATCTAAAAAATGATGCAAAGGTACTTATTTACAAAGTAGAAACAGATTTCGAAAACAAACTTATGGTTACTAAAGGGGAAAGATGGAGAAGAGGGATAAATTAGGAGTTCAAGATTAACATATACACACTACTATAAATAAAACATATAAGCAAGAACCTACTGTATAGCACAAGGAATTATACACACTATCTTGTAATAACCTACAATGGATAAGAATCTGAAAAAGATTATATGTATGTGCTGTGCTTAATCACTCAGTCATGTCTAACTTTGTGACCTCTTGCACTGTAGCCTGCCAAGCTCCTCTGTTCATGAGGATTCTCCTGGTAAGAATACTGGAGTGGGTTGCCATGCCCTTCGCTAGGGGATCTTCCCAACTCAGGGAGAGAACCCATGTCTCCCCCATTGCAGGCGGATTCTTTACGATCAGAGCCACCAAGGAAGCCCATGAATACTGGAGTGGGTAGCCTATCCCTTCTCCAGGGGATCTTCCCGACCCAGGAATTGAACCAGAGTCTTCTATATTGCAGGCAGATCCTTTACCAGCTGAGCTACCAGGGAAGCCAATTATTATATAAGATAATAATCTTAAAGATTATATATATGATATATAATATATATGTGTGTGTATGTATGTATGCTGCTGCTGCTGCTAAAGCGCTTCAGTCGTGTCCGACTCTGTGCGACCCCATAGACGGCAGCCCACCAGGCTCCGCCCTCCCTGGGATTCTCCAGGCTAGAACACTGGAGTGGGTTGCCAGGTCCTTCTCCAATACGTGAAAGTGAAAAGTGAAAGTGAAGTCGCTCAGTCGTGTCCGACTCTTTGTGACCCCATATACAGCAGCCTACCAGGCTGCTCTGTCCGTGGGATTTTCCAGGCAAGAGTACTGGAGTGGGTTGCCATTGCCTTCTCCGTATGTGTGTATGTATGTGTGTAAATATATATATAAGCTTTCCTGGTGGCTCAGTGGTAAAAGAATCCTTCCTGCCAATGCAGGAGACACCGGTTTGATCCATCAGCAGTTGGGAAGATCTCCTGAAAAAGTAAATGGCAACCCCTTCCAGAATTCTTGCATGGGAAATGCCAAGGACAGTGGAGCCTGGCAGGCCGCAGTTCATGGGGTCACAAGAGTCTGACATGACTTAGTGACTAAACAACAACAACAACAAATACATATGTATAACTGAATCAGTTTGCTGTATACTTGAAACTAACACAACATTGCAAATTAACTTTTTTTTTTTTGAGCTTTGAGCTCAGTTGATTCAGTCGTGTTGGAGTCTGTTCAATCCTATGAAATACTGGAGTGGGTTGCCATGCTCTCCTCCAGGGGATCTTCCCATCTCAGAGATCAAACCCACATCTCCTGTGTCTCCTGCATTGGCAAGTGGACTCTTTACTACTGAGCCATGCTGCTGCTGCTAAGTCACTTCAGTCGTGTCCGACTCTGTGTGACCCCATAGACGGCAGCCCACCAGGCTCCCCCGTCCCTGGGATTCTCCAGGCAAGAACACTGGAGTGGGTTGCCATTTCCTTCTCCAATGCATGAAAGTGAAAAGTGAAAGTGAAGTCGCTCAGTCATGTTCGACCGTCAGCAACCCCATGAACTGCAGCCTACCAGGCTCCTCCGTCCGTGGGATTTTCCAGGCAGGAGTACTGGAGTGGGATGCCATTGCCTTCTCCACCACTGAGCCATACTGCAACTTAAAAAGCGTGTGTACTTTGTGAAAATTCACTGAGCTCTTCACTTTTGAAGATGTAGATTAAACATCTACATTTCCCCCAGATGTATTGTAGATTACACTTCAATCAAACATATACTGAGAATCAGACAAAATAAAAAACCCCAAATTTTCTAACATTTTCATTTCTTTGAAAATCCTCTTTCACTTTAGGCCTCTCTCTCAGAGAGGATATAGTCTCACAGAATTACTTCAAGCTTTAATAACACTTTTCAGAAACTAGAAGAGCTAAAAGATGAGTTCTAGTTTCCACTTAATTTTCCTACTGATTTCTATGAACTGTGCATTAAGCACAGAATGTTATTGCTGTGAGATGCTGCAGGGAGAACTAGTGAGTCTCTTCCAATAGCAGGGAAACTGAGGTTTAGAAAAATGAAGTGACTTACTCAGGGAGAACACAGTATTACTGTGTTCTCTAGTAATAAAATGACAAGGAAAAATTTTTCAAAATAAAAGTGGCAATGACAATCTGTGGTCCAAAAGCTTCCATGATTTCTCCTTCTATTTAAGAATGAAACTATTTCTGAGAGGGAGAAGCAACCGGCTCATTATATAAATGCAGAACTTTAATTAATTTGCTCCATTTAGATAAGAGCTAATGCTCTCATTTGGTTATTGTGACCCTGAAAAGAAATTCTCTTTTCATTGGCACTTACAAGATAATTTCTCCTTGAGACATAAAAAAAAAAAAAAAAAAGATGAAATAGGAAAGCATAGGTTATGCTCCCATAACAAGCAGCCCCCAAATCTTGATAGTTTAAAACAGCTCAGGTTTGTAAAGATGCTACGTGTCTATCAAATGTCAGCAGGAGCTTTGTTCCACCTCTTCATGTCCTCTGGAACTCAGGCTGAAAGGAAAGCCAGTTCTGGATCGAGACTGGTTATGATGCCAGTGCGGTGAGAGATGTGTAAAGGGACAGGCTAGCTCTTAAACCTTCTGTCTAGAAGTGATGCACACAACTTCCACACCCATGTCTGCATCAAAGCAAGTATCCTGACCACTCCCAACTCCTGTGACAGGGAAGTGCAATCCTATGGTGAGCTGTGAAGGATGGGGAGCTGGACTATTTGGGAATGGCTCTAATGACCCCCTAAAAAAGCAATCGAAATTGTCCCATGGGAGTCCTACATTGCCTCCTGAGTTTTACTATAATCACAGTGACCTATGCTTTATTTAAATATATGATGGAGT
Source organism: Tragelaphus eurycerus (assembly GCA_935064755.1). Lineage (NCBI taxonomy): Eukaryota > Metazoa > Chordata > Mammalia > Artiodactyla > Bovidae > Tragelaphus > Tragelaphus eurycerus. The sequence goes on along the minus strand of CAKXYN010000006.1, from coordinate 16,845,205 downwards.
GAAGATAAATTCTGCAGAAAGTAAAACATAGACATAAAAGGCAGCATTGACAGGTGTAAATAAAACTCTTTCAGCTATCATTGAAAGCATTTTTATGAAAGACATGAAGTGGTTTCATCTGCTTTTCTGCAAATAGTTTAGTGGTTGAGTGATCAATATCCTTCTGAAGGGCCCAGGAACCATTCTGACCAAAAGCAACTAAGTAAATGAATTGCCCTCTAGGGCTATAACATTGAACTTAAAGGAAGGCAGCTTACATGGAAGCAAACAAAGGCATCCCTTGTGATCATTTTAAGCATTAAACATCAACGAGGCAGAGTGCTTTTAAGTAGAAAGGGAAAGAATTGTTTTGTTGGGGCTGCTGCTGCTGCTGCTAAGTCGCTGGGGCTCTAATCTCTAATGTTTTTTTTTTTTTTTTAGAAAAGAAATAGATAATTTGACAGATAATAGTTTGGTTTACCTGACCTTCTCCTTTTCTCTGTCCACAAACCTTGCCATAAAGTCATCAGTACTGATTGAACACACACACACACACACACACACACACAGAGAAACTGATAAGTTAAAGGCAGAATGTATCAGACCTCACTCGATCTCTCTAAGCTGTCACTTTCTGGGCTGGGTTTCAAAGGATATTGTCTTTGGTGAGTAGCAAATAAACATTTTGTTAAAAAAGTATATAGTTAAGACATACATTTAAATGCATATTTGTCAAAAAGCAAAACTGGAATATAACAGTCTATTAAACACACATACACAAACACAAGCATCACGACTTGGTTAGTTAGCAGGTGCCAATGTGTGATTCTTCTCTGGAATTAAGTATCCTGTTTATATGCCATCACACTTCAAATGATGCAGAGTCCAAGTACTTTCTTTACAACTTAAAAAGATGGTAACATATACTACATCTTACTGGTACCTTTGTAATAGGAATATTCTTGATGCTTTACAGTCATATTATTTGCTAGTTTCAATGTCCCTGTGTTTTTAACGTATCATGGTATAAGACACAATTGCATTAAGAATACAGTTGGTCTAGGTTATAAATTATCTTATTTTTTAATTCTTAAAGAAAAAATTTTAGGTGAAATTTTTTTTTCAATGTGGAATGAAAGAATGAAAAAGTGATCTTCCAGATATGATTCTGGATTATTAAATAACATTCTGTGCTAATGGCTTCTAATACAGATATAAATTTTGAGGACCACACCAAGGTTATGGGCTCCTGGAACAGAGGTCCAGATAGCGCAGAGACTCAGGCTTCCCTGGTGGCTCAGACAGTAAAGAATCTGCCTGCAATACAGGAGACCTGGGTTCGATCCCTCTGTCAGGAAGATCCTCTGGAGGAGGAAATGGGAACCCACTCCAGTATTCTTGCCTGGAGAATTCCACGGACAGAGGAGACTGGTAGGCTACAGTTCATGGGGTTGCAAAGAGCTGGACATGACTGAGTGACTCACAGGTACAGATGGTAGTTTAGTGAAGCTAAGCCAAAGTGGGCCAGGGGATGGTGTGAGAAGCCGTGGTGACCAGGAGGGCAAGGAGAGGAAACAGAACCCGAGCCAGGGTCTTGCCTGCTGGGTCAGAGGCCGTCCAGACCAGTAGAGCATGCCAGAAGAATTTCTCTGACACCCACTGAAGGACTTCTATCTTCCCAGCCTCAAGTCTCTTTGCTTGTTACTATCCCCAGTAGAATTTAAGTCCTTCTGGAACCGAATGTCAGCCTCATTGTCCTAAGAACTCTCTAGCTAGGGACAAAGGTTTTGCCTTCTAACCTGACTTGGGACTCCAAGGGCGGTCTCCATATTCATGTTTGTTACTTCAGTGCCCGAATAGGGCACATATGTGTTGTTGCTGTTCAGCTGCTAAGTCGTGTTCGACTCTTTGCAACCCCATGGACTCCAGCACACCAGGCCTCCCTGTCCTTCCCTATCTCCCAGAGTTTGCTCAAACTCATGTCCACATATAGGGGCTTAAATATTTGTTGAATAAATGAATTTCAAATAAAGAAATACGACCAGGATGGGAAGTTGAGCTAACAGAGGTGGGCACATTCTCTTCATCTGGTGTCGTTCTTCAATAAATCATTTGTTCCTGGTCTAGAACCAGGGCCCTTATGGGAATCCCCCTGACAAACAAAGCACCTTTCAGAGTTTCAGAAATTTCCTTCAATCCTTTGCCTGGGTTTCTTCTTTTGTTGCCATTTCACCTTTAGTTCCGGAGAAGGCAATGGCACCCCACTCCAGTACTCTTGCCTGGAAAATCCCATGGACGGAAGAGCCTGGTAGGCTGCAGTCCATGGGGTCGCTGAGGGTCGGACACGGCCGAGCGACTTCACTTTCACTTTTCACTTTCATGCATTGCATTGGAGAAGGAAATGGCAACCCACTCCAGTGTTCTTGCCTGGAGAATCCCAGGGATGGGGGAGACCTGGTGGGCTGCCGTCTCAGGGGTCGCACAGAGTCAGACACAACTAAAGCAACTTAGCAGCAGCAGAAGCAGCACCGTTAGTTCTGTTGAAGTAACTTTCTAGGTCCATTATGGAGACACTCCTGGATGGTGAACCACATCAGCAAATGGAAACTCAGATAACTTTTGTGTCCCTATAAATGCTCCAGTTGATCAGAAATGCAATATATCCATCCAGCCAATTCCTAAACACAAAGCCCACTCTGGGCCTTTTCATCTGAAACTGGGTGGACTAGGTGGTACCTGCCAATCAGAGAGTTTCTATTTTTCTCTTTCTTGCTTTTTAGTCTTTATCCTATAAAAGGGTCCTATCTTCCAGTTGTCTGCAAAAGAAGAATCGTGCTTCGTGAAGTGTTAAGTAGTTTGTTTCTATCATCTAAATTGTTTTCTTTAATCATTTTTAAACAGCTCTTACATAGGAACTCAAAGCCCCTTCATTAACATTCATTTATGCTACAAGTAGTTGAGATTAAAAATGTCAACACTTTCATGATACAGAAGGAAGACCAAAGGTACAAGTATAATTTCATAGGGAGGAATTATGGAAGATTAGCAACCTTCTAAATTACATTGATCTTACTGTTGACTAGTGAAGAGTGAGGTACCTTATTTTGTAAATGCCAAAAGCAGCAGAAAAGCACCAAAGTATAAATATATGACTTTTTAAATGACTATGACAAAGACTGCATTTTGAAAATGTAGTAACTCTGCTCTCTCAGGGACTATACTCATCTTCAAACTTCTAGCTAAAATCTTGAGCAGATGAACACCTGAAGTTTGAAGCTGAATACCCTTGCTGCTGCTGCTGCTAAGTCGCTTCAGTTGTGTCTGACTCTGTGCAACCCCATAGACGGCAGTCCACCAGGCTCCCCTGTCCCTAGGATTCTCCAGGCAAGAACACTGGAGTGGGTTGCCATTTCCTTCTCCAATGCATGAAAGTGAAAAGTGAAAGTGAAGTCAGTTGTGTCCGACTTTTAGCGACCCCATGGACCGCAGCCTACCAGGCTCCTCCATCCATGGGATTTTCCAGGCATGATTCTGGAGCCGGGTGCCATTGCCTTCTCCTGAATACCCTTAGGTGTTCAATTTCAAAATATTAAGTTAATATTTTATATCACAAAGAAAATAATAACAAAAGGGACACTGGTTTTTTAAAAAAGATTTTCAAACACTCCAAGCTTTTAAAAAAGCACACATTAAAGACATCACAAGTTAACATTAATATCTTCTTGCATTTATAACTAGCCTTGCAAATTTACTGTGAGAACACTAATTGGGAAGCAGTATTTTCAAATGTGTTTTATCATCTATAATAAAGCTTTTGTCCCTTTTGCTCTCTGGCCAACCTTGCATATCTTTATGTTCGTTTTGACTGGATTAATAGTGAAGATAAACATGACATTTCTGGGATGGAGACAGCAGATCAAACCAAACAAGACCCATGTTGCCCCTAAATGTTCAATTTCAAAAGGATTCTCCAAAGTTCTCAGCAGTTGTTCTTATTTTGGCTTACTTTAAAATAGTCCTTGTGTGTGTGTGCTCAGTCATGTCTGACTCTTTGCAATCCCATGGACTGTAAGGCTATAGTCTCCTCTGTCCAGAGAATTTTCCAGGCAATACTGGAGTGGGTTGCCATTTCCTTCTCCAAGGAATCTTCCCAACCCAGGGATCAAATCCTTGGTTTCTGTGTTTCTGGCACTGGCAGGCAGATTCTTTACCACTAGCGCCACCTGGGAAACCTATTAAAATAGTCTTTGAAGATTTTTTTCTTCTTAAAAAGAATACAGATACTCAGACCCCAATGGAGACCATTCTAATCTTTGGAGGGTGGAATCCAGAAACTTGCTTTATCAAAACTCCTACGTGGTTCTAATCCAATCTAAATGTTTATATCTCCCCAAAATACACACATTCAAATCCTAGTGCCCCATGTGATAGTATTAGCCGGTGGGACCTTTGGGGGGTGAATAGGTCATGAATGCTGAGTTCTCATGGTTGAAATTAATGTCCTTATAACTGAGGCCCCAGAGAGCTACCCTACCCCTCCCACTTAGTAAAGATACAAAGAGAAGCCTGCAACTTGGAAGACAGTTCTCACACAACCTTTCTGGCACCTTCGTCTTACACTTCCAGACCCCAGAACTATGAGAAATAAATATCTGTTGCTTGTAAGCCACCTGGTCTGTGATTTTTTTTTGCTGTGTTAGGGGACCATTAACTAAAATAGCCCACCTTGACCAGCACAACAATAATCGCTTGCACCAGTCATGTCACAAAAGAAGGTTCTAATAAGGAACAGGGTGCTGCCATGGAAAACTAACTGGCAGAATTTAAAGTGAAGTCGTTCAGTCATGTCCAACTCTGCGACCCCATGGACTGTAGCCTACCAGGCTCCCCTGTCCATGGGATTTTCCAGGCAATAGTACTGGAGTGGATTGCCATTTCCTTCTCCAGGGGATCTTCCCGACCCAGGGATCAAGCCCGGGTCTCCTGCATTGTAGACAGATGCTTCACCGTCTGAGCCACCAGGGGAGGCCAAAACAAAGGAGACGCCAGTCCATATTACATCCCGCCAACCACTCAGAAAGCCTCACACTGGAATCCATCCTGGCTGAGAGATGCAAGGACCTTTAGGAAGGACCCAAGTCAGACCGAATATGGACCCAAACAAGATGACCATTACCATAAAACCTGAGATTGCAAGTCCTGGCTGAGCAGTTCTCCTGGTTTCCTTGCCCAGCTGCTCTCTGCTCCAGCACCTCCTTCCAATAAAGTCTTTTGCTTTGTTAGCATGTGTCTACTCAGACAATTCATTTCCAAGTGTTAAACAAGTGCCCAACTCCCAGGCTTGTATTCTGAATGAAGACTGCAGCTGCTGCCACTCCTGTTGCTACTGTTAAGCAGACAGGCTCAGGCCGCAGTACCAGCCAGGCCAAATTTTGAGCTCTGAGATTGCCTGCTGCTGCTGCTGCTGCTGCTAAGTCACTTCAGTCGTGTCCGACTCTATGCGACTCCATAGACGGCCTCCTACCAGGCTCCCCCGTCCCTGGGATTCTCCAGGCAAGAACACTGGAGTGGGTTGCCATTTCCTTCTCCAATGCATGAAAGTGAAAAGTGAAAGTGAAGTCGCTCAGTCGTGTCTGACTCTTTGCAACCCCATGGACTGCAGCCCACCAGGCTCCTCTGTCCATGGGATTTTCCAGGCAAGAGTACTGGAGTGGGGTGCCATTGCCTTCTCCAGCTGAGATTGCCTAGGCCCCAGCAAATCTAAAAGAAACAATGGGCTTAGAAGAGCCCACAGCAGAGTTCAGGATGCGGCTTTCGCACCTCAGGATCCACCGCTGTGACAGCCTCAGGACTTCCTAGTGCTCATGTTCACCAGCACACCAATACACACCAGCACACGGTGCCTCACAGAACCCTCAGCACAGGCTCTTGTGAGAAACTGCCCCTAGTTCCCGTGTGGAACAGCCCAAACATTGTGAGATCTGAGCATGGCCCCAGTGGCTGTGGCCCAGTCTCAAGGCCGTGACTGCTCTTCAGATATTCCCATTCCCCAACTCAGAGTGGTGCTTTTGACTCCTCCCTCCAGATAGAAGTCTACATCTCCTAAATTTTGTTTTAAAACTGAATGATAATTTTTTTTAAAATTTCTTATTACAACTGTAAACAACTGGCAAATCGGCACTATTTGCCATCAAGAGAAAGCAATGGGGTGGGGGCGGGGAAAGAAAAGCAAAAACAAACACCTGTATGGTATTCAAAGCAAGCCAGACACTTGTTTTCCTAAAGGCAAACAAGCCCCGTGTCTTTCTTACCAAGGGGATGGAGGGAGTCTTGCTTTACCCTCTTAGCACACTGGCCCCTTGCCACAGACCTAGGCCTGAGGCTTAAGGCTAATCTTCAATTGGTCGGAAAAGGCCACGTGAATCAATTTGTGCTGATGAAACAGGAGGAGAAAATTCCCTGGAGGCTTTGGGGGGGGGGTGGGGAAAGATTTTCTCTCTTCTGAGAAGCCCTGAAAGAGAATGCATCTCTTCCTCTGGATGTTGACTTGGGGCCAGTGCTGAGTACAAACACCAGGCCTGGAGCAGTCTTAGCCACGGGAAAAGATGCTGCTAACCAAATAGTGAGGCCAGCATACTGGAGGCCCCAGAGCCAGATGAGCAGACCAGCCAGATGCCTTCTTCTCTCCTGCCCTCTAGGCTATTTCAGTCATTGAGAACACCCTGAGTTCGGTTTTCTATTTTAATTCAAGGTCATCTAATGCTATGCACATCCATCAAATAAAGTCATCTTAGTGGCACACAACTCGAACTTGGGAAGTATTTGTCCTAGGTTGGGAGAGGTGATGGCGTAACAGAAACAAAGCTCCAGTCGGCTGTAATCAGCTTATATTTACCTCTTGATAACTTTTCTCAGTAAGAAAACCCAAAGTGCATATTGCCAGCTGCCCTTGAACTCCCACAGGAATCTTTGAAAATGTGGACTGGAGACGGGCTGGGGCTGGGGCCAAATAACATCAAAATAGTGTCTGTGTCTCTGTCATTAAGCATAGAGCTCTCCAAGCATTTCTAAGTCATATGCTTTGATTATTTTATTTGGGAAAATCTAATCTTCAAAGTAGAAAAAACTATGCAGATATATCTTTTATTTCTATATTATTTATAATAATGAAGCAACCTAAATGCCAAGCAGTAGGAGAAGATTAGGTACATTATAGTACATATAGTACATATATGGACATCACCAAATGGTCAACACCGAAATCAGATCGATTATATTCTTTGCAGCCAAAGATGGAGAAGCTCTATACAGTCAGCAAAAACAAGACCAGGAGCTGACTGTGGCTCAGACCATGAACTCCTTATTGCCAAATTCAGACTGAAATTGAAGAAAGTAGGGAAAACCACTAGACCATTCAGGCATGACCTAAATCAAATCTCTTATGATTATACAGTAGAAGTGAGAAATAGATTTAAGGGCCTAGATCTGATAGACAGAGTGCCTGATGAACTATGGAATGAGGTTCGTGACATTGTACAGGAGACAGGGATCAAGACCATCCCCATGGAAAAGAAATGCAAAAAAGCAAAATGGCTGTCTGGGGAGGCCTTATAAATAGCTGTGAAAAGAAGAGAAGCAAAAAGCAAAGGAGAAAAGGAAAGATATAAACATCTAAATGCAGAGTTCCAAAGAATAGCAAGAAGAGATAAGAAAGCCTTCTTCAACGATCAATGCAAAGAAATAGAGGAAAACAACAGAATGGGAAAGACTAGGGATCTCTTCAAGAAAATCAGAGATACCAAAGGAACATTTCATGCAAAGATGGGCTCGATAAAGGACAGAAATGGTATGGACCTAACAGAAGCAGAAGATATTAAGAAGAGGTGGCAAGAATACACAGAAGAACTGTACAAAAAAGAGCTTCACAACCCAGGTAATCATGATGGTGTGATCACTGACCTAGAGCCAGACATCCTGGAATGTGAAGTCAAGTGGGCCTTAGAAAGCATCACTATGAACAAAGCTAGTGGAGGTGATGGAATTCCAGTGGAGCTATTCCAAATCCTGAAAGATGATGCTGTGAAAGTGCTGCCCTCAATATGCCAGCAAATTTGGAAAACTCAGCAGTGGCCACAGGACTGAAAAAGCGGGTTTTTTTTACCACCAACAAAAAAAAAAAAAAAAAAAAAAAAACAAAAAAAATACAAAATTGCACCCATCTCACACCCTAGAAAAGTAATGCTCAAAATCCTCCAAGCCAGGCTTCAGCAATATGTGAACTGTGAACTTCCTGATGTTCAAGCTGGTTTTAGAAAAGCAGAGGAACCAGAGATCAAATTGCCAACATCCGCTGGATCATGGAAAAGCAAAAAAATAAAAATATAAATATTTATAAAATAATTAAAAAATGTAAAAGAATGAGAATAAAAAAAAAAAAAAAAAAAAAAAAAAAAAAAAAAAAAAAAAGATACACCAACTCCCGAAACTGATATTTAAAAAATAAATGGAAAAAAAGAAAAAAAAAAAAGAAAAGAAAAAAGAAAAAAAAAAAAAAAAAAAATAAGAAAAAAAATAAAAATAACTATATATACACTATATATATTAAATATATATAAAAAAAAAAAAAAAAAAAAAAAAGAAAAAAAAAAAAAAAAAAAAAAAAAAAAAAAGAAAAAAAAAAAAAAAAAAAAAAAAAAAAAAAAAAAAAAACACAAAAGAAAAAAAAAAAAAAAAAAAAAAAAAAAAAAAATAAAAAAAAAAAAAAAAAAAAAAAAAAAAAGAGTATAAAAAAACAAAAAAAAAAAAAAAAAAAAAATAACATCTGCTCCTAACAACAAAAGAAAAAAAAAAAAAAAAAAAAAAAAAAAAATCAAAATTATTTTTTTTTGGGGGAAAAAAAAACAAAAAGAGAGGGCGACCACAAAAAAAAAAAAAAAGAAGTCCACCGGAGGAAAAAAAAAAAAAAAAAACAAAAAAAAAAAAAAAAAAAAAAAAAAATAATTTTAAAAAAAAAGGGCGCCGAGACAAGGCTATGGTCTTTCCTGTGGTCATGTATGGATGTGAGAGCTGGACTGTGAAGAAGGCTGAGCGCCGGAGAATTGATGCTTTTGAACTGTGGTGTTGAAGAAGACTCTTGAGAGTCCCTTGGACTGCAAGGAGATCCAACCAGTCCATTCTGAAGGAGATCAGCCCTGGGATTTCTTTGGAAGGAATGATGCTAAAGCTGAAACTCCAATATTTTGGCCACCTCATGCGCAGAGTTGACTCATTGGAGAAGACTCTGATGCTGGAAGGGATTGGGGGCAGGAGGAGAAGGGGATGACAGAGGATGAGATGGCTGGATGGCATCACTGACTCGATGGATGTGAGTCTGAGTGACCTCCGGGAGTTGGTGATGGACAGGGAGGCCTGGTGTGCTGCGATTCATGGGGTCGCAAAGAGTCGGACACAACTGAGCGACTGATCTGATCTGATAGTACATCCACCTGGTGGCATGTTAGACTACTACTAACTACATCATTAGTTACAATGATGTTTTTGCTAACATGAAATGGCATATAATTACTTTTCTATTAAATTGGTCCATGGAACAAGCATAAAGAAATATTGTTGCCTGACTTCAGGCTATACTACAAAGCCACAGTCATCAAGACAGTATGGTACTGGCACAAAGACAGAAATATAGATCAATGGAACAAAATAGAAAGCCCAGAGATAAATCCAAGCACCTATGGACACCTTATCTTTGACAAAGGAGGCAAGAATATACAATGGATTAAAGACAATCTTTTTAACAAGTGGTGCTGGGAAAACTGGTCGAACACTTGTAAAAGAATGAAACTAGAACACTTTCTAACACCATACACAAAAATAAACTCAAAATGGATTAAAGAGCTAAATGTAAGACCAGAAACCATAAAACTCCTAGAGGAAAACATAGGCAAAACACTCTCTGACTTACATCACAGCAGGATCCTCTATGACCCACCTCCCAGAATATCGGAAATAAAATAAAAAATGAACAAATGGGACCTAATCAAACTTAAAAAGCTTCTGCACAACAAAGGAAACTATAAGCAAGGTGAAAAGACAGCCTTCAGAATGGGAGAAAATAATAGCAAATGAAGCAACAGACGAACAACTAATCTCAAAAATATACAAGCAACTCCTGCAGCTCAATTCCAGAAAAATAAATGACCCAATCAAAAAATGGGCCAAAGAACTAAACAGACATTTCTCCAAAGAAGACATACAGATGGCTAACAAACACATGAAAAGATGCTCAACATCACTCATTATCAGAGAAATGCAAATCAAAACCACTGTGAGGTACCATTTCACGCCAGTCAGAATGGCTGCGATCCAAAAGTCCACAAGCAATAAATGCTGGAGAGGGTGTGGAGAAAAGGGAACCCTCTTACACTATTGGTGGGAATGCAAACTAGTACAGCCACTATGGAGAACAGTATGGAGATTCCTCAAAAAACTGGGAATAGAACTGCCTTATGATCCAGCAATCCCACTGCTGGGCATACACACTGAGAAAACCAGAATTGAAAGAGACACGTGTACCCCAATGTTCATAGCAGCACTGTTTACAATAGCCAGGACGTGGAAGCAACCTAGATGCCCATCCACAGATGAATGGATAAGAAAGCGGTGGTACATATACACAATGGAGTATTACTCAGCCATTAAAAAGAATACATTTGAATCAGTTCTAAGGAGGTGGATGGAACTGAAGCCTATTATACAGAGTGAAGTAAGCCAGAAACAAAAACACAAATACAGTATACTAACGCATATATATGGAACGTAGAAAGATGGTAAAAATAACCCTATTTACGAGACAGCAAAAGAGACGCTGATGTATAGAACAGACTTTTGGACTCTGGGACCGGGAGAGGGTGGGATGATTGGGGAGAATAGCATTGAAATAAGTATAATATCATATCTGAAACGAGTCATCAGTCCAGGTACGATGCCCGATAACAGATGCCTGGGGCTGGAGCACTGGGACGACCTGGAGGGATGGTGTGGGGAGGGGGTAGGGAGGAGGGTTCAGGATGGGTAACACGTGTATACTGGTGGCGGATCCATCTCGATGTATAGTAAAAGCAATACAATATTGTAAAGTTAAGCAAAATAAAAAAAATAAAAATAAATACTGTATTTTTTAAACCTTTTGACCATGACCCAGAGTAACCAGTTGTTGACTGAAAAAAAAAAATGCTCAATCTAAAAGTTGCTATTTATGTTTTGTTCAGGGACATTACTGAAGACTGTAGACCAGGAGGCAACTTTTCAGATAGCTCTGAGGAACTGTGCCAAAGAGGTAAGGGAGGAGCCAGGATATATAGAAAATTTTGCTGAAAAACAAAAACGTGTAGTGGAACATAAAAATATTACTGCTAATCACAAAACACAGGCACCTCAAGTTAATGATTTTTGTGTTTCTCTACCTATGGGAAGATGAAAGAATCAGGCTCATTGAAACTATTCCTTTGATATGCTTCTTATTAATAATTATCAAGGGTCATTATTCTGTTTTTCTCCATCCTAAGTCCTGAATTCCCCTCCAGGCATGTCGTGGTTGAGAGTGGTGTGTGGTGGTGTTGTGTTTTGGCTGATGGCTTGATGGTAGTCAACACTTGTTCACTGGAATGGCAGGCAACCTTCTTTGTCCACACGGTTCATTTTGCATTTTGACCCAGAACACCTTATACATATTTTTATTGCTAACACAACATTTGCAGAAAACAATGCTTGCCAGCACTGGGTGCAATGCACTTTGGCATTTTATATGTGCTTCCATTGGATCTTTTCCGATGCTAGTTCCAATGCAACCCACCATATGGGTTTCATCACCAGTAAAGGATTATGACCCTTTGCTAATTGAGCATGATACCAAAGATGGAAAAAGAGCAAATGACAAAAACGTATGTCTAGAGAACTTGCCTGGAGGGAATGTGCCAAAATATCAACAGGCCTGGAACTCTGGGGGATTTATTTATATTTTGCAATTTGTCATTAATAAATTTTACTACTTTTTATAATAGAAATAATATTGCTATCCTAATTTTAAGTTGTTCTGAAGACTTCTTCTCTCCAGGCTAAGTAATCCAGTTCCTCACAGTCTGGTAAATTCACTTTATACGTCCTCATAAGCTTCTGAGAGCAAAGACAGGATGGTAGCCAGAGAACAAAGCCACAGGCAGCCTGTGAACCTGAGCCCCACCCTGAACAGCTCTGGGCTTTAGCACTTCCTGACTCATGGCCCCCACGTGGCCATTGCTAAATAATGTACATCTTAATGAGGAGATTGATGTCACAGTTATAGGCGTCCTAGACTTCTCCTTTCCTTCCTTTCTTCCAATACAATTTTACTGAGTGCCTGTTACTTTCCAAATACTATTCAAAAAGCTGTATAAAAATATCTTTTATATTTTTCAATTTTTCTATAATGAGCATGGATTTCTTCCATAGTCAGAAAAAAAAATCCACATTGCTTTAAAGGAAGACCTTAAGATGTAGATCTTGCCTTCAAGGTGCCCACAGCCTAGAAAAGAAGCAGACATATTCGTTATGTCTCTGTGGGACTTAGCTTTGTTCCTTACCCACCTCCTGTTTCAGCCAGAAAGTGACTCCTCTGAGTAGCTTTTAATTGTTAGGGGCCACAGGGTTTGTCTCTTTCCTTTCTTAGGACACCATGACATTTGCCTGACTCCCATCTCTACCCCTCCACTCCTTTTTGTTTGTTTGTTTGTTTTTTGATGTGGACCATTTTTTCAAGTCTCTATTGAACATTGCTACGATATTACTTCTGTTCTCTTTTGGACTTGAGGCCCCAAGGCATGAGGGATCTTAGCTTCCTGACCAAGGATTGAACCTGCACCTCCTGCAATGAAGGTGAAGTCTTAACCACTGGACCACCAGGGAAGTCCCTGCCCCCACTGCTTAAATCTCCATTTCCATTTGTTGGCTGAGAAGGAGAGCGCAAACATGGAGAGAAGAAAGAGAGAGGAGGGTGGGAGAGCCACCTAGTCCAGCTGAGGCGAGTTTCTTGGATCTGAGGTGGATCGCGAGTGTGTGTGTGTGTGAGTGTGTGTGTGTGTGTGAGTGTGTGTGTGTGACTGTGTGTGTGACTGTGTGAGCTTGTGCTGAGTGTGAGCGTATGAGAGGGTATGTGTTTGTGTGCGTGTGACTGTGTGTATGTGCACATGTGCTCACTTGCTTAGTTGTGTCCCACTCTTTGCAGTCCCATGGGCTATAACCCTCCAGGCTCCTCTGCCCATGGGATTCTCCAGGCAAGAATACTGGAGTGGGTTGCCAAGCCCTCCTCCAGGGGATCTCCCCCACCCAGGGCAGGCTGGTCCTTTATTCTGAATCACCAGGGTAGCCTCAAGGTGGATCATACCCCAGCTGTAAACATCTGAGTGAGATCAGTGATAGGGAATCCTGTGGTGCTTGGAAGACCTCGTAACTCTGCCTGAACAGGATAACACAGGCTAGGTGGTCCATCAGAGTTTATTTCCCTGATTTCCCAAGCATGTCATGGATGGCCTGACCAGTGACCTCTGGAGGAAGGAGACAGCAGCTCCATATTGGTCTGGCTTCAGTGACTGCAGCCAGATCTTTCTGGCTATTTTCAGGTTTTCTCAGTTAATGAGTAATGTTCTGATGGTAGCTTCTCCTCAGGACATTAACTTCTGGTGCTGGTATTTCCCCCAAAGAAGTTCAAACAAGTTGGCAGAGAGCAAACTGGATAAGTCACTAGAGAAAACTGCATAATGCTCCTAAATCTATGCTCCAGTGGCCGCTGTTCCTGGAAAAGAATTGATTTGTCACCATCTTGTTGAAGGAATATCTATTTGTTTTCCAACATGGGCAGCCTGTCAAAATGTAATATAATGCCAGGGGCAACTCCCGTCAGTCAGGGATATTTTATCAGCAGTTCCTTAACCTCTTGGACTCTTGTTGTAATCAGAAAAATTTCCCTTCAGCATGTTATTTTAATAATCCCTTGGACACAGTTGTGGTGGATTCTGACCCTTCTAAATATTCCAGTCTGCCTAGCCCAAGCTTTCACACAGCGTGTATTTGCCTTCCAGGGTCACCTGTTCTGCTGAATCGTGTTCTTCTGATATTTGAGGGGTTGCTCAGGGAAACAAGAGATGTCCGGGAGACCTGGGAGGTAGGGTACTGGAAAACCTGGTGAAAAACATTTCTCTCCAGTGCCTCTTCTGTTTGCACCTCATGATAAATGTTCCTTCGGCAGTTTTATAAACAGACTGCTAAAATGTCACCTTTTTAGACGTGTGAGAGGCTTGTTGGAGAGGACTGCTGGGACTCAGGCAGACCAGGAGTGGGAGATGCCTTGGCCTGAGCTGACAATTTGACAATAAACAGGTCGTTTGTCTCAAGAGTTGACCAGGACTGGAATATTTCAAGGTGCCATCTTTCATACACAAAAAAATAATTTTGTTGATCCTCTGAAAGTCAAGCAGGGTGTGCACTTCCATCTTAATGAATGCCTGTCAGTCCTGTGTATGAGAAACATGGAGGATGGAGCAGCCAAGAATGCTCCTTAGAATCTGAAACAAGAGGGGCCAGATGGTCTAGAAAGGGGATAACCCCACGCTCCTGTCCCAGCGTTTTAGGAGTAACAAGCAAACAGCTCATGGAATGAGCAGATTCAGATAAAATGCTGTATTTACAAATCCAAACAATGGGTCTGCAGAATGAGAATGAGTTAGGTCATCTTGATAATACATTTGGGATCCCAGGAATCTTAGTATAGTTCGAGGCAACGTAGCATATTATTTGAATTCATGCTTGTTCAATTAATATAGAAATTAGTTATAATCGAGTTCAGCCCATCCACCCCAGAAAGAAGATGGAGTCTGTTCTGCTTTGTTTATCAGTACACCATCAATGAAATTCCATCTGAATTCCAGAAATCCCCAAGAGGCTCATAAAATACCCCTTCAGTTCAGTTTAGTCGCTCAGTTGTGTCTGATTCTTTGTGACCCCATGAATCACAGCACACCAGGCCTCCCTGTCCATCACCAACTCCGAGAGTTCACTCAGACTCACGTACATTAGGTCGATGATGCCATCCAGCCATCTCAGTCTCTGTCGTCCCCTTCTCCTCTTGCCCCCAATCCCTACCAGCATCAGAGTCTTTTCCAATGAGTCAATTCTTTACATTAGATGGTCAAAGTACTGGAGTTTCAGCTTTAGCATCATTCCTTCCAAAGAACACCCAGGGCTGATCTCCTTTAGAATGGACTGGTTGGATCTCCTTGCAGTCCAAGGGAGTCTCAAGAGTCTTCTCCAACACCACAGTTCAAAAGCATCAGTTCTTCAGCGCTCAGCTTTCTTCACAGTCCTACTCTCACATCCATACATGACTACTGGAAAAATCATAGCCTTGACTAGATGGACCTTTGTTGGCAAAGTAATGTCTCTGCTTTTGAATATGCTATCTAGGTTGGTCATAACTTTCCTTCCAAGGAGTAAGCATCTTTTAATTTCATGGCTGCAGTCACCATCTGCAGTGATTTTGGAGCCCAGAAAAATGAAGTCTGACACTGTTTCCACTGTTTCCCCATCTATTTCCCATGAAGTGATGGGACCAGATGCCATGATCATCGTTTTCTGAATGTTGAATTTTAAGCCAACTTTTTCACTCTCTACTTTCACTTTCATCAAGAGGCTTTTTAGTTCCTCTTCACTTTCTGCCATAAGGGTGGTGTCATCTGCATATCTGAGGTTATTGATACTTCTCCCGGCAATCTTGTTTCCAGCTTGTGCTTCTTCCAGCCCAGTGTTTCTCATGATGTACTCTGCATATAAGTTAAATAAGCAGGGTGATAATATACAGCCTTGACGGATTCCTTTTCCTATTTGGAACCAGTCTGTTGTTCCATGTCCAGTTCTAACTGTTGCTTCCTGACCTGCATATAGGTTTCTCAAGAGGCAGGTAAGGTGGGCTGGTATTCCCATCTCTTTGCGAATTTTCCACAGTTTATTGTGATCCACACAGTCAAAGGCTTTGGCATAGTCAATAAAGCAGAAATAGATGTTTTTCTGGAACTCTCTTGCTTTTTCCATGATCCAGCGGATGTTGGCAATTTGATCTCTGGTTCCTCTGCCTTTTCTAAAACCAGCTTGAACATCTGGAAATTCACGGTTCACGTATTGCTGAAGTCTGGCTTGGAGAATTTTGAGCATTATTTTACTAGCGTGTGCTGCTGCTGCTAAGTTGCTTCAGTCGTGTCCGACTCTGTGTAATCCCATAGATGGCAACCCACCAGGCTCCCCCGTTCCTGGGATTCTCCAGGCTAGAATACTGGAGTGGGCTGCCACCTCCTTCTCCAATTCATGAAAGTGAAAAGTGAAAGGGAAGTCGCTCAGTCATGTCTGACTCTTAGTGACCCCACAGACTGCAGACTACCAGGCTCCACCGTCCATGGGATTTTCCAGGCAAGAGTACTAGAGTGGGGTGCCATTACTAGAGTGTGAGATGAGTGCGATTGTGTGGTAGTTTGAACATTCTTTGGCATTGCCTTTCTTTGGGATTGGAATGAAAACTGACCTTTTCCAGTCCTGTGGCCACTGCTGAGTTTTCCAAATTTGCTGGCATATTGAGTGCAGCACTTTTACAGAGTCATCTTCCAGGATTTGAAATAGTTCATCTAGAATTCCATCACCTCCACTAGCTTTGTTCGTAGTGATGCTTTCTAAGGCCCACTTGACTTCACATTCCAGGATGTCTGGCTCTAGGTGAGTGATCACACCACCGTTATTATCTTGGTCATGAAGCTCTTTTTTGTATAGTTCTGTGTATTCTTGCCACCTCTTCTTAATATCTTCTGCTTCTGTTAGGTCCATACCATTTCTGTCCTTTATCAAGCCTATCTTTGCATGAAATGTTCCCTTGGTATCTTTAATTTTCTTGAAGAGATCTCTAGTCTTTCCCATTCTGTTGTTTTCCTCTATTTCTTTGCATTGATTGCTGAGGAAGGCTTTCTTATCTCTCCCTGCTATTCTTTGGAACTCTGCATTCAGATGCTTATATCTTTCCTTTTCTCCTTTGCTTTTCGCTTCTCTTCTTTTCACAGCTATATGTAAGGCCTCCCCAGACAGCCATTTTGCTTTTTCGCATTTCTTTTCCATGTGGATGGTCTTGATCCTTGTCTCCTGTACAATGTGAAAAGGCAAAATGATAGAATACTGAAAGAGGAACTCCCCAGGTCCGTGGTTGCCTAATATGCTACTGGAGATCAGTGGAGAAATAACTCCAGAAAGTATGAAGGAATGGAGCCAAAGCAAAAACAATACCCAGTTGTAGATGTGACTGGTGATAGAAGCAAGGTCTGATGCTGTAAAGAGCAATATTGCATAGGAACCTGGAATGTTAGGTCCATGAATCAAGGCAAACTGGAAGTGGTCAAACAGGAGATGGCAAGAGTGAATGTCGACATTCTAGGAATCAGCAAACTAAAATGGACTGGAATGGGTGAATTTAACTCAGATGACCATTATATCTACTACTGTGGGCAAGAATCCCTTAGAAGAAATGGAGTAGGCATCATGGTCAACAAAAGAGTCTGAAATGCAGTACTTGGATGCAATCTCAAAAATGACAGAATCATCTGTGTTTCCAAGGCAAATCATTCAATATCACAGTAATCCAAGTCTATGCCCCAACCAGTAACGCTGAAGAAGCTGAAGTTGAACGGTTCTATGAAGACCTACAAGACCTTTTAGAACTAACACCCCATGTCCTTTTCATTATAGGGGACTGGAATGCAAAAGTAGGAAGTCAAGAAACACTTGAAGTAACAGGCAAATTTGGCCTTGGCATACGGAATGAAGCAGGGCAAAGGCTAATAGAGTTTTGCCAAGAGAACGCACTGGTCATAGCAAACACCCTCTTCCAACAACACAAAAGAAGACTATACACATGGACATCACCAGATGATCAACACGAAAATCAGATTGATTATATTCTTTGCAGCCAAAGAGGGAGAAGCTCTATACGGTCTGCAAAATCAAGACCGGGAGCTGACTGTGGCTTAGATCATGAACTCCTTATTGCCAAATTCAGACTGAAATTGAAGAAAGTAGAGAAAACCACTAGATCATTCAGGTATGACCTAAAATACACCTTAGTTACCACAAAAGTTTATTTCCCATTGAAAATTAGGAAAATAAAAGCCTTAACTTGTAAAGGGGGATGGAAATACTGGATGCCTCAAGAAAGGAAAATGCCCAGGATTTCTTGAGCTGGTCCTTCAGACAGAACGTCTGTTCCCATTCAATGGCTCCCTTATGTCCAGCAGGGCCACAGTTTTCTCAGCTCTAAGGTGCAAGGCTTATTGACAATCACACCTGCTTTGCATTTGAATAGTTCAATATACTGGGTTTTTGTATAGTTTCAACATATCAGAAGCTTACAGTCAGTTGTGATAACTTCTAGTCACAGCCCATTGCCTCCCACTGGTAATGAATGGTTTAAGAGCTGTACTATCCAGTACAGTAACCAATGCCCACATTAAGCACTTCAAACATGATTAAGTCCCAACTGACATGTGCTGGAGGAATACACCACATGCCGGGTTTGAAAGACTCAGAAAAAAACATGAAAATATCATATAACTCAGTAACATTTTATACTAATTACATGTCAAAGTGATAGTTTTGGAAATAGTGAATTAGATAAACTATATTATTAAAATTAGTTTCACCTATTTCTCTTAATCCTTCTTAATGAGGCTCATAAATATTCAGCCATTTATGTGCATTATAATGACTCTCACAGTGTTAGGTATTTCATCTCAACTGTGAAAAGAGTCACCAGCTCTTTTTTCCACACCCCTTCTAAAATGTTCTTCTTTTGGTCTAATTCTGAGTTCTTTTAGTGAGACAGCTAGGTTTTTCTTTGTTGTTACCATAATGGGGGACAACTTTCAAAATCCAGTGATTTAAAAAATGGCCAATGACTACTCAGTAGCTTTGCTCTAGGAAACAAGGAAAGAAATATTGGTCAAA
Source organism: Tragelaphus eurycerus (assembly GCA_935064755.1). NCBI lineage: Eukaryota > Metazoa > Chordata > Mammalia > Artiodactyla > Bovidae > Tragelaphus > Tragelaphus eurycerus. Next base: position 16,826,167 of record CAKXYN010000006.1, on the reverse strand, counting down.
GAGACAGTTCCACAAAGATGTTTTCAGCCAAACACTTACATTTCTTCACCAGCCTCTTCCCATTTCTCCCATCACCCCAACAATGCACAAATGGTGGTGTCTCTAAGCCCTACTGCATAGGTCTGACACAAATAAATCTTTAAGAGTTAGGTTTGGGCTTCTCTGGTGGCTCAGTGGTAAAGAACCCACCTGCCAGTGTAGGAGATGTGAGTTCAATCCTGGATTGGGAAGACCCCCTGGAAAAGGAAATGGCAACCTACTCCAATACTCTTATTTGGGAAATCCCATGGATAGAGGAGCCTGGCAGTCTACAGTCCATGGGGCCACAAAAGAGACACCACTGAGTGGACATGAACTTAGTGACTAAACAACAAAGACTTGTTCAGTCACTCAGTCATGTCTGACTCTTTGAGACCCCATGGACTGTATAGTACACTGGGCTTCCCTGTCCTTCATCATCTCCTGGAACTTGCTTAAATTCATGTCTATTGAGTTGGTGAAGCCATCCAACCATCTCATCCTCTGTCGTCCCTTACTCCTCCTGCCTTCAATCTTTCCCAACATCAGGGTCTTTTCTAATGAGTCAGTTTTTTCCATCAGGTGGTCAAAGTATTGGAGCTTCAGCTTCAGCATTAGTCCTTCCAATGAATGTTCAGGGTTGATTTCCTTTTAGGTCTACCCAAATTTTACATATCAATAGGGCTGTATTCTTATCCGATATAAAATACTAAAGGCAAAAGGAACATGGGAATTAGGAAAGAGACCCTAAACCTGGAGTCAAAGGAAGGACAAGAAATCCTGCCTGTATCCTGCCACTCACAGCTATTTCTCTCTGGGGAGATAGCGTCAGCTCCTAAGAAAGGTCAGATTCCAAAATACCTGCCTAGATAAATTCATTTTAATGCTTCCTACATATCATCACTCTGTAAAGCCCGGAGAGACAGGAGAGAGCACCCATGCAGAAACTAAACTAGAGGGATACTGTATTCAGGAACCAAGATGCAGAATTTGGGAAAGTGAGGGATTAAGTGAAAGTCTGCTAACTGAAAAGCGAGACTGCAACAGAGCAAGACCCGTATGGTCCTTGTCTTGCATGTCCTCAGCCTGTCTTTTGTCTATGGAAGAAACTTAGCCAAAGAATAAATTTAATCAGAGAAGTGAGAAAATGCAGAAACAAAGAAAAATAGTCAAAGGAAGCCAAATAATAATAATGTAGTCATTAATCAAAGTGAAGGATCTTTAGTTCCTTCTCAAAGGCTATATATAATATTCTGAGCCATATCCTGTGAGCTGTCTTGTAGCACTGAAACCTCCATCAGATGGAGGAAGTTAACTACATGATGACCAGACTGTAGCCATGACATAAGCTGCCACAATTCTAAGAATGGCCGATGACTGATTTCAAGATGACTGTCAGAACTGACCATGCTCTTTCTGCATGTTGCCCCCTCACTCTGTCTATAAAAGCTCTTGCTCACTGATTGCCAGAGGATGGGAGGGTAGGCCTTTGGACAAGCATCTGCTTTTCCCTTTGGTTGCCAGCATCCGAACTAAAGGAAATTTTCCTTGCCACCAAACTAGCCTCTCTGTTGGCTTTTGTGCAATGAGCAGCCAGATCCCACTTTTTGAGGTTATAATACCTCAAAAATTTCCCATCCGCCTGCTCCAGGAAGTCAAGGGAAGCTTATACACACCACCAAGCAGGAGACCACAGGATCTTCTCTGGACAAACTGAACTATCACAGAATAAAAACATGCAGAAATTGACATTTGAAGGTCCCTATGAAAAAGCCAGATGGCCATACAATTGATCCACAGTAAAGCCCACCAAATCAACAAACTCATTCAAACACACAGTGTAGCTTAAGCTGAATTACAATATCCAAGGACGACAGCCTTTTAGGGAAAGCCTCTGGTGTGAAAGGGAGAAATCAAAATTAAATATGAAGATAAAAGTTAGAGGAAACAGAGATGATATAAGAAAAAAAAAAAAACTTTAAATCCAGAAAGACAGAAAAAATAATACTAGAAAGGAAATAATATATTGAAAATTAATAATAATATAAGAAAAGTCATCAGAACTGAAGAACTTGAGCTTTCAGATTGTAAACATCTAAGGAATGAATGATAAAAAATATATGTATCAGGGTCCATTACAAAATTTAAGATCTCTAGTACTAAACAGAGAAGCTCAAAATCTTCCATAAATAGCATGTCACATATAAGAACTGGAAATTGAATGGCATCAAACTTCTCAACCACAGCATTTTTTATACAATAAAAACAATGAAATAAGTTCAAAATTTTGATGGAAAGTTATTTTCAACCTGGAATTCTATACTCAGCCAAATTAGTATTTTAATATGAGGATAAGGTGAAGACATTTCAGACATGTTGCCTCAAAAATTTACTTGATGCTTCTCAGTTCAGTTGCTCAGTTGTGTCCAACTCTTTGTGACCCCATGGACTGCAGCATGCCAGGACTCCCTGTCCATCACCACTCCCGGAGTGCACCCAAACTTATGTCCATTGAGTCGGTGATGCCATCCAGCCATCTCATCCTCTGTTGTCCCTTTCTCCTCCCGCCTTTAATCTTTCAATGGCACCCCACTCCAATACTCTTGCCTGGAAAATCCTGTAGATGGAAGAGCCTGGTAGGCTGCAGTCCATGGGGTCACTAAGAGTCGGACACGACTGAGCGACTTCAATTTCACTTTTCACTTTCCTGCATTGGAGAAGGAAATGGCAACCCACTCCAGTATTCTTGCCTGGAGAATCCCAGGGACGGTGGAGCCTGATGGGCTGCCGTCTATGGGGTCGCACAGAGTTGGACATGACTGAAGCAACTTAGCAGCAGCAGCATGATGCTTCTCAGAAGCTACTTCATTAAAATGAGAGAGTAAACCAAGAAAGGAAGAAGACATCGGGTCCAGGAAACAAGGGAACAGTGAGAGAAGAGAAAAAGAGGAGAGGATTCTTAAAAAATATATATCTCTGGAAGGAAAATGGATTGGATGGACCACGTATCAAGTTTAACAAAGTCAAACAGTGTACTAAGAAGTGTTTAATAGAGCCATTTGAGGTATGGGAAGATATAGTTAGCAAACAAATGAAATGAACAAACCAAAAAAGAGGCAATTAATAACTCCAGATAAAGGAATTTTGTAAAGGAAAGTTATGAATGTGTACTATACTTGGGATTTATCTACATCTAGTAAGTAGAGAATAAAAGAATTAGGGAGGACTTCCCTGATTGTCCAGTGGTTAAGAATCCACCTTCCAAAGCAATAGATGCGAGTTCAATCCCTGGTCGGGGGACTAAGATCCCACAAGCCATGGAGCAATTAAGCCCAAGTGCCACAACTAGAGAGCCTTCACACTGCAACAAAAGATCATGATGCAGCCAAATAAATAAAAATTTAAAAAGAATGAGGGGCCTAATAGATTGAATCTCATTTATTATAATCATGTCTAAAATCATTATCCTCAGTTCTGGGAAGGAGAAGTAATAAGGCAGAAGGAAATGTGAATAACTAGGCAGAAGGTGGTGTCACTTGTTGAGACAGAGAACAATGGAAAATAAGCAAATATGGGGAATGGAGAAGCACTAGTGTCTCTACTTAATTCTGGACACGTTCTATTTGAGGTGCATACAGGACATGCTCCAATATTTTGGCCACCTGATGTGAAGAGCTGATTCACTGGAAAAGACTGTGATTGTGGGAAAGATTGAAGGCAGAAGGAGAAAGGAGTGACAGGGGATGAGATGGTTAGATAGCATCACTGTTTCAGCAGACATGAATCTGAGCAGAGATGGTGAAGGACATGGAAGCCTGGCATGCTGCAGTTCATTGAGTCATGAAGAGTCAGACATGACTTAACGACTGAACAACAAGCAATAAGACATGCAGGCACAGATGCTGAGCAGGCAGGGATATCCTGGATCTACTGGTCTGGAGCTCAGAAGAGAGACCCAGGCTGAGGTCTTATTGAAGGTGGTATGGGTATGTAGATGGAAAAGGACCCGGCTAATGTTACCTGTGTCACTTTCCAAAATGGTATGGACCTAACAGAAGCAGAAGATATTAAGAAGAGGTGGCAAGAATACACAGAAGAACTGTACAAAAAAGATCTTCACGACCAAGATAATCACGGAGGTGTGATCACTGACCTAGAGCCAGACATCCTGGAATGTAAAGTCAAGTGGGCCTTAGAAAGCATCACTACGAGCAAAGCTAGTGGAGGTGATGGAATTCCAATTGAGCTATTTCAAATCCTGAAAGATGATGCTGTGAAAGTGCTGCCCTCAATATGCCAGCAAATTTGGAAAACTCAGCAGTGGCCACAGGACTGGAAAAGGTCAGTTTTCATTCCAATCCCAAAGAAAGGCAATGCCAAAGAACGCTCAAACTACCACACAGTTGCACTCATTTCACATGCTAGCAAAGTAATGCTCAAAATTCTCTAAGCCAGGCTTCAATAGTATGTGAACCGAGAAATTCCAGATTTTAAAGCTAGATTTAGAAAAGGCAGAAGAACTAGAGATCAAATCGCCAACATCCGTTGGATAATCAAAAAAGCAAGGGATTTCCAGAAAAGTGTCTATTTGTGCTTTATTGACTATGCCAAAGCCTTTGACTGTGTGGATCACAATAAACTCTGGAGAATTCTTAAAGAGATGGGAATACCAGACCACCTGACCTGCCTCTTGAGAAATCTGTATGCAGGTCAGGAAGCAACAGTTAGAACTGGACATGGAACAACAGACTGGTTCCAAATAGGAAAAGATGTCCGTCAAGGCTGTATATTGTTACCCTGCTTATTTAACTTCTATGCAGAGTACATCATGAGAAACGCTGGGCTGGAAGAAGCACAAGCTGGAAACAAGATTGCCGGGAGAAATATCAATAACCTCAGATATGCAGATAACACCACCCTTATGGCAGAAAGGGAAGAGGAGCTAAAGAGCCTCTTGATGAAAGTGAAAGAGGAGAGTGAAAAAGTTGGCTTAAAGCTCAACATTCAGAAAATGAAGATCATGGCCTCTGGTCCCATCACTTCACGGGAAATAGATGGGGAAACAGTGGAAACAGTGTCAGACTTTATTTTTTAGGGCTCCAAAATCACTGCAGATGGTGACTGCACCCATGGAATTAAAAGATGCTTACTCCTTGGAAGAAAAGTTATGACCAACCTAGATAGCATATTCAAAAGCAGAGACATTACCTTGCCAACAAAGGTCTATGTAGTCAAGGCTATGGTTTTTCCTGTGGTCATGTATGGATGTGAGAGTTGGACTGTGAAGAAGACTGAGCACTGAAGAATTGATGCTTTTGAACTGTGGTGTTGGAGAAGACTCTTGAGAGTCCCTTGGACTGCAAGGAGATCCAACCAGTCCATTCTGAAGGAGATCAGCCCTGGGATTTCTTTGGAAGGACTGATGCTAAAGCTGAAACTCCAATACTTTGGCCACCTCAGGCGAAGAGTTGACTCATTGGAAAAGATTCTGCTGCTGGGAGGGATTGAGGGCAGGAGAAGAAAGGTACGACAGAGGATGAGATGGCTGGATGGCATCACCGGCTCAACGGACATGAGTTTGAGTGAACTTCAGGAGTTGGTGATGGACAGGGAGGCCTGGCGTGCTGTGATTCATGGAGTCACAAAGAGTTAGACACGACTGAGCGACTGAACTAAACTAAACTGAACTGAATGTTACCTGGGGAGGGGGTTGTAAGGTGAAGAAAATAGGGTCCAGGAACAATTACTGAGGAACGGCACATTAGGGTGAGAGAAGGAGAACGCATCTGGTAAAGGAGATTGGGAAGGAGAGGTTGGAGAGGTGGAAAGAAAAGTCTGAAAGTGTGAAGTGAAGTTGCTCAGTCGTGTCCGACTCTTTGCGACCCCATGGACTGTAGCCTATCAGGTTCTTCTGTCCATGGAATTTTCCAGGCAAGAATTTTGGAGTGGGTTGTCATTTCCTTCTCCAGGAGATCTTCCTGACCCAGGGATTGAACCCAGGTCTTCGCATTGTAGGCAGACACTTTACCATCTGAGCCACCAGGGATGTCCTGTTGAGAGTGTGGGAGTGTCAAAACCAGAAGCCTTCACAAACATTGTGCCTCTCCCTAATGTGAGGATAAACCCCCATCGTATGTTCTTTTCTAGTTGCACTTCCCTTCATGTACTATAATGAGATGAAAATTTATGCAATTGATTCACTCATTCACTGAGTAAATATTTAATGAGCACTTACTATTAACAGTGCCAGGACTGTTCTAGGATATAGATAACAACAGGTACAAAACAGATAACCCATGTGTTTTCATGAAGTGTATCTTCTAGAGGGGATTAATGGGTGAACATAAAAAGGAAAGAGGGGACTTCCCTGGTACTCCAGTGGTTACAACTTCGCCTTCCAGTGAAGAGGGTGCAGGTTCAATCTCTAGTCAGAGAACTAAGATCTCATTTGCCTTATGGCCAAAAAAATCAGTAGTGTAACAAATTCAATAAAGACTTTAAAAATGGTCCACATTGGAAAAAATTTAAAAAGTAAATAAGGAAAGAGGAGAGGAAGGGAATGGTCAAGGGTGTCAGATCCTTCCGAGGAGTCAAGGACAATGAGGACTGAAGAGCAGTCACTGGGTTTAACCCCATGGACTTCATTGGAAAAAGTAGTGTAGGGTGTCAGAAACCGGACCAGAAGGGCTGAGGAACAAATGATGAACCCATAAAGAAAGGAAATGCGAACAACCCTTGTGGGAAGAATGAGCAAGAAAGGTAGGAATAGAACAATGCCTGCATGCATCTTCATACAGGGAAAGATTCAGTCAAGAATGATTAGTTCATGTTTAACATGTTAGTTGTGACCCCGTGGACTGTAGCCCACCAGGCTCCTCTGTCCATAGAATTCTCCAGCCAGGAATACTGGAGTGGGTTGCCATGACCTCCTCCAGGGGATCTTCCCAACCCAGGGATTGAACCTGGGTTTTCTGCATCACAGGTAGACTCTTTACCATCTGAGCCACCAGGGAAGCCATCATGTTTAACAGATGATGAGAAAGATCCAGTTTCAAGGTATGACTGAAAAAGTGGACACAAGTAAGGGCAAATACTGAGTGGTGTGAAAATTTTTAGGAAAGGGGTAGAGGGAGGGACCAGAGCACATAGGTTGATTAGCCTTTGAAAAGCAGAAGGGACTTCCTCCATCATGTTCGAGTGGCGGAGATTTGAGGCAATAGTGAAATTCAAATAGTGGCAGGATGAGTATTTGGATGGCTGAAAAAGGTGCCTTTTTAAATTCCCTGCCCTTGAGTGAGGGGCATTCATTTTCTCAAGAGGAACAAAAAATGAGGAGAATGAGGGTCAAGAGATGAAAAGGGCAGGTGAGGTGAACCAGGAGTATCCAAGCAAAGCTGCTGGAAGGGGAGGAGGCTGAGGGCCAGAGCGGGGATGCTTGAATTAGTGGATTTAAAAGACTTGTGGGGGGAAAATGGGTGAGCTTGAGCCTAGGGAAAGGTCCTTGGAAATGAGGAAGTTCAGGAAGTTATGTGGTGGAGGAACTGGATGGCTCCCCAGGGTGATGCTTGTGTTGCCAGGAGGATGGGAGGAGAGGGAGGGGAGAGGAAGGTGGGGCTGAGGTCCTCAGTGCCAAAGCCTTTAGATGACTGGCCTGGTTCCTGAAGACTGAGGAATTGAAAGGGGAAAAGGTGAATTCCTGAGCAAAAATCTTGGCAGCTGGAAGAAGGTGTAATGTATCCTGCAAGGAAATCCCCAAATATTGGCCATGGGTTATTGACTGTGGTCCCCAGTAGGTGCTCTATGTGAGACCAGCCTGCCTCACGGGACCAGCTCTGGAGTTGGGACCCGGGACTTCTGTTGTTTATGTCTACCTTAAAGCCCCCACAGTTTATACTCACAGGATACTTAACAAAATTTACCTAAAGCCAGAGGCCTGGGTGTTGTGTCAATAGTGGCTTCTGGTTTTAGACAAAAGTTGCAGGTCTCCAGCTGTGTTTGGGGGCAGGTCAGGGTTGTGTTCCCTTAAGCTGCAGGTGGAAGGATGCAGCCCTTATATTTAGAACAGTGATTCTGAGTAGCACTGTGGCTTGAAGCAGAATCACCTGGAGGCGTGTGGCAACAGGATTGCTAGGTCCCGCCCCCAGAATTTCTGTTTCAAGAGAGGCTGGGGTGGGGTTGGAGAATTTGCATACCTCACAAGTCCCCAGATGCTGCTGTTGCTTATTTTGAGAACCACTGGTTTTGAGCTCTGTTTTTAAATTCCGCCAGCACTTTGGAATCACCTGGGGTAATTAAAAAACCCTGTGGTCTAGAATGAGGCTTGAAAATCGGGAATTTTCAAAGCTTCCCAGATGATTGCAAGGTACAGTGAGGGCTGAGAGCCCTGATTTAGTGTATGGACCCCACTTGAGGAAAGCACAATTGATTTCTTCACTCTTCAAGCAGCAGAAAATATTTGAGAGTGAAAGTGTTAGTTGCTCAGTCGTGTCTGACTCTGCAACACCATGGACTGAAGCCTACCAGGCTCTCTGTCCATGGAATTCTGTAGGCAAGAATATTGGAGTGGGTTGCCATTCCCTTCATCAGGGGATCCTCCCGACCCAGGGATCAAACCCAGGTCTTCTGCATTACAGACAGATTCTTTGCCATCTGAACCACCAGGGAAGCCCTGCAGAAGACACTTAATCTATTTCGACATTCAGTATCCAAGAGATAGTTCATCGTATGTGTTAGACCTACCATATCTGGATCAGGAAGATACCCTGGAAAAGGGAATGGCTACCTACTCCAGTCTTTTTGTCTGGAGAATTCCTTGGAGAGAGGAGCCTGGGGGGCTGCAGTCCATGGGATTACAAAGACTCGAGACACAACTGAGTGACTAACACTTTTAAGTATCTGCTGCTTGAAGAGTGAAGAAATCAATGACTTATTCCCCTTATTTTCCTTCATGATTTTTTTTTTCCAGATCATATGCTTCTGTATGCATCCAGTATGCTTCTATAGTTTGGAGGGAATTTTTGCAGTTGTTTATATGAAAAGAACCATTTAGACAAATCTGTAATTTAAAGAGACTTTGGGAAATGTGGTATATTTCATTTCGTTAATGGAAGTGACATGGGTCATTAAGTCCCACAAGTAAGTTTCCACTTGAAAAGTTGTGTAACTTCCTGGTCAGACTTGGGGGCTGTGGTGTGCTTTGTGTCCTTGAAAAACACATTTCACTCTGTAAGAGTTTATAATTTGGAACCTACAAAACTAGCTTCTAGGTTGTCTGCCTTAAGGAGCTAATCAACCTGGACAAAAGTGCTATGCAGTGCTTTTTACACTCAGGATGCCGTCTTTTTTTTTCCCCTTATTTCTCAGTTGATTTATACGCGGCTAATTACTGCTCTGCTGTTGATCAGTTATAGCTCCTTCTCTAGGGTCCACGATTCTGGAAATTTAGAGTTGGGCCAAATTATAATGAGGTCCTTCCAGTTTTGCCATGACCAAATTATTTATACATTAAGCAAGCTTCAAGGGCTAATTCCAGATTTCTCAGCACTTTCTTTCTTCTTCTTTTTAAAGCCTCCAGGGTAACATAGTAAAACCTGTTTGCGGTGCTATTTAAGAGTATGGATTTAGGAGTCTAAATAGCAGTGTTCAGTTCCCAGTTAAAGTACCTTACTTTTAGGACAAATTACATAACTTGCCTGAGTTTTCATTTCCTTGTCTGTAAAATGGGAATATTAAATAACTTGGCTTAAAAACTTCACAAGTTATTGTTTCAATAATATAATATACAATGTGTTGGAATGGTTTCTGTAAAATGTGAAAATACAAATGTTATTGGGTACATTTCTACCACAGGGCTCACAGAATGTAAAATTCTGGAAAATGTTTTTTAGGGACAATTGAAGCTTCATTGCAAATATTTATGGGGCTTCCCAGATGGTGCAGTGGTGAAGAATCAGCCTGCCAGTGTAGGAGATGCAAGAGACTCGGGTTTGGTCCCTAGGTCGGGATCATCCCTGGGAGAAGGAAATGGCAAGGAATGGCAAATTGCCTGGAGGAAATGGCACTCCAGCCTTCTGGCCTGGAAAATTCCATGGACAGAGGAGCATCCATGCGGTTGCAAAGAGTCGGACACGACTGAGCGACTAAGCACTCAGAGTGGAAATAAACATATTTTCCTCCTGTGTTCAATAATCCTGGGACCAGACTAAATAATTTACCTGCTTTCTCCAGGAAGTATGTATTTGCTCCTGGGGAATAAGAATTGAAAGCCGATGAAAATGACTTACTTACAAAAAGTAACTGGCCCATCTATCAAGACTATTGAAGACCCTGACCTCCCTGTGCCCAACAACTCAAAGCTATTGTGTTGTAAACTCTGCCCAGTTCATTTCCTAACTCCCAAGGCCTTTATCCCAATGTCATTTGTCCTTCTTTAAAATCCTCTAAATATCCTCGCTTGACTTTCCTTTTTTTGAGACACAATCTTGTCTGTCAAGCTGATGTTCTGTCTTATTACAGTAAGTCTAAGAATCTTAGTTTTTCCTAATTAACAGTTTTTTCTGGTGATCTGGAAAGTTGACATGATCTTGTTGAATGTGTATACATACACACACACACAGTATTTCAACTTTCTTTCATAGCAGGGATGACTTAGTCTGAAGAACATATTATTGTTGTTGTTCAGTAGCTAAATTGTGTCCAACTCTTTGTGATCCCATGAACAGCAGCACTCCAGGCTCCCCTGTCCTCTGCTGTCTCCCAGAGTTTGCTCAGATGCAGGTCCACTGAGTCAGTGACTGTCTAACCATCTCATCTTCCACTGCCCCCTTCTGCTGCCCCCTTTTCCTTTTGCCTTCAATCTTTCTTGGTGAAATAAGAGTAGAGCGGAGAAGACTTCAAAGCTGGCTGACTCAGAATCTCTGGGACTGGAGCCCAGAAATAGGGTAATTCAAGTTCCATAGAGCTTCTGATGCTCAACCAAGGCTGAGATACTTTGGTTTAATGTATTATTAATTATGCAGAGTTGAGAGTCTCAAACTCCAATGTACATAGAGATCTTCTCATGAGGTTATTAAAAATTCAGATTTCAGAGCCCCATTCCCGGAGATTCTAACTCATAGGAAGATGGTGGAGTCCCAGAATCCATATAATGATCAAGCATCTATAGTCTTCTACAGCTCACAGTTTGAGAAGAACTGATTGATGTAGGGGAAGTAATATTCTCAGAGCTGCAGGAAACTGGTTATGATTAAACTCTTTAGATAATATCGAATAATGAGATACCATTTCCTGAAATAATACTTTTTTATTCTGGGCTTTAGTTTCCTCATTTTAAAAATGGGATCGATAAGATTGATTAAGCATAAGAGGTACCCATTTTTTCTGTGTCAGGATCCTGACTAAAATCTGCATAATGAAAGGACAATTGACATATTTATTAATTAAGATCCTATCTTGGATTTTTTATGTTAACATTGCTAAACTTCTTTAAATTCAATGTGTTGTCTTGAAAAGAATACCTATTCTCTAGGAATAAGTCAGGGTTTCCCAGGTGGCTCAGTGGTAAAGAATCTGCCTGTCAATTCAGAAGACCCGGATTTGATCCCTGGGTAGGGAAGATCCCCTGGAGAAGGAAATGGCAACCCACTCCAGTATTCTTGCCTGGAAAATCCCATGGACAGAGGAGCCTGGTGGGCAACAGTCCATGGGGTCACAAAAGAGTCGGACACAGGAAAAAGTCAAAGTGTGCACAGGTTTCTCATATGTATTTCATTTTTGTTCATCTTAGAATTTGAACTTAAGGCAATGGCACCCCACTCCAGTAATCTTGCCTGGAAAATCCATGGACAGAGGAGCCTGGTGGGCTGCAGTCCATGGGGTCACTAAGAGTCGGACATGACTGAGTGACTTCACTTTCACTTTTCTCTTTCATGCATTGGAGAAGGAATTGGCAATCCTATCCAAGAAGGATAGTATAGTAAGTGATAAAAATCAGAAGGACAAATATGGCATGATTATACTTATAAGAGGTATCTAAAGTAATCATTTCATAGGAAATAGATGGGGAAACAGTGAAAACAGTGTCAGACTTTATTTTGGGGGGCTCCAAAATCACTGCAAGTGGTGACTGCAGCCATGAAATTAGAAGACACTTACTCCTTGGAAGAAAAGTTATGACCAACCTAGATAGCATATTCAAAAGCAAAGACATTACTTTGTCAACAAAGGTCCGTCTAGTCAAGGCTATGGTTTTTCCAGTGGTCATGTATGGATGTGAGAGTTGGACTGTGAAGAAAGCTGAGCGCCGAAGAATTGATGCTTTTGAACTGTGGTGTTGGAGAAGACTCTTGAGAGTCCCTAGAACTGCAAGGAGATCCAACCAGTCCATTCTGAAGGAGATCAGCCCTGGGATTTCTTTGGAAGGACTGATGCTAAAGCTGAAACTCCAGTACTTTGGCCACCTCATGTTAAGAGTTGACTCATTGGAAAAGACTCTGATGTGGGGCAAGAGGAGAAGGGGACGACAGAGGATGAGATGGCTGGATGGCATCACTGACTCGATGGACATGAGTCTGAGTGAACTCCGGGAGTTGGTGATGGACAGGGAGGCCTGGCATGCTGCAATTCATGGGGTTGCAAAGAGTCGGACACGACTGAGCGACTGAACTGAACTGAACTGAACTGAAAGTAATCAAATTCTAGAAGTAGAAAATAGAATGGTGGTTGTGAGAGTTTGAGGGTAGGGGGAAGTTGAAAGTTGTTCAATTAGTATAAAGTTTCAATTATGCAAGTTGAATAAGTTGTAGATATCTACTGAAAAACATTGTGCCTATAGTTAAGAATACTGTATTGTGCACTTACAAAAGTGTTGAGGATGGATCTCATGTTGTGTTCTTACTACAAAAACAACAAGAACAATAACAACAACAAAAATGTACATGGAAACTTTTGGAGATGATAACACGTCTATCACTTTGATTGCAGTGTTTCACAAGTTCATGCATATGTTCAAACTCATTAAATGGTATACATTAAGTGAGTGCAGTTTTTGTATATCAACTCTACTAAAATAAAACTGTTGAAAATGCATATTTGGGAAAGTGTAATAAAACAAAACAATGAAGACAGAAGTTTGTTGGTTTCCTATATAAAACCAACATAAAGTCCCAAGATAGTCAAGTCAGGACTGATGCAGTGCCCCATGGGACCAGGGAACCAGGCTCTGTCATGCTCAGTGTGTGGCTTCCTTGTATGGTTCAAAATGGCTGCTTGAGCTTCAGCCACCACATCTGTATCCCAGCCATCAGGAAGGATGAAGGAGAGGGCAAAATGTATGGGTCTTTTCCCTAAGGTACTTCCCAGAGCTTACACATGTCATGTCTTACATCTCATTGGCAGAATTAAGTCACATGGCTCCCTAACTAAAAGGGGAGCTTGGAAATGTAGTCCTTATTCAGAACAGCCATATGTCTGTCTAACATTAGGAAAAGAGTGTCTCTTTTAAAGGAGGAGGAGAGAAAAACTGGCAGTCTTGGCTACATGGACATTCTGCAGAGACCCTTGAATACCATATTGAAATAATTGTGCACTTAATTCAAGTAAACTGGAGACTGTAGATTATTTTGAAGCAAAAGGTGATACTATTTTAAGAATATAATTAATATCTGGCAGTGATGTGTATTTCAGGATGGACTGAAATGAGGGAAAACTAAGAAGCAGGGATGCCAAATAGATGATCACATTAGGCAAAGCAAGATGTAATGTAATGTGGACAGATTAGGATAGCAGCAGGGGGACTAGTGTAGAGATGTCAATGGAAAGAATGGAACCAAAGAATTTGGCAACTGAATTTATTATGCAAATGGACAAGGAGGTGAGAGAGACTGCCAAGGTTTGATCATGACTTCTCAGAACGAGGGTTCACTCAAATGTCTACAAGGATTCCAGGGGTCCTATAGATAAGTAGTTGATTAAATGGGCTCCTACCTCCCCAACAAGAAGGCAAGGAAGAAGGGGTGGGGGACTTCTGAGTGCCAAGCATCAAGAAAGCTGCTCAGACCTGTGAGACAGGTAGTTCAGACTCTGAACACCATTGGGCAGGCTGAGGGAGCAATATCACTCTTTCTTTTGAATCTCCTCTAGCAGGAGATATAAACCATTCATCAATATCTCCCATTTAAAAAATCCCAACTAGCCTGTAAAGTATCCTGTTAAGGAAGTATAAAATACCAAATTTTACATATATCATCACTTCCACCCTCAACCCCTAAGATGGATATTAATTATATAATAAAGCCATCATTTTTGTTTTTCTTTTGGCTGCATCACAAATTCATCCCAACATGGGATTGAATCTGCACCCCTGCAATGGAAGTGCAGAGTCCACTGTACCCAAGGGAAGTCTCCAAAGTCAGCATTTCTCAATGCCCTAAAGGTGCTAGGGCTAAAGAACCTGCCTGCCAATGCAGGAGACATAAAGAGACCCGGGTTTGATCCCTGGGTTGGAAAGGTCCCCTGGAGAAGGACATGGCAACCCACTCCAGTATTCTTGCCTGGAGTATCCCATGGACAGAGGAGCCTGGAGGGTTACAGTCCATAGGATCACAAAGAATCAGACATGACTGAAGCTACTTAGCATGCATGTATACATAACAATACGTAAGAGCTATCATTTATGTACTATACTATTCTGTGGTTTTTAAAGTACTTTTTAAAAATCCATTTAATTATTCCCTTAAATGCAATTCTCATTTTACATGTGAGAAGACTGGGAAATAGTTGTATTGGATAACATTCAACTTGATGGGAAGGATTGAGGCTGAGCTCCTAATCAAGGTCTTCCCTAATCCCAAGGTTTCTCATCTTTGCTGTGTGAATGAGCAGGAAAATGGACTTCTCTAGATCGTGTGTGTGTGTGTATGAAGCTCCGATATTCTGGCCACCTGATGTGAAGAGTTGATTCATTCGAAAATATCCTGATGATGGGAAAGATTGAAGGCAGGAGAAGGGGATGGCAGAGGATGAGATGGTTGGATGGCATCACCAATTCAATGGACATAAGTTTGAGCAAACTCTGGCAGATAGTGAAGGACAGGGAAGCCTGGTGTGCTGCAGTCCATGGGATCGCAAAGAGTCAGAGACAACTGAGTGACTGAACAACAACAAATGTGTGTATGTGTGTGTGTCTGTGCATGTATGTGCGTGTGTGTGTGTGTGTGCGTGTGTGTGCGTGTGCGTGTGTGTGTGTATGTACTCTGCTCTGTGCATTGTAGTTGTTGCGAAGAACTGAGAATGCTCCCAAGTGATCTGGGAATCATGATTAACTTGTCTTGTTCGAAAAACTGCTCCAGATGAGTAGCCAGTATTCACTATGATATAAGAGCTGTCTCTCCAGCCAGGACCCTGAGCCATGATGAAGTTTCTAGCCTTCCTAAATTGCTTGTGCATATTCTCTTGGTTGCTGTGGCAGCTCTCTCCTCTTGTCACTGCTGATTTATGCAGGCCTTTCATGGTGTTCACTGAACTGACTGAGACCTCTGGGTTGGCTCATGGCCCATCTATGTTTTCTTAAACTCTTCCTATCTAAACTCACAAAGATACAAATCATGCTTTGACTTCCTTAAGAAAATTAGAACTCTGCTAACCTAAGGTAAAATATATATGGTAAGTATAGAAAAGATGAAGTACACTGCAGTTATTGGTAACATGAAAAATTTGGGAACTGCCCAAATATATCATAATAGGGCTTTATATGCCCTATTTATTTATCATTGTAAGCAAATAATGATAGATCTATTCAACAAAGGGTTATTTATTCAGTTAAAAATGGTAGTTATAAAGACTATATAGCAATACATTTTATAATGAGGGGGGAATGAGGCAGCAAAGAAATTGAAATAGATATGGTTTAGGTGTTGACCAATAATAATACCTGGAGGGAAACTTTCATTTAGGACTTGATAAAGAGACTAGAACCTGATGAGAATGATGGAACTCAAGCATGAAGCAAAACATATACACAGTTTTATAAGAGAGTTGACAGGAGTGTGATGAAGAGTCAGGTTCTAAAGTCAGATTATTTACTATTTACAGGTTCAGTTCAGGTCAGTTTAGTTGCTCAGTCCTGTCTGACTCATTGCAACCCCATGAACTGCAGCATGCCAGGCCTCCCTGTCCATCACCACCTCCCGGAGTTCACCCAAACTCATGTCCACTGAGTCGGTGATGCCATCCAGCCATCTTATCCTCTGTCATCCCCTTCTCCTCCTGCCCTCAATCCCTCCCAGCATCAGAGTCTTTTCCAGTGAGTCAACTCTTTGCATGAGGTGGCCAAAATATTGGAGTTTCAGCTTTAGCATCAGTCCTTCCAATGAACACCCAGGACTGATTTATGCAGGATGGACTGGTTGGGTCTCCTTGCAGTCCAAGGGACTCTCAACAGTCTTCTCCAACACCACAATTCAAAGCATCAATTCTTCGGTGCTCAGCTTTCTTCACAGTCCAGCTCTCACATCCATACATGACCACGGGAAAAACCATAGCCTTGACTAGATGGACCTTTGTTGGCAAAGTAATGTCTCTGCTTTTGAATATGCTATCTAGGTTGGTCATAACTTTCCTTCCAAGGAGTAAGCATCTTTTAATTTCATGGCTGCAGTCACCATCTGCAGTGATTTTGGAGCCCCCAAAAATAAAGTCTGACACTGTTTCCACTGTTTCCCCATCTATTTCCCATGAAGTGATGGGACCAGATGCCATGATCTTCGTTTTCTGAATGTCGAACTTTAAGCCTACTTTTTCACTCTCCACTTTCACTTTCATCAAGAGGCCCTCTTCACTTTCTGCCATAAGGGTGGTGTCATCTGCATATCTGAGGTTATTGATGTTTCTCCCAGCAATCTTGATTCCAGCTTGTGCTTCTTCCAGCCCAGCGTTTCTCATGATGTACTCTGCATAGAAGTTAAATAAGCAGGGTGACAATATACAGCCTTGACGTACTCCTTTTCCTATTTGGAACCAGTCTGTTGTTCCATGTCCAGTCCTAACTGTTGCTTCCTGACCTGCATATAGGTTTGTCAAGAGGCAGGTCAGATGGTCTGGTATTCTCATCTTTTCAGAATTTTCCACAGTTTATTGTGATCCACACAGTCAAAGGCTTTGGCATAGTTAATAAAGCAGAACTAGATGTGTTTCTGGAACTCTCTTGCTTTTCCCATGCATGATCCAGCAGATGTTGGCAATTTGATCTCTGGTTCCTCTGGCTTTCCTAAAACCAGCTTGAACATCAGGAAGTTCACAGTTCACATATTGCTGAAGCCCGGCTTGGAGAATTTTGAGCATTACTTTTCTAGCGTGTGAGATGAGTGCAATTGTGCAGTAGTTTAAGCATTCTTTGGCATTGCCTTTCTTTGGGATTGGAATGAAAACATCTTTTCCAGTCCTGTGGCCACTGCTGAGTTTTCCAAATTTGCTGGCATATTGAGTGCAGCACTTTTACAGAGTCATCTTTCAGGATTTGAAATAGCTCAATGGAATTCCATCACCCCCACTAGCTTTGTTCATAGTGATGCTTTCTAAAGCCCACTTGACTTCATATTCCAGGATATCTGGCTCTAGGTGAGTGATCACACCATCGTTATTATCTTGGTCATGAAGATCTTTTTTGTACAGTTCTTCTGTGTATTCTTGCCACCTCTTCTTAATATCTTCTGCTTCTGTTAGGTCCATAGTGTTTCTGTCCTTTATCAAGCCCATCTTTACATGAAATGTTCCCTTGGTATCTCTAATTTTCTTAAAGAGATCTCTGGTCTTTCCCATTCTGTTGTTTTCCTCTATTTCTTTCCATTGATCGCTGAAGAAGGCTTTCTTATCTCTTCTTGCTATTCTTTGGAACTCTGCATTCAGATGCTTATATCTTTCCTTTTCTTCTTTGCTTTTCGTTTCTCTTCTTTTCACAGCTATTTGTAGGGCCTTCCCGAACAGCCATTTACTTTTTTGCATTTCTTTTCCACGGGGATGGTCTTGATCCTTGTTTCCTGTACAATGTCATGAACCTCAGTCCAAATAGTTCCAAGGAGTAAGCGTCTTTCAATTTCATGGCTACTTAACCTTTTTGTGCCTAAATTTCCTCTTCTTTAAAAAGGGGATAACAATAACTACCTAATGTTGTTGAGGATTAAGTAATACTGCCTGTATATGGTAAGTACTCAATATAAGTTACTGGAAGCATTCTAATAATGATGCTCTTTCTTTCTTGCTAAGAAAATGTTGCTAATCCTCAGCCACATGTAGCAACAGAATGGCTGTATCATGTGCTTGGCAACTTGATTGGCCCCTCCTTCTGTTTGGATACCTTGGTGGCATAACCCTGGAAGTTTCTCTCTCTGCTCTGGAAGATCTGTGGTCTCTCTTCTGTGTGGAAAATTAACTTTATATATGGGGTCCAAAATGGAATTGAATTCCACAAGCGGGCAGAAAAATAGATTGCAAGGTATTTCCTATGAGACCTTGTTATGTGCTTTTTCCCTCTGTAGCACACAGGCGTGTTATGGCTCTGACATGCACCCTGCATCATGTTAAGTATGAATAGTGGGTAGGAAGGAAGGATATGGGTGTATCAGCTGGAGGAGGCAGAAAGGATAAGGGGGACAGCATAGAACGATGGACGAGCCATCGTGCCTTGTGACCTTGGGCAAATGGATTCACGCTGACACTTAGTTCCTCCCCAGGTGAAATGAGGGGGCATGGGTGGGTAGATTCCTTCGAGCACTAACATTCCATGAGTCTCTGCAGCCTCCCAGCAACTACTTCTAAAAAGACAGAGGAAACATCATGGGTCCTGATAGCCCTCCACTGACTCACATTATCCCAGGCAGATTAAATGTCCCCCAAACCCTCTCTTCACCAGTTAGACTGAGTAATACTCAAACCTGAGTTTAGGCTGAAGTTGGAGCGGAGGATCTGAGATTCCACTTGTGCATGTTGGGGCCTCTGCATTCACTGGTTGAATGCACTGGTTGAATTCACTTGCCCTGCCTCATCTTTGAGAGACTTTCATGCTGTTTACTCTTGTCTCTCTCTTTCTCCCAGCACCCTGCTGAACTGTGCTGGTGGATTTCTCCATTTGACTTTCAGAAGTTCAGTTTACTTTTGACTTTAACTCCAAGTTTTAGTGATGAAAGAAAGCAGACCTTATTTCTTTTACTCAGAGCTGTATTTTCAGGGCACAGCTGCCCAGACCCGTGAGAAACAAAGTAAGAGAAGGGAGCTATGAGATCACAGTAAATCCCACCCAGCTTCTTCTTGGCGGGAAAAGAACCCAGTGAGAATTTAGTCTCTGGAAGGTTGAGCCCAAACAGGTCTACGGGGTGGATGCTATGTGCTGGTGTCTTATCAGAGATGGATTGCAGGGGCCGCCCTTTTCTGGGTGTTGGGTGGGGCTGCCTCCAACACTTGCTCTCCTCCCAAGTTCTCATGACTGCCTGAGGTCTGGAAAAGGCTTTACTCTTTGACAGTTGGAATGTTAGAATGAGAGGGTCCCTGAGATCTGTCAGGCAGAGTGACACTGAAGCCCTGTTTGGTGCCACCTTGGAAAGCTGTAACACCTGTGGCTAGCACAGAACACACTTGTAGAGGCCTTCTAGGTGGATTAGGGACCTTGTCATTTCATATTTGTATTGTATGATCAATACACACACATATACACAGACTTGTGTGCAAAGAAGGTGACTGGGGAATGGATGGCCTGCTTGCCAAGGCATTTGAAATATTCCCTCCAGGACAGCAAATAGCAGTAAGTACTAGATTATGACCCAGAAATAATAGCTATGTGTGTACAGTATTTATTCAGCTCCTACGACATGCCAGGCACTTAATGTTCACTATAATCTCATCAGGATGGGGCCATGTTTATCCACAGTTTACGGGTGAGAAAACAGAGGCTTAGAAAATTTAAATAACTTTTCCAAGCTCACAAAGCTACTAAGTGGCAAAAGCAGAATTTTAATAGAAGCAATCAGTCTATGGAGCCCACGCATTTATCAAGAAAACTGAACAACTTCCCTGCATGTGGTCTCTGTCCCAGTGACATGTTAGCATCATTTATTCTATAATAAATTTCATTCATTATAGGTGAAGAAGCAAGACTTTGCAACCTTACTGTCTGGGTTCAAATTCCATTCTGCCATCTATTGACTATTATAATATTGGATGAGGTTCTTAATCTCTGTGCCTTAGTTTTCTCGTCTATGAAATGAAGATAATAAGAGTACCAAGTTGATAGGTTGTTGTGAAGATTAAGTGAGATAACACAGGTAAAGCTCTTGCAACATAATAAGTGCTAGCCCTTCTTGTCATATGTTAGCTGTTTATTTTATGACAAATTGACTTATGGATCTGTTTATAGATTGCCTACTGTATGTATCCCAGGTACTTCTCTCTCTTGTTATTCTTTGCCCAGTCATATCTGATTCTTTGCGAGTGCATGGGCTGTAGCCAGCCAGGCTCCTCTGTCCATGGGATTTTCCAGGCAAGAATACTGGAATGGGTTGCCATTTCCTCCTCCAAGGGATCTTCCTGACCCAGGGATCAAACCTTGGTCTCCCACATTGGAGTAAAATTCTTTACCATCTGAGCTACGAGGGAACTAGGTTATTAGATGGAGGCAGAGGAGTGGGCAGGATTTTGTGGTTATGGGAAGGGAGAGATAGATATTTAAACCAGTTATGACATAAAGAGTTATAATCCATAGTAGTTCAGTAAGAAAGGAGTGATAGGCAGGGGGGAGAAAAGCTACAGGGGAAGATCTGAGGACAGATTCAGCAAGACAAGGAAATCATCTGTGCTAAGGGGTTGGGACTTTCCTGTATGGGCAAACAGGTTGCTGGGGCATTTAAACACTTTGAAGAGCTTTTTAACAGCTTTACTAACCCTTCTCTGAGCCCCATTTAGCCAGAGATGAGCATAAGAAAAGACCCACCAGAAGAAGAGTAGTTCTTATAAAACTTCTCTGCCAGATATTTAAACATTCTATTTGGAAGCTGATCAGTAGATTTTATATAAGAAGATTCATTGTACAAAAAAAGGACTCCAAATCATTTTATATCCTGATCCCATATGCATTGTGCAAGTGACTCTCATTGACTTAATACATTTGGCACTCACCAGCATGTATAAAGCATGCTGTATAAATAGTAACATACACCATGCTGCCAGGGGCTCCTCTTGCCAGGCAAGGATGACAGTGTATTCTCTTAAGAATATGAGTTAATACATGAGGCAGTTCCCTCACTTAGTATGCCAGAGGATTTGAATTGGGGACATAATCTCCAGGGAACAGGAATAATTTTGAGTCAAAACTAGGGTTGGTTGGTTTTTATAGCAGTATACCCAACCTGTTTTACTGGTTACATGGCTGATTAAGTGACTAGAACAACCAGCCAGGTTTTCTCTGCTATATATGCCCAGTTTCAACACTGGGAGCTAAAGGAAGTGGAAACATCCAGGTTAACAGTGAAATAGCCAAGGATGTGCACAAGCATTTAGCATTAAATATTCATCACAGTGTTGATTATAGTAGTAGGAAAGCCCAACAATTAGTAAAGTGTTTAAAAAATATTATAGAACATCCTTAACACTCACTGCTATGGTTATTGAAAATGATGATGAGAAAGACCAGATAATGACAACCCAGGCAGGTTATGCTATATAATTATGTCAAAAAAAAAAGCAAAGTTCTTAATTGATGGGCACAATAAAATCTTATTTTTGTAAAAGAAAAGAAAAGGGTCATGTAATAATAGCTATTATCTCTGCGTAATGAGATTATACGCTTTACCTTTTTGCTTATGCAAACTATATATTTTCTGAGATTCCCAGGTAGTGCAGTGGTAAAGAATCTGACTGTAATGCAGAAGACTCAGGAGACGCAGGAAATTCAGATATGGTCCCTAGGTCAGGAAGATCCCCTGGAGGAGGAAATGGCAACCTGTTCCAGTACTCTTGTTTGGGAAATTCCATAGACAGAGGAGCCTGGCAGGCTATAGTCCATGGGGTCTCAAAAAAGCTGGACATGACTGAGTGACTAAGCATACTATATGTTTTCTATATTGAACATTGATTAATTTTGCATCCAAAGTTTTTTTTTAAAAAAAAAAAAAACAAGCAAAAAATCACCTTCCTCTCTCTTCCTAGGTCCTACCTACAGAGGTATCAGCCATCTCTTATTTGCCTATCTGGCAATAGAAACCTAGTCAATTCAAGGTTCCTCCTTCTCTCTGAGATTGAGTATGAGTTTCAGGATGCCTGTGTTATGTCATTGCAGATGGTGACTGCAGCCATGAAATTAAAAGATGCTTATTCCTTGGAAGAAAAGCTATGACAAACCTAGACAGCATATTAAAAAGCAGAGATATTACTTTGCCAACAAAGGTCTGTCTAGTCAAAGCTATGGTTTTTCCAGTAGTCATGTATGCATGTGAGAGTTGGACCATAAAGAAGCCTGAGCACCAAAGAATTGATGCTTTTGAACTGTGATATTGGAGAAGATTCTTGAGAGTCCCTTGGACTGCAAGGAGATCCAACCAGTCCATCCTAAAGGAAATCAGTCCTGAATTTTCATTGGAAGGACTGATGCTGAAGCTGAAGCTCCAATACTTTGACCACCTAATGCTGACTCATTGGAAAAGACCCTGATGATGGGAAAGATTGAAGGCAGGAGGTGAAGGGGACGAGAGAGGATGAGATGGCTGGATGGCATCACTGACTCAATGGACATGAGTTTGGGTGAACTCTGGGAGTTGGTGATGGACAGGGAGGCCTGGTGCACTGTGGTTCATGGGGTCACAAAGAGTTGGACACGACTGAATGACTGAACAACAAATGTTATGTCACAGCTTTGGGAGGGGCCATCTGCCTCATGTGTGCTGTTACCTTATCCCCAATGCAGACCTCTGGGCTTCTCCAAGTATGGCTCTTTTTGACTCTCACAGCCCACTCTAGGGTCCACTTTTTGATACATCTCCCTCTTCTGCTCAGGAGCATGAGGGAATTCTAGAAGGCTACTAAAGGGCCCATCAACCCAGACACCCCACATTACCATTTCCTTGCTTACCGTCTTTGCTCCTGCTTCAGGCTCAGTGCAGGATAAGTTGGGATGGCTTTCAACTGGAAAGTAAGAAGAGACACCTTCTTCATTTGAATCCCTCAAATCTTTCTGGGGTTGCCATCATTCCCCTGACCTCCACTCCAAGGATGCAGTCCAGGGACAGCAAGGCACAGGGCACCTCTTCAGGGCCCTAGTTTTTTCTACTTTCCCTCCAGTCCTTGTCTCCCATCCACCTGGGAAATACTTTCAAACTAGTTTTGAAGGTGGGAAAAACTCTCTGAGTCACTACATATTCTTTGAAATCCTTTGTGCTATGCCCTGTGCTCTTTCTGGTCCCTGCTGTGGGTTGGGCTTTTAGAACTACAAAGGCTTCTTTTCCCTCTCTGCTGGGTCATTCCTACCCCAAGGCAAAGTGCATTGAGCTTGAGTGGGTGGAAGGGCCATGGGAAACTCCTGGGGCCAGGGTGGGGACCCAGTGGTTAATATCTTAAAATATTATTCCACCACAGGGGTCTGATATGATTGCTGAGGGCTTTTATTAAAAAAGTTTTTGATGAGTTTCTAAGAATATAAAGTCCCTATTCAGTCTCCCTCATTAGATCATGATTAGATTATAAGGCACTGAGTTTAGTTGCTCAGTACAATTAATTCCTTTGATCATGTCCATTTGTTGAAAGAGCTGAGGTGATTTTAGCTTTATGTACCCTACAAAAGCAACTTTTGTGTACATTTGAGATCAGTTGCTGTTAATGAACTATACCATTTTCCTCTTGAATCTCACATAAATGAAATCATATTGTGTATACTACCATTGTGTCTGGAACTTTTGCTCTGTTTAACATGAGATTCACTCATGTTGCTTTGTGTATTTATAAAAATTACTTATAGTATTCCATTGTATGAGAGGCTACAATTTACTGACCTATTCTCTCATTGATGGATATTTGGGTTGTTCTCAATTTTTGGTAATAATGAGAAAAGCTGCTATGAGCATTCTCATCCATGTCTTCTAGTAGACAGGCTGTGCTTCTCTTAGGTATATGCCTAGAGTGGGGTTGCTAGGCCTTAGGATAGTTATATACTTAGCTTTAGTTCATAATACTAAGTAGCTTTCTAGGAGCAATATGAATTTATACTCTCACCACCAGTGTGTGCGAATTCCAGTTGCTTGACATCTTAATTGATAATCATTAGTATCATCAAACTTTGAAGTTAGCCATTTTGATGATTTTAATTTACATTTCCTTGAGGAGTAATGAAGTTGAGCACCTTTTCATATGCTTAAATAGGTATTTGAATATCCTCCTTTGTTAGGTGTCTCTTCAAGTCTTTTGCCCATTTTTTATCTACTTGTTTATTCTTTTCTTATTGACTTTTAGGAGTTCTATATATATTTGTATACAATTCTTTTGTTGGGTCTGAGCATTGCAGATACTTTCTCCTGAATTTGCCTTTTTACTCCTTTATGAGTACGTCAAGGCTGTATATTGTCACCCTGTTTATTTAACTTATATGCAGAGTACATCATGAGAAACGCTGGACTGGAAGAAACACAAGTTGGAATCAAGATTGCCGGGAGAAATATCAATAAGCTCAGATATGCAGATGACACCACCCTTATGGCAGAAAGTGAAGAGGAACTAAAAGCCTCTTGATGAAGGTGAAAGTGGAGAGTGAAAAGTTGGCTTAAAGCTCAACATTCAGAAAACGAAGATCATGGCATCTGGTCCCATCACTTCATGGGAAATAGATGGGGAAACAGTGGAAACAGTGTCAGACTTTATTTTTCTGGGCTCCAAAATCACTGCAGATGGTGACTGCAGCCATGAAATTAAAAGACACTTACTCCTTGGAAGGAAAGTTATGACCAACCTAGATAGCATATTCAGGAGCAGAGACATTACTTTGCCAACAAAGGTTCGCCTAGTCAAGGCTATGGTTTTTCCTGTGGTCATGTATGGATGTGAGAGCTGGACTGTGAAGAAGGCTGAGCACCAAAGAATTGATGCTTTTGAACTGTGGTGTTGGAGAAGACTCTTGAGAGTCCCTTGGACTGCAAGGAGATCCAACCAGTCCTTTCTGAAGGAGATCAGCCCTGGGATTTCTTTGGAAGTACTGATGCTAAAGCTGAAACTCCAGTACTTTGGCCACCTCATGAGAAGAGTTGACTCATTGAAGACTCTGATACTGGGAGAGATTGAGGGCAAGAGGAGAAGGGGACGACAGAGGATGAGATGGCTGGATGGCATCACTGACTCGATGGATGTGAGTCTGGGTGACCTCCGGGAGTTGGTGATGGACAGGGAGGCCTGGCGTGCTGTGATTCATGGGGTTGCAAAGAGTTGGACACGACTGATCGACTCCTCTGCTCTGATCTGATCTGATGGGTCTCTTGCTTTGGATGATCAGAAGCTGTTAATCTTAGTTATGCCGAATTTGTTAATTTCTTATGGTTAGTAATTTTTGTGTCCCATTCAGTAAATCTTTCCTTAATCCAAATTTGTGAAAGTATTCTCTTACATTCTTCTTGAAGCCTTTATGTATAGAACTAGCAATCTCAAATTAATAATTTGTGTTTGACATGAGGTAAGAGGCAGTATTCATTTTTTCCACAGGAATATATAATTGCTACAGAAGTGAAGAAGAAGTTAAGTCACTCAGTTGTGCCTGACTCTTTGCGACCCCATGGTCACACCTGCACCAAGCTTCTCCGTCCATGGGATTTTCAAGGCAAGAGTACTGGAGTGGGTTGCCATTTCCTTATGCTACTGTGTTGTTATTGCACATTAAGTAACTGTTTAGCCCTGGGATTTCTTTGGAAGGAATGATGCTAAAGCTGAGACTCTCATACTTTGGCCACCTCGTGTGAAGAGTTGACTCATTGGAAAAGACTTTGATGCTGGGAGAGACTGGGGGCAGCAGAAGAAGGGGATGATAGAGGATGAGATGGCTGGGTGGCATCACTGACTCAAAGAACGTAAGTCTGAGCGAACTCCAGGAGTTGTTGATGGACAGGGAGGCCTGGTGTGCTGCATTTCATGGGGTCGCAAAGAGTTGGACACGACTGAGCTACTGAACTGAACTGAACTGAAGTAACTGTTGATATGTGGGCATATTTCTGAACTCTATATTTTGTTGACTTATTTGTCTATTTAACAGGTCAAGTTACGCTGTCTGAATTACTGTAGCTTTATAGTAAATCTTGAAATTTGGTAGTATAAAGCCTTCAACTTTGTGCTTTTTCTTTAAGTTTGCCTTGGCTGTACTAGGCCATTTGCATTTTCATATAAATATGATATACTAATAAATTTGTATGAAATTATATGACTATATAATATTTATATATGAAAGCAAAGAAGAACTAAAGAGCCTCTTGATGAAAGTGAAAGAGAAGAGTAAAAATTTGGCTTAAAACTCAACATTCAGAAAACTAAGATCATGGCACCTGGTCCCATCCCTTCATGGCAAATAGGGAAACAATGGAAACAGTGACAGACTTTATTTTCTTGGGCTCCAAAATCACCACAGATGGTGACTGCAGCCATGAAATTAAAGATGCTTGCTCCTTGGAAGAAAAGCTACGACCAACCTAGACAGCATATTAAAAAGCAGAGACATTACTTTGCCAACCAAGGTCCGTCTAGTCAGTAGCCATGTATAGATGTGAGAGTTGGACTGTAAAGACAGGTGAGTGCCGAAGAATTGATGCTTTTGAACTGTGATGTTGGAGAAGACTCTTGAGAGTCTCTTGGATTGCAAGGAGATCCAACCAGTCCAACCTAAAGGAAATCAGTCCTGAATATTCATTGGAAGAACTGATGCTGAAGTTGAAACTTCAATACTCTGGCCACCTGATGCGAAGAGCTGACTCATTGGAAAAGACTCTGATGCTGAGAAAGATTGAAGGCTGGAGGAGAAGGGGATGCCAGATGATGAGATGGTTAGATGGCATCACTGACTCAATGGACATGAATTTGAGTAAACTACGGGAGTTGGTGATGGATAGGGAAGCCTGGCGTGCTGCAGTCCATGGAGTCACAAAGAGTCAGATACAAGTGAGCAACTGAACTGAACTGAACATATTTATATGAAAATAAATCAACCTCCTGAAGAGCAACTGAAATTTCAATAGGGATTGCATTGAACCTGTACATCAGTTTGGGAAAACTTAAAGTCTTAACAGTACTGAATGATCTAATCCAGTTTCTAAGATTGTTAATAATTCTATGTATATACAATTATATCATCTGTGAATAAAAAATGTCATATCTTTGTTTCTAACCTTTATATATTTTAATTTTTTCTTGCCTAATGCACTAGCTGCTACTGCTACTGCTGCTAAGTTGCTTCAGTCATGTCCGACTCTGTGCAACCCCATAGATGGCAGCCACCAGGCTCCCCTGTCCCTGGGATTCTCCAGGCAAGAACACTGGAGTGGGTTGCCATTTCCTTCTCCAATGCGTGAAAGTGAAAAGTGAAAGCGAAGTCGCTCAGTTGTGTCTGACCCTCAGTGACCCCATGGACTGCAGCCTACCAGGCTCATCCATCCATGGGATTTTCCAGGCAAGAGTACTGGAGTAGGGTGCCATTGCCTTCTCTGATGCACTAGCTAGGTTCACCTGTATAATGTTTAGTAGAAGTGATGGTATGCATTGTTGTCTTATTTCTGGCCTCAGGAGTTAGGAGTTCAGAGCTTTACAATTTATTTATTATTAGCTGAAGGTGTTTTATAGTACTCTTTATAGGATTAAGAAGGTTCCCATCTAGTTCTTGTTTGCTAACAGATTTTATCTTTAAAGACTGTTGAATTTTGTCAATAGTTCTTGCCGCATGTATTGAGGTGATCCTATGATGCTTCTTTATATTGTTAATTTGGTGAATTACATTTATCTGAGTATTAAATCAATTTTGCAATTTTGTAAAATTTAGCTTAGTCATAAGGTATATAGTCTTTCTTATTTATCACTGGATTCAATTCACTAAGTTTTTTTAAGGTTTTAGTATCCAATACTCTTAAGTTAGACATAATGGCCTGTAACATTCCTTTCTTATAATATCCCTTAGGCCTCAGGGTTATGCTGGCCTTATAAAACTAGTTTAGAATCATTTCTTCTTTCTTATCTAGAAGTATACATATTCTCCTTTGAATGTTCAGAAAAAATTTACCAATAGATCCATCTGGGATTTCAGGGTTTTCTGAGACAGTTGGAGAAGAAGGAAGGATTTAATTTTAGATTCAACTTCTTTAATCAATTCAGGACTTATTATTTTTCTTATTTCCTTTGTTTCAGTTTAAATAATTTGTATTTCTCAAGAAAAATTTTCTTTTCAACTATGTTGTCAAATTTTTGGTATAAAGTGGTTAGATTACCATCTTAATTTTTTTGATATTCAAGATCTGTAGTTATCTCCTTTTTTTATTCCTAGTGTTAGTAATTTGCATTCTTTCTACTTGCTCTATGCTTGAGGTTTATCAATTTCATTGATCTTTTCAAAAAGCCAGATTTGGACTTTATTTCTACCTCTATTTTTACTTCTTCAATTTTTGTTCCTGTCTTAATTAAAATTTGCTTTTCTTTTTCTAGTTTCTTGTAATGGAAGCTTAGCTCATAAATTGTCTTGTTTCTCATGATGTACTCTGCATATAAGTTAAATAAACAGGGTGACAATATACAGCCTTGACGTACTCCTTTTCCTTTTTGGAACCAGTCTGTTGTTCCATGACCAGTTCTAACTGTTGCTTCCTGACCTGCATACAGATTTCTCAAGAGGCAGGTCAGGTGGTCTGGTATTCCCATCTCTTTCAGAATTTTCCACAGTTTATTGTGATCTACACAGTCAAAGGCTTTGGCATAGTCAATAAAGCAGAAATAGATGTTTTTCTGGAACTCTCTTGCTTTTTCCATGATCCAGCGGACGTTGGCAATTTGATCTCTGGTTCCTCTGCCTTTTCTAAATCCAGCTTGAACATCAGGAAGTTCACGGTTCACATATTGCTGAAGCCTGGCTTGGAGAATTTTGAGCATTACTTTACTAGCGTGTGAGATGAGTGCAATTGTTTGGTAGTTTGAGCACTCCTTGGCATTGCCTTTCTTCGGGATTGGGATGAAAACTGACCTTTTCCAATCTTGTGGCCACTGCTGAGTTTTCCAAATTTGCTGGCATATTGAGTGTAGCACTTTCACAGCATCATCATTCAGGACTTGGAATAGCTCCACTGGAATTCCATCACCTCCACTAGCTTTGTTCGTAGTGATGC
Organism: Tragelaphus eurycerus; assembly: GCA_935064755.1. Classification (NCBI taxonomy): domain Eukaryota; kingdom Metazoa; phylum Chordata; class Mammalia; order Artiodactyla; family Bovidae; genus Tragelaphus; species Tragelaphus eurycerus. The sequence goes on along the minus strand of CAKXYN010000006.1, from coordinate 16,796,789 downwards.
TTTCTAAGGCCCATTTGACTTCACATTCCAAGATGTCTGGCTCTAGGTCAGTGATCACACCATCATGATTATCTAGGTCGTGAAGCTCTTTTTTGTACAGTTCTTCTGTGTATTCTTGCCACCTCTTCTTAATATCTTCTGCTTCTGTTAGGTCCACACCATCTCTGTCCTTTATCGTGCCCATCTTTGCATGAAATGTTCCTTTGGTATCTCTGATTTTCTTGAAGAGATCCCTAGTCTTTCCCATTCTGTTGTTTTCCTCTATTTCTTTGCATTGATCACTGAAGAAGGCTTTCTTATCTCTTCTTGCTATTCTTTGGAACTCTGCATTTAGATGTTTATATCTTTCCTTTTCTCCTTTGCTTTTCGCTTCTCTTCTTTTCACAGCTATTTGTAAGGCCTCCCCAGACAACCATTTTGCTTTTTTGCATTTCTTTTCCATGGGGATGTTCTTGATCCCTGTCTCCTGTACAATGTCACGAACCTCATTCCATAGTTCATCAGGCACTCTATCTATCAGATCTAGGCCCTTAAATCTATTTCTCACTTCCACTGTATAATCATAAGGGATTTGATTTAGGTCATACCTGAATGGTCTAGTAGTTTTCTCTACTTTCTTCAATTTCAGTCTGAATTTGGCAATAAGGAGAGTTCCAGAAAAACATCTATTTCTGCTTTATTGACTATGCCAAAGCCTTTGACTGTGTGGATCACAATAAACTATGGAAAATTCTGAAAGAGATGGGAATACCAGACCACCTGATCTGCCTCTTGAGAAATCTGTATGCAGGTCAGGAAGCAACAGTTAGAACTGGTCATGGAACAACAGACTGGTTCCAAATAGGAAAAGGAGTACGTCAAGGCTGCATATTGTCACCATGTTTATTTAACTTATATGCAGAGTACATCATGAGAAATGCTGGACTGGAAGAAACAGAAGTTGGAATCAAGATTGCCGGGAGAAATATCAATAACCTCAGATATGCAGATGACACCACTCTTATGGCAGAAAGTGAAGAGGGGCTAAAAAGCCTCTTGATGAAAGTGAAAGTGGAGAGTGAAAAGGTTGGCTTAAAGCTCAACATTCAGAAAACGAAGATCATGGCATCTGGTCCCATCACTACATGGGAAATAGATGGGGAAACAGTGGAAACAGTGTCAGACTTTGTTTTTCTGGGCTCCAAAATCACTGCAGATGGTGACTGCAGCCATGAAATTAAAAGACGCTTACTCCTTGGAAGGAAAGTTATGACCAACCTAGATAGCGTATTCAAAAGCAGAGACATCACTTTGCCAACAAAGGTTCGCCTAGTCAAGGCTATGGTCTTTCCTGTGGTCATGCATGGATGTGAGAGCTGGACTGTGAAGAAGGCTGAGCGACGAAGAATTGATGCTTTTGAACTGTGGTGTTGGAGAAGACTCTTGAGAGTCCCTTGGACTGCAAGAAAATCCAACCAGTCCATTCTGAAGGAGATCAATCCTGGAATTTCTTTAGAAGGAATGATGCTAAAGCTGAAACTCCAGTATTTTGGCCACCTCATGCGAAGAGTTGACTCATTGGAGAAGACTCTGATGCTGGGAGGGATTGAGGGCAGGAGGAGAAGGGGACGACAGAGGATGAGATGGCTGGATGGCATCACTGACTCGATGGGTATGAGTCTGAGTGACCTCCGGGAGCTGGTGATGGACAGGGAGGCCTGGCGTGCTGTGGTTCATGGGGTCGCAAAGAGTCGGACACGACTGAGCGACTGATCTGATCTGATCTGATTAAACAATTGCATTTTTTGAAGAAGTAATACAAGCACACAGAAACATGTATAAAAGTATATACAGTGAAAAATTTTCAACTTTATTACTTGAAATCTGGCAAGAAATCAATTCAGTTCAGTTCAGTCACTCAGTAGTGTCCAACTCATGGCCACCCCATGGATTGCAGCATGCCATGCCTCTCTGTCCATCACTAACTCCCAGAGCTTACTCAAACTCATGTCCATTGAGTAAGTGATGCCATCCAACCACTGTTGTCCCCTTCACCTCCTGCCTTCAATCTTTCCCAGCATCAGGGTCTTTTCCAGTGAGTCAGTTCTTGGCATCAGGTGGCCAAAGTATTGGAGTTTCAGCTTCAACATGAGTCCTACCAATGAATATTCAGGACTGATTTCCTTTAGGATGGACTAGTTGGATCTCCTTGCAGTCCAAGGGACTCTCAAGCATCTTCTCCAACACCACAGTTCAAAAGCATCAATTCTTTGGTGCTCAGCTTTCTTTATAGTTCAACTCTCACATCCACACATGACTACTGGAAAAACCATAGTTTTGACTAGACGGACCTTTGTTGGCAAAGTAATGTCTCTGCTTTTTAATATGCTGTCTAGGTTGGTCATAGATCTTCTTCCAAAGAGTAAATGTCTTTTAATTTCATGGCTGCAGTCACCATCTGCAGTGATTTTGGAGCCCAAGAAAATAAAGTCTGTCACTGTTTCCATTGTTTCCCTATCTATTTGCCATGAAGGGATGGGACCAAATGCCATGATCTTCATTTTCTGAATGTTGAACTTTAAGTCAACTTTTTCACTCTCCTCTTTCACTTTCATCAAGAGGCTCTTTAGTTCTTCTTCACTTTCTGCCATAAGGGTGGTGTCATCTGCAATCTGAGTAATTGATATTTCTCCCAGCTATCTTGATTCCAGCTTGTGCTTCATCCAGGCCAACATTTCTCATGATGTACTCTGCATGTAAGTTAAATAAGCAGGGTGACAATATATAGCCTTGATGTACTCCTCTCCTGATTTGGAACCATTCTGTTGTTCCATGTTCGGTTCTAACTGTTGCTTCTTGACCTGCATACAGATGTCTCAGGAGGCAGGTAAGGTGGTCTGGTATTTCTATCACACTAAGAATTTTCCACGGTTTGTTGTGATCCTTACAGACAAAGGCTTTGATGTGGTCAGTAAGGCAGAAGCAGATGTTTTTCAGGAACTCTCTTGCTTTTTGATGATCCAGCAGATGTTGGCAATTTGATCCCTGGTTCCTCTGCTTTGTTTAAATCCATCTTGAACATCTGGAAGTTCATGGTTCACATACTGTTGAAGCCTAGCTTGAAGAATTTTGAGCATTACTTTTCTAGCTTGTGAGATTAGTGCAAATAAGCAGTGGTTTGAACATTCTTTGGCATTGCCCTTCTTTGGGATTGGAATGAAAACTGACCTTTTCCAGTCCTGTGGCCACTGCTAAGTTTTCCAAATTTGCTAGAATATTGGGTGCAGCACTTTCACAGCGTCATCTTTTAAGATTTGAAGTAGCTCAGCTGGAATTCCATCACCTCCACTAGCTTTGTTCATAGTGATGCTTCCTAAGGCCCACTTGACTTTGCCTTACTGGATGTCTGGCTCTAGGTCAGTGATCATAGCACTGTAGTTACCTGGGTCATGAAGATCTTTTTTGTATAGTTCTTCTGTGTATTCTTGCCACCTCTTCTTAATATCTTATGCTTCTGTTAGGTTTATATGGTTTCTGTCCTTTATTGTCCCCATCCTTGCATGGAATCTTCCCTTGTTATCTCGTATTTTCTTGAAGAGATCTCTAGTCTTTCCCATTCTGTTGTTCCCAAAAGATGTCTTATATTAAGGTGTTTTATTAAGAAATTATTACAAAAGTGTCAATAGGACTGAGGGATCAAACAAGGAAAGTTAAATCATTGTTGAATCATCAGCAGCAGGATGTCATTATCACCTTTAGACCTAAAAGAGCAAAGAAAGGACACAGTGTTCATAGAAGCTGGTCAAAGTTAGAACCGTGGAGGTGCGGGTGAGGATATTGCCCGAGCTATTTCATCAAGCAAACAGGGAGTGGGAGGAGAAATCTGGCCATTCTCCTTCTGTACTTCCATCTTCTGCTATTGCTTCAGTTCAGCTGAATCTGAGTCAATCTATAGATAATGATCTCCAGGACAGAGAAGGGGTCAAAGGAGGGTGGAGAGTGAGGGGCAGAAGGAGATGATTGGAGAACAGCCAGCACTCGAGATGTTCACGGGGTAAAGGTAAAGGGGTAGAGGTAAAGCTATGACATAACTCTGCCCTCAATTGCTAGAGTTGTTGCATAAAGGACATTTGTAAGGAAAGGCACTCTGGTAATTGGAGAAATCAAGGATCAATTGATCCTTGACTTCATTCCAAAGAAAAGTATGACTTGGAGGATCACAGAAGATACTGCCAAGACAGTGTGTTATACATTGTTAAACACTGTTATTCTCAGTATGGGATGTGTATGATGGCAGTACACAAAATAGTTCAAGGACTTAGTATTAAAGGATGTTGAATCACATGCCAAGAAAGTATTTCTCTTTAAATTATCCCTCAATCCTTCAGATTAAATCAAGAAGGAAGTTTGCACTTGAATGTTTTAACAACTTTCCAATAAGAATACACTGCTCCCACTACCCCATCCCTATGTTGTCCCCTCCCACTATTAAGTATAAGATAGACTTAAGGATGGATTGTACAGCACAGGGAATATAGCCAATGTAATAAGTGTAAATGGAAGTGAAACTGTTAGTCACTCAGTCATGTCACTCAGTCCCATGGACTGTAACACACCAGGCTCCTCTCTCCATGGAATTCTCTAGGCAAGAATACTGGAGTGGGTAGACATTCCCTACTCCAAGGGATCTTCCTGACCCAGGGATTGAACCCGGGTCTCCGGCATTGCAGGCAGACTCTTTACAGATTGAGCACCAGGGAAGACCTGTAAATGGAAAGTAACCTTTAAAAATTGTATAGAAATAAAAAGATTAAAAAAAAAAAAAAACAGGCCCAAGTTCAGAACCTTTGTCAAAGAACAGGATTGAACTAGAAGTTAATAACATTGTTTGGTTTTCATGGCTCTTATTTTTGAAGTAGCTATTGGCTTATGGCAAATCCATTGGTTTTCTGTGTATGGAAATGAGATAAGTCTTCTAGCCATTCTCTTTTCCATGGGATTTCCCTGACGCAGGGATCAAACCAGGCCTCCCCCACTGTGGGAAGATTCTTTACTATCTGAGCCACCAAGGAAGCCCACTGAAAAAATATACATATTTAGATAAAAAGCAACCCAGTTTAAAGACAACTATATAAGCACAGGAGGTAATCAGCCATGGCAGGCATAGTGAAAGGATACTTAAAAGACTTAAGTTTGGGAAACACAGCTCAAAGTTTCTGCTCCAGTTTATAGTGTTCCGGAACCTTCTCTTTCTTTGATAAGCAAACCATTGTCAGCGAGACAACCTTTTTCTTTGTGTTTGGCCGTGCCACTGGCTTGCAGGATCTTAGCTCACTGACCAGGGATCAAACTTTGGCCCCTGTGCTCCCTCCAGTGGGAACTCAGAGTCCTAACCACTGGACAACCAGGGAATTCCTGCTTGGTTTAACATAATCTTTTTCCTTGTGCATTTCTTTAGGTGTAGAGTATGCTGTTTAAACCAGTATACAGGGATGTTTAAATATTTTGTGTGTAGTTTTTTGCTTTATTTCAGAACTTTTATTAATAGACAAGTCTTTCTCTTTTCTTTCACTTTAAAAAAAAAAAATAATCCTCCCTCTCTGTTCTCATCAATGATGCTTAAAACAAAAGCAAACTCCTTCTGTTTCCTTTGTGTTCTTGCCTAAATATAAAAAACTTCATGGTTTACGAGGGTGATGAGGACCATTAAGATATTACTGGATTTACCAAATCTACCTTTTCTGTATCTTAGTTTTTTGGAAAAAGATAAAAGGATTTGGCCGTTAAGGCTCTTAGATGTAACAACAGTGTCAGACTTTGTTTTTCTGGGCTCCAAAATCACTGCAGATGGTGACTGCAGCCATGAAATTAAAAGACGCTTACTCCTTGGAAGGAAAGTTATGACCAACCTAGATAGCGTATTCAAAAGCAGAGACATCACTTTGCCAACAAAGGTTCGCCTAGTCAAGGCTATGGTCTTTCCTGTGGTCATGCATGGATGTGAGAGCTGGACTGTGAAGAAGGCTGAGCGACGAAGAATTGATGCTTTTGAACTGTGGTGTTGGAGAAGACTCTTGAGAGTCCCTTGGACTGCAAGAAAATCCAACCAGTCCATTCTGAAGGAGATCAATCCTGGGATTTCTTTACAAGGAATGATGCTAAAGCTGAAACTCCAGTATTTTGGCCACCTCATGCGAAGAGTTGACTCATTGGAGAAGACTCTGATGCTGGGAGGAATTGAGGGCAGGAGGAGAAGGGGATGACAGAGGATGAGATGGCTGGATGGCATCACTGACTCGATGGATGCGAGTCTGAGTGACCTCCAGGAGCTGGTGATGGACAGGGAGGCCTGGCGTGCTGCGGTTCATGGGGTCGCAAAGAGTCGGACACGACTGAGCGACTGATCTGATCTGATCTGATCTGATGTAACAACCCCAAGTGGGATGCCAAAAAAGAAGCTTTATTTGATTCCTCCTCTATACATGTTGGTTGCCACACAAAGTATCTTAATAAGTGGCATGCAAAGCTAACCTGATTTTAAAGAACTCTGAATCAATGAAGAAACTTGGGATAAAGCAAATAAAGTACAATGTTAGTTATAGAATCTAGGTGGGGTGTATATGTGGGCTCACTGTAAATTTCTTCCAACTTTTACATATGATTGAAAATTTTCTTAACAAGATATTAGGGAAAAAAATTTTAAAGGGGGCCTCCCACGTGGCTCAGTGGTAAAGAATCTGCCTGCCAAAGCAGAAGACCAGGAAGATCCCACATGCTGTGAAGCAACTAAGCCAGCATGCCACAACAACGGAGCCTGTGCCCCAGAGCCCGGGAGTGCAACTACTGAAGCCTGCGTATCCCAGAGACTGTGCTCCACATAGAAGAGTGGCCCCCACTCGCCACAACTAGAGAATGCCCATGTGCAACAACAAAGACCCAGCACAGCCAAAAATACATAAATAAAATTATATTTTTAAAAAAATCTTAAAATTTAAAAAAAATCCCATTTAGTATTTTCCATAGGAAGTATGTAGGAAATAATCTTCAAGGTCTGTGTGCAATTCGGTGATCTATTGGGGTACTTCAACACTGTCCAGCAGATGTAGGGGGTGCATTAAGTGCTGTCTGGGCTGCATGCTTGCAAAGCCCAGTTTAGAGGTAACAAAAATTCCCCCCTTTCACAACTGCCTTGACCCCAACACTGAGCTGGAGGCTGGCAGGGCAGATGGCATTACTACCGTTAGTCTCTTTTTATAAATGAGGAAACTAAGGCTTACAACTAAGTAACTGTTGATCCCAGGAGCTCACCCAGACCTTCTGACAGCCAGTCCTTTGCTCTTTATTCTGTGTTTCCTTATTCCCAGTCAGAATCCCCACACCCCCTCTTTTTTTTTTCTGGATGCTGCTCTGTGTTATCAAGGAGACAAAAGGGACCTAATAAATTCAGAGAATCTAATTGAATCTAACCAAGGTGTTGGTAATTCTAAAATGTTAAATATGCTTCTCCCCAGCATATTTGTATTTTAAAGAAAAACCAATAAAGCAATAACTTAACCTTTAAGTGCATAACTCGGTCACAACTGATGGAGATTGAGTCGGGGAAGCACCAGGAGTAGAGGGTGAGAGGGTGCAGCTGGTCGGGTGCAAATCACGCCCTGTAAGTAATTAGCATCTCCATCCATACAGAAAACCAGTTTTGATTAAACAAATCCATTAGCTAGGATTTTTGTATTGTGGTAGAGCAATTAAATGGCAGGCACGCAACCACTCAGTTAAAGGAAATCAACAATGAATATTCATTGAAAGGACTGAGGCTGACGCTCCAATACTTTGGTCACCTGATGCAATGAGCCAACTCATTGGAAAAGACCTTGATACTGGGAAAGATTGAAGGCAGGAGGAGAAGAGGGTGACAGGATGAGATGGTTGGATGGCATCACTGACTTAACAGACATGAGTTTGAGCAAACTCCAGGAGATAGTGAAGGACAGGGAAGCCTGGCGTGCTACAATCCATGGGGTCTCAAAGAGTTGACACAACTTAGTAACTGAACAACAACAATTTAAAATGCTAGATTTGTGACCAAAAGTTCGTCTTTTTAAGGATATTGATAGCCATCTAGATCTGACACAGATTTCCACATTGTATTAAGCAGCAAATAGTTAGCTCTTTGTGAACAGGTATAGAGAAATAGGTGCCCGTTTTTATTAAACAAAAGCCAGGGGCACTTCCCTGGAAATCCAGTGGTTAAGACTTCACCTTCTAGTGCAGGGGGTGTGGGTTCGATGCCTGGATGAGGGCTAAGATCCTACATGCCTCTCAGCCAAAAAACCAAAACGTAAAACAGAAACTATATTATAACAAATTCAATAAAGACTTTAAAAATGGTTCACGTAAAAAATATATATTAAAAAGAAAGAAAGCCATCATTTCTCTAAAAGCAAACTTTGTGTGATCCTTTTGCTGGTTTGGCGTCACAGAGGTCTGTGGACTCTAGGAGAGTTGTTCAGAAGCAGAACAGGAAATGTCAACTCACCTGAATTCCCATAACTTCTTTAACCCAAATCTCGCAGGCTTGTTGTCATGCTACTGACACTACACAGTGCAGTCTCTCACAGTCTCAGATGGAAAGTTTATTTAATCAGATTTGGTCTGGAAATTTTTTCAAAGGTTTCACAGCCTATGGAAAAAAACAATATATCAGCACACTCAAAAATCTGCAGTGAGGGCAGCACTCCCCCTCTGCAATGGCCCACACTCTGTCTGTGGAGTGTGTTTCTCTCTGAATCTGAATAAATTCACTTCTTACCTATCACTTTGTCTCTCACTGAATTCTCTCTGCGATGAGATATCAAGAACCTGAGCTTCGTTAGGTACTGAAACCAGGACAGACCTCCAAAGACTCATGATACCTGGGGAAGAAGGCTGGAAAAGAATGAAGAAGAAAGAAAAGGAGTCAGAAATGACTCTTTCTTCAGATCAGATCAGTCGCTCAGTCGTGTCCGACTCTTTGCGACCCCATGAACTGCAGCACGCCAGGCCTCCCTATCCATCACCAGCTCTCGGAGGTCACCCAGACTCACATTCATCGAGTCAGTGATGCCATCCAGCCATCTCATCCTCTGTCGCCCCCTTCTCCTCCTGCCCTCAATCCCTCCCAGCATCAGAGTCTTCTCCAATGAGTCAACTCTTTGCATGAGATGGCCAAAATACTGGAGTTTCAGCTTGAGCATCATTCCTTCCAAAGAAATCCCAGGGCTGATCTCCTTCAGAATGGACCGGTTGGATCTCCTTGCAGTCCAAGGGACTCTCAAGAGTCTTCTCCAACACCACAGTTCAAAAGCATCAATTCTTCGGTGCTCAGCCTTCTTCACAGTCCAGCTCTCACATCCATACATGACCACAGGAAAGACCATAGCCTTGACTAGGCGAACCTTTGTTGGCAAAGTGATGTCTCTGCTTTTGAATATGCTATCTAGGTTGGCCATAACCTTCCTTCCAAGGAGTAAGCGTCTTTTAATTTCATGGCTGCAGTCACCATCTGCAGTGATTTTGGAGCCCAGAAAAATAAAGTCTGACACTGTTTCCACTGTTTCTCCATCTATTTCCCATGTAGTGATGGGACCAGATGCCATGATCTTCGTTTTCTGAATGTTGAGCTTTAAGCCAACCTTTTCACTCTCCACTTTCACTTTCATCAAGAGGCTTTTTAGTTCCTCTTCACTTTCTGCCATAAGGGTGGTATCATCTGCATATCTGAGGTTATTGATATTTCTCCCGGCAATTTTGATTCCAGCTTGTGTTTCCTCCAGTCCAGCATTTCTCATGATGTACTCTGCATATAAGTTAAATAAACATGGTGACAATATACAGCCTTGACGTACTCCTTTTCCTATTTGGAACCAGTCTGTTGTTCCATGACCAGTTCTAACTGTTGCTTCTTGACCTGCATACAGATTTCTCAAGAGGCAGATCAGGTGGTCTGGTATTCCCATCTTTCTCAGAATTTTCCACAGTTTATTGTGCTCTACACAGTCAAAGGCTTTGGCATAGTCAATAAAGCAGAAATAGATGTTTTTCTGGAACTCTCTTGCTTTTTCCATGATCCAGCGGACGTTGGCAATTTGATCTCTGGTTCCTCTGCCTTTTCTAAATCCAGCTTGAACATCAGGAAGTTCACGGTTCACATATTGCTGAAGCCTGGCTTGGAGAATTTTGAGCATTACTTTACTAGCGTGTGAGATGAGTGCAATTGTGCGGTAGTTTGAGCACTCTTTGGCATTGCCTTTTTTTGGGATTGGGATGAAAACTGACCTTTTCCAATCTTGTGGCCACTGCTGAGTTTTCCAAATTTGCTGGCATATTGAGTGTAGCACTTTCACAGCATCATCTTTCAGGATTTGGAATAGCTCCACTGGAATTGCGTCACCTCCACTAGCTTTGTTCGTAGTGATGCTTTCTAAGGCCCACTTGACTTCACATTCCAGGATGTCTGGCTCTAGGTCAGTGATCACACCATCATGATTATCTGGGTCGTGAAGCTCTTTTTTGTACAGTTCTTCTGTGTATTCTTGCCACCTCTTCTTAATATCTTCTGCTTCCTTTAGGTCCACACCATTTCTGTCCTTTATCGAGCCCATCTTTGCATGAAATGTTCCTTTGGTATCTCTGATTTTCTTGAAGAGATCCTTAGTCTTTCCCATTCTGTTGTTTTCCTCTATTTCTTTGCATTGATCGCTGAAGAAGGCTTTCTTATCTCTTCTTGCTATTCTTTGGAACTCTGCATTTAGATGTTTATATCTTTCCTTTTCTCCTTTGCTTTTCGCTTCTCTTCTTTTCACAGCTATTTGCAAGGCCTCCCCAGACAGCCATTTTGCTTTTTTGCATTTCTTTTCCATGGGGATGGTCTTGATCCCTGTCTCCTGTACAATGTCACGAACCTCATTCCATAGTTCATCAGGCACTCTGTCTATCAGATCTAGGCCCTTAAATCTATTTCTCTCTTCCACTGTATAATCATAAGGGATTTGATTTAGGTCATACCTGAATGGTCTAGTAGTTTTCCCTACTTTCTTCAATTTCAGTCTGAATTTGGCAATAAGGAGTTCATGGTCTGAGCCACAGTCAGCTCCTGGTCTTGTTTTTGCTGATTGGATAGAGCTTCTCCATCTTTGGCTGCAAAGAATATAATCGATCTGATTTCGGTGTTGACCATCTGGTGATGTCCATGTATAAAGTCTTCTCTTGTGTTGTTGGAAGAGGGTATTTGCTATGACCAGTGCATTTTCTTGGCAAAACTCTATTAGTCTTTGCCCTGCTTCATTCCGTATTCCAAGGCCAAATTTGCCTGTTACTCCAGGTGTTTCTTGACTTCCTACTTTTGCATTCCAGTCCCCTATAATGAAAAGGACATCTTTTTTGGGTGTTAGTTCTATAAGGTCTTGTAGGTCTTCATAGAACCGTTCAACTTCAGTTTCTTCAGCGTTACTGGTTGGGGCATAGACTTGGATTACTGTGACATTGAACGGTTTGCCTTGGACTCTTTCTTAGTGTGATATAATATTGAGAACTTCTCTGGTGGTACAGTGGATAAGAATGTGCCCACCAGTGCAGGGGACACAAGTTCAATCCCTGGTCCAGGAAGATCCCACATGTCTCCGAACAAGTGAAGTGAAAATGAAGTCACTCAGTCGTGTCCGACTCTTTGCGACCCCATGGACTGTAGCCTACCAGGCTCCTCCGTCCATGGGATTTTCCAGGCAAGATTGCTGGAGTGGATTGCCATTTCCTTCTCCAGGGGATCTTCCCGACCCAGGAATTGAACCCGGGTCTCCCGCATTGCTTTACCGTCTGAGCCACCAGGGAAGCCCACAACTGAGCCTGTGCACAACTACGGATGGCTGTGTGCCTACAGCCTGTGCTCTGCAACAAGCGAAGCCACCACAGTGAGAAGCCCACGCACCTCTCGAAGAGAAGCCCCTGCTCGCTGCAACTAGAGAAAGCCCACCTGCAGCAATGCAGACCTAGTGCAATGAAAATAAAGAAATAAGCTTTAAAAAAAAATAATGTTGACAAACTTAAGTACAACTGATTCATTTTCATGGTCACAATGATGCTGAAATACATATGAATAAAAATAATAATGAGAAAATCATCCAAAATTTTAAAAAACCTGCAGTGAGATTGTTTTAAATATAGGCATATTACCAAGACCTGAGAAGGCACAAAATGAAGGGTTAATTTTCCAACAAGGAGAAGAGGAAGCACAACCCCCTTGTGGGAGTGAAGTACTGTCCCCTGGATGGAGGAAGTGGATAGAGGGCTTTCTCAAGACATGCTCCCCACCTCTTCACCCCTATGAGATCAAACCCGCCTCTTGTGTCTCCTTCTTTGGCAGGTGGGTTCTTAACCACTAGCACCACGTGGAAAGTTATCAACTTTATTGAGATATAATCCATATATGACAAAATTCACCCATTTATAGTGTCCAAATCAGTGGTTTTTAGTAAATTCACAGAGTTGTACAACTATCACTACAATCTAATTTTAGAACATTTTCATCATCCTCAAAAGAACTCCTGTTCCAGTAGCCGTCACTTCCCATTCTCCTCCCCAGCTCCTGGCAACCTGTTAATCTGTTTTCTGTCTCTATGGATTTGCCTGTTTTGAGTATTTTTTATAAATGGATCATACAATATGTGGCCTTTTGTGACTGGCTTCCTTCAGTTAGTATAATGTTTTCAAGGTTTATCCATGTTATGACCTGTATCAGGTTTCTATACCTTTTTATTGCCAAATTATATTCCTGCTATGGACCGAATATTTATGTCCCCCTCCCAAATTTATATGTTGAAATCATAACCCTCAATGTGATGGTACTAAGAGGTGGAGCCTCTGGGAAGTAATTAGTTCAGGAGGATGAAGCCCTTATAAATAGAATTAGTGCCCTCATGAAAGAGAGCTCAGAGAACTTTCTTGTCCCTTCTGCCAGGTAAGGACACAGAAAAATGCTAGCCATCTGTGAACCAGAAAGTGGGGTCTCACTAGACTGAATTTGCCATTGCTTTTGACTTGGACTTAGCTGCCAGAACTGTGGGAAGCAAGTGTTTGTTATTAAAGCCACCTGGTTTATGGTATGCTATTATAGCAGCTGAAGTGGACTGAAATAATTCTCTTGTATGATTATTCCACATTTTTTACCCATTCATTGGTTTGTGAACTTTTGGATTGTTCCTATTTTGTGACTACTGTGAATAATACAGCTATGGGCATTTGTACACAGGTTTATTTGTGGACATATGTTTGCATTTCTATTTGATGTATGTCTAGGATTAGAATTGTAACTCAATGCTTAACATTCTGAGGAACTGTCAGACTGTTTTTCAAAGCGTCTGTGTGATTTTACCTTATGCAATGTATTACAATTCCTCTACATCTTTGCCAACACTTGATATTCTCTTTTTTATCATAGTCATCCTGTTGCTGTGTTGTTGTGTGCGTGTGCTCAGTTGTGTCCAACTCTTTGCAACCCCATGGACTGTAGCCTGCCAGGCTCCTCTGGCCATGAAATTTTCCAGGCAAGAATATTGGAATGGGTTGCCATTTTCTGTTCCAGGGGATCTTCCCAAACCAGAGATCAAAACCACATCTCTTGTGTTTCCTGCCTTGATGGGTGAATTCTTTATCCACTGAGGCACCTGAGAAACTCATTGTCATCCTAGTGGATATGAAGCAGTGTCTTACCGAGACAGTTAATTCCTAGGCAGGTTGATGAGAAGTCCAGGATCCCTGAGGAGGAGAAAGGGGTCTGGGATTCTCAAAGCAGAGATAAGAGTCTGGGGTTCTCAAGGAGGAAGAAAGGACAAACATTTTTTGTTCTCTACATTCCTTAGTCTTAGTCACATAGAACATTTTTTTTTTCTTTAAGCCCAGAACTGATGATTACACAACAAACAACTCTGTAAACTCTGTACTAGGGATTATACAGCAACAATGTATCCTGCTTGAGGACAGTTTCTCCTTCCTGAAAACCTTCTGACTAATTCTGATACTAAAGCTGAAAGTCCAATACTTTGGCCACCTCATGCGAAGAGTTGACTCATTGGAAAAGACCCTGATGCGGGGAGGAATTAGGGGTAGGAGAAGGGGACGACAGAGAATGAGATGGCTGGATGGCATCACCAACTCAATGGATATGAGTCTGAGTGAACTCCGGGAGTTGGTAATGGACAGGGAGGTCTGGCGTGCTGCGATTCATGGAGTTGCAAAGAGTCAGACACGACTGAGTGACTGAACTGAACGGAACTGAGTCCTGATATTTTAGAATGTAAATTACGGAAGTGGGTCTGGTAGGATCTTTCTATTGTTAAATTCTAATACTTTTATCCTAAAATGTATCTTGTGGGAGTGGGTCTGGTAAAATTTCCACGAACTTGAGACATTCTTTTGATTTATTGTAATAATTAATTTAAAAGTATATAATTCCCCTGCTAACACTAAGGATAGGGACACTCTGTCCCCCTTCTGATGTTTATGTCAGAAGCTTTCTCTGTCCCTTTTTATACTTTAATAAAACTCTGCTATACAAAAGCAGACCTGGTCCCTGGTCCCAAAGCTAAATCTTCTTCTTCAGAGATCACGAGTCTGACATCGTTCACTGTAAACAATCATTACTATGGTTTTGATTCATATTTCCCTAAAAACCAATAGTGTTGAATATTTTTTAATTTTATTGTTGAGTTATAAGTGTTTCTTTCGGAGAAGGCAATGGCACCCCACTCCAGTACTCTTGCCTGGAAAATCCCACGGACAGAGGAGCCTGGTAGGCTGCAGTCCATGGGGTCGCTAAGAGTCGGACACAACTGAGTGACTTCACTTTCACTTTTCACTTTCATGCATTGGAGAAGGAAATGGCAACCCACTCCAGTGTTCTTGCCTGGAGAATCCCAGGGACGGGGAAGCCTGGTGGGCTGCCGTCTATGGGGTCACACAAAGTCGGACACGGCTGAAGTGACTTAGCATAGCATAGAATAGCATAAGTGTTTCTTTATATATTTTGAATGCAAATCTTTCCCCTCCCTTGCCTCCAGATGGTAGCCCTTCCCATCGAACTTCACAATTACAGGAAAGAGCAAGAAGATGTTAATGCTAGCCCACTGAAGGAGTACCTTGCTTTGTAAGGCCTGGAGGTGACCTATCTATGTGGGGATCTGCTGGGACAAGGTTGTTCTCAAGAAGCATTTTCGGTGAAAATGCTTGGAAGGGAACTGAATTTATGCCTCAGATATCTACACCAGCAAGAAATAACACTTTTCAGGAAGATTCCGAGTCTAGAAATCTCCAGTTGTCAACTTCTGCGTAAAAGCCCTATAGATCTTTGCTATACAAAGTGTAGACCTTGAGCCAGAAGCATCCACATCACCCAGGAGCTTGCTAAAAATACAAACTCTCATGCCCCACTCCAACCTACTAAATCATTTTAATAAGAATTCCAGTGATCTGTATGCACTTATGCTGTTGCTTAGAGAATTTTCTTCTCCTGTCTTCAAACTTGCAGGTAAGAACACAGATCCAACATATGAGCCTTCAGTGAGTCAGTGTCCTCTAAAGTGAACATCTTGGACCAACATCTCATGTGGAGCCTGGGACTGGGAACCACACTAGCACACCCATGAACTGCTAAAAAAGGCCCGAGAGATGTATGTTGTAGATAGATGGCCACGTGGATCGGGCCAGTTGTAGTTAATTATTTTTTTCCCCTTTCACTCTCATCCTACTATAGAAAAATTTCAGGAGTCTTATCTTTGACATAGACAATCGTGCCAAAGAATTTATTCTCCCCTAACAGGAAAAACTGCCTTTGCTTTCCGGGCTCAAATGCTCCTGGGAGTGACATTGGGAGAGACAGGGACCTTGGAGCTCATCTAGGTTATTCTCCAATTGTCACCAAGCCAGAAAGCCTGGAAACTGGCAGCTTCCATGAGAGAGGTACGGGATTCTTTGCCAATGGAAAAGTGCTGATGTCACTCTGAAACTAGCAGTTAGCTGCCAAGTAGTTATGATAAAAGTGGATAGGCTAGTTGAAAGCATGTGAGAAGGTAGAAAGGAGGGCTAGTGTGATTTATACGCAAGTGTAACAGGAAGAGTGCTAGGCTGGTCTTAGCTGTGTGACTTTGGGCATATCTTTAACCTCCTTGGATTTTCTTTACCTGTAATAGTAATCAAAGCAGTTAATACTTACTAGATTCTTAGTTTCGGGGAAGGCAATGGCACCCCACCCCAGTACTTTTGCCTGGAAAATCCCATGGACGGAGGAGCCTGGTAGGCTCCAGTCTGTGGGGTCGCTAAGAGTTGGACACGACTGAGCGACTTCACTTTCACTTTTCACTTTCATGCATTGGAGAAGGAAATGGCAACCCACTCCAGTGTTCTTGCCTGGAGAATCCCAGGGACAGGGGAGCCTGGTGAGCTTCCGTCTATGGGGTCGCACAGAGTCGGACACGACTGAGGCGACTTGGCAGCAGATTCTTAGTTTACATGAACTATTCTTGTCCAATTTTCACATCGATCTATAAGACAGATGCTGCCATTTCCTCCATTTTATGGATGAGGAAGCTGAAGCAAAAAGAGGGTTACTTGCTCAAGGCCACTCAACTGAACCCAGGCAGTCTGACTCCAGAGTCTAAGCTCTGTCAACAGAGAGGGTTGAATCAGATGAATGTTAAAAGACTCTTCCCATCTCTGCTATTAATTTTCTCTTGTTTAACTAGGACAATAATGGAGTTATGAAGACTATGAGATTACATAAATTAAGTGCTTAGCACAGTGCCTGGATCCTGAGTGCTCAGTAAATGTCAGCTATTACTATCGTTCATACTTTCCCTATAACCATTGCCATTCTATGAAACAAATCACTCTGTCATCTCCTCAACAGCTGCTGCAGTGCACAGCTAGCCCAACTGAACCTATTAATACATTCAAACAATGGGTCAATTCAGTAATAAAATCAAGCAAGCCTGCCTTGATACCAAATTGAATTGCCTAACTAAATAGTCTTTAAGCAGTGCTATCAAACAGAACGTTCTGTGATGAGGGAAATGCTCTATATCTTTGCTGTCCAATATGGCAGCCACTAGTGGTGTGCACTCATTGAGCACTGGAAATGTGATTAATGTGACTGAGGGGTTATTTCACTGTATTTAATTTTACTTACTTTAAGCTTCTAACTTAATAGACACAAGTGGCTAGTGGTTACCATATTGGGCAATTTGGGCTAAGGCCCACTTGATAGCCAGGAACCCTTGGTGAGAGGACTCAAAAGTGTCAGGTGCAAGAAAGCTTCCCTGGTCACAACTCTGTTTTGTTACAGGTGCCTTAAATAAGCCTGAATGTCAGAATGCTCAGGTTTTAAAGGATTCCCTTTGGGCTGGTGGCTCAGATGGTAAAGCATCTGCCTGCAGTGTGGGAGACCGGGGTCAGGAATATCCCCTAGAGAACGGAATGGCTACCCGATCCAGTATTCTTGCCTGGAGAATTCCATAAACTGAGGAGCCTGGTGGGCTACAGTCCATGGGGTTGCAAAGAGTTGAACACAACTGAGTGACTAACACTTTCACTTCCATCTATTAAGTGGGGATGTGGATTTTTTTTAAGGGTGAGGGGCAAGCTGGTGGCAAGAAAGAAGGCAATTCTACTTTCCTTATTGGGATTCCTCCAGTTGATTCTGGATAGAACCAGATTTCTTATTGCTGTTAAAAATTATTTTGGTAGGGGAAAGGTAGTTTATACTTACACTACGTGAAGCACCGAGATATGACTTTCCATCTTTCAAAGTCTCTGTTTTACTACATACAGAAACAAAAGGTGATTTCAAGTCATGGCTTGAATGATTGATTAAGATGATCAAAGAATCACAGTCTTGGAGGTGGCTGTCTTGTAAGCATGTCCAGTACAAACTGGCATCTTAGGGAGGTCACACAAACATCTGTGGGACACAAGTATGACACTTTGCCTTGATTTTTGGATTGATTGGCTTTGGATCAGGAGGGGAAGAGCAGTCAGCCAGCTGATGATAGCACTGCCCTCAGCTCTCATCCTGATCTCCTGAGGATCCTGCCCATTTTTTTTAATAAAAGGCTTTCCTGAAGCTATAAGGATATCAGTGAGCTCATCTTGATCGAAGTATGTAAACATGTGTCTGCTTTCCTGGTACAAATTATTACACCTTGTATCATGTTCTGTTCTAAGTATTTTGAGCAGGAGAAGCCCCCCATCCCTGCCTATCCCCCCCACCACCAGTATTGGTTGGGTTAATAATTCAATGGCTGCCAAAATTTGCAGAAAACAAAACGGAATCCTAATGAGGCTCGCTTGTGTTAAACCAATTTTTAAATGATAGTAATTAAGAGAGTTTTCATATAGGAAAGTCTTTGTTTGGATTGAAATGTTAAAAGCTACCACCAGAAACACGAGGGATTTGTGCATAAAGGCTTCTCTTTCTGCTGCCCAGCAGTTGCTCCGGCCAGGGTCTGAGCAGTGAATGCTAACACAGCGGTCTGCCCTGGCATCTGCCCCACTCCACCACTGTCCTATGGCGCCTACCTCGGAGCGTGCCTTGTACCAGGGCTGCGGTCTCTCAGGCTGTCTGCAAACAGACACCAGGCCATCTGTCCTCTCGCCTTCCACCCAAACACAGCTGCTGGGCTGCATCCCAGCTCCAGCCATCTGGAGGAGGAACAAAGGCCCCTCTCCTCACCCTCTCCCTGGCTGCCGAGGGGAGACTGGGGAGTCTTGGCACCCTCTTGGCCTCAGTGAAGAAAGGAAAATGGAAGAAGCAGCCAGATCCCCTCCTAGGGGCAGGCAACTCCTCCCCCTGGTTCTCAGCATTGATGAAACACTTCGTTCAAGCTCCAGACGTGTGTTGAGCTCTTGCAAGTGTCAAGCCCTGGACCAGGCATTGGGGACCCGAGAATAATACCTAGCTCTTGGCCTCTAGGAGCTTACATTCTGGTGAGGATGATGGATGTGTACACAGCCAAGTCCACTGTACACAGAAGGGAAGGGGTGGAGGATCCAGCAGGTTGGTCCAGGCAAAGGGAATCAGAGAAGTCTTCCCAAGGGGAACTTGGGACCTGATACCTAAAAATGAGTTCACAGTGGGCACCAGCAAATCAGAATGGGGAAAAGCTGGCCCAAGTGAGAATTGTATGGAGCCCTGCGTGGTGAGAAGAAGAAGATGATGAAGGGAGAGGGTCGAGAGGGGAAGCCAGATTCTAGTGGTTTTCGATGTATGTCAGAGGATGAGGGGTAGGCAGTGAAAGGCAGTGAGCATGAAGTGTAAGAGTCAGATTTGTGATCTGAGAAGATTCTTCAGATGGTAGGGAAGACGAGAGAGGCAAGGAAGTGAGCCTCATGAAGAGCAGTCATAGTAATCCAGAGGAGAAATTGTGGTGGCTGATCGAAGTGATGGAAGAGATGAGGAAATTAATTTGAGAGCAAAATCATCATTGAATATGCTAGCTCAAAACCCTCCAAAACAGTTCCCAAATAATTTTGAAGTTCCTAGTAAGCTCTACAAGGGGGGAACTCAGAACTACTTCTCGGTGTTTGGATCTGTTCTCAGGTAGGAAAGGGCTTGACTGGACTGGGAGAACTATTGTCTAAATGGGCCCAAGAACTACCTGGCAGCCACACATGATATAAACTGGCATGTCAGACTACTCACTAAAAGGATATTTACCAAGAGGTATCAGACTTGCTGAAATGGCTCCAATCCCAGCTCAAGCACTTCCCTATGATCCTCTTGCCAGTTGGGTCCTCAAAGCCAACCACCAGGAAAGACCTCCTTTCTGGAGGCAGGCTGTTAGGTGGTTGCAGTCAGCTCTAGGGTGCTTTGGGCCTGACTTGGGGGGAATCTCAGGGTAGTGAAGGTCAGTGTCTCAGAAAAGCTTGTGTCAGCCACTGATGCTACCCCGCTGCAGCCCACTGCATAGGTAAGCAAGCTGCCCACAAGATTCTGCACATCAGAGGCCCATAGGCTGTTCAGTTTCCTTTAAAAAAAAAAAACAATAATAAAGAAAAAGAAGGTGAAGTCCCTTTCTGTTATGATGCCCTTCAATTCCTGGCCTCCTTAAAGCACATAGGGTCATATTATTTCAAAATAATTTTTCATAATAATTTCAAAAGAGCACATGAAGAATCAAGAGCCAAAAAATAGAGACTGCAATTGGTTCCTCTTAGAAAGTCAGGGACCGAATGTTAGTGATAATCCTTTTCTTTTGTTGTTAATGTTTATTTGGCTGGCTCTTGTTTGCAGCACATGGAATCTTAAATTGCCATATGCAAACTCTTATTTGCAGCATGTCGGATCTAGTTCCGTGACCAGGGATTGAACCTGAGTCCCCTGCACTGGGAACATGAAGTCTTAGCCACTGGACCACCAGGAACATCCCCAAATGTTAGTGATAACCTGACCCAAGACAGAAGAAACAAAAGAGGCCGTAACTCTACCCCTCAGATCTATGCAATGTATTCAATACCAGCTCCAAGAGAAAGACCCTGAGGCCTGGCTCACCACTCAGAACCTGTTTCTCATCATAAAAAAATACTTCCAAAGCACTTCATGATGTGCATATTTTGCCATTTTTTTTAAAACACGAGGCATAGAGAACCATAGTGGGTCACAGATCTGACAGCTAGATTAAAACACTCTTTAAGACTCTGAAAACTCATACCATTATTTTTCCTTCTTAGTGATGAATCTTAATTTCCATTCTAAGGAAATCTTTTTTTTTTTTTTAACTTTTAACACATAAAATTTTAAAATTACAACTGCTAAAAATAACTATTGGTAGATTTTTTTATTCCTCTTCTGTTCAGGCCTTTGTACCACAACTGCTTTCCTATAAGGAGGATTGTTGGGGCTTAGGGGCCAAGTTTTAAAAGAATATACTTTCTGTTGCTTTCATTGTTGCATTTTGAGCATCTTCTATTTTTAATGCTACCCTAAATTAGACGTTGTAGAACAGTAGGTGAGTTTGTTCATTCAGCTGATTCATAATTTCTTACCTAAAAAAAGCATATCAGCAGTTTTAGAAGACTTGATAATACTATAACCTTTAAAAAAGATTGTTGAAGAAGCCAAGGATTACCACTTAGTGCTTTCATTGGGAAAGATTTTTTTTTTTCCTTTTTGGCATTCCATATTTTAAGGGAGTAAAAAAAATATTTTGCCATCAATCTTGTTTCTAAAATTCATGCTGTTTTTACTCCTCAGTGCATTGATTTCAAGATCTTTCTTTGTAAAATCCCTTTATTTTCCTGGGCTTCAGTGTTTGTATGCTAAGAGGAAGCAGGTGAAATATAAGATGTATAAGGTGTCAAAGGTTTTAATGTTCTAATCAGCTATATGCCAATACAAAATAAAAAGTTTTTTTTTTTAAGTTTTAATGTTCTATAGTTTCACCATTTAAATGTTCCTTCTTCATTCTGTCTGATAGAACCTATACTGTGTCTCCTATCCCAGCCTGAATGCCTTCACTCCCCACGTCGACCTTCCCCCTGCTGAGGGCTCTCTTATTATGGGCCTTGAATCACATTCTTTCAGCCAGAGAAGACTCCACAGAGCTTGTTCTCCAAGAACGTGCATACTTTTGTGGGACCAGAAGGGCAAGCCACATGACTTCCCTTGCTTGTCTGGAAATTGCTCCTTCTAAAGATTTCTCAGCATTTCTTTCACTTCATTTATTCCAGATCCTTCAAATCCCACTTTGTTCTCATGCTCAGAACTTCAGCAGATGGTCTTCTGAAAGGAAAAATATGTTGTGGTGTTCAATTCCCCTCTCTTACATCCTTCACTTACCTACCCTTGAAGTTTTTTTTTTTTTTTTTTTTATCATATCTTACGCTCTTCTAAGTTTACATGTATAGATATTTTTCTTTTGAAGTGGTGACCCCCTCAACCACAATTTTTCATTCATTCTTCCTTGAAATATAAACTGGTCACGCTCAAGACAAACTCTGCAGGCAACAGTTATACACTTTCAGATGAGTGCTGAGGCTTTCAATATGATCGTCTTATTTGCTTTTTTTTTTTTTTTAAGATGTTTTAAGAATTTAAAATACAGCTTTCTAGGAACAAAATATAGAAGCACAAAACCAGAGTATTTTAGAGGAAACAGAGTCCTTTGAGATGATGCCATGGGATGTCCCCATTTTACAGAGGAGAAACTGACAGCCTAAAATTGGAAGGCTCAAGATCTTGTTACAAATTGTGGCAGAGTTAAAACCGGAAGGAAAGACAGCTGCGTTCCAGACCAGACTCATCTCTACCTTGATTTCTCTAACTGTAAAGTGTTACACAATCATAAAGCGAAGTACCCAGCTCAGATGAGGATTGAGAAAGATATGTGAATTAATAGGATAAGTACTCAGAACAGTGCCTGGCACAAAGTCACACTCCACAAACGTTAGATATTGTTAGCAGAAGTACTGAAGACCCACATGGTAGGAAAAGGATACCCTGTGTTGTCATCACGTGAATTTTGTTGAAACTTTTACATTTCTTTACTCTATGGAGCTTCTATTAGAAATCTGAAGGACAGGATTTAACCGAAAATGATTATGTTGATAAATTCACCCACATAAAAACATAATAAGAATAATGATACTTTAAAAATAAAAAGGTTTCACAGCATTACAATGAGTCATAAGGTGGACGGCATTACCAAGGGCAGAGAGAAATCCTTGATAAAATATGTTTTGTTTTGCTTTGCCATGTCTATCAACTTTCAGTTTAATGATGTTTTGAATATAATATCTTCCTCTACTTTTATTCCTCATATTTTTTCTCCTTTTTTTTTGCCATCTTGATTATTCCTCACTGAAAACAAATTTAGGGCCTTCTAGAGTTATAAAATGGCTGTGTATTTTATAACAGCAGTGGTCTGTCCTTTCTATAGCCCAACAGTGCAATCTGTTCATCAAACGTGCACCTACCTCTTTTAGTTATGTTATTTGCTCCCTTATCCCTCTGATATTTTCATTCTTAAGATGGAGTAGACGGGGTGGTGGCGAGAAATCTTCAAAGAGGAACAGCATAAAATGAAAAGGCTTAAAAATGTCAGTATGTCAGTACTCTTACAATGTGATGTTCATGGGATATAAATAGAAGGATCAGGAAAGGCCTGAAAAAAACTAAGTTATCTGCAAGGTGGTTAAAATGTGGTATACATTTAGAATTCCCTTTCAAATATCAAGTTTGTGAGAATATTTTTCAAATGCATGGCTATTTTACATATGCATAATAATTGATAAAGATATCCTTAGGAACAGCAGATTAATTCTGGGGTGTAAGTTTGAGCCTGACTGAAGTACAGCACTGTGAGTGTGTGTGCAAAGTTGCCTCGGTCATGTCTGATTCTTTGTGACCCTATGGACTATAGCCCACCAGGCTCTTCTGTCCATGGGATTCTCCAGGTAAGAGTACTAGAGTGGGTTGCCATTTCCTTCTCCAGGGGATCTTCCAGACCCAGGGGTTGAACCCACACCTCTTATGTCTCTTGCATTGGCAGATGAGTTCTTTACCACTAGCATCACAGGGAAGACCCTGCAAGCACTGTACATGTGCCTTTATTTTCTTATTGATCACATCACCTCATCATTTCTTAACAGTGGAGGAAGGGTTTTGCATGAACCCCTCCTTTGCTGAGAAGAAGTGTATGGACAGAGACAAAACAGTGGCTGAAGGAGAAGTGGCTGAAGAATGACCATAGGACTGTACTGGGAGACTGACTGACTGTCAGGAAGAGCTACTGGGATTGGACATGCACTATGGCTAAAGTCCTCACAGCACAATCCCGTTCGGTCCTCAGAATACTCTGTGAGATGGGAACCATGACCCCATTTCCACATGAGGACACAGAGAGTTCTCTAAGATCATTCAGTTGACAGATGATATCCAACGAGATGGGAAAGACATGAGAAAAAGGGAAAAGTATTGTTCAGGGTGGGTGGAGGGTGGGGAGTGCAATAGCCCTTGATGGTCAAGCTTGTTGAAGGCAAGGCAGGTAAGGGGTAAGGAGGGGACAGCTAAGAAGCCCGGAAAGAGGCTGGCAGCTGAGGTGTCTCAGCTGCTTTCCTACCACTGCCTCAGCCAATGGAGTGTCCAATTGTGTCTAGAAATGTAGATTTGAAACTGTGAAGGGGAGTGGATGGGGAAGATACAAAGAGAGACAGCGTGTCTTCGGACATGTGATAGATCGCTCTGACTTTAACAAGGGTGATTACAGGTTCGTTTTCTGGGGTCACTGTCAGTAGATGAGGTGAAAGACTGCAAGGGTCCTACTGGTTCTCTTCCTGTGATCTTTGCTTCTCAACCAGTCACTCATTGGCTGCTAGGATGTGAGGTCAGTCTGAGACAGTCCTGCACACACCAAACTGAGCCGTGCCCATGTCAAGTGCGTTATTAATTTGGACCAGATAATCACCATCTCTCTAGAGAGGCAAAAGCCTGACAGTGCATGATGGAAAACTTAGATGTTTTTTTCAGCTGCCAACTGGGAAAGTTCTTAGAAATGGTGAGCATGGGATGCACACTGACATATATTCATACATGTTTATATGTATGTTTATACCATAAACAGATAGACATACACACACACACACACATACACATCACATCACATCACATTTACTTTCAAAATGGACATTTTAGCAGGAAACAGGTTTTATTTTAGACACAATTCTTATTTTAGGTTTTATTCAAGGTTGGGTTCTCTTGGAAACTCTCTTTGAGATGAAGGTCAGTGTACAGGATGTTTATTCAGTAGAGGTTTTAGGATCAACATTTGTGAAAAGGGGAAAAGAAAGCGTTGGGAGAAACTAGCCTCGCTGACTGACTGACAGCCTTAGCCAACCTCACCGGTAGCTCTGGAGCTAAAATGGTCCTTCAAGGTGCCCCACGTTAGGTCAAAAGGCTGGACTTTTCTGCTCCACCTCAGTCAGTCACTGGGTATGAGCTTCCCCTGTAAGGGTCTGTCCCTGGGAGAGACTGCTCTTGGCAGCCGAGGTCAATCCTAAAGAGGCTGACAGCTAGCAGCTGCCTGCCAACAGCCCTCCAAGCAGCAGAGGCAACAAATCCTTCCTTTAAGAGAGATCCAGTGGGGCCCATCAACTAAGATCAGCATGGATCTGGTTCTAACTGACTGTGTGCACTTGAGCAGCTTGCCTTGTCTCTCCGGGTTTCAACTTTATCTCCTACTGAAAGTCTGGTTGGGTTTCTTTCAGCTCTAAAATTCTAAGTTTTTAAAATCAATTTTCATAACTGGCCTTCTACCTTGTCTTTAGCAAATGGATAAAATAGCCTTGTGTTATGAATTGCGCATGTAATGAAAAGTTGCACCAAACATGTTAAGTCGCTTCAGTCGTGTCCGACTCTTTGCGACCCTATGGACTGTAGCCCGCCAGGCTCCTCTGTTCATGAGATTCTCCACAAGAATATTAGAGTGGGTTGCCACGCCCTCCTCCAGGGGGTCTTCCCAACCCAGGGGCTGAACCCGTGTCTCTTATGCTTCCTGCATTGACAGCCATGTTCTTCATCACCAGCAGCATCTGGGATTCCCAATGAAAAGATATACATATGCATATATACGGGAGGAACAGCTTCCTGTTTCTTTTGTCATAAGAGGGATTTTTCCAGAAAATATAAGCAAGAGAAAAAGTGGAATTGATTAGGTAAGAATTCCATCCTTGGCAGCATGAAGAGCTACCAAGGTGGACACATAATGTATCTCTAGAACACAGAACACAAAATTCAGGTTGTTTCTTGAGCCTTCAGATGTTCCAGACTCCCTACCTAATGTGATTACAGTTTTCTCTCTCTCTCATATTATGGTGATTAGGCTCAACTGTAGGAACATTAAGGGGGAAAAAAAGTACCCTTCTTGTTTCTTCCTTTATCAACCAGCCCACAGGATCTTCCACCTCCTCCCCAGCTAGATTTTTCAAGGCTCGTGTGGGCATCTGCAATGTGGAAACCAGATGGCAGTTTTCTTGAAGCTGCCTGTTCTACTTTAACAGCCTCTTTATGAAAAGCTCCCCCCAAAAGCATGCTTGCAGGTAGGGTCAGCATGAGAAAACAGTAGATTCAGGTTGTCTGAGAACCAGGGACACCCAAATACCAAGTAGATGTGAAAAGAGTTTAAAGGCAAAACTCACTGTAGAAATTTTCAAGGTTCTATTGCTAGATAAATAGACAACATGGTAAAACACACCCAGGAAATGTGTCTCTGGTGTGTTTTTTTTTTTTTTGAGTGGGGGGAACTGTAGATTATAGAGGTGATCATCTATTTATAGGTAAGAGTTGATTGCTAGGGGAAAGTTTTGATATCTAGTAGAGCTTACCACTTTCTAGACTTTGAAGCATATCTTTGTCTCATGGTGAGACTTTCAGGATGAACCAACGTGGTTGTTGGCATTTGTTTGCTAAGAGAAAATGGTTTAGGACAGCATAGACAGCAGAAAAAAGGGAGATTTTATAGGATTCCGGGGTGAAGAAAGATAGAATGCTCCATGAATTTTCAAATGCCAGTCTTCAGCCTGGGTTCAAGCTGGCTGCTTCAGAGTCACTTGGGGGAACTTGCTAAAAATAGAGATTTCTTAAAAAAAAAAAAAAAAAAAAAGAACCTGCCTGCCAATGAAGGAGATATAAGAGACATGGGCTCAATCTCTGGGTTGGGAAGATCCTCTGGAGGTGGACATGGCAACCCACTCCAGTACTCTTGCCTGGAGAATCCGATGGACAGAGGATTCTGTCCTGATTCTGGCAGGCTACAATCCGTGGGGTCGCAGAGAGTTGGACATGACTGAATTGACAGTGGGATAGGTTCTTTTTTTTTTTTTTTTTTAAATAGAGATTTATGAAACCCATCCTCAGAAATGTTGCTAGACTAAAAAATTTTCCTGTTTGACTCTGACATCCAGTTAGGCTTGGGAACTACAGAAATAGTTGAATGTAACACTTAAAACACTGGAATTCATCCATTAGTCAAGTATAAGGCTATTAGGCATCTTCTATGAAAAAGTTGCAAATTTAAGTTCCATGGAATTTATAAATATGTGTAAGACATAGGCTGCCGCAAATCCCTTTGAGCATGAGCAGAGCACTCAGGTCAGCAGGTAGGTGACAGACAGGAATGTTCTCAGCCATGAGTTTACAGTCCAGTAGGATGTGGAGAATAGAATGGAGCTATGATGCTGGGGGAAAATGAGCAGATGCTTTAAACCAAGTTAGGAAAGAAGAGGGAGACGGCTTGGCAGATTTCCCAGGAACAGTCCCTAGTTCAGATGTCCAAGATATCTTGGAGAAGACAAATATGAATCTCAACCTCATAAGTCTGTAGAAAAAAATTCAATGAAAGCACATAAAATAGTCCTTAGCAGAGTATCATCATTAACAAATGGTGGATATTAATAACTGTAGGAGATTTAAAGGGCTGTGGGCAATTTCCTTTTTCAAAAATATCTGTCCCTCTCTGCCTGTAACAATGCCTATAATTCCTTTATTGAATTTTGAAGTCTTATTGGAAAAGACTTTTCTTGAAGAAACTATTTTGAAAGGCACATGGCTTAAGCTTTTAATAGTCTGGGAAGAAAGAGAAGAAAAATAGGGGACAATGACCACATGGAAGGACAGAAGTCAGAAAGGAGTTGAGGTGGAGTCAGAGGCCAGTCTGGCATCATTACTGCAGAAGCTGCCCTCCTGAAAGTGGACAGGTGGTATGGCCTAGGTACATGATCACTCAGAGCCCAGGTCCCTGTCTCTAACCACACATCTTTCTCTCAGCACCTGGCAGATGGTGAAAGAGACTAGGGGAAGGCGCCTCTGTTTCTTAATCGCTTGGGTCTTTACACAACTCTTATGCTCACATTTCTTTAATGAAAATCAGTCATTCAGCCCATTTAGACATAAGTGGGTTGGTAGAGAAGGCTGAGAAATGTAACATCTGGCTTGGCAAGAGGACTCTAGACTCTTGGAGTCTTGGGGGCTTCTGAAAATGTGACAACACATTTATGAAGAGGAAACACAGGGACATGGGCTCAGCTGGGAAAAGAAGGGCTGAAGTCAAGAAACAATGTATCAGATCAGATCAGATCAGTCGCTCAGTCCTGTCCAACTCTTTGCGACCCCATAATGAGCTTGCTCAGGGAGAAGAAAGGTGTTAAGGCTAGGGTACCAGTCTGGGAGAAGAGGGGAGGGAAAGCACTTGGGGATCTTTTAAGGGGTTGAGGGTAGAAACCCTGGCTGAAAAGATGAGGAATTCAGCTAGAAGAAGGTAAGGAGGCCGAGTACATGTAATTAATCCCCAATTAATTGGATCTTCCAACTGGTATGACAAGCATGGCCAGTTGACCACCAAAGATTCGTGCTCCTCCTGACCAGCCAGAGGCTACATTTTATAGCCTCCTCACCACTTACATGGAGATGGGCTATGGGTTTGGTGCTCACTAATTGAATGTGAGCCAAAGACTTTTGTAAAACGTCAAGTGAGCCAAAGGACCAAGATGCATATGAATCTCCATCTAGTCTGTTTCTTTATTTGCCAGTCAAACCTAGACAGCATATTAAAAAGCAGAGATACTACTTTGCTGACAAAAGTCTGTACAGTCAAAGATATGATTTTTCCAGTAGTCATGTATGGATGTGAGAGTTGGACCATAAAGAGAAGGCTGAGAGCCAAAGAATTGTTGTGTTTGAACTGTGGTGTTGGAGGACTCCTGAGAGTCCCTTGGACTGCAAGGAGATCAAACCAGTCAATCCTAAGGTAAGTCAATCCTAAATATTCATTGGAAAGACTGAGGCAGAAGCTGAAGCTCCGATAATTTGGCCACTTGATGCGAAGAGCTGACTCATTTGAAAAGACCCTGATGCTGGGAAAGATTGAGGGCAGGAGGAGAAGGGGATGACAGAGGATGAGATGGTTGGAAGGCATCACCTACTCAATGGACATGGGTTTGGGCAGACTCCGGGAGTTGCTGATGGACATGGAGGCCTGGTGTGAACGATCACCTAGAAGCCATCAACCTGCATTGGACTGCAATGGAAATGGAAAAGAAACTCTATTGTTTGAAGTCTCTGAGATTTCAGAATTGATCTATTTCGGGAGCTAGTTTTACTTCACACATATAAAAGCTCAGAAGAAGCCTATGGCGAGCAGAGGCAATTCAAAAATCAAGGTGATAACTTCTTTGAACTCATCTCCTCTATAAGTAAAAGACCAAGGGCTGATATATACGACAGCCCCTTGTGTCTCTTTAGGCAATCACCAAGATCATGTAAAGGGAAGATTCCCGCTACTCCCCACTGCTGTCCTAGGCTTCAGGACTTAGAGGATTTATTTATCTTCTTACTGGCTCCATCTCTCTCTCTCTCTCTCTCTCTCTTTTGTTTTTCTGCCTCTCCGCTCCCATGGCTTGTAGGAGTTCACTTCCCCAGCCAGGGTTTGAAGCCTTGTCCTCTGTAGTGAAAGTGGGAGTCAAAACTGTGGGACCATCAGAAAATTCCCTCCTGTCATCTTTTAAACCACTTTTATTCTAGACAAAAATGTTGGAGGATAGGAAGAATACTGGCTGTTTTAACCTAACTTTTTGTGGAAAAAGAGAAGATAAAGGAACAGAAACAGATAAACAGGTGAAAATCTTAGTTGTAAAGAAAAGGGCAGTGCTACCATAAGAAAGGGCTTCCCAGGTAGCGTTGGTGTTAAAGAACTCACCTGCCAATGCAGGAGACACAAGGGATATGGGTTCGATCCCTGGGTTGGGAAGATCCCCTGGAGCAGTGCATAGCAACACACTCCAGTATTCTTTCCTGGAGAATCTTATGGACAGAAGAGCCTGGCGAGCTACAGTCCATGGGGTCATAAAGAGTCGGACATGACTGAAGTGACTAAGCACCATACAGGCACCCTAAGAAAACATTGTCACATCTTGGACCTTCGGGTTTGCTAAGGGAGGTGTATTTAATTTGGTAAGTATGTTGATGGGTCTTAGGTGGGCAAAGCTGGGTTTAGAGTTCAGTTTGTGATAAGTTGCTAGGGAAGAGCCGAGTTGAGTTACTCTGCGTGAAAGTATGATAAAGAGAATTGAAAAAAGTAAGAAAGGTAAGAAAGAAAGGAGAGACAGCAAAATCCTGAGATGTCAGAAATGTTTGTGAGGTGGGAGTATTAGAGATATTTTATTACGGAAGGGAGATGAAAAGGTTATAGCTATGAAACACTCCTATTCAGTGTTCAACGATCTGGTCACTTCTATGTAAGCCTCTCTCTCCTCCCATATTTTTAGTGAAGACTTTCACACCAAAGACCCCTTCCATGAGAGGTTTTTTGGGGCCACTCAGGAAAGGACACAAATAAGCTGGCAAACTGTGAGACAGGGACTATATTGTGCAAGGTGGAAGATGACCTGTAGACAAACTGATTCAGTTGTTTGGAATCCTAGATGACCATCCACCCTACATTGACTGAGCACTTAGTATCCGCTGGGCACTGTTCCAGGCCACCTTAAACAGACCAGACAAGGTCTCCGAGAACTCACAGTCTGGTGGAGTGACCTACAGTACATAACTGACCAAATAAATAAGAGAAAAAAAAAAAGCAGGGGATGTGATGATGAATGGGGACACTACTTGAGAATAGACCATCACTTTGCAGAGGAGATGTTGAAACAGACTATTCCCATCAGGATTTACAGACATCTGAAGAGATAGCTGGGTTTCCCAGGGGCAGAGTGGCCCTAGTTCATGTGACTTAAAGCCCAATCACTAATTTATTTCTGGAGTTTTATTCACTCCCTCTTCTCCTCAAGGAGGTAATGTTCTTTTTCAATGGACAATCAACATGACTTGAGCCCTTCTTTGTATGCCATGGGGAGACAGTTGCTTCTCAAAGGATGAAATCAAGGTTGTTGCTAAAGGGGCTTCCACGGATGCTGCTTCCCTTGGTCCCTCAGGAGAAGGCGGTGAATTGCGGGTTTGAAATGATTTGATCCAACACTTATCTATAGATAGAAGAATAAAGCTAACTGGAAGACCTCTTAAGCTCCTTATCTATTTGGAGGGAAGGGTGCATTCCCCTCTCCCCTGGGTGCAGACTTCCTGTTTGAAGAAGGTGACAGAGCAAGAGCATCAGCTCTGGTTCTGAGAAACTGCTGAGCCCATGGCCCAACAGCCTGCCAGAGTCAAGGGCAACAAAAAGAAGGAGCTCCATCTAGTGTTGTTATAAAACAGGACTAAAGGCATTCTGATGGGCTTATTAGGTGAACAAACACACCCTGTCTTCTGTCAAGAAAATGGTACCAAAAAAAGCCAGAGCTGCTGGTGTGTGTGTGTGTGCGTGTGCACATTCAGTTGTGTCTGACATTTTTGTGTTGTGGGAGTTTATCATAAACAAGAAGCCGGACTTCACCATTGGCTGGGGATGGACCCAGGAACAGAAAGAAGACAAAATGTGTCTTAAGTGTTCAGTCAGTTGTGTCCAGCTCTAAAATCCTTTGGACAATAGCCTGCCATCTGTCCATGGAATTTTTCAGGCAAGAATACTGGAGTGGGTTGCCATTTCCTTCTTTAGGTTATCTTCCCTACGTAGGGGTTGAACCAGCGTCTCCTGTGTCTCCTACATTTCAGGGAGATTCCTTACCTGCTGAGGCGCTGGGGAAGTCAAATTGTCTTACGTTTTGGCTTATCAGTGTTCCCACCTTAAAGGGCAGACCTCGCTGCTACATGCAAACTCATCTGTTATAAAAATCGAGATCTGGGGGTTGATAACATCCAGAGGAATCTGGGGAGACACATAGACTGGGTCCTGTATGTATAGGACTCTGGGACGCATTACTGATATTTGTAATTGATGGGTCATAGCGTTTGCGTATTTTCAACCTTAGTAAATAATGACAAACTGTATCTAAAGTGGAATATAACAAAGTTTGCTCTCACTATTAGGATTCCCTTTGTGCCTTACAGTCTCCAAAATGTCAGTCATTCTTATTTTTGTCCTTCTGATAGGTATGATCCTGATACCTCAGGGTGTTTGAATTGGCATTTTTCTAATTAGTAGTAAAGTTAAGCACTTTCCACACACACACACACACACACACACACACATGTATGCATATATATTCCATATATATGTATATATGTTTCTCATATATATATATTTCTATTTGGATATCCTTTGTGAGTTACCTGTTCAGGTCTATTGGCCATTTTCCGTGGTCTTTTTAAAAAATTATTTTACTGGTCTTTTGGCTATTCTGATTAAAAAATTTTTATTAGTTATATACGCTGATATGTATTCCCCTCTCATGGTTTGCTTTTTCATCCTCTTGGTGCCTCTGGATAAACAGAGGTTCTTAATTTTAATGGAATGTAATTTATAAATCTTTTATTTTATGTTTTCTGTGTCCTCTTTTTAAAATATTCTCCTACCCTGATGACAAGAAGACACTGTCTTATGTTATCTTTCAAAACCTTTATTGTTTTGTCTTTTGCATTTAGGCTTGCAATTTCCTGAAATGGACGTTTTGTTGGTAGGCAGTAGTACTCATGTCTTTTCTTTGAGGAAGGTATCCAATTGTCTTAGGTCTGTTTATTGGAAAGGCCATGCTCATGGCACTCTTCAACAGTAGCACCTTTGTTGAATGTTCATTTCTGTTTATCTTTTAGAATAATCTATTCGGTTCCATTTTTTGCCTTGCCCCAATATCAAACTATTCTAATTACTGGAACGTTTATGTCTTCATAATTCTGAAGCGCTAGCTAGTCCTCTCATCGAATCTTCAGGTGTCTTAGCTGTTATTAAAAACTTTATATTTATAGGTAAAATCTAGAATCACAGGATTGCATTAAGTCTGTAGGCTACTGGAGAATTGACATTTTTGTAATATTAAATATACCATCAATAAATAAGAATATATATACAGGTCTTTAAAATTTTCTCTCAATAACACTTTTTAATTTTCCACAAAGAAACTTGGACATTTTTTGTTAGATTTATTTTTTAGGTATTTGATTTTTTTTATCCTTTTGTCCATATTCCTTTTTTTAAAAAAAATAGATGTTATTTATTAGCGCTTTTGTTGAGCTTCACAACAAAACTGAGCAGAAAGTACAGAGAGTTCCCATATTCTAGCCTCCCAGCCTCCCACTCCCAGTTCCCCTTTAATTAACATCTTGCATTAGTGTGGTGTATTTGCTACAATTTACCACTCAATGTTGATACATGGTTATTGCCTACAGTCTGCAATTTACCTTAGGGTTCCCTCTCATGAGAAGAGTTGACTCATTGGAGAAGACTCTGATGCTGGGAGGGATTGGTGGCAGGAGGAGAAGGGGACGACAGAGGATGAGATGGCTGAATGGCATCACTGACTCGATGGATGTGAGTCTGAGTGACCTCCGGGAGCTGGTGATGGACAGGGAGGCCTGGCGTGCTGCAGTTCATGGGGTCGCAAAGAGTCGGACACGACTGAGCGACTGATCTGATCTGATCCCTCTTAGTATGGTGCAGATCTTGGGGTTTTGACAGATCCGTAGTTACATATCCACCATTACAGTATGACACAAAGTGGTTTCACTGCCCTAAACACCCTCTGTGCTCCACCTACTCAGCCCTCCTGCT
Source organism: Tragelaphus eurycerus (assembly GCA_935064755.1). NCBI lineage: Eukaryota > Metazoa > Chordata > Mammalia > Artiodactyla > Bovidae > Tragelaphus > Tragelaphus eurycerus. The sequence continues at coordinate 16,763,142 of CAKXYN010000006.1, read as the reverse complement.
ACCCTAACCTCTGACAACTACTGATACTTTCACTGCCTCCATAGTTTTGTGTTTTCCAGTATATCATATAGTTGGAGTCATACCAGAGAGTCTTTTCAGATTGGTTTATTTTCACTCACTAATATGCACTTAAAGTTCCTGTAGATCTTTTCATGGCTTGACAGCTCATTTTCCTTTTGGCTCTGAATAATATCTTATTGTCCAGATATACCGCACATTATTTATCTACTCACTTACTAAGAAACATTCTGATTGCTTCCAAGTTTTGGAATTTTGAATAAAGCTTCCATAAACATTTGTGTGCAGGTTTTTGTGTAGCCATACGTTTTCAACTCCTTTGGGCAAATAACGGAGCGTGATTTCTGAATCCTGTTCTAAGACTATCTTTAGTTTTACAGGTAACTGCCAGGTTGTCTTCCAAAGCAGCAGTACCATTTTTCATTCACACCAGCAACGAATGAGTGTTCCTGTTGCCCCACATCTTTGACAGCATTTGGTGTTGTCAATGTTCCAGGATCTGACCCTTCTAAAAGGTGTGTAGTGATATCTCATTGTTACTTCAGTTTGCAGTTCCTTAATGCTATATGACACTGAGCATCTTTTCATATGCTTATTTACTGTCTGTATTTCTTTTGCCTGTTTTACAATCAGACTGTTCATTTTCCTATCCGTGAGCTTTAAGAGTTCTTTGTATGTTTTAAATAATAGCCCTTTATCGATGCACTTTTGCAAATAGATACATTTTTGTTTTTTTTCTCCTAGTTTGTGACATCTTCTCATTCTCTTGACAGTGTCATTAGCAAGCAAAATATTTTAATTTTAATGAAGCCCAGATTATCAATTGTTTCTTTCATGGATTATGCCTTTGGTGTTCTGCTGCTGCTGCTGCCAAGTCACTTCAGTCGTGTCCGACTCCGCGTGACCCCATAGACGTCAGCCCACCAGGCTCTCCTGCCCCTGGGATTCTCCAGGCAAGAAAACTGGAGTGGGTTGCCATTTCCTTCTCCAATGCATGAAAGCGAAAAAGTGAAAGTGAAGTCGCTCAGTGGTGTCCGACTAAGAAGTCATTAAACAACCTAAGGTCATCTAGATTTCCTTCTATGTTATCTTCTAGGAGTTTTATCGAAGGCAATGGCACCCCACTCCAGTACTCTTGCCTGGAAAATCCCATGGCTGGAGGAGCCTGGTAGGCTGCAGTCCATGGGGTTACTAAGAGTTGGATATGACTAAGTGACTTCACTTTCACTTTTCACTTTCATGCATTGGAGAAGGAAATGGCAACCCACTCCAGTGTTCTTGCCTGGAGAATCCCAGGGGTGGGGGAGCCTGGTGGGCTGCCATCTACGGGGTTGCACAGAGTCGGACACGACTGAAGTGACTTAGCAGCAGTAACAGCAGCATATATATATCTCGTCCCTGGTGGCTCAGATGGTAAAGAATCTTCCTGCAATGCAGGAAACTCGGGGTCAATCCCCAGGTTGGGAAAATCCCCTGGAGTACAGCATGGCTACCCACTCCAGTATTCTTACCTGGAGAATTCCATGGACAGAGGAGCGTGGTAGGCTACAGTCCATGGGGTCGCAAAGAGTTGGACACGACTGAGTGACTAACACTTTCACTTTCACTTCACTTTCTTACATACATATATATATATTAAACTCAATAGTTTTTTTTTTAAAAACAACAATTAGAAAATTGACAAAAGTCATGAGCAGACATTTTACCAAAAAGATTATGATAGAATTATATTAAGTAAAGAAGACCAATCTTAAAAGGTATTTTATAACTCCAAGTACACAATAGTTTCAAAATGTGAAACTTATGGAGATAGAGAACAGATGGCCAAGGATTAAAAGATAATGAAAGAGGAAGGTGGGTGTGAGGTTGGCATGAGGAAAATTTGTGGTAATGAAACAGTTCTGAACCTTGACTGTGGTAGTGGATGTATGAATTTACACATGTGATAAAATTTCATAGATTGCATGCACATACACACACATGATACATGTAAAATGTGAAATATGAATGGGTCTGTGCATGGTACCAGTGTCATTTCCTAGTGTTGATATTGTGCTGTAGGTATTTTAGCTGCTATCATTGGGGAAAACTGGATGAAATATATGCAGGATCTCTATTACTTTGCAACTTCCTGTCAGTCTATAATGATAGAAAATGAGAAGTTTGTTTTTTTCTTTTTTCTCATTGAAGTATAGTTGATTTACAATGTTGTGTTCATTTCTGCTGTACAATAAAATGATTCAGTTACACATATAAATCCTTTCTTTTTTATATTTTTTTCCATTATGATTTATCTCAAGATACTGACTTTAGGACCCTATTGTTTAGAAAAGGTTTTTTTTAAACTACATTTTTGTACTGGTTTTACTGTTTCTTCAAAATCTTTAGGAGGATACCAGTAAGCAGGTGATTTATTTTTGTGCTTCACAACTTGATGACAGGAACCCTGAATTAAAATGAAATATCTGCACAGCCACCTGGCAGAGGAAAGGAAAAAATCAAAAATTTGGCCTAGGACAGGGTAGCAGTATGTGCAGTCACTCCTGAATGGGATGCTTTTTATCAAGGTGTTTTTTTAATGATCTTGGGTAAACAGGAGTCAAGGCAAGTCAGGCAGTCATAGAAAGTGGGTATCTACAATTGAAAGGTCAGGAGTGGAGCCCCTGGGGGCAATAAAGAAAAGTGGGAATAACAAGAAAAGATTTAAAAAGGAAGACGCCACTCAAAAGATAAGATGAGTCCTTTTTCATTAAACAGATTCTTGGTTATTTTATCCTTTGGGGGGATATTTCAAATAATATTGCATTTTAAACTATTTCTAACAGTTATATCAACATAGAACTGATTTTTCAGAACATTAACCGTGTATTCAAGAGCTTCCTAAATTCATTCTAGTAATATATTTGTAGATTTCCTTTGAATTTTTAGAAAAAATATATTCATATCATCACCAAATAAAACTTTTTAAATTCTTCCTTTCAAAAAAAAAAAAAAAGGACAAGGTGAGTGGAGTGGGTGCTACTGCTGTCACTTCAGTCATGTCCAACTCTGTGCAACCCCATAGACAGCAGCCCACCAGGCTCCCCTGTCCCTGGGATTCTCCAGGCAAGAACACTGGAGTGGGTTGCCATTTCCTTTTCCAATGCATGAAAGTGAAAAGTGAAAGTGAAGTCATTCAGTCGTGTCCGACTTCGGGACCCCATGGACTGCAGCCTACCAGGCTTCTCTATCCATAGGATTTTCCAAGCAAGAGTACTGGAGGAGTCTATAAATTCAAAACTAAAAATAATCCAAAAAAGGCAGTACCTAATTAAATTTGGATACATTTTAACTTCTCACCCACGAGACAAGCATAGTGAGTGTCTATTGTGGTTTCCATGAACTTCTGAAGAGCATTTGTTGGGGTGAAAAAGAGCTCCATAGAATCCAGAAATATTTGACAATGTGTATTTACCATATAAATCTTAAAGGGAAAATATCCTGTTTCAACAATGTAATTGCTGCCTGATTGTCTTGTCTTTTGTTACCAAGTGAGGAAAATACAAATTGTTTGTTTGCAGTTGTTCTATGGTATTCTAAAAATATTTGCACTACCCTCAAAGGGATAATTGGATAAAGACAGAAGTGGAAAAAGCTTGGGCTTTGGCAATACACGTGACTGGGTTAGAATTCCAGCCCCACCACTCTCCAGTCTGAAGACTCAAGCTCCCTGCATCTCAGTCTTTTCAGATGTAGATCTTCCAGGGCCATTGTGAGGAATATAAGCAATGTATGGACAAGCGTCTAGCAGGGTGCCTGGCGCACTGTTGGCATATGGCCATTGATAAATGTTCTGATTCTTGTTACTATTAATGAGTGAGTCTTCAGTATAACAGCATTCACTATTAAGTATCCTTTTGTGTGCATTGAGTCTTTCTTGGGCTAACCCAAAGGAGAATGCACATACCTTCTAAGTCACTTCAGTCATGTCTGACTCTGTGACCCTATGAACTGTAGCCTGACCCAGGGATCAAAGCTTCATCTCCTGCAGCTCCTGCATTACAGGCAGATTCTTTACTACTGAGCCACTGGGGAAGCCCCCAAAGGAGACTAGTTACTGATGAGTCACAAAGACCTCCATATAAAGCAATCTTATTTTATTATTCTGTCCCCCAGAATGGATCCCAAGGATAGAGTTATTAGGATGTCTTATAGCATTTATTTCCCCAAACAAACTGCAAACCTTACATAGAAGTACATTATATTAATATAATAGAAGAAGCAGAGCGTTTTTCTTTTTCTCCTAGAAACCAAATAACATGTCCATAACATAATCATGAAATAGTTAATAGATTTAGCCAGAATACTACAAGAAGTCAAAGCAAAAGTCATACATATTTTTGTCCCTCAGAAAGAAACCCAGGGTTTTCCACTTCTTGACAGAGATTCTTTACTTGACTGAATTTTAGTCAGTTGCCTGAGCTTTCTCCTGGGCCCATCTGTGCACTTCTTTATGAAATCCAGTTTTATCAAGAACCCTGCCAAGTCATTTTACCAAGAACCCCCATCCTCCACATCCGACTACTCTGAATATCTAATTAGGCCCTTCATCCTTTTCCTTCCCCCAGATGATGTCTGATCACCCTGGTTTGTCTTCAGCAACAATCCTATTAGGTTAGCTTAGCCAGAACTTCCTTTACCCCTGATGTTTCTTCTAAGAAATCTTTAATCTGCTGACTCTCACTCGGCTCCTTGGCTATAAATTCTGACTCTTGAGTGCGCTCAGTCATGTCTGACTCTTTGCAACCCCATGAACTGTAGACCGCCAGGCTCCTCTTCCAGGCAAGAATACTGGAGTGGGTTGTCATTTCCTCCTGCAGGAGATCTCCGTGATAGGACCCGTGTCTCCCTCATTGGCAGGCAGGTTAGTCTCTTTACCACTAGCACCACCATAACCCTGAATAAAATCAGTTTGTAATACTTAACGACAGTCCAGCTCTGGTTTTTCTTTGACGTTCTCAAATCCCAAGACTCACCATTATACTCCAAGTCATGTAGATGTTCCATGAATTCTCCAGATATCCCCAATTTTTTGTGGGATTGAATTACATACTATTAGTACAAATCTTTGAAGTGGGAAAAAGGGAATAAATTCCCTGAAAGAAGTATTTTTGGCTGTCTTCCCACCATCAAGTTCAATTTTTTCTTCTAGGCATTAATCTTTTAGTCATAAGTGGTCTCCTTTTCTTAAATGAACCCCAAATTATTCCCTCTCAGGCTCTTATTCATTTACTTTGTTATTAAGACTTCTTAGATTCCCCCATGGTTCAAGAACCTAGTGAACCCTGAAACATTTGGCCTTAAATGAGCCTGCTGTCATGTTCCAATGACAAAGGAAACAGTTTATGTTATAATTTTAAAAGAGAACAGCAGGGAAAGTTTGGAAAGGACAAGTTCTCAGGGAAAGTCAAGGAAATCAAATTAACTGGGAAGATTTAATTTTCACAAAAATATTGCCTTTACCCCCAAGCTCTCTCTGAGGTCTGCTCTATAAATGAACTAAGTCTGTGGAAGAAAATGCCATGGAATTTGAGGACAGAAAATGCATGTCATTTTTTTTTTTAAACTAAGGAAAGAAATCATGATTCCAGCTCTTTATAATCATAAATAGTGATTGCCTATACCTGTAGAATCTACAGTGGGAGAGAACTCAGAAATTATAAAGCCCAGTCCCATCATTTTGTGGATGAGAAACTGAAAGCTGAAGGTGTGACTGGAGGCTTTCACAGTCACACAGATCTTTAGCACCAAGCTGAAGACCAAACCCAGGACTCTTCATCTGTGGGCCAGGATCTTTACATAAAGAGCAGCTACTTAGGTCACTGTATTAGTTAGGGTTCCCCAGAGGAACAGAATCAATAAGATATATAGAGATACATGGAAAGAAATGTATTATGAGGGATCGGCTCACATGATTGAAGACTGAGAAATCCACAATCTGCTGTGTACAACTGGAGGCCCAGGAAGGCTGGTGGTGTAGTTCTGGTCTAAATCTGAAGACTTAAGAACCAAGGGAGCCAATGTATAAGTCCTGGTCCAAGGCTGCAAGTCCCAGGACCAGGGGCACATTCAAGAACAGAGGCTGAATATCCCAGCTCAAGCAGAGAGAGCAAATTTACCCTTCCTCCATCTTTTTTGTTCTGTTTGGAGGAGCCTGGTGGGCTGCAGTCCATGGGGTCGCTGAGTCGGACACGACTGAGCGACTTCACTTTCACTTTTCACTTTCATGCATTGGAGAAGGAAATGGCAACCCACTCCAGTGTTCTTGCCTGGAGAATCCCAGGGACGGGGGAGCCTGATGGGCTACCATCTATGGGGTCGCACAGAGTCGGACACGACTGAAGTGACACAGCAGCAGCAGCAGGCCCTCGATGGATTGAATGATGCTCATCTCACCCTCATTGATGAGGGTGATCTTCTTTACTCAGTCAAATGCTAGTGTCTTCCAGAAACAGTCTCACAAATACAACCATATGTTTTAGAATATGTCCTCTGGCTCCTCTTGTAAATCCAATAAGGGAATGAGTACTAGGCCTACTTTCAGAGGTATACCTGCCTATTCTAGGTCTATGATCAAACTTTGTCAAAGTAACCTTGTAGCTCATTGCCCTTTGGCAAATTAAAAATGGTCACACATTCTTTGACAATAAAAATGTCAAAGAATAATAATTATTCTAATCAGAAGGTAGGTCTAAGTCCCCTTGCTCCAGAATCTAGTTAATTCCGCAACTACTTTGACCAACATTGTAAGTGATGCTATATTTATTTCCAGGTCCAGATTTGAGAAACTGGAACTATCTGTTTGGAGCTTTTTCTTTCTGGGTGCGCTGAACCACCATAGAATATCTGACCAACCTGAGACCATCACATTGGAGAAAGTATATAAGTGACTCAGTTGAGCGATCCCATTGAACCCTACTTTACAAGCTACTCTGTCAAAGCACCAGACATTTGGGTGAAGCTGTCTTGGACCTTAGAGACCATCCCATCCACCAGCTGAGTACCACCAAGTGACCTCAGCCGGTGGCACAGGGAACAGAAATATTGCCCAGCCAACACTGGCTGACTAAGAGAGATAACCCTACAGAAGGAAATGACAACTACTCCAGTATTCTTGCCTGGGAGATCCCACGGACAGAGGAGCCTGGTGGGCTGCAGTCCATGGGATAAGAGAGATAATAACATTACTACTACTACTAAGTCACTTCAGTCGTGTCCGACTCTGTGTGACCCCACAGACGGCAGCCCACCAGGCTCCCCCGTCCCTGGGATTCTCCAGGCAAGAACACTGGAGTGGGTTGCCATTTCCTTCTCCAATGCATGAAAGTGAAAAGTGAGAGTGAAGTCGCTCAGTCGTGTCTGACTCTTAGCGACCCCATGGACTGCAGCCTACCAGGCTCCTCCGTCCATGGGATTTTCCAGGCAAGAGTACTGGAGTGGGGTGCCACTGCCTTCTCCCGATAATAACATAGTTGTCAGTTTAAGCCATATGTTTTAGAATAACTTGTTGTACAATAATAGATAACCAGAATAGGTCCTACCCAAAAAGTAAAAACTCTCTCTGTGCCCTTCTGGAGGGTTTAATTAGGAGTATGTTTGGCTGTAAATAACAGAGAAGTCCAGAGCTAGACTTCCTAGAATGGCCCAGCTTCTCTGGGCTGACAGCAGAGACCTGGGCTCCTTCTGTCTTTCGGCTCCACACCAGGTGACCACTGCCTCTGCAGCCACCTCTGGTGCCACTGCACCCGTGTCCCAAGACAGTAACAACCACTAAGGGAACAAAGGCCTAGGCGATTGGCAGGCAACCCTGCTTCTTCTGAGATGTTTTTCTGGAGATCTCATTTAATGACTTTCTGTTATATTTCATTGGCAAGATTAGGACCCCATGGGCGACATCTAGCTGCAAGGGAGTCTGAGGAGGTGTGTACTTTTAACACAGCACGTTGTTACCTTCATAATGACTGAGGTTAACAAGGAAAATAGATATTGGATAAGCACTTAGTGTATGCCACAAGGAATTCTTCTGGTCCTAGAGACTCAGACTGAGAAGGGGCTGCTTACTACTACAGCTCCCAAACTCCTACAGAGAAATGGTTTAAAGCAGGCAGGGATCCCCAGCTTCCAGGATCTAATGCCTGATGATCTGAGGTGGAGCTGATGTAATAATAATGGAAATAAAGTGCACAACAAATGTAACGCGCTTGAGTCATCCTGAAACCATACCCCCATACCCCAGGTCCGTGGAAAAATTGACTTCTATGAAACCCATCCCTGGTGCCGAAAAGATTGGAACTGCTGGTTTAGAGCATAAATTTCCTTTAAAGTGTAGGTGGGGGGATTTGTCTTGAAGCTGATTTTTCATAGCAAATTCATTATTTGATTTTTTTATTTGTTTGGTTGTTTTTTTGTGTTGTTGGGTTTTGTTTTTTGGTTAAATTCATCTGTGCTTTCATTTGGGATGGCTTAAGGAAGCCTATGAATTTTGCAGGGGAGTTTCCTCTCCCCCTGCCAAGCACCCTTTGAAACTGACATCATCTTGGGTGGTGAAACACCAACAGCCATTGCTTCTCCAAAGAATGATTTGCAATTTGCTCTTCCCAAATATAAAAGCCCTTAATAACTAGGTCAACCCATAACAATCATTTCTGTATGATTTTGCATGACAAATGAACAAAGATGCAAATCGGCTTTCAATAGCACCCATAAACACAAAAAACTTATTACAAAAATGGAGGCTTGTCATGTTGGAAACCAGATTTTTTTTAAAAAAAGAAAAAAAAACCTAACCTCATCTGAAATCCAAATACCTCACAAGCACTTGAACGTGTAACATGGCCTAAATGTTAATGAAGCAATTTGGCTCACTCAGCTGGATGGGCAACAAAAGAAACTCTTTTCAAGACACAGCTGTCAACAATTACACTTGGTGGGTGGAGCTGGCTGATAGTCAGCATCTTAAAACTCATGGAAATGTGGAGCCTATTTGGCTGAATCCATTCCAGACTCCAGGGAAGACAGTAAACCCCTATTTATTTGGCAGGCCAGAGAATGGGATATTCTGGTTAGTGGGGCATCCCCACCGAGCTCAGACATAAATGACAGATTTTTGTAAAGACTCCAAAATGATGCAAAGCCCTTAACTTAAAAATGATATAGGATCTAACCTACCCTTCTCTTGATGTGGTATTTCAGATGGTATTTCAGGGTCTGGCAGGGCCTCAGCGATTTCATATGATCAAGGAGATATTTTTATTTTTATTTTTTTTGATGTGGGCCGTTTTAAGTCTTTATTGAATTTATTACAATAGAGCTTCTGTTTTATGTTTTGGTTTTCTGGCCAAGAGGCATGGTGGGATCCCAGGTCCCTAACCAGGGATCGAACCCACACCTCCTGCACTGGAAGGCAAAGCCTTAACCACTGAACTGCCAGGGAAGTCCTGGGGAAATGCTTTTAAATTTGAACTTTCTGATTATCTGTATTTGTGTTAATGGAAGTTCATTTTACTACATTATGGCTACTTACTGCAGAGAGCCCTTATTCTGGCTGAGAAGTACTCTTTTGAGAATTACTCTCCTAACCCCAACACCCACCCGTCCACACACATACACACACACGGATCTAGCAGACATATTTGAACTGAGTGGCCCTTTGACCACAGATAATTGAACCAGGAATAAGCCATGAGCAAAGGGAGATGATCAGATTCTCTTTCCTGGAAAGTTGGAGGTGAATAGTCAGAGAAAGACAATGGCACCCCACTCCAGTACTTTGCCTCGAAAAATCCCATGGATGGAGGAGCCTGGTAGGCTGCAGTTCATGGGGTCACTAAGAGTCGGACACGACTGAGCGACTTCATTTTCACTTTTCACTTTCATGCATTGGAGAAGGAAATGGCAACCCACTCCAGTGTTCTTGCCTGGAGAATCCCAGGGACGGGGGAGCCTGGTGGCTGCCGTCTACGGGGTCGCACAGAGTCGGACACGACTGAAGTGACTTAGCAGCAGCAGCAGTCAGAGAAAGCCCAGTGATCCCCGTCAGTCTCCTCGAGCAAAGGACATGGGAACTCAGGATCTAGGGAGTGACCATCTTCTGCTTTGTGTACACAGACACAGAGAGCCAGATGGGAGAGGAAAAAAAAAAAGTAAGAGGTAATTATGTGGAGTAAAGAACCAACTAAAAACCGTAGAGCCCCAGAGAGAGACCCTCAGAGTGGCCACCTGGGTTCCCAAAAGTCTACAGTTCCTAGGCATTGGCTGCCCCTTCCCCCACAAAAGGGCCTGACTGCACTTCCTGCCTCCCTCCACCCCCCCACCCCTGCCCGCCATCCCCTCGGGACTCCCTAACCCTATCCTTCCATTAAGATCATAAGGTGGTTTGAATGGTTTGGCAGAGGCTGTCAGTTGCTTCTCCAGTCTTCATTCTTCTCTTCTTTCTCACTAACTGAAACCAGTTTTATTCAGAGCAACTAAAAAGCCCACAATTCCTTTTAGTTCAGAGGTGATGGATGGGATCCAGGGGACTAGTAAACGGGTTAGTCCTTCTCCTCTTCTCTCTTCCACCCTGGCAGAGTTGAGAGAGAGAAAGTATTTTCTTTCTCTCTGGAGGAAGGGAGGGCAGATCTGTATGGCTAGTGGTAGGCCAGGCCTAGGTCAAGTCCCTGGGTTATCTCCAACATCTAGAAAGGAAATACCTTTTCATCCCAAAGCTTCTGATATGAACATCTACACAGGACTTAGAGACGACAGGCTAACTGCTCATGTAGTGCACAGGCCCTAATTTTGTCTGGTAGGCACACGCACTTTGGGCCTGAGCCTCCTCTGCCTCTGCCTGATTGCAATCCGAACAGACATAATTGTACCTGGTGACCCCTGCCCACAGTTGACTGGTCCAGGGATGGGGCCTAGAAGTTCCTCCTCTTATCCCTAACTATCCCCTGCCCCTCAGTTGTTTGTTTGGCTCAAGGGCTGGGTATGTAACGCAAGCTGCCCCAATCAAGTACCTTTTCCAGCAATTTCAAATTTATTCTAAGAAATCACAGCTTTGGTGTGATGGTCTTTTTCGACGGCCAATCCCAATCCAGAGATAGCAATTTTAAGGATGCTATTTTGGACATCTCCTCCACAGATAAGGTTGTGTTCAAGGAGGATAAATCCTGAGAGCTCACATCACTTCCCTTCAATCCACTAATCATGTGGGAAACAGGATCCACATGATTGTTCCAAGTTTCCCTTTTCAAAAAAAAATAGGATATGATTCATATACCATAAAAATCATCATTTTAAAGTGTACAATTCAGAGGATTTTAGTGTATACACAAGACTCGGAAACCATCACTACAATCTAATTCTAGAACAGTTCATCACCTGAAAAAGAAGCCCCACACTGCTAGTACTCACGTCCTATTTTTTTGCTGCTCCAATGCTCTGGCAACCCTAATCCTTTTTCAGTCTCTATGAATCTGCCAATTCTCCACATTTCATATAAATAGAATTATATAATATATAGCCTTTTGTGTCTGACTTCTTTCACTTATGTTTTCAAGGTTCATCCATACTGTTGATTATATCAGTACTTCATTTGCCAAGTAATATACTATTGCAAATATATACCACATTTTGCTTATCCGTTCATCCATCAGTGGACCTTTGGGGTACTTCCAACTTTTGGCTATGGTGAGTAATGGTGCTATGAACATGGATGTGTGAGTATCTGTTAGAGTTTCTACTTTCAATTCTTTTGAGTATATACCTTGAAGAGGAATTGCTGGATCATACGATAATTCTATGTTTAATTATTTTGAAGAATGACAGCACATTTTCTTTTATTTTTTGACACTATTATTAATGGAATTGTTTTGTTCTTTCATTGAAGTATAGTTGATGTACAAGTTACAGGTGTACACAATTTCCAAGTATATACTCTATTTGTATTTACTATAAAATATTGGCTCTATTCCTCATGTTGTACAATATACTCTTGTAGCTTGTTATATATCCAATAGTTTATACTTCTTGTTCCCCTACCCCTATCTTGCCTCTTACCTTTGCCCTCTCCCCACTGGTAACCACTAGTTTGTTTCTGTATTTGTGAGTCTGCTTCTTTTTTGCTTTAATAGAATTGCTTTCTTAATTTCATTTTCAGATTGTTCATTGCTAGTGCAGAGAAATATTGATTTTTATATTGATTTTGCTACAAATTCCTTTTTAAATATTAAACTTCTGATCTTGGACTTACAGAGTCCTTTTCCTCCATATTCTGTATCAGCCCTAGAATGGCATTCCCTCAGTCACTGGCTCCCAAACTAAAAATCTAAGTTTGATGGGGTGATAAAAAAAAACCTGGTGACCTTCAGTATCCCCATCTGAAACCTTAGATGTCAGGAGTTCAGAGAAACAGCTGAGACTCTGCAGATTTGGTGGTGTGATCAGGGGACTGATAGGTTTTTCAGCATCCCCAGGAGACACTGCTTTGTGCTTTTGAATAAGAAAATGTGGCACAATGGCTCACAGAATGTTAGACCTTGGAGATATCCTGAAATCATGAATCTTAAATTATTATGTCTCGCTCCTTACTCAGTCCTACCCAGGCACCCCATCCTCTAATCCTCCATGGGAAGATCCACCTTAAACCAGACTTCAGACTCTCAGTGAATATCCCAACTGCCCTTCCTTCTCCGGAGACACCATTAGGCTCTGTCCAGGTATCATTCTCCCTTACCACAGCAAGCAATCAATTCAGCTTTGTCTTATTAACACTTACTTCTGGTGTTGCTATGAGGAATAGCGTTCGACAAGATACAGACTTAAAGGAAATAGGTAAAAATTAAATCTATTAATGAATGATAATAATGTGATTTTCTAAAGCACCAATTTGGATAAAACTAGGGAACACTGAGATTAAAGATTGTACGGAATTGTTAATTTTCTTAAGTGCAATTAATGACACGAGATGTGAGATGAAGTATTAAGGGGTGAAATGTCATGATATTTGCAACTTATCTTCAAATCAATAAAAATTAAAAATACATGAATATTTTCAGCATACATGCATAGAAATAAAGAACTTAAATATATCACATGTACATACCTCCTGCTGCTGCTGCTAAGTCTCTTCAGTAGTGTCCAACCCTGTAGGACCCCATAGACAGCAGCCCACCAGGCTCCCCCGTCCCTGGGATTCTCCAGGCAAGAACACTGGAGTGGGTTGCCATTTCCTTCTCCTATGCATGAAAGTGAAGAGTGAAAGTGAAGTGGCTCAGTCATGTCTGACTCTTAGTGACCCCATGGACTGCAGCCTACCAGGCTCCTGCATCCATGGGATTTTCCAGGCAAGAGTACTGGAGTGGGGTGCCATTGCCTTCTCCGATGTACATACCTAGGAGAGACAAAAAGAGAGGCGAGAGTGTATATATATGGCAATATGCTAACAATTGTTAAAAACTAGATGGAGTGTATGTGGTTGTAGTTTTATTTGTTCACCTTTTCCATATGTGTGAAAATGTTGGAGGAATAAAACTGTTAAGGGAATAAATGGCTAAGGAAGGGAAAATTTGCCTCCTTCTTCAAATAGAGACTAAGTAATTTTATTTATTTTTAGAGCCAAAAAAGATTGACCTTTTCTCCAAATAGAGCCCAAATAACTTTGTTATTTATTTGTCTGGCCTTTTCTAATTTGTAGAGGCATTTTCAGTTAACCATTGAGAATACAAACTGTCCATAATAATTTTAACCTTTTTTCTGGCTGCACCCTCAGCATATGGGATCTTAGTCCTCTGACCAGGGATGGACCCCATGCCCCCTGCATTGGAAATGCAGAGTGTTAACCACTGGATCATGAGGGAAGTCCCACTGATTTTAACTCTAAGCAGAATTTTTTTTTAAATAACAATTTTCAGAACTAGTACACAGTTATGCACACTGTGCCCTACACAAGAGGGCAACTTCATGAAGATCACCTGGAGATGTACAAGGAGGATGACCAGTTCACCCAGTTTGCCCTGGGCGGTCCTTGTTTTAGCACCAAAGTCCCACCTTTGCAGTTGGTCAACTTTACATGCAATGTAGGAAGCTTGGCTATATTTACAGTATTGAATAATGACGAGGAGAGCAGAGAACATCCTTGACCCTTTACGAGCCTGCATGATCATGATGTTCTGTGAATAGATGGTTCTGGCTCCCATGTGCCATCCCACTAGGCCTACCCTCCTTGTTAACAAGTGCTTTCCCCGACAAAGTCTAGCCCAAATGGGGTGACATCAATGGCAAGGGCACTGTTTAGAAACTATGACATAGACTTTTTTGGGTATAGACTGAAATCCTCCAGTATGAAACAAAAGGCAAACACCACCAACCAACAGGTGAATCTCATTTTTGATGGTGTTCTAGCATCTACTGTGTGCTTGCTCAGTCATGTCTGACTCAGGCGACCCCAGGCTCCTCTGTCCATGAAATTTTCCAGGCAAGAATACTAAAGTGAGTTGTCATTTCTTTCTCCAGGGTATCTTCTCCACCCAGAGACTGAATCTACTTCTCTTGTGTCTCCTGCACTGGCAGGTGGATGCTTTAGCGTTTGTACCACCTGGGAAGCTTGGCTTTCCATATTATTCCCCCTCATATTAGGCTTCCCTCATCCTCTGTCTGCCTCCATCCCTTGTAGTCGTGTAATAACTGCTACTTTACCAAAGAGAAAACTGAGACCTGGAGAAGTTAAGCAATTTGCCCAAGGTCAGAACTCATAAGGACAGTGGCAGGATTTGAGACCAAAGACGCTTACTCCTTGCAAGGAAAGTTATGACCAACCTCTAGATAGCACATTCAAAGGCAGAGACATTACTTTGCCAATAAAGGTCCGTCTAGTCAAGGCTATGGTTTTTCCTGTGGTCATGTATGGATGTGAGACCTGGAATGTGAAGAAAGCTGAGCGCCGAAGAATTGATGCTTTTGAACTGTGGTGTTGGAGAAGACTCTTGAGAGTCCCTTGGACTGCAAGGAGATCCAACCAGTCCATTCTGAAGGAGATCAGCCCTGGGATTTCTTTGGAAGGAATGATACTAAAGCTGAAACTCCAGTACTTTGGCCACCTCATGCGAAGAGTTGACTCATTGGAGAAGACTCTGATGCTGGGAGGGATTGAGGGCAGGAGGAGAAGGGGATGACAGAGGATGAGATGGCTGGATGGCATCACTGACTCGATGGATGTGAGTCTGAGTGACCTCCAGGAGCTGGTGATGGACAGGGAGGCCTGGCGTGCTGTGGTTCATGGGGTCGCAAAGAGTCGGACACGACTGAGTGACTGAACTGAACTGAACTGAACTGATGCTGAACAAGACCTTTTAGAACTAACACCCCCAAAAGATTTCCTTTTTATTATAGGGGACTGGAATGCAAAAGTAGGAACTCAAGAAACACCTGGAGTAACAGGCAAATTTGGCCTTGGAATATGGAATGAAGCAGGGCAAAAGCTAATAGAGTTTTGCCAAGAGAATGCACTTGCCATAGCAAACACCCTCTTCCAACAACACAAGAGAAGACTCTACACAAACACCCTCTTCCAACAACACAAGAGACGACTCTACACATAGATATCACCAGATGGGCAACATTGAAATCAGATGGATTATATTCTTTGCAGCCAAAGATGGAGAAGCTCTATACAGTCAGCAAAAACAAGACCAGGAACTGACTGTGGCTCAGATCATGAACTCCTTATTGCCAAATTCAGACTTAAATTGAAGAAAGTAGGGAAAACCCCTAGACCATTCAAGTATGACCTAGATCAAATCACTTATGATTGTACAGTGGAAGTGAGAAATAGATTTAAGGGACTAGATCTGATAGATAGAGTGCCTGATGAACTATGGTCGGAGGTTCATGACATTGAACAGGAGACAGGGATCAAGACCATTCCCATGGAAAAGAAATGCAAAAAAGCAAAACGGCTATCTGGGGAGGCCACACAAAGAGCTGTGAAAAGAAGAGAAGTGAAAAGCAAAGGAGAAAAGGAAAGATATAAACATCTGAATGCAGAGTTCCAAAGAATAGTAAGGAGAGATAAGAAAGCCTTCTTCAGTGATCAATGCAAATAAATAGAGGAAAACAATAGAATGGGCAAGACTAGAGATCTCTTCAAGAAAATTAGAGATACCAAGGGAACATTTCATACAAAGATGGGCTCGATAAAGGACAGAAATGGTATGGACCTAACAGAAGCAGAAGATATTAAGAAGAGGTGGCAAGAATACACAGAAGAACTGTACAAAAAAGAGCTTCATGACCAAGATAATCATGATGGTATGATTGCTCACCTAGAGCCAGACATCCTGGAACGTAAAGTCAAGTGGGCCTTAGGAAACATCACTATGAACAAAGCTAGTGGAGGTGATGGAATTCCAGTTGAACTATTTCAAATCTTGAAAGATGATGCTGTGAAAGTGCTGCACTCAATATGCCAGCAAATTTGGAAAACTCAGCAGTGGCCACAGGACTGGAAAAGGTCAGTTTTCATTCCAATCCCAAAGAAAGGCTATGCCAAAGAATGCTGAATCTACCACACAATTGCACTCATCTCACACGCTAGTAAAGTAACGCTCAAAATTCTCCAAACCAGGCTTCAGCAATATGTGAACTGTGAACTTCCTGATGTTCAAGCTGGTTTTAGAAAAGGCAGAGGAACCAGAGATCAAATTGCCAACATCCGCTGGATCATGGAAAAAGCAAGAGAGTTCCAGAAAAACATCTAGTTCTGCTTTATTGACTATGCCAAAGCCTTTGACTGTGTGGATCACAATAAACTGTGGAAAATTCTGAAAGAGATGGGGATACCAGACCACCTGACCTGCCTCTTGAGAGATCTGTATGCAGGTCAGGAAGCAACAGTTAGAACAGGACATGGAACAACAGACTGGTTCCAAATAGGAAAAGGAGTCTGTCAAGGCTGTATATTGTCACCCTGCTTATTTAACTTCTATGTAGAGTACATCATGAGAAATGCTGGGCTGGAAGAAGCACAAGCTGGAATCAAGATTGCTGGGAGAAATATCAATAACCTCAGATAGGCAGATGACTCCACTCTTATGGCAGAAAGTGAAGAGGAACTAAAAACTAAAAACTCTCTTGTTGAAAATGAAAAAGGAGAGTGAAAAAGTTGGCTTAAATCTCAATATTCAGAAAACGAAGATCATGGCATCTGGTCCCATTAGTTCATGGTAAATAGGTGGGAAAACAGTGGAAACAGTGTCAGACTTTATTTTTGGGGGACTCCAAAATCACTGCAGATGGTGATTGCAGCCATAAAATTAAAAGATGCTTACTTCTTGGAAGGAAAGTTATGACCAACCTAGATGGCATATTGAAAAGCAGAGACATTATTTTGCCAACAAAGGTCTGTCTAGTCCAGGCTATGGTTTTTCCTGTGGTCATGTGAGAGCTGGAATGTGAAGAAAGCTGAGCACCGAAGAATTGATGCTTTTGAACTGTGGTGTTGGAGAAGACTCTTGAAAGTCCCTTGGACTGCAAGGAGATCCAACCAGTCCATTCTAAAGGAGATCAGTCCTGTGTGCTCATTGGAAGTACTGATGCTAAAGCTGAAACTCCAATACTTTGACCACCTCATGTGAAGAGTTGACTCATTGGAAAAGACCCTGATGCTGGTATGGATTGGGGGCAGGAGGAGAAGGAGATGACAGAGGATGAGATGGCTGGATGGCATCACCGACTCAGTGGACTTGAGTTTGAGTAAACTCTGGGAGTTGGTGATGGACAGGAAGGCCTGGTGTGCTGTGATTCATGGGGTCGCAAAGAGTCGGACACGACTGAGTGAGTGAACTGAACTTGTCTGAGTCTAGAGTTCTTGCTCCTAATCACTTCTTTCCAGCTAAGGATTGAATGTATGGGTTCCTCCCCTGAATTCATATGTTGAACTTATAACCCCCACTACGAAGTTATTAGAAGGTGAAGCCTTTGGAAGGTGCTTAGGTCATGAGGGTGGAGCCTTCATGAGTGGAATTAGTGCCTTTATATAAGAGGCCCCACAATGCCAGCTTGCTCTCTCTCCATCATGTGAAGATACAACAGGAAGTGAGCCAAGTGGAACTGGATTAGGGCTCTCACCAGAACTCCACCATGTTGACATCCTGATCTTGGACTATCAGTTGCCAAAATTGTCAGAAATAAATTTCTGCTGTTTATAAGCCACCTGATGATATATGGCAACTTGTTATAGCAGCCTGAACAGACTAAATCAATTCCCTTCCAGCTAGTCATGTTTCATGAGCAGTGAATTTATCTTACCGGTTCTGCTTTCCCAGGAAGAGTGTTCATTTTTACAGGAATTTATAAAGACAGGAACCTCTGAGAAAGGACTGCACACTCGTAGGGTGGCATTTCTGACAGCACAGAGCCATAGAACTCTCTATGCATATCAGATGGGCACTCCCCCATGGCTGGGTTCCACAGTCTCCTGGCACAGTTACTGGGGAGGAGTGGCTGACAGTCACACTTCGGAATTAGGCAGACTTGAGTTCAAGACCTGCCTCTGCCCCCAAAAGCAGTGACCTTGGACAAGAGGTTTAAGCCCCCATCTGTAACACAGGGATAATTGTAACACCTCTAGCATAAAGTTACTGTGAATTTAAGCAAGGTAACTCAGGTGAAGGACTGAGAGCCTGGCACATTGTGTGGGAATCTTTGGAAAAATACTCTTTCTAAAATGTCTACTATATTAAGTGAAAATAATGTGTTCCATTTTCTTCATAAAATAAACTATCACATTTAATGGATGTACCTTCTACTTCTTTTGCTTCTCCTCCAGGTTGTTTCCCCCCAACTCCAGCTCCAGCCTCCTATCCATCCTCTGATTTTACAACTTAAAAGTTTGGGAATTATGTATGTTTTTAAGAAATACACTGAAGTATGTGGGAGTGAAATTACATGATGTCTGAGAACTCTTTTAAAATTCTTCAGAAAAGAAAAAAGGTAAAGGAAATAAATATAGCATAATCTTGATGATTGTTAAATCTGGATGATGGACTCCCCTGGTGGTCCAGAGGTTAAGTCTTCACCTCCCAACGTGGGGGATGCAGGTTTGATCCCTGGTTGGGGAACTGAGATCCCACATGCCTCATGGCCAAAAAAAAACAAAACATAAAACAGAAGCAATATGGTAACAAATTCAATAAATACTTTGAAAAAATATTTATGGGCACATGTGTATACCTGTGGCCAATTCAGGTTGATGTATGGTTAAAAACCATCACAATATTGTAAAGTAATTATTCTCCAATTAAAATACATTTATTAATTTAAAAAAAGGAAAAAAATCTGGATGATGAGAACGTGGGTGGGTTTTTTGTTTTTAATTATTTTATCTCTCTTTTTTTTTGTGGCCATTAGAAATTTTTCACAATTAAAAAAGAAAAATCTGAAGTCTTGGACCACTGCAACAGAAAGACTCTCCACAAAGTGGGAGGAGGAGGGAGTGAAACAGGAGGGCAGCATTTGATTGGCCATTTCATGTACTCTAAGAAGCCAGGGGAAGAGGACATTCATGTTCATTCTGAGTTTAATCCATTTTACCTGGGGCGGGGGGGGGGGGGGTGGCTGAGAAATCTCCCCAGAGCATTATTTGTGATTATCATTAGGGATTGAATTGGGGAGAAGCTCTGACTTTGTACTTTGTACACTAATGTAATATCTGGTCTTTTTTTAAGAGCAACTAAAAGAAAAGCTTTCCTTGTATTCTGAAATCTGCCTCCTTTCAATGCCCCCCCGCCATGTTCTTGGTCTATTCCATCTTTAATCAAGAACTCTTCAAATAATGGAAGATTATTAAGGACCCCATATTGAATGAGGGCTATTTAATGGACTCTTGAGGCCCAAGGACTTAACTTACAAATGCTCCTTATCAACATGTGCTCTGTATGCTGTGCATTTCTTATAAATGCATTAATGTAATCATTGCCCTTCTCAGGGGATATTTTTCTAGTGGGGCTGTTACTCTCTTAAATTGTGATTCCAGAAATTGAAAGCAATACTTTATATCAGTGGTTCTCAATTGAGGGTGATCTTGCCTCTCAGAGGACATTTGGCCAAGTCTGGAGGCATTTTTGATAGTCAGGACCTGGAGCGGGTTCAGAAGGGTATATGGTTGCCATGGGTATCTAGTGGGTAGAGGCCAGGGATAGAACTTGACATCCTCCAATGCACAGAAGAGCCTCCACCACAGAGAATTATCTAACCCAATGTGTCAATTGTGCTGAAGTTGAGGAACTCAGTTTATATTAATGTGCATCTAGAGCCCATAGAACCATTCTATTTTAAGGTCAGGACAGGACACTTTCTAAACAGCAATTCATTTTGCTACTCATTTCCATAACTCTATCACACTCTTGCTTCCCATCAAACTTGATGGTGAAGAAAACCTTCCTCCTTAAGGAGTGACCCCACTGCTCCCTCATCTTGTATGTGTGCCATTGACTCTTGGAACCTAAATGAAAACTTCCTTTGTTTTGTTAAATTCCAAATGGCTGATGCCATTCAGTGGGAATTATTTTGCATGCAGGATATAAGTTGTTCCTTCCTTTCTTTGAATAAGCAACTTTATGTTACCTTTGTTAAAACTATGGATAGAAAATCATTGACCAGGAAAGGGCCAAGGCTGTGTGTTTTGTTGCATGTCAAAAATAACCCTCAGCCTAACACAGATATGAATCACTACATTGTATGTGTTATGTTCGACCAGGAATGGGTCTAATACTTTGGCTACCTGATGTGAAAAGCAGACTCATTGGAAAAGACCCTGATGATTGGGAAAGATTAAAGGCGAAAGCAGGCGACAGAGGATGAGATGATTGGATGGCATCACCGACTCAATGGACATGAATCTGAGCAAACTCCTGGAGATGGTGAAGGACAGAGAAGCCTTGCCTGCTGCATCCATGAGGTCATTAAGAGTTGGACATGAAGCAACTGAACAACAACAGGAATGACTTGGGAAAATAGTTATCCAAATGGTCATGTATCTCACCAACAATGGTATCTGCTTTAGACTAAATTGTATGCTGCCCCAATTCATACACCAAAGCCCTAACCCCCACTGTGGTGATATTTGGGGATTAAGTCCCTGGGAGGTGCTATAGTCTGAATGTTTGTGTCCCCCCACCCCAAATTCATATGCTGAAATACTAATGCTCAATCTGATAGTATTAGGAGGTGGGACTTTGGAGAAGTGATTAGGACATAAAGGCAGAGCCCTCATGGAATGTGATTCATGCCCAAGGAGGCTGAAGAAAGCTCCTTTGTGCTTATCCACCTTGTAGGAATAGAAGTAAATCAGCAGTATGTAGCCGGGAAAAAGGCTCTCCCCAGAACTTGACCATGCTGGCACACTGATGTTCTTCCAGCTTCCAGAACTGTGAGCAGTAAACTTCCATTATTTATTGGCCACCCAGTCTATGGTATTTTTCTTAAAGCAGCTGGAACAGACTAAGGTAGGAAGTAATGAGGTTTGGATGAGGTCATGAGGGTGGAGTCCTCATGGTGAGATTGCAACCCTTTTAAGAAGAGACCAGAGAGCCCTCTCAGAGAAGGCAATGGCACCCCACTCCAGTACTCTTGCCTGGAAAATCCCATGGACAGAGGAGCCTGGTGGGCTGCAGTCCATGGGGTCGCTAAGAGTCGGACACGACTGAGCGACTTCACTTTGACTTTTCACTTTCATGCACTGGAGAAGGCAATGGCAACCCACTCCAGTGTTCTTGCCTGGAGAATCCCAGGGACAGGGGAGCCTGGTGGGCTGCTATCTACGGGGTTGGACAGAGTTGGACACGACTGAAGCAACTTGGCAGCAGCAGCAGCAGCAGCAGAGAGCCCTCTGTGTGTGTCTCTGCCTCTCTTCTTCCCACCCTTACTACCAAGTGAGCACACAGGGAGAAGGTGGCTGTTTGCAATAGAGCCCTCACCAAGAATCAAGTCTGCCAGCACCTTGAACCTGTACGTCACAGCCTCCACAACTGTGCGAAATAAATATCTGTCATATAAGCCACCAGTCTGTAGTATTCTGCTATGGCAGTCTGTGCTAAGACAGTATCCCTTGACTCTGGAAATACTTTACTATTTGCATGTCATTTGTAATCTGATAACCCCACCGAGAGGTGCCACCTGCGATTCCTTCCCCTGTGCAGTGCATTTTTGCTGATTAGAATTTCAGTAAAGGTTCTCTCCATGGCTGCCTTGTCTATTTGCTGTATTTCATAGAATCCATGAGACCATGAATGTTAAGACACCACATTATTTTGTGTACTGAGAAAAAATAAATTGCCCAGTGTCAGAAAGTTGAGAGGTATGACACATCCAGTTTTAAAGAGGTTGAAATGTAAAGTATGTATTTTGTAATTGAGGACCAAAGTCCCCCTGAGTACCAGGTTTGGCTCTAGGAAGGAGATGCAACCAAGCATTTTCACACTGTGGGACCAGTCTTAGAGCTGAGAATCCCTGTCTTACTCTGTGCTCCTTTCTTGAGGTCCACATTTATTTTATTTTTTTTAATTTAATTTTGTTTTATTTAACTTTACAATATTGTATTGGTTTTGCCATATGTCAAAATGAATCTGCCACAGGTATACCTGTGTTCCCCATCCTGAACCCTCCTCCCTCAGTGGTGCGAAGGAAGTAGACATCGCTGCTTTGGGGCAAAATGTTGTCACTTAGCCATCAAAGTCCTGACCAACGAAGTTTAAACAAGTGCTTTTTATGTGTGAGCAAAAAAATATCACAAGGTCAGCCTATGTCTGACCAGCGAATTTAATGAAATGGGGCCCTTCCCATTCCTGACTCTAAGCAGAGGAGTTTGCTTGTAGGTAGACTACAAAAGAACGGGTCTAGAAATGAGGGAGAGGGGATGATTCACGAGGAATGGGAACCAACACGGGAATCAAATATATCGCACACTTTCTGGAACAAGTCCACACCAGAACTGAGTCTGGAAGCAGCACTATCCCTCGGATTCTCTTGGCCAGGCACTAACACTGAAGTCCAGCACCCAGAAGAAGTTCTGGGGGAAGGGGTGACTCATTCTGGCAGTACTGGCAAAACAGTGGGGGTTCCTGCACTGTTTTCCTCTAGCATCTTGTTAAAACCCAGTTCAGGATGCTGAGGCCCTGAGGCGCCACGGGAGCCTCTGGTTTTGCTGGAGAACTGTGCTATTCTCAGCCTCCCTGCGGAGGCCCTCGTCAACTGGTATTCCCAGGAGGAAACCCTCTGCACTGCACTGCGGTCGCCCGGCTGGGAGGCTCAGAGGCAGGCGACCTTTAGCATCCTTCCTTCCAGAGTCTCTCACAGAAGGATCTAGTTGACGCTGTTTTGCTGTGCTTGCTGCTGCTGCTGCTAAGGCGCTTCAGTCGTGTCCGACTCTGTGCGACCCCACAGATGGAAGCTCACCAGGCTCCCCGTCCCTGGGATTCTCCAGGCAAGAACACTGGAGTGGGCTGCCATTTCCTTCTCCTATGCATGAAAGTGAAAAGTGAAAGTGAAGTCGCTCAGTCGTGTCCAACTCTTAGCGACCCTATGGACTGGAGCCCACCAGGATCTTCTGTCCATGGGATTTTCCAGGCAAAAGCACTGGGGTGGGGTGCCATTGCCTTCCCCGTTGCGGTGCTTAGGGGGAGCCAAGAATTTTCCTCCCTGGATGCTCTGGCCCCCTCCTTGAGGTGAGAACTGTCTCCACCTGCAGCGCCTGCAGGGGGTTGGGACAGTCACGTGTCGCAGGTCCTCTGCTTGGATGGCAGCACTCTGTCCCAGTGCCTTTTGCTTTTAGGCCGAGAAGCACCCTGCACTTCATCATGTCACCCTTGAGGACAGCAGAAATGAGCCCCGGTGACCCCTTCGAGATAAGCCATGCATTTCTTGAGCTAGTCAGAGAGACCCTGTGACCAACAATCCTGGCACTTACTGAAATCCAAGTGCATGCGCTTGCTTCCTGGCACATCCCCACCAGGGCTCTCAATTCTGCCTCCACACATGTTTCTCCCAGGGAGCTGCCCACGTGCAAGGCGAGGGGCCCACTGCAGTGGCTTGTTTCTTGGCCATCACCACTGGTGGGGGAGGGGGGTGTATTTTTAATTTTAACATTGTCATTTTGCCAAAAAAGCAAAAAAAAATCCTATACCCGAAGTTTTTTCAGTGTTTAGCAATGTGCCTGACAAGCACAAAAGACGAATCTGGGAGAGCATGGGGTAGGGGGGTAGATGCACCACAAGATAATAATAGCACTTGAAGCTAAGCAGCGCCTCCCCTGAGAGTCGGTGTGGAAATTTGCGAGGGAGTTTGGTATTTTACCTATGATGGAGGAAGGGCTTCCCTGGTGGCTCAGTGGTAAAGAACCTTCCTGCCAATGCAGGAGACACAGGAGACAGAGTCTGACTCGACTGAGCACGCCTGCATGCATGATGGAGGAACAGAACTCCTGGCTTTTTTAGTGGATAGGTTCCAGTTCCAAACAAGAAGTATTTTCCTGCATCCTGGATGGTTTGGAAATGTCCCACTGGACAGTCGTGTGAATGAGATATTTGTTTATAGTTGTTTAGTCACTAAGTCACGTCCGACTCGTTAGTGACCCGATGGACTGTAGCCCACCAGGCTCCGCCATCCATGGGATTTTCCAGGCAAGAATACTGGAGTGGGTTGCCATTTCCTTCTTCAAGGGATCTTCCCCACCCAGGGATTAAACCCTAGTCTCCTGCATTGGCAGGCAGGTTCTTTACCACTGAGCCACCAGGGAAGCCCCTGTTTATACTTATACATGCATACAACCGGGGCTTCCCTGGTGGCTCAGACGGTAAAGCATCTGTCTGCAATGCAGGAGACCTGGGTTCCATCCCTGGGTTGGGAAGATCCCCTGGAGAAGGAAATGGCAGCCCACTACAGTATTCTTGCCTGGAAAATCCCATGGACAGCAGAGCCTGGTAGGCTACTGTCCATGGGGTTGCAAGGAGTCAGACACGACTGAGCGAAGGGAAGAAGATGCATACAAACTAACTTGATCACACTGCATTTTTTTTACAAAGTTTTAATAAACACTGAGATCTGGGTTGGGGGGGGATGTAACTAAAGTACAAATGGCTAGAAGGATATACTTTGTTTTGTACATAATTTCACCAGGATGGTTCACTATTTTGGAAAAATCACAAGCAGTGTTGAACACCAGGCCAGTCTGCATTTGTACCTGTGACATTCTTGATGGTTTTATGCACAAGGGCAAACATCTGGTTCTTTCATGTCTTCCAATGTGATTGTGTTTGGTTTCTCACTTCTTAAATATACATGTTATTCTCCTCTTAGAAATTACCTTCCCTTTACTTCTCCTAGTAATATAGTTAGTAACTTTCATTGAAATTTTAAAATTGTAAGTAGACTGTATTATCTATGAATTTTATTTCAAGTTGGAAAAGGGGGTACTATTGCAGCAAAACAAACTAACACAAAGTTATTGGCTGAACACCATACAAATTTATTCACTCCAGTTTCCATGGACAGAGGTTCAGCATACCTTCAGCTGGATCCTCTGCTCAGGACCTCGAAAGACTGAAATAAAGAAAGGTGTTTGCTGGCTGTGTTCTCATCCAGAGAGTCAGCTAGGGCAAGATCCATTCTAAGATCACTTGGGTTGTTGGCAAAATTCAGTTCCTTGTGGTTGTAGGACTGTGCTTAGTTGCTCAGTTGTGTCTGACTCTTTGTGACCCCATGGACTGTAGCCCACCAGGCTCCTCTGTCCATAGGGATTTTCCAGGCAAGAATACTGGAGTGGGTTGCCCTCCTCCAGGGGATCTTCCCAGCCCAGGGATTGAACCCAGGTCTTCTACATGGCAGGTAGATTTTTTACCATCTGAGCCACCAGGGAAGCCCAGTTGTGGTTGTAGGACTGGGGTCCCTATTTCCTCGCTGACAAACTACCATGATTGCTCTTAGCATCTAGAAGCTTCTTGCAGATTCTTGCTAGGTGGCTCCTCCTGCGGACCCTCTAACAATGTAGCAGTTTAAGAGCATCTAACAGTTTGCCTTCTTTTAAAGGTCAGGCCGACTTGAGACTGTCTTCTTTTTTATTAAATCACATTCAATTGATTAGTAATCCCTTATCGTAGGACTGGCATCTCACTATATTCATTCATCCAGCCCATACCATGCTGCTGCTGCTGCTAAGTCACTTCAGTTGTGTCCGACTCTGTGCGACCCCTGAGATGGCAGCGCACCAGGCTCCACCGTCCCTGGGATTCTCCAGGCAAGAACACTGGAGTGGGTTGCTATTGCCTTCTCCAATGCATGGAAGTGAAAAGTGAAAGGGAAGTCGCTCAGTCGTGTCCGACTCTTAGCGACCCCATGGACTGCAGCCTACCAGGCTCCTCCGTCCATGGGACTTTCCAGGCAAGAGTACTGGAGTGGGTTGCCATTGCCTTCTCCAACCATACCATACGGTAGGAGATTACGGAAGGTGTGTACCTCAGGGGTATGAATTTCATAATTCTGCTTACTACAGATGGTAAATATCTATTATAGAAAGGAGGCATTGGGTCTCAGAGGGCTGAAGAACATTACATGCCATGAAAGGAAGTTTTTGACATACATTTATCTTACTTATGCCTCAAAACCACCTTTTGAGGTAGATATTTTTCTAGTAACTTTCCCCAAAGCCAGTGTGAAATACTGCTTAGGTTGCTTTTAAAAATGCTTAGAGCATGCACAGCAGGATAGAAAAAAGAAAAAAAAAACTTAAGCCTTGATAAACTTATCTGGAATTTGCAAAATCTAAAAATTTAGAGAGAATAAAACTATCATAATGAGAGCATGCCTGAAAGTATTTTATTTTAGTATTTTTCATTTTAATTTAAAAAAAAAATCTCTTAACTTACAAACTCTAAATAATTCCACCAATGCCTGCAGCCACCCCCCCCCCCCCCACACACACACACCTCCATTTTACAGCTAATATTTATTGAGCACTCCTTACTGGCTAGTCTCTATTTTTTAAAATCGAAAGTGTTAGTTGCTCAGTTGTGTTCAACTCTTTGCAACCACATGGACTGTAGCCCACCAGGCTCCTCTGTCCATGAGATTCTCCAGGAAAGAATACTGGAGTGGGTTGCCATTCCCTTCTCCAGGGGATCATCCCAACCCAGGGATTGAAGCTGAGTCTCCTGCATTGCAGGCAGATTCTTTACTGTTTGAATCACCAAGGAAGTCCCAAACTTGGTACAAATTAACTTATCCAATCCAAACAAAAACCCAGTGAGGTGAGTTATATTGTCTCCAATTTACAAATGGGGAAAACAGAGCAAGGAGGCTCAGTAACTCATTCAAGGTCACACAAGTGTCAAAATGGGAGTTGGACCTGGGCAACCACAGCCTGTGCCCTTGGGACCTTTGCTCTCCTGCCTCCTGGTGAGAAAACAGAGACTTCAGGAGGATTTATCCAAGGTGTCAAGTCTTGCCCACAGTCCCTCTCCAAGGAAGCAGCTCACAAATTTCAACCTCCAGCCCTTCCACCTCTAGAGCCTGTGTTCACACACCTGCCCTTTGGAGCTCTCTTTTTGTTTTTAATTTTTTATTGTGGTAAAATATCTGTAGAGTAAAACATGCCATTTAATACTTTTAAGTGTATAATTCAGTGACATTAATCACATTCACAGTGTTGGGCAACTGTTACCACTATTCATTTCCAAAACATTTTGTATCAAGCAGAAACATTGTATCCATTAAACAATAACGCCTTACCTGCCCCTTCCCCTGCCAACCTCTAATCTACTTTCTGTCTCTATGAATTTGCCTATTCTAGATATTTTACTAATATGGAATCATATCAATACATGTATGATAAATACAGCACAAACACAAAAATACAATATTTGTCCCTTTGTGGCTGACGTTTTATGTAGCTTGTTTCCAAGGCTCATCCGTGTTGTAGCAGGTATCAGGATTTTGTTCATTTTATGGTTTAATAACATCCCATTGTACAGGTGTGGCGCATTTTGTGTCTCCATTCACCCACTGATGGACACATGGGTTGTTTCCACCTTTTGGCTGTTGTGAATAGTGCTGCTGTGAACATTGGCACACAAGGATCTGAGTGCCTCTTTTTAGTTCTTTGGGGTGTACATTTAGGAATGGAATTGTTAGACCATATGGTAATTGTATGTTTAGATTTTGTTATGGTGCCAAACTGTTTTCTATAGCATCTGTACAATTTTATATCCCCAATAGCAATGTACCAGGGTTTCGATTTCTCCACATACTTGCCCACAGTTGTTATTTTTCCTTTTTTTAAAAAAATAATATAACCATCCTAGTAGATGTGAAGTGATATCTCACTGTAGTTTGGATTTGCATTTCCTTAATGGCTAATGATGGAGAAGGCAATGGCACCCCACTCCAATACTCTTGCCTGGAAAATCTCATGGACAGAGGAGCCTGGTGGGCTGCAGTCCATGGGGTTGCTAAGAGTCAGACATGACTAAGCGACCTCACTTTCACTTCTCACTTTCATGCATTGGAGAAGGAAATGGCAACCCACTCCAGTGTTCTTGCCTGGAGAATCCCAGGGACAGTGGAGCCTGATGGGCTGCCATGTATGGGGTTGCACAGAGTCGGACACGACTGAAGCGCCTTAGTAGCAGCAGCAGCAATGACTAATGATGTTGAGCATCTTTTCCCATGTTTATCAGCCATTTGTATGTATTCTTTAAAGAAATGTGTATTCAACTCCTTATTGCATTTTGTAATTGGGTTGTTTACCTCTTGGCTGTTGAGATGTAGTTCCTTACATATTCTGGAGTTGCTTAACTGCTAACTGTAAATACTCAACCACTCACTTGTCAGAAAGCCTCAGAGATTCAGGTAGAGACACACCTGCCTGTAATAAAAGACATGAAGCAGGATGCAGAAGGGAGTGGGCGATGAGGAGGGACCTGAAGCATCACCTACTGCTCTATAACCACCTGAGTTCATGCGTGCTAAGTCGCTTCAGTCGTGCCTGACTGACGCTATGGACCGTGGCCCTCTAGGCTCCTCTGTCCTTGGGATTCTCTAGACAAGAATACCAGAGTGGGTTGCAATACCCTCCTCTAGGGGATCTTCCCAACCCAGGGATTGAATGTCTCTTGGATTGGCAGACAGATTCTTTACCACGAGCGCCACCCGAGAAGCCCTACAACCACCTACCCTGCTCTAAAGCCAGCCCCACACTCCCTTTAAGAAACAGTTGTGCATTCTGCTTCCCAATGCTCATTACTCTCATCCACAGAGGCTCTGTCAACCTGCCCAGCACAAGGTGGGGGACCTCCAACCCAGGTTCTATTGCTCTCCATCCGCAATCACAGCTGCAGCAGAGGGACTGGAGGGAGCAGGGGTGTGTCAGTGTGAGAAGGGAGACCAGAGCACCTGCTGTGTGGGAGGATTTCCCTCCCCAGAGGAAAGATCCAAGGCTGAGGAGGGGAAATCTAGGAGGAGGAGATAAGCTGATGGGAGAAATGACAGCAGGGGATGGGGGTGAGGAGATAAGAAAGAAAATCCTGAAAGGATGAGGGGCAAATATCAGAGAGGAGCAGGCAGTTATAGCCATACGGGGGAGAAAGGCTTCCTTAAACCCACCTGTTGATGAGAGGGCTGAAAAACTATGTTTTTTTAAAATTTTTATTTAGTTAGTTATTTTTGGCTGTGCTGGGTCTTCGTTCCTGCGTGCAGTCTTTCCTTGCAACGAGTGGGAGCTACTCTTTGTTACGGCGCATAGGCTGCTCATTGCTCATTGCAGTGGCTTTTCTTACTTCAGAGCACAAGTTTTAGAGTGTGGGGGGTTCAGTAGCAGCAGATGGGCTCAGCGGTTGCAGTTCCCGGGCTCTAGGGCACAGGCTTAGTCGTTGTGGAATATGGGCTTAGTTGCTCCATGGCACGCGGGATCTTTCCAGACCAGGGATCAACCTGTGCCTCCCGCATTGGCAGATGGATTGTTTACCACTGATCCTCCAGGGAAGCCCCCAAACTCAGTGTTTTAATGATAATGCTCCAAACTTCACCCCAGGCCGTCTTGTACTCCCCTCCTCTTTGACTTATGGTAATCTTAGCTTGTGGTGAGCAATAACCATTCCAACTTCCTTAACTGTTTGTTCATCAAGCCATAGATAGGGGGCTGAGATGAGAATGTAAACACTTATTTCTACCACAGGAGGTGAGCCAGACTTCCGGCTGCTCCATCTGGGCAGCCAGGGACACGGCTGGGATAGCAGTGCAGAGAGAGGGCAAATTTCACTGCATCACAGCAACACCTGCCTTCTGTCTGGAGGCAGCGCTGACAGAGGCGGGGAGAAATCTAAGTTTAGCCAAGTGTGATCTATGCTAGATCCTCCAGAACCTGGGGGTGGGGGCGGGCAGGACCCAACGGTTCCTTCCAGGGACTTCTTCCTGCCTTAAAGCTCACAAACAACTCATGCGAAGGGACCCCAGCTTCAACATAGTCACTGGGTCCTGTGTGATGTTTTCCTAACAGCTGGTGTGCAATTTACCATGTGGCCTAGACTGTAAAGAATCTTCCTGCAATGCAGAAAACCCAGGTTCAATCTCTGGGCTGAGAAGAAGGGAATGACAACCCACTCCAGTATTCTTGCCTGGAGAATCTCATGGACAGAGGAGCCTGGCGGGCTACAGTTCTTGGGTCACAAAGAGTCCGACACGACTGAGAAACTAATGCTTTCGTTTTCTTTTCATGTATGGACCTATTGCCCCTGGGAGCTGGCAAGGGAAATCTTGACCCAAATCCTCCTGCCTGCAACCCCTGCAGGCAAGGGTGCCCCAATAGAGGATGAAGATGGCTCCAGCCAGGCAGCCAGGCTCTGTGAGAGCCAGAGGCAGGGGACCACATGAGTCACCCAATATGGGCTGCAGCTGGGGGATGGGATGTGGACAACACAGCCACCTCTGAGAAGAGCAGCAGTGTCAGTGAGAAAGAGTGAGAGTTCAGGTTTCCATTATGTGATCAGATGTGCTTTTAAGAAAAAAGCTTCAAAGTGATGATTAAATTGGAGGAAATGAGCATAACCTTTTTTATCAATGTTCCCACTCTCACACTCGTGCGGGCACGACTCTGTGGCGATGTGACTAATTTTGTGGCTTGCCTGAACAGGTGTGCAGAATAATTACAGCAGGAAGGCCTCAGTTTAAATGTTTGCTGTTGCCAGTGTCTGTTCTAGATTCTTTCCTGTATTATCTTAGTTTCCTATACAAGTCATAACCCCGAGAGGAAACTGAGGCTTGGAAAGGTTCCCCCACTCAGAAGGGACCCAGCAGGATGTACTGATCTGGGAAGGCTCAGGATGGAGAAACAAAGTCTGGCTGCGGAAAAGGGGTGGATGGAGTGACCAGGCTGGAGGCGGAACATGGTGCCTTGGAGGATGGTGGCATCAGGAGGAGCCCTGACCCAAGGTACTGGGACACCAGCTGGCCTCTGAGAGGACTGCAAGAGGCCACAGGTAGAGGCCAGAGGAAAGAAAAAGTGTATACAGATGGGGCTCCTTTTCTGTCAGCCTCCAAGTGTGCAGCATGAAATTTGGCATATGGTATCCTCAATATATACTTGTTGAATGAAGAGGAGAATGAAT
Organism: Tragelaphus eurycerus; assembly: GCA_935064755.1. Classification (NCBI taxonomy): domain Eukaryota; kingdom Metazoa; phylum Chordata; class Mammalia; order Artiodactyla; family Bovidae; genus Tragelaphus; species Tragelaphus eurycerus. The sequence continues at coordinate 16,731,454 of CAKXYN010000006.1, read as the reverse complement.
GGGAAAAGAGGCACTAACAAGAAGTGAGTGCTCCAGCCCTCCAACAATGGGGAAACAAGCTCATCCTTCAGGAAGAACCTCAGAGAAATGGAATAAGTATGGACCTTAAGCAGAGGCTGGTGGGTAACTTCCATGATAACCAACGCTGGCCTCTGACTCCTGTTATTCAAGCTCGTGCGGCCTCCTCCCCTTGAGGGAGGGCTGGACTTGTTGACCTGTTTCTAAGTTTACGGCTGATTTAGTGAGAAATTCCTCCAAAGACTGGGTCACAAATCTGTCACTGGATCGAGCCTGGGTCTGCTCGCCCAGCATGCAGTAAGACCCATCTACCGACGCTGTGTTTGGGTGAAGAAAAGTCTGATATTTATTGCAGGCACCTGCAAAGGGAGTGGGCCACTCATGCTCGAAAGATTGATGACTTTCAGGCAAGGGTGTTCAAAGACAGGGTGAGAGAGAGGGTCGTGGAATGGATGATGTTTGGAGAATCTCAATTATCAGTTTTCTGGCTCCAAGGAGTCTAGGGCTACACGTTGGTGTTCCGCATTCAGTTAACTTCTACCTGGTGGGGGTTTTAGTATCTGCAAAACAACTTAGGCATGTGCGTCAGACTTATTCTTACTTTTGAAACAGAACTGGGAGTCCTTGTGACTGATTTGGTGTTGAAATTATGGTTATTCTCCTGCCTGACCATCCTATCTTTGTTTCAGCATTCTTTGCTTCCCTAAACATTAACCACTAGGGCCTGTTCTTTGTTCTACATGAGGGCCTAGGAGGTCACAGTATATTTCATGACTGCATTTCCCAATCAGCAGTAAGTGGGGACACAGAGGAGTCTCTCCTGAGAAGCTCCTGCAGGGCCCTGCTCAGTTTCAAATCTAGTGGTTTCTATCTTGGGGGCTTTTTCTCTGTCTTGCTTGCTCACTCAGACAGAAGCCAACTGCTCTGTTGTATAAGCTGCCATAACAAAAGACTCACATGGCAAAGAACTGAGGGGCAGCTCCCGTCAAGAGCCAGCCAGGAACCAAGGTCCTCAGTTCAACAGCCCATGCATGTCCAACTCTTTTGACCCTATGGACTATAGCCTGCCAAGCTCCTCTGTTCATGGGATTCTCCAGGCAAGAATACTGGAATGATTGCCATCTCCTATCCAGGGGGTCTTCCTGACCCAAGGATCAAACCTAGGTGTCCTAGGTCTCCCACACTGGCAGGCAGATTCTTTACCACTGACCCACCTGGGAAGCTGACCCACAAGGAACTAACTTCTTCCAACAGCAATGCGAATGAGTGTAGAAGCTTATTCTCCCCCAACCAAGCCTTCAGATGAGACCACAGCCCCCAGCTGACAGCTCGACAGCAACCACATGAGGGCTTTAAAGCCAGAGGCGCCAGCTGAGCCCCACTTGATCCCTGCCCCACAGAAACTATGAGATAATAAATGTGAGTTGTTTTAAGTCGCTGCGTTTAAAGAGTCATTTGTTCTTTAGTGAGAGGCTATAAACAATGAGAGGTACAAAGCTACAACTGATTAGAAGTAGGTGAAGCCCATTCACAAATCCAGTTACATGCTGACACATCTGAGCACTAAACAAGTTTTTCTGAGATGCAGCAGGACCCTGATCTATGGATAAAAGAAGACTATGTGTAAGGATAAGGAGAGGCAGGTTATTCCAACAAGAGAAAATACCCAAATGAGCACTGTTCCTTCAAAAACAGTCACCTTGGATGAGTGGACACATTCCGGTAATACCATCGTTCCAACCACATCTGAAATAACTCTTAGATATTCCAAGCAGGACCCTGATCTATGGATAAAAGAAGACTATGTGTAAGGATAAGAAGAGGCAGGTTATTCCAACAAGAGAAAATACCCAAATGAGCACTGTTCCTTCAAAAACAGTCACCTTGGATAAGTGGACACATTCCGGTAATACCATCGTTCCAACCACATCTGAAATAACTCTTAGATATTACACTGTGAACAGCAAAGAGGTTGTTGATCACATCTCAGTAGTAATAGATATCCGAAGACAGATATCCGAAGACAGGAACCTTAACTTCTCTAGTGGCTCAGATGGTAAAGAATCTGCCTGCAGTGCAGGAGACCCGAGTTCAATCTCTGGGTTGTGAATACTCCTAGAGAAGGAAATGGCAACCCACTCCAGTATTCTTGGCCTGGGAAATCCCATGGACAGAGGAATTTGGCAGGCTATAGTCCATGAGATCGCAAAGAGTCAGACATGACTGAGCAACTTTCACTTCACTTCAAAGCATCTTCCTGAGGCTATGCTAACCCTGGTAAGCTCCAAGAGAGTTCAGGCCTGGAGCATAGGCAGCCTAGAGCATCATGGTACCTGCAGAGCTTTAGCTCAGAAAGTCCTTCTGTTTCTCTTTCTGCCGAATTGGCTAAGCAAGACATGAGTGGAGAAAATTCCATGAGTCTAAAGTAGAAGAGAGCTTTCCCACAGTGGTTTGTAGCGGGGTGCTTACTAGTGAGCCCCAAGACCTTGGTTTCCTGAAGCCTCTGGGCCAGAGAGCGTGGAGCATCACTGTGACCATCTCATTGGCTGCTATGCAGGGGTGAGCTGTGGGTGAGTGGCGAAAGGGGTGTCCTCCCCACTACCATGTGGGCAGCTCCACCCCACATAGAGGGTGGCAGTGCCTGCCTGGATGAGGGGCTTATGCAGATGCCATAAGAGTCTCTCTCCAGGTACCCAAGAAGCAAGGGGCTTCTGCCTTCACAGCTCCCTATGCTCTATCTTTGTATCTGTGGGATAATTCTGGCTCCTTGCTTCAAAGTAAGCACTCTAACCATGCATACATGTTCCCTCTGCACAAATTTGTTGTTGTTCAGTCGCTAAGTCGTGTCTGACTCTTTGTGACCCCATGGACTGGAGCACACCAGGTTTCCCTGACCTCCACTATCTCCCAGAGTTTGCTCAAGTTCATGTCCTTCGAGTCGGTGATGCTATCTAGCCATTTTATCCTCTGCTGCCCTCTTCTCCTTTTGCCTTCAATCTTTCTCAGCATCGGGGTCTGTTTCAATGAGTTGGCTCTTCAAATCGGATGGATAAAGTATTGGAGCTTCAGCATCAGTCCTTCCAATGAATATATTCAGGATTGATCACCTTTAGGATTAACTGGTTGGATCTCTTGGCTGTCTAAGGGATTCTCAAGAGTCTTCTCCAGAACCACAATTCAAAAGCATCAATTATTTGGCACTCAGCCTTTTATATGGTTCAACTCTCACATCTGTATATGACTACTGGAAAAACCTCTCCAGATTAGAGCTCCTTATTTTGAGATATTTGATTTGAAAATGTTTCACTGAAATCAAAATATATTCCCCTTATCCAGGAAATGCCAACATTCTCCATCTCAAAAGAAGAGGAATAGAGTTGGATTCTCTTTTGTCATAATTTCAAATGGAGTAAACTTTTGAATGGCAGTGAAACTAGTCTTAAAAATTGCACCACTCTCTTTTGCAGACAAAGTCATTGATGGTGACTGTCAAAATTCCAAAGAGGTTATTATTAAGAAGTCTTGAAGAATTGTTGCAAACACAGATCTGATCCTAGAAAATTGTGTAGGGAGTTTCCCTGGTGGTCCAGCAGTTAGGGCTCTGAGCTTCCATGGCAGGGGGCACAGGCAGCCAAAAATAAAGAAAGAAAGGAAGGAAGGTATAAAAACATGTAAACAGAAGCAAACAATCCTCTTAAAATGTTCAAAGATTTTATTTGGAAGTTTCATATAAATTCAATACTTCCTATAATATTTTAATGAAGAAATGAATTTTTCATCAGCCCCCCATATGGATGCTTCTAGATATCCTCCAGTTCTAGTTTTTAGTTCTGACATTAGCCCTTTCAATGTATTTATGATATATAAATGATTGAAGCTTGGGGACAGAATAAGTTCAGCTGCCTCAGGGCCCACCTCTGGAGGTGGGAGAGTAAAAGGCTGTACCCCAGGCTCCTCTCAGTTGTGTGGGTACCAGGGAGAGTCTAAGAAGGCACTCTTCAAAGACAACTTGAGCATTCCACCTCCTCTCCCATCAAACAGAGAGCTCCAGCCCCAGCACCAAGGCCAGATTCTGTTTACACCCCACCCGCCCCCCTTCTCCCGCAGCCGCTAATGGAGGTGGGGAGTTGTCATCCTCTGAGGGTGGATTAATCTCCAGAAAAGCTTTGAGACACCTGCGGCTATATTCAAATGAATAAAACACATTTTAAGATGGCTAATAACATTTGGAGTCCCAAAGAGGCATGACATAAATTGATTTTTTTTTCCTTGGGTATGTTTTATAAATGGACTCAGAGGGCAATTTTCTAAGCCAAGTGCTTTGATGCCTGTAATAATCATATTGGTTCTTGTGATTTGCAGGAAAAGTGTCAATTAGATACATGATGGTTAATTAAATTCATTCCCATTGCTTTATAGCTGTACCTCTCAGGATACACAAAACCAATGCTCTAAACAGAGGCTTCCAAGAGGCAACTATAATAATTTTACTATTGTTTCTAATGAAGTTTTAACAGTTGCATTTATAGCTCATTAATGGCATCAATCACTTAGGGGTTTATCTTCATAAAGAAGTAGAAATGATAACAGCTTCAGTTAAGAATTATTGCAAAACACTGAAACTATCTGCTATTAATCTATACTAATTTCAGGCTAAAGATAGTTTGCTCAGAAGACAATTACTATTCATAAGAGAGTGAGTCAAGGCAAAGGAGATGTGGGGGCAGTGCCTGGTAACAAAGCAAAAAAAAAAAAAAAATCCTGAAACGACATTGATTTGTCCCAGAACTCCAGAGCAACTACAGGATTTTTCCATCATTTGACTTAGTTTATTCTATCTTTCCCATTTGTTTTAAATATGTTTATTCGCTGTTAATTATGAAAATGTATGTTTGTTCTGGAAAAACAATGAGAACAGTGCAAAGTAAAAATGAAAGTTCCCCTGAATTTCTTTAATATGAAATATGATTAATTACAGTTTTAACACCCTCCCCCTCTGCTTTACTCCACAGTTTTGGTTTTCCTCACATTCTCTGCGTTCTGCTTCCTGCCCCTCAAGGTCTCCTCCTCTCCCACTTGGGGGTTCGTTTCAGATTTCTTACTGGGTCCAGCCCAGCCTCTGGAAGGTCTTTGCTGACGCAGGCAGCTCTTTTAAGGCGGGCTCTCCGCGCCACTGGCTCCCTCTTGTGGCTCTAGAGGAGCACTGCATACCACTGAAGGGAGGGCTGACCTTGGAAGCTGCTGCTGCTAAGTCGCTTCAGTCGCGTCCGACTCTGTGCGACGTTATAGACAGCAGCCCACCAGCCTCCCCCTCCCTGGGATTCTCCAGGTAAGAACACTGGAGTGGGTTGCCATTTCCTTCTCCAATGCATGAAAGGAAAAGTGAAAGTGAAGTCGCTCAGTCGCGTCCGACTCTTAGCGACCCCATAGATGGCAGCTTACCAGGCTCCTCCGTCCATGGGATTTTCCAGGCGAGAGTACTGGAGTGGGGTGCCATTGCCTTCTCCGACCTTGGAAGAGCAGACCCCAAGAGGCAAGTGAACTGAACGCTCAGGACTCCGCCAAGATTCTAACTGAAAAGACACGTCCAGAGACCAGTTTAGGTCTCCTAATAAATGTTAGGTTAACTCTGATTCCTTCTCAATCTTAAGATTTCTCAGTTTCTCCAAGGCTTTCCAAGAAGTATCAAAAATGCCTTGTTTAATTGAAATTTACTCAGAGTAGAACTTAAATGTTCTAAATAAATGTGATGGATGTGTTAATGAACTAAGTAGGGGAATACTTTCCCTGTCTATATGTATATCAAATCACCATGATGTACACTTGTTCCAGAAAAACATCTATTTCTGCTTTATTGACTATGCCAAAGCCTTTGACTGTGTAGATCACAATAAACTGTGGAAAATTCTGAAAGAGATGGGAATACCAGACCACCTGATCTGCCTCTTGAGAAATCTGTATGCAGGTCAGGAAGCAACAACAGACTGGTTCCAAATAGGAAAAGGAGTACGTCAAGGCTGTATATTGTCACCATGTTTATTTAACTTATATGCAGACTACATCATGAGAAATGCTAGACTGGAAGAAACACAAGCTGGAATCAAGATTGCCGGGAGAAATATCAATAACCTCAGATATGCAGATGATACCACCCTTATGGCAGAAAGTGAAGAGGAACTCAAAAGCCTCTTGATGAAAGTGAAAGTGGAGAGTGAAAAGGTTGGCTTAAAGCTCAACATTCAGAAAACGAAGATCATGGCATCTGGTCCCATCACTACATGGGAAATAGATGGAGAAACAGTGCAAACAGTGTCAGACTTTATTTTTCTGGGCTCCAAAATCACCACAGATGGTGACTGCAGCCATGAAATTAAAAGACGCTTACTCCTTGGAAGGAAAGTTATGACCAACCTAGATAGCATATTCAAGAGCAGAGACATCACTTTGCCAACAAAGGTTCGCCTAGTCAAGGCTATGGTCTTTCCTGTGGTCATGTATGGATGTGAGAGCTGGACTGTGAAGAAGGCTGAGCGCCGAAGAATTGATGCTTTTGAACTGTGGTGTTGGAGAAGACTCTTGAGAGTCCCTTGGACTGCAAGGAGATCCAACCAGTCCATTCTAAAGGAGATCAGCCCTGGGATTTCTTTGGAAGGAATGATGCTAAAGCTGAAACTCCAGTATTTTGGCCACCTCATGCGAAGAGTTGACTCATTGGAGAGGACTCTGATGCTGGGAGGGATTGAGGGCAGGAGGAGAAGGGGACGACAGAGGATGAGATGGCTGGATGGCATCACTGACTCGATGAATGTGAGTCTGAATGACCTCCGAGAGCTGGTGATGGATAGGGAGGCCTGGCGTGCTGCAGTTCATGGGGTCGCAAAGAGTCGGACACGACTGAGCAACTGATCTGATCTGATCTGATGTCGACTTGGTCTCAATAAACCTGGGGGTGGGGGGCAGAGTATAGCCTGCAGGACTGAAGTGTGTGTGTTTGTGTGTGTGTGTGAATGTGTGTGAGAGAGAAGAGTGTGTGTGTGAGAGAGAAGAGTGTGTGTGTGTGTGTGTGTGTGTGTGTGTGTGTTGTTGTGTGTAGGCGTAGCTAGGAGGAGAGACAAAAGAGAGCGGGGTTGATGAAAGCTGCTGTATCAATTTACAAGTCTTCTGGAAGGACTTCAAAATTCATTTGCTTAACATACAGATATTAAAGACTCAGAATATGCTGGCACCGAGAATGCCGAAACGTACCCGGCACGTTGCTGCTACCAAGGTGCTCTTCTAAGCTAATGGGAGACATGCTGCTCTAGGAACAAGCTCTGAATGACAGGCAGTCAGAGATGGGGGCTGAGCCTCTTCTCCAACCACTATGCAGCATCGGGGCCTTCCAGTGAGTCACGTAATCTCTCTGCATCTCAGTGTTCTCATCTCTAAAATGAGGACAAATCTCCTTCGTATTTATTTGTCTTCATCAGCTTATGAAAATTGACTGAACTAATGAATATGTGAAAGTGCTCCAAGAACTCCATAGCAATGTTAAGTAGTTGCTGTTAGTATTCTCAGTATAATGTGAAGATCCCTACAAAAACAAAAACACACCTGTATATCTATCACTTCCCTACAGCCTATGCTTGAAACTCTCATCTAAGGAGAGTTTCACTCCTTCAGGGGTCTTTTTTGCTGGGATCATGGGTTGTTACCTGCAAGTACAATGTTAATTTGTCAGATTAACCCATCCATGGGCTTCCCTGGTAGCTCAGTCGGTAAAAAATCTGCCTGCAATGCAGGAGACCTGTTTCTATCCTTGGGTTGGGAAGATCCCCTGGTGAAGGAAAGGGCAACTCACTCTAGTATTCCTGCCTGGAGAATTCCATGGACAGAGGAGCCTGGAGGGCTACAGTGCATGGGGTTGCAAGAGTCAGACACAAGTGCACAATTAAACTACCACCAACCCATCTGTGGGCCACACCTCCTGGCATCCAGATGGAGAGTCTCTCGGGAAGTCGCTCAGAGACCCACCCCACTCTGTGAAAAGTCTCGCGAGAACTGGCTTGGTGACTAACCCCACATGGCAGGGCAGTGTTCCAGTCTTCAGCTGGAATTGTGGTTCCTGCCCATCATGGCATCAGTGGCCCCAGCACTGAGGTCTCCCTTTCTCCAAGACTTTCCAGGTGCCATCCCCACTTGGGCTGGCTTTACTCTGAATTCTTTTTGGCATTGCTGCTGCTGCCGTGGTGAAATGACTCTTAACTCAGTTCTACAATGCAAGGTTGTAGCAGGGACTGACATGCCCAGCCCATATCTCCTTGGTGCTCGCCTCAAAAGACCTATGGCTACTTTTGTAAATACCTAATATTTCTCTGCTGAGGGCTATTTTGGGCTGCCAAGGAGTTAATGTCCCCTAGACACAGCCCTCAAGCAATGATAGCTGAGATGTGGGTGGATAAACACATCAGCTTCCTCATCCCTCAGGACAGTGGATAACTCTGAAGAATGTTCCAGAATATTTCCCAGTGCCATTAAGCCCCAGTGTTCTCCAGAGGGCGCCTATTGGATTATACTTCCTTTATTAGGCCCCTGCCCTTCTTTGTGGTGCTTCCTGGGATCCTCTCAAAAATAAAATATTTAGACTCAAATCCATCTGTCAAGGATCCTGATGGGAAAGATTGAAAGCAAAGGAGAAGAAGACGGCCAAGGATGAGATGGTTGGAGAGCATCACCGACTCAATGGACGTGAACTTGAGCAAACTCTGGGAGATAGTGGAGGACAGAGGAGCCTGGTGTGCTGCAGTCCATGGGGTCTCAAGAGTCAGAAACGACTTAGCAGCTGAACAACAATTACCTTAGACAGTTGGTGCTGGAAGTTGTCCTGGACGAACACCCTGAGGATAAAATTGTGGAACTGAATCACTTATCAGCCCAATGTTGGAGACCCCATTGTTGGTGTTAAGGGAAGTTGTGAAAGGTTCTCTAAGATTGTTATCTCACTCAGCTATGGATGAGTTCTCTAAAATTCTCATCTCAGTGAGTTCAGATGGAGTCTGCTGGAAGGAGGAGCATCAGCCATGCAATGGCTCTGGCACGTCTAAGTCTAGAGAGTTGCTGAGTTGTTAACTACTTTTGAAACCTAAAGGAAGAAAACAACAGGCTCAGCGCAGCCAACCATCAGCTTAGAACACAGTGTGAAAACCCAAAGGCTTCCATGGCAGCATTTTTTAAAATCCTCATCTTCTGTAGCTGAAGGGCTGGTCAGAAAGAAAACCAGGTCTAGAACCTGTCAGAGTGCTGCAGTAACAGAGGAGGTTGGATAACAGCTGTGGCGGGTCTCCTGCAGGGAAGTGAGGGCCCTGAGAAGAAGGGAGTAGGACCCAGAACCTGAGATGGGAAACCCTGGGAGGTGAGCCTAAGAGCCTGAAGCCTCAGATTCCTTGGAGCTCTGGGCTGGCAGAAGTCACCCCCTCCCACCTGCTAGAGGAGAGCAGTTGCCCCTCACCTGGGAGTTAGACAAAGGCCTCCCCCAGCCAGATACCTTGTTAGACAGTGTTCGCTGTCCTAAAGACCTGCTCTGTGACTCCTCAGTGCTGCTAGATCAACAGTTATGGTCAAGTGTCAGAAAGGCTTGGGTGGAAGGAAGGAAAGAGATGATTCACCCAAACAGCCACCGGACCTGGTCTGAGGGTTGACGGACTCTGCTGCTGCTGCTAAGTCGCTTCAGTCGTGTCCGACTCTGTTCGACCCCATAGATGGCAGCCCACCAGGCTCCCCTGTCCCTGGGATTCTCCAGGCAAGAACGCTAGATGGACTCTAGGTGAGTCCTAGAGTGAGTCCATCCATCCTGTTTCTACAGGGAGAGTCTGAGGCATCTTTTCCAAAAGTCGTGTTCAGTGCCTTCGTGTTGGTGGCTGGAAATTAGCCATGGTTGGAGCATGGACTACATAAAAATCAGTAAAGGCCACATGTTCAGGCAAGGGCTTTTTTCTTTTCTCCTCCTTCTCCCCTACCTCACCCTCCTCCTCTTTCTCCTCCTTTGTGGAGAGCTGGTTTACCAGCATACCACTGAAATGGGGAAGAGATCTCCGTGTGGTTCACAGATTCAATTTGGACCCGTTTTGAGGCTGACTTGAGACATTTATCACACGGCTTTGTGTACACCACTCTAACAGGGGCCATGGTGGTGTTTTTGGGTCCTCTGTTATCAGTACCAACTCAGATCCTTGAAAGAACTAGGTAGTCTCCTTTTCCTAGCATAGAATTACTGTGGTAAATGGCTGTGGGATTTGGGGGAAGATTAGGGGATGAGCTTCCAAATATTCTTCCTGAAAAGCACGTGTGTGTGTGTGTGTGTGTGTGTGTGTTAGCTACTTCAGTTGTGTCCCACTCTTTGCGACCCAATGGACCATAGCCCACCAGGCTCCTCTCTGTTCATGGGATTCTCCAGGCAAGAAGTACTGGAGTGGGTTTCCATGCCCTCTTCCAGGGGCTCTTCCCAACCAGGAACCGAACTTGTGTCTCTTATGTCTCCTGCATTGGCAGGCAGATGTCACCATCGACTGTCATCACGCCACTCCTGCATTTACCACTAGCACCACCTGGGAAGGCTGAAAAGGACCTGATCCCTCCTTTAATAATGTGCTCTGGGTCTGAGAACTGACTCCTATCTAAAAAGTGGAGGAGAGATGGTGATTTTTCACAGTGGCAGCTGATACCAGTCTTCTGCTCATTTGCTCCTGACCTTTTTGGATGCACAGGTCAAGCAGCACCGCCAAGGGCTGCCTATGACCTCATCCCTAGACACACTGGTCTGTCACCACCAGAGGCCCTTGCAGGTCAAAGCCCCCAGATTGTGCTTCTGCCTGTGTCTCACTATGACAACTCCTTCCAGCTGGCCTCTGATGATCAGGTGCCTCCAGCTGGCCTTCAGCACTTCCGGATGAGCATGGAGCCCAAGTCTAATGAAACATCTCCTACAGTCAACCTTGGCCTGCGGAAGACAGCCACCGCTGTGCTGCTCAGGGCTGTTGCTGTCCCCCATCCCTAACTAGTGGATTCCTTATCACTCTAGTAATGAGAGTGTCTTCCGTGCCCTCACCAGGATATGAATCCTGAATCATGAGCGCCCCATACCAAGAAACCCTGCCTTATTTGCTGTCTCCCAACTCCTCCCACCACTCTAAAGATCCATCCCCAAATATGTTCTCCCATCCCTCCCTGTGGGCTCCGCTGGTGGCTCAGATGGCAAAGAATCTGTCTGTAGCGTGAAAGACCCGGGTTCAATCCCTGGGTCGGCAAGATCCCCTGGGGAAGGGAATGGAAACCCACTCCAGTATTTTGCCTGGAGAATCCCATGGACAGAGGAGCCTGGCTGGCTGCAGTTCATGGGAAGGCAAAGAATCAGACAAGACTGAGCGACTAACACTTTCACACTTCACATCCCTCTCTGTATGCAAACAGAATGGATGTATTGGTCGGCTGGCAGAACTCACCAGGAAGTTTATCAGAAATGCAAGATCTCACACTTGTCCGCAACTTATTGAATCAGAACCAGCTTGCAAATACAATCCTCCAGGTGATTCATATGTACATTTAAGGATGAGAAAGCACTGCTTCAGAACTCTCCAGAGACTCCCAGCTGAGTCTTCAGTTCCTTGCTAAGTTGTGTCAGTCGTGTCCGACTCTGTGCGACCCCATAGACGGCAGCCCACCAGGCTCCCCCGTCCCTGGGATTCTCCAGGCAAGAACACTGGAGTGGGTTACCATTTCCTTCTCCAGTGCATGAAAGTGAAAAGTGAAAGTGAAGTCGCACAATCGTGTCCGACTCTTAGTGACCCCATGAACTACAGCCTACCAGGCTCCTCCATCCAGGAATTTTCCAGGCGAGGGTACTGGAGTGGGGTGCCATTTCAGTTCCTTAAGCCTGAATAAAATAGCTATGACTTGCTCCAACACTATTGTCACGGTCCCCATCAATGGCACGCAGATTCTTCACCACTGAGCCACCTGGGAAGTCCCAGGTCTTTATTTTTTAACTGGGGATTCTTCTCTAACAGTTGCCTCATAACATCTCATTGATTTAGCTCCATGCAATTTAATTGCAGTTTATTTTCTCTGGTCTCAGGTGAGACAGATACCTAAATCCTCTCTAGTTGTGAAGATTCTATTTTCACCTCCTCCATCACCCTGCCCAGGGCAGGTCCTGAATGAATGGCAGGTCCCCAGTCATCACCATTGACTGGCATTATTATCACCATTGGGTGCATCCATCACATCTCACTTAAGACCATTTCTATAGAAGCATACACTGAGCAGATAATGCCTTGCTCTAGCTGACCTCATTTCCGCAGATATTTTTCCAAAGTGACCAGTGTTTTGTTTTTTTTTTTTCCATCCTCTGACAGGATTCTGTAACTTAATCTGCTTTCACTTATAGTTTTAAATCACCTTCCCCAGCCATTCCCACTTCCCCCCAACACTTCACTGCTTCTCATCTACCCAGTGCAGCCGGGTTCCTTCCTCCTGCTGCCCCTCCACCTTTGCCCACTTACTCGAAGGTTTCTGCTATTGTCAGAACAGCCAAAGACAACAGTGCTCCGACAAGCAAGAAACAGTCTTCACACTCTCAGGATTTCCTATTATGTGATCTGCAGCCTTTTCCAGAAACACAATTGCATCTAAATATAGAAACTGCCTAGATGCCCCTTCATCTCAACACAATGACTCCACGGCCACTGGGACTGGCCTTGAACGAGGGCCAACGGCTTTGAAATGCAGAGACACTCTGTCAGTGGAGGTGAAGGAAGCGGCTTCCAGGGATTTCCACGAGCAGGCAGGCAGCTGTTTACTTATTCCCCATTCTTTTGTTATTTTGTTTGATTTTGCCAGTAAAGCTTGGAAAGGAGGAAGGAAGGAGGAAGAGAGGGGACCATGGACCAGAAGGAAGGAATAGAGGGGTGGGGTGGGGGGTGGCTAAGGAAGACCAGGAGGCGTCAGCGATAACGATGGGATGGAGGACATGACTCACGAGAAAAGGAAAAGTGGCAGGTGACTTGTTGAAGGAGGACGGATGAACTGGAGAAGGAAGAGAGGCAAGCTTTCAACATGCTCTGTAGCCGTCTCTACCCAGCTGGCATGGTCAGGACTTCACAGCAAGGTCCTGGTTTCCTGAGAATACAGGATGAAGAGGGCCAGTTTTCATGTCAGTGCCAGATTCCAGATTGTTTATTTCCTGCTTTATAATCCCTTGAGTAGCATAACTGCCTCTGGGAAGAGAAATTCTCACCTCTAGCCACACTCCCTTCCATCTGTGTGTGTATTTGTCGGGGACAGGGTGATGGAGGAGTTAAAGACAGCATCTTCACAATTAGGATTTAGGTATCTGTCCCATCAAACTGAGACCAGAGAAAATAAACTGCAATAAAATTGCATGGGGCTAAATGCAAAGTGATGTTACTAGGCAACTGTTCGAGAAGAAACCCCAGTTAAAACATAAAGACTGGGGCTTCCCGGGGGGCTCAGTTGGTGAAGAATCCGCCTGCCAATGCAGGAGACTTAGGTTCAATCCCTGGTCTGGGAAGATCCCACGTGCAGCAGAGCGACCTAAGCCCATGGGCCGCAAATACTGAACCTGTGTTCTAGAGCCCGGGAGCCTCAGCTACTGAAGCCCGTGTACCTGAGAGCCTGTGCTCCTCAACAAGAGGAGCAACCGCAACTAGAGAGCAGCCCTGGCTTGCCAAAACCAGAGAAAAGCATACGCAGCAACAAAGACCCAGCGCAGCCAAAAAAAATAATAATAATTAATTTAAAAAGTAATAAAGACCTGAATTGGACATTGGAGGAGGTGATCCTAGGAGAGAGTTTTTCAGTGATGATTCTGGGAGAACACTTTTTTTCGTTTTTAACTTTTTATTTTGTACTCGTGTACAGCCAGTTAACAATTCTGTGATAATTTCATGTGAACAGCAAAGGGACCCAGCCATATCTATTCTCCCCCAAACCACCTTCCCATCCAGGCTACAACATAACATTGAGCAGAGTTCCATGTGCTATACATTATGTCCGTGTTTGTTATCTATTTTAAACATAGCAGTGTGTACATGACTATCCCAAACTAAGTATCCCTCCCCACCGCTGCCGGTAGCCATAAGTTCGTTTTCTAAGTCTGTGATTCTCCTTCTGTTTTCTAAGTTGATTTGTATCACTTCTTTTTAGATTCCACATATAAGGGATGTCATATGATGTTTCTCCGTCTCTGACTGACTCACTTCACTCAGTATGACACTCTCGGAGAACACTTTAAGTAACCTGGAAATTCAGAAGAAAGCAGAATTGGTGAGAAGCCAGGAGACAAGTGAGTCTGAAGTCACCAGAAGAAAAATAAGCAGAAAGCTGCGAGTGCCCCCAGGGGGTGGCAAGCTCTCCGGTGTCAGAGTTAAGCAGAACTCAGGTTCTAATCCCATCTCTGCTGCTACTGCTAAGTCACTTCAGTCGTGTCCGACTCTGTGCGACCCCATAGATGGCAGCCCACCAGGCTCCCCCATCCCTGGGATTCTCCAGGCAAGAACACTGGAGTGGGTTGCCAGTTCCTTCTCTAATGCATGAAAGTGAAAAGTGAAAGTGAATTTGCTGAGTCGTGTCTGACTCTTAGCGACCCCATGGACTGTGGCCCACCAGGCTCCTCGGTCCATGGGATTTTCCAGGCAAGAGTACTGGAGTGGGGTGCCATTGCCATCTCTGCCCACTGCCAACTGGAACTTGTTCTGGAAGTATCTGGAAGTACTTGCCTCACCTTTCTAAGCCTCAGGTGCCCCATCTGTAAAACCAGGACAGTGACATGCATTTCACAAGGTGAGCATTGCACGAGGTGTGAATGAAAAGTTCCACTTCCCAAACATTCTGTTCAGAGGATTTACAGGCAGAGTCAAGATTCAGGAGGTGATGAGAAAATAGCTTTGTCCTGGAAGCAGGCATGGGACCAGAGAGAAAAGGAAAGGCATGAAGGCCAAAACAGAAAGAGTTCAGATTAGACCCGATGAATGAGCAAAAAGTGCTGTGACCCTAGGGACCTAGACTATGCGAGAAGAGGAAAAATGGGGGCCGTGGGGAAAGAGCTATGTTCTGGCACATGCTGTGTCTCAGAGCAGGTGAAGAGATGTGGGAAGATCCTCCCTCTAGGACCAATCAGTCCAGCTACTATATGAAGGTAGCTAGAATCGCAACCCCGAATGGAATCATGGACCTAGCCACTGAGCATTATGTCCCTTATCAATTTATTCCTTCTCAGCGGGGATCCACCCTTCAGTACCTGCTCTATGATAATAGATAAAAGACTCTTTTACAATGAGTGCAATGTTAATCTTTATCGGTAGAGGGTGCTAGAGGGACATCGCAGGACAAAGGGGCTTCTCAGTCCTTGTATATTGATCTTTCTTGTTTCCCTCACCCTGGCTGCAGGGCCTGTCAGCAGTGCGTGGCCCACCTCAGCCACGTGCCCAGACTGTGCAGGTTATAGAGTTCTCAGGTCTCTGATACCTCCAGCCTGGGCCCAGTGACCGACTTGCCCCAGCCCTTGAGCTGTGAACACTGCCCTCAGGGCCTCACACTTGCAGTGGAACCCCACCTCCTCCTGTATCCTAATCTCCAGGATCAGCTGGCCTGTACCCCAAAATGCCGTTTCCCACCATACTTCCAACGTGAGTGCCTCACACCATAGCAGTACTCACCAGCTTCAGCTCGCCTACATCTGTGAAATCTTTCTTGCTCACCTGGTGGCTGAATTCTGACCGAGCAGCCCAGTGAACTTAACCCTTCCTCTTATGTGCTCTGCCATGCCTTCTCCAACTGAGCTGCAGCCCCAGCCTTGCTGGGAGCTCCTCTTGCCAAGCTTATTTTGCCCTGAGCGCCCTCTCTTAGAGGATACCCAGTAGGGGTTCTCTTTATATCTTCATAGTTACTTTCCTATCAGAATTAATAATTTTTTATATTAAATGTCCCCATTTGAATTTCTGTGTGGTTTCTGTTTCTCTGAGTGTACCCAGACCAATACAACCCAGAATGGCTGCTTACTTCACAAAGAGACAGCCAGAAGTATGTAGTCTTGTTGTAAATATACAACACACCTATTAAGCATTCTTGTCAAAACAGCAATCTGATCAAGCTTTAGATCTAACTGCAAGCATTCAAGGAATATACAGGACACAGGAATGTGTTAAATAGTATCATCAGAGGCAGTTAGCAAAATCCAGGCTGTGGGAAACTTCACAGGAAAAATTAGCCAGAATTCTTCAACAGATGAGCGAAAGAGCCTATTAATTATGAGAGACTTAAAAGGCATATTAACCAATTAAAATTCATAGACATTCTTTGGATCTGGATTCAAAGAGATTGTTAAAAAAAGATTTATGAGACAATTGAGGAAATTTAAATACTTACTGGATATGTGATGACATTGAGATAATTATTTTTTAAAAATAAAAGAGCTAATGGAGGAACTATAAACCCTGAATAATTGATGCCATTAGGGAATTATTTTTCTTATTATATATGATGGATATTTTTAAGAGCTTTGATTTTTCTTTTTAGATTTACTAGCTAAAATGTTAACAAATGAAATGGTATGATGTTGGGGATTTTCTTCAAAATAATAGCATGGGGATGGGAAAATATATTGACCATGAGTTGATAATATCAAAATTTGGTAATGAGTGCTTGAGTTCACTTTTTGAAAAAAATTTTTAACACTTCTATAAACTGATAATACAGAAAAGCAAGAAATACAGAATACAGAAAAATAAGCAAAGGGTATAAATAGTCAATTCATGAAAGAAATATACATGGCCAAAAAACTTGTAAATGTGCTCAACTTGGCTGTAATAAAGAAAAGGCAATGAAAGATCAATAAAAATATGGGGGAATGGATATTCCCATTGGCACTACCATATTGAAGAATCAGTTGGCTGAATTCTTCACAATTTAAAATGTGCATTTGTATAAACTCAACAGTTTTTCTTCTACCTATCTTAGAGAAATGGTCAAATATGTGGACAATAATATTAGTTTATTTCAAATTTATTTTTGATATAGCAGAATCCTAGAAGCAAACCAAATATCATCAATGGAGAAAGTGAAACTTTCTTATTTCTCAGTCGTGTCCAACTTTTTGTCACCCCATGGACTGTAGCCCACCAGGCTCCTCTGTCCATGTAATTTTCCAGAGAATACTGGAGTGGGTTGCCATTTCCTTCTCCAGGAAATCTTCCCAACCCTGGGATTGAACCTGGGTCCCCCACATTGCAGGCAGACTCTTTACTGACTGAGCCACCAGACTCTTGTCCTTAACAAAAAGAAGTAGTTAAAACACGATATAGGGACCTTCTGCTGCTGCTGCTAAGTCGCTTCAGTCGTGTCCGACTCTGTGCGACCCCATAGATGGCAGCCCACCAGGCTCCCCCGTCCCTGGGATTGTCCAGGCAAGAACACTGGAGTGGATTGCCATTTCCTTCTCCAATGCATGAAAGTGAAAAGTGAAAGTGAAGTCACTCAGTTGTGTCCGACTCTTCGCAACCTCACGGATTGCAGCCCACCAGGCTCCTCCGCCCATGGGATTTTCCAGGCAAGAGTACTGGAGTGGGGTGCCATTGCCTTCTCCAAGAGACCTTCTGCAGCAGTTATAAAAAGAAAGACTACACAGGTTGACATGGTTAAAAGCTCTAGGACATATTATCAAGTCAAAAAGCATATTACAAAGGTCTATGTTCCATTTGATCCCACTTCTGTAAAAATAAAACTAAACTAAAACATACAGAATCAATTCAGTTCAGTTCAGTCGCTCAGTCGTGTCCGACTCTGTGCGACCCCATAGACGGCAGCCCACCAGGCTCCCCTGTCCCTGGGATTCAGAATAAGTCCCCCTAAAAAAAGAAGCATAAATGTTGTAAATGTTTATATATGTACATGACTTTGTATATATACATACAATGCTTTGTTGACTTTTTGTAAGAATATACTCATAGTGCTTGTATAATTTTCTTTTACTTTATAAAGTATGTGAATGCCGCAGTGAATAAATCATAAGTGACCTGAGCAGGAGCAGTCTCCACGGCAAAGTGGGAGAAGGGACCGCCTTCGATTGGGAGGGTGGTGGTTCCCACCCCAAAGGCCACACCTCCCACGAGGCCCTGCCCCATCCTCCCTGCAGGGTTCCATCGGTACAGAGGTAAACAGTCAAGCTGTAAGATACAGAAAATCCAAATACGTTGTTTATTTAAAAGGATTTCCTAAATGTGTCTTGTCATAGGATTTTAGGTCCAGGAGGGATCTTTGAGACCAGCTCTTTCAGTTCCTGATTTTTAAGGATGAGAAAGCTGAAGTCTAGAGAAGCTAAAAGAGTTACCCAAGGCCCCCAGACTATTTGGCTATACACCAAGAGGATAGGCAGGAAAGCATGCCCAGGAAACTTCTGAATGTTTGGGAACCTGGAGGAAGTAAGGAGGGAATTATGTGTTCAGGACGAACATCCAGATTAGAATTCCTGCAAAGTTGCTGACAGCCACGTATGAATGACCGTGTCCAGCGATAAATCACCAGGATGAGGAGGATGAATCATCCCAGGCTTTGTTCTTTGTAGGACAGCACATTTTTCTCTGGCTCTCCCTGTTCTATATCAGGAGATTGTTTCCACCGGGGTCACCGGGCTGAAGGACCCACTAAATTTGGCTTCATTCCTGTCTTGGCAAGCTGCCATGGCCGGGGTGGTAGAGGAGTGTTTACACGTGTCAGGCCCTAGGAACATTTTTGCTGTTCTGTCTGATAAAGCCCAGAGTCAGATGGGCAGAGTGGTGAAAAGAGCACTGGACATAGAGTCAGCTAGCTTGGGATTAGTTGCTGTTCTGTCATGAACACAGCTGTGTAAGCTTCAGCCAATCTTGTAGGGAGTTCTAAGCACGCAAAATAAATAGGTTCAGTGTGATTCCCCCAGGTCTTGTGTTTTGGGAACCTACTGGGGAAGAAAAGTAGCTTCCAAGCTGAGTAACCATTTTCAGAATAGGTTCTCTCAATCAGAAGGAGAAAACTGCAATGCTGCACTGGAAAATATGTGGGTTATTTTTAAATATCTTTGGATACTGATTTCTAACATAATTCCACAGTGATAAGAGAACAGACTCTGTATGATTTCAGTACCTTTAGACCATAAAATGTTTACACCTTGGTTTATGTCCCTGAATATGTTCCAGAGTCTCCTGGTTTATAGTCTGTGGGAACTTGAATAGAATTTGTACCTTGCTGTTGTGTGAAAATTGTATAAATCTTAATTATGTTGAATTGGGCACAGTTGTTTTAGGGTCTACTATATCCTTCTACTTCTCTGTCTATTCATTCTATTAATTTTTGAGAGTTTGAAATTAACTAAAAATCTTAATTTATATACTTAAAAAATAAATGTAATATACAGTGGAACTACATATAATTTTGTTCTGTATTTTTTAAGTCTCCTATAAATGTGTTATCATACTTTCATGATTAAAAAAGTTTTTTTTTAAGAAACAAAAAGTAGTGCAGTGTTGGAGCCACAATCATAGGACCACAGCCAAATACTAAGGCAAGGAAAAGTAGGATCAAGTTTGCCATCACTGTCCCATCCAGGGAGAGCAAGGAGGCTCATCCTCAGAACCAACTCTCTGTAATGACTGCCTGGAGCAATGTGTTGCGAAGGATGTGAACTAAGGCTGAACTCTGGGAAGAGCACTCTCTGACCCATTAATAATGCCTGCCAGAGGTGAGGAGCCAGCAGAAAGGGGGAGGTTCACCGTGTTCTGTTACCTGCACACGGTTACTACATTTATGTTCCCATAGCCATGAGCCCAGAGAAGGCAATGGCACCCCACTCCAGTACTCTTGCCTGGAAAATCCAATGGACGGGGGAGCCTGGTGGGCTGCAGTCCATAGGGTCGCTAAGAGTTGGACACGACTGAGTGACTTCACTTTCCCTTTTCACTTTCATGCATTGGAGAAGGAAATGGTATCCCACTCCAGTGTTCTTGCCTGGAGAATTCCAGGGACAGAGGAGCCTGGTGGGCTGCCGTCTCCGGGGTTGCACAGAATTGGACACGACTGAAGAGACTTAGCAGCAGCCACAGCCATGAGCCCATGGACCCAACGCAAAGTAGGAAAATGCATGTGACAAAATCTTAGTAAGAAAGTTTCAAGAAGCTGGCTCATTTGGGATAAAAGCATCCCTGAATTAGGAAGAATCAGGAAGCCTGGGTTCTGTTCTTTGGTCTGTCACTAAGCTTTTAATCTTGGAGGAAAATCCTAAAGGAAATCCTAATGGATATCAACCCTAAATACTCATTGGAAGGACTGATGCTGAAGCTGAAGCTCTGGTATTTGGCCACCTGATGGAAAGAGCCAACTTACTGGAAAAGGCCGTAATTCTGGGAAAGATTGAGGGCAGGAGGAAAAGCGGGCAGCAGAAGATGGGATAATTGTATGGGAACACTGACTCAGTGGATGTGAGTTTGAACAAACTCTGGGAGATAGTGAAGGACAGGGAAGTCTGACATGCTATAATCCATGGGGTTTTAAAGAGTCCGACACAGTTTAGCAAGTGAACAACAACTTGGCAGAAATCAGTAACAGATTGAGAACTCTATTTAAACCGTATCCTCTTGTAACCGAGTTCTTCTAAAGAGTTCATAATTAACCACTTCTTCAAAACTTTATTCCCTTTCTTGTCCTGCCCCTATTCCCATCAGGATTGATGAGTATCAAAGATAAAGGGGGATTGAAGCTGAGCAGGACCCTGGGGGCCCTTCCAAGTACAATTCCCTTCCAGCCCCCTTTTGACTTTTCATGACTTCCAAAGAGTTAATTATTAGAACAATGAAGTCATCTGACTCCTAGTTCCTCCTGAAGGGATATACATAACAACCTGATGCCTATCTTTGAGTTGCTCTGCAGAAATTAAGATCTCCACCAGGTGGAGAATGGTGACTATGTGGTGACCACAAGCACATACACAGATCCCAGACTGGTTAGAATGAGAAGGTTGATGATTCAGATCAGATCAGTCGCTCAGTCGTGTCCGACTCTTTGCGACCCCATGAACCGCAGCACGCCAGGCCTCCCTGGCCATCACCAGCTCCCGGAGGTCACCCAGACTCATACCCATCGAGTCAGTGATGCCATCCAGCCATCTCATCCTCTGTCGTCCCCTTCTCCTCCTGCCCTCAATCCCTCCCAGCATCAGAGTCTTCTCCAATGAGTTGATGATTAAGATTCCTGAAAAATCACCCTTATCGCACCACCAACCAATCGGAAAAATGTCCACAAGCTAATCAGCCTGTGACTCTCACTCCTAGTGCTGACTTTAAAAATCCTTCCTTGAAAGCCGTCGGGCAGCTTGGGTCTTTTGAGCAACAGCTGAGCTGCCCACTCTTCTTGCTTGGCACGCTGCAGCAAATTCTGAACTTTCCTTCTCTAGAACCTGTGTCAGCAAATTGGCTCCGCTGCGTGTTGGGCAAGCCAACTCATCTTCAGTGTGACAACACTAAGTTCTGAAATCTGCTCTGGTTTGAGGTGTGATAAGGGAGGCCACTTATCACATATGTGAACCGTGAACTTCCTGATGTTCAAGCTGGTTTTAGAAAAGGCAGAGGAACCAGAGATCAAATTGCCAACATCTGCTGGATCATGGAAAAAGCGAAAGAGTTCCAGAAAAACATCTATTTCTGCTTTATTGATTATGCCAAAGCCTTTGACTGTGTAGATCACAATAAACTATGGAAAATTCTGAAAGAGATGGGAATACCAGACCACCTGATCTGCCTCTTAAGAAATCTGTATGCAGGTCAGGAAGCAACAGTTAGAACTGGTCATGGATCAACAGACTGGTTCCAAATAGGAAAAGGAGTATGTCAAGGCTGCATATTGTCACCATGTTTATTTAACTTATATGCAGAGTACATCATGAGAAATGCTGGACTGGAAGAAACACAAGTTGGAATCAAGATTGCTGGGAGAAATATCAATAACCTCAGATATGCAGATGACACCACCCTTATGGCAGAAAGTGAAGAGGGGCTAAAAAGCCTCTTGATGAAAGTGAAAGTGGAGAGTGAAAAGGTTGGCTTAAAGCTCAACATTCAGAAAACGAAGATCATGGCATCTGGTCCCATCACTACATGGGAAATAGATGGGGAAACAGTGGAAACAGTGTCAGACTTTGTTTTTCTGGGCTCCAAAATCACTGCAGATGGTGACTGCAGCCATGAAATTAAAAGACGCTTACTCCTTGGAAGGAAAGTTATGACCAACCTAGATAGCATATTTAAAAGCAGAGACATTACTTTGCCAACAAAGGTTCGCCTAGTCAAGGCTATGGTCTTTCCTGTGGTCATGTATGGATGTGAGAGCTGGACTGTGAAGAAGGCTGAGCGCCGAAGAATTGATGCTTTTGAACTGTGGTGTTGGAGAAGACTCTTGAGAGTCCTTTGGACTGCAAGAAGATCCAACCAGTCCATTCTGAAGGAGATCAATCCTGGAATTTCTTTGGAAGGAATGATGCTAAAGCTGAAACTCCAGTATGTTGGCCACCTCATGCGAAGAGTTGACTCATTGGAGAAGACTCTGATGCTGGGAGGGATTGAGGGCAGGAGGAGAGGGGGACGACAAAGGATGAGATGGCTGGATGGCATCACTGACTCGATGGGTATGGGTCTGGGTGACCTCCGGGAGCTGGTGATGGACAGGGAGGCCTGGCGTGCTGCGGTTCATGGGGTCGCAAAGAGTCGGACACAACTGAGCGAGTGATCTGATCTGAAGGGAGGCCACTGGAGGGTCATTTTTTTGGTCATGTTCAGAAAAGTAAACCACAACCCATGAGAATGACATACATTAAAAATTCTTTAGATAAAGATTACTTAGTAAACTTAATTGGCAATAATAATTTCATGTTATGATTACTACCATTTTTATTGTTACTGAACGACTAACCAGGGCCTGGTGAAGATGACAGTCTTTATGTCAACATAACTTCTAAGTCTACATGTAGAACTGTGGCAAACCAGGACCCTTTGTGAAGTTATGTGTAAAAGTGAATAAGGACCAGAAGTAACACATAAAAATAATAAGCTATTCTTAAATTTTTTATTTGATGTTTCTAAAGTATCTTATTCAACAAAATAAAATAAACATCCCTTGAACATGTGAAGGGAAGCCCTCGAATGGCTTTCTCAGACAGGGTGGAGCCATGTAGGACATTGTACTGTGAGGATAGACTGGCCAAGAAATCCTGGCTCACCAAATAAAGAGGATAATAATGTTGCCTACCTACACAATTGTAATGAAGATTACTTGAATTAACACATATAAGGTGTTTAATTTTATGTGTCAACTTGACTGGGCCATGGGGTGCCCAGACATACGATTAAACACTCTTCTAGGTGTGTCTTTGAGGTTATTACTGGGTGAAATTAGCATTTGAATCAGTGGATGTATGTTTGAACAAAGTTCAAAATATTTGAGTTATCTGAGTAAAGTATCTGAGTAAAGCAGATTTTCTTCCCCATTGTGGGTGGGCCTCATCGGATCCATTGAAGGCCTAAATAGAACAAAATGGCTGAGGAAGGAAGAATTCTCTCTCTCTCTACCTGTTTTCAAGCTAGGACCACATCTCCTGCCTTAAGATGTGCACTTGAACTAGAACCATACCCACAGCTATTCCCTGGTAGCTCAGAAGGTAAAGAATCCGCTTGCAATGCAGGAGACTTGGATGTAATACAATACTGGAGTGGGTTGCCATTTCCTTCTCCAGAGGATCTTCCCAGCCCACGGGTCAAACCTGGGTTTCCCCAAATTGGAGGCAGACGCTTTAACCTCTGAGCCACCAGGGAAGCCCAAATAGAACAGAATGGCTGAGGAAGGAAGAATTCTCTCTCTCTCTACCCGTTTTCAAGCTAGGACCACATCTCCTGCCTTAAGATGTGCAGTTGAACTAGAACCATACCCACAGCTATTCCCTGGTAGCTCAGAAGGTAAAGAATCCGCTTGCAATGCAGGAGACTTGGATGTAATACCTGGGTTGGGAAGATCCTCTGGAGAAGGAAATGGCAACCCACTCCAGTATTCTTGCCTGGAAAATTCCATGAACAGAGGAGCCTGTCCAACTGCAGTCCATGGGGCCACAAAAAGTTGGACATGACTGAGGGGCTAGCACTTCACATTCTTTTCTGGACTTCCAACTTGCCAACTGCAGTTCTTAGGATTTCTGACCCTCCATAATCACATTATTGAACTCCTTTCAATAAATCTCTTTACACATATGTATGTAAATCTCTTATTGTTTTATTAGGAGAAACACACTGACTGAAACCACCTATCTTGGCCAGGTATCATAGTAACCATATGTGTGAGTTATTTTACAACAGGAGGCCCTGATAAGGACCATGGAACTAACAAGCCAGCACCAAGCAGAAGAATTTGGGAAATGTCAAAAGAAGGCACCACGTGTCCTACAGCTTCCCAGAATCCTTCTCACTGGCATCCGTCTTGGCTGAGCAATGCGTGTGCCACCAGGAAGAACCCTGAGTAAGAGTGATCGGTCAAAGACAAGCTGGAAACTAATCTTATGGCCATAAAACCCAAGACTCTGAGCCATGTGGCAGAGCAGTCCTCCCGGGTCCCCTTACCCTCCTGCTCTCTGCCCAGGTGCCCCTTCCCTATAATGTCTCTTGCTTTGTCAGCCTGTGTGTGTCTCCTTGGACAATTCATTTCAAAGTGTTAGACAAGAACCTTCTTTCAAGGCCCATAAAGGATCTCCTTTTCTGCAACAGTTTCAGTTTCTCTGGACAACCTTGACTAATACATGTGGTGTTCTTAGGACAGTGTCTAGCACATACTTGGCGTGGCATGGCATGCTCAGCGTGGCTGACTTTTTGCGACCCCATGGACTGTAGCCCACCAGGCTCCTCTGTCCATGGAATTCTCCAGGCATGAATACTCGAGTGAGTTGCCATTTCCTTCTCCAGAGGATCCTCCCAATCCAGGAAGGGAAATCTGAGTCTCTTGCATCTCCTGCATTGGCAGATGGATTTTTTTACCACTGTGTCACCTGGGAATCCCCAGCACATACTTAACACTCAATAAATCTTGGTATTAAGATACATTATATTGAATCAAACAGGTTAAAGCTTGTTCCTGCTGAATGCAGGGTTCCCTTGGAAGATCTTCAGTGGTGCTGCTCGGTATGGAAACTGTTGTTGGGATTGAGAAGAGGGCTATCCTCACTGGCAAAACATAAAATGTGCCAACAACAAATTTCTCAAGTCCAGAAGCTGTCAAAGCTCTGCTTCTGAGCCTCACTCTCTCTAATGTGTGCAGTACACCATCGTCAGGACACCTTTTCTAAAGCACTTTTGAAAATGGTACCTGGGCATCAAGGGTAAACTGCATTTTTCCCACAGGAATTTATTGAGGCACCAGATTCAGCGCCCTGGGACACAACAGTACATGAAAATTCTACATACTCACAGATGTGAGTATGAGGGATGTGAGGGAGTCAGACAACCGCACATGCATACACTTCCCTAAAACTAAACTGATACAGGGACTAAAAAGAACTTGGACCTGTGGGTGGGCTCACTGAGGAGACCTAATTCATAAAGCCTTCCCCAAACTGCCTTTACTCATACCCTCCTCATCCCTAAACCTTGGTTTAGGTTAGATGGGTTTAGGTTAGATGATGAATAAATTCATTCATTCATTCGTTTTACGGATACTACTGGCAATCACTCACAAAAGCTTTTGAGGGAGATCGTTGAGACTGGAGGAACAAGACTCCCAGACACGGTTTGCCCAGTATCGCTGAACTTGGAGTCCAGGGAGCCGGATTTGAACTTGGATCCACCTTCTTCCTCCTCCCAGCCCCCCTGCTCTCTCGCACTTTCCCCATTCCCCAGCATCTTTGGGGTGCACTCAATCTGCCTTTGTCCATGCTGCTTCTGGGACCTCCCCCTTCTCTGCACAGCTCATCTAAACATCTCTGTGTGGTCCACCCTAAGTGCAATAGGAGAGGAGAAGAATGAGCCACCATCACAGGCTGAAATCATTAAGGGAAAACAGGGAGTTTATGTTAGACCTTGAAGGATGGGTGAGATGCAGGATTTAATTAAGTGAAATGTGGAGAAATAAGGCCTGGGCTTAGAGAGCGTTGGCGAGTAGTAGTGGATGGCTCCAGTGACCAAAAATAGGCCATTTTGAGTAGTCTACAAGAACTGTAGAAGATGGGATATGAACTTAGCTGGGTGAGTTATATTATATGAAAACAAATTTTCTCTTAAGAAATTCTCTACTAATTGGGGATTCAGAAACCCTCAAAATAATCTCTCTGAAAGAATCCTCATGCCTAAGCCCAATACTGGGCACAGTGCAATTTCTGAAGTTCAATACCAGATAGACCAATTGGCTGATATTCTCTTGAATTCATTCGAGGGTCGACTCCAAACCTTTCTGTCTTCCGACTCCTTCCTCGTACGAGAAGACCACATTTTCCAATTGCCTTAAAACAGCTTAACATTTTTGGTGCATTACTGAGGCCACTTTAATTTATCACTTTGTTTTAAAGACCCACAGCATGCAAAAACAGCATAAAATTCCTCATTCTGTTGGAGGGCAGATGGTACTCCAGCCTTTACATGAGACATGCGCTCTTTCATTGATGGGGTTGGTGTAAATTCAGTCTACTTTCTGTGATTTCTAACAGTTATGAATGGGAGCCACTTGTCTATCTGAAGCAAGTTATGAGGGTTTTTCTTTTTTTCTTTCTTTCTTTTTTTTTTTTTTTAACCACTAAAGCCACTGAAGAATGTCTGAGCAGCCACAGAGAGAAGCCAGGCATCTGAGTTCTAAATTCCTCCCTTGTCTAGGTCCAGGCAGGCTGAAACAGTTTAGAAAGGGTTGACTTACCAAACCTTCTCTTTCTCCCAGCTTTCCACGAGGTCTTTTTGTGTATCTATTTCTAAAATGTTTGCTTCTTTACATAGATTTTTGTGTTTCAAGCATTCTAAAGAACTTAGTTTAGGATTTCACTGGAGTCTGGCCGATAATTCAAAGGGAGAATTTCAAACAGAAATCAGGGCCAGTTTTTCCAGAAGTTTTGTTGGCATTATGCCTGATTGCTCTTATTTTTATAATGATGATAGTCCCTTCTTTCTCCCTTTGTTTTCTGCCCCTCTTCATGTACAGAAGAAGGCCTGGTTTTAGAGGTCTGTCTTGAAAAAAATCACCATAATGGCATATATGTGAGGATTAGGCATAGAAATGTCAGGGCTTATTAAATCTCAGTAGTCAAACTTGCTCTTGTGTTTCCCATTACCGCTCCATCTCTGAGATGCCCCAGAGAGAGGGAGAGTTCGGCCTGTCCCAGGGGAAATGCAGCCCCTTTCCAAGATTGAGCAGAACCTTGCCTGGGGTCAATCATTATTGGAAGACTGTGTTGTTTTCCACTTTTGTTGACTTTCAGAAAATTCTATTGCAGAGAAAACCTTTGGGAGTGCATGTCATCCGATTCTGTCAGGGAAGGGAAAGTCTAACTCTTCATGGTATTATTATTAAATACCCTGTATAAACCACAGAATCTGGCCATCCATAATCCCTCTCCCCAAGGACCTCAAAGAGCGTTGGAGACTTCACTGTCTTTTATTCATCCTCACAATGGACACGAAGAGACAGAAGGGGCCAGAGTGCATTAAGCAATCTCCTAGCATACTCAGCTGTTGGAATACCACATCTCTTAATTTTCACTCTGGGCTCCTCCAACTAAGAAGAAATGTGAAGGGTTAGCAAGGTTCAGAAGGAACCCTAAAATAACTACTAAAGGCAGAGCCACCAGAACAGGGGCACTTGTAAGGCTTTTCAGAGGCACCCCTACTTTTGTAGCAAGGGAATGACCTTGGCAATTCACATGTGATGGAGGAAAGGAGACTCCTTACTTAATGCATGGGAACAAGCCATTGACTTCAGGAACCCAGAAATGATTGACTGACCCAGGACACACCTTACCCAAAAGGCAGGCTCTCCCACCTTCTGCCACCAAGGAGAGCTGCTGACACATCTTGCTGGCAGTCTTCCACTTTAAAAAATTAATCTGCTGATCACCGTAGACTCATCTTCCTGTGGGCTGCCAAGAAGAATCTGGGTCAATGGGAGTTTATGGTTGTAAGATCAGTCAGTCCTGGATATGAACTATGGTGACTCCATAACTCACTTTGTGGCCAGAGTGACCAGGAACACACTCAAGGGAAAAGTCCATGATATCAGCCTGATCTCTAAGCAAAAAGTAAACCCAGAGGCATCTCTTCTCTTTCGACATCATATTTTCTCGGGATCGTTGGAAACCTTAATACACTTGCACAATCTCTTTCTGTCTCTCTCTTCCTTACTAGCCCATGACTTTACTCAAATGCTTTACAGAAAAGCTTTAATGAACTTATTAACAGTGTGTTGTCTCTCTAAGGGGCATTTGCATTTATGAAAAATGAAAATATTAGAGATCAAAGACTAAAACTGATATAGATGGGGACTATCCTGGTCGTCTAGTGCTTGAGAATCTGCTTTCCAAAGCAGGACACACAGGTTCGATTCCTGGTCCAGAAGTAAGGTCCCACATGCTGTGGGGGTAACTAAGCCTGTCGACCACAACTACTGAACCCACGCCCTAGAGCCTGTGCTCTGCAACAAGAGAAGCCACTGCGATGAGAAGCCTGAGCATCACATCTAGAGAGTAGCCTCCGCTCAACACAACTAGAGAAAGCCCACTGTCTACCACAAAGACCCAGTGCAACCAAAGACGAACAAAAACAACAACAACAAAAAAATCTGATCTTGATAAGGAACTGGCAAGTCAGGTGGAGGAGGCATTTCAGCCAGAGCACACCCATCCCTCTCTTGGACATGGATTATATAAGATGTGTGGCAGATACCTGTTCTGCTGCTGCTGCTAAGTCGCTTCAGTTGTGTCTGACTCTGTGCTACCCCATAGATGGAAGCCCACCAGGCTCCCCCATCTCTGGGATTCTCCAGGCAAGAACACTGGAATGGGTTACCATTTCCTTCTCCAATGCATGAAAGTGAAAAGTGAAAGTGAAGTTGCTCAGTGGTGTCCGAGTCTTAGCGACCCTATGGACTACAGCCTACCAGGCTCCTCCATCCATGGGATTTTCCAGGCAAGAGTACTGGAGTGGGGTGCCATTGCCTTCTCCGGATACCTATTCTACCTACTCCAAAATGCAAGGCACAGCAAAGTGCAGAGACTAGCATGGAGAAAAGCTGAGTTCCTCTGCTGGCTCTCAGCACTGTGACTCAGGCCTCACCCTTCGCCTTTCTGGGTGTCAGTTTGCTTCTCTGAAGAATGACAGATGGGAGGAAGATTCACTCATACTACTCCATCTCTGTCTCCTCCACTTGGCCCTTGTCCTTCTCCCTCACTGTTGGGGCCACTGTGTAGATATCAGTCTACTGGCCAGCTGTGGAAGCTGGAGTGAGAGACCACGGCCTATTGCCAGTTCACGCCAGAATTTTTATATGGGTCAAGTTAGGGAGCAACCACCTGGTGAAAGGGTGGAATTAGCATGTACTGGGCTTTACATACCATGGTATCCATTTCCTCCAAGCCTTTGCTGACTCTATTTCTAACTAGCTCATCCCCAAGATAACTTACAGTCTAGAATTTCAGGATTCAAAATGTTGGCCTCAGCACTGGCGTCTGACCTACCAGCTGCTTCAGGTGGACTCGCTCGCCAGCCCTTCTGTACTCCTTATTTTCCCTCCTTTTCTACTCCAGCAGGCTAGAGGTACATCATCCCCTGTGGCGGCCCTCCGTGTCTTACACAGGAGGGAGTGTGGAGCCCGTCAGCTCCCACCAGCCCTAGTGGAGGCACCAGGGTGGGCAGGTTGGCAGTCAGGGAAAGGGCATAACCCAACCAGTTGTATCAAAGCCTGAGAGGTAGGCAGGGCACGGTAAACAGTTTTCATCAAAATTAAAAATAGAACCTGCGGAACAGGTTTTTCAGTGTGCTGGAGCCTACTGCCAAGATCAAAGTGATTCCCATGGATGTGATGAGTGTGGGGGTAGGCCAGAGAAAGAACTGATGAATGTGGAGAGATTTTATGTTGTTTTAACCTCTGCCATACTCTTCAGGTCTGTACATTTCGTTCCATGCTCAGATGCTATCCAGATGACTCATAATCTAGTGTTGTTGGCTTCAACATAGATTGAAAGGTAACTAGACCAAGTGTATTCTATGTCAGGAACTACTGACCTAAAAGCCCTTCAGTTCAGGGAACCACAGGGCCTGTGTTACATGCTAACTGGGCTACTAGGGGCAGAGGGGACACAGTGGACATGGGGAGCTCCTTCTGTCCCCTCAGGGGCCAGGCGCATGGTCAGGAAACTTTAAAACGAACGAGATGCAGAGAAGGCCATGGGGGCGTGGACGAGGGGCCCTTCTTCTCTCTGGATGGTAAGACAGGGCCTTGGGGAAATAAAACAGGAGGCGTGACTTGCAGGATGAAGTTACTCAGGTGAGAGGGAGAAAGAGAAGAGCATTCCTAGCAGAGGGAGCTCTTTTTTTTGTATTGATGTAGGCTTGTTGGAAGTTGGGAAGGAGGTGATGGGAGAAGAAAAGAATTGCAACCTCTCTGTTTCCTATTCTCCTCATTCCCACTCTTATCCCTTCAGGAAGAGAGAAAAATCAAACACGTTTTGGGGGGCTTAAAGGAAATATTGGATTGGAGTATTGTTTCTAATGCACAATAGCAGCAAAACCAACCAATAAAAATCCAACCTGTGACTAACCAGAATGCCCACGCCCAGGGAAATAGTTAAACACGTACGGTGCATCCATCTGTATTGTGGAATAGTACATAGTCATTAAAAGGAACAAGATAGATTTATATATGTAAACAACTATCTAAGAAATAGTAAAAAAGTAAGTCATAGAAAAATAGGTAAAATATGTTCCCATTTTTGTAAAGTTCCCTTGAATTTATTTATTTTCCGTACATATGCATGCATATACAAACACAGAGAAAAAAATTCTGGAAAGATACTCAACTTCTGGGAAAGGGTGTAGGACTGGAGGAAGAGGGACTTTCACGATTTATTAGGTTCGCTTCTATAGTATTTGCATTTTAACCAAAGCATGTATTACTTGAGTTTTTTTTTATAAAGTGGGGAAAAAGTATTTGAATAGAAGGACAAAGTTCTTCAGAGAAATGCTACAAAGTCTTCTTTGTTCACGTCTTTCACTT
Organism: Tragelaphus eurycerus; assembly: GCA_935064755.1. Classification (NCBI taxonomy): domain Eukaryota; kingdom Metazoa; phylum Chordata; class Mammalia; order Artiodactyla; family Bovidae; genus Tragelaphus; species Tragelaphus eurycerus. Next base: position 16,700,143 of record CAKXYN010000006.1, on the reverse strand, counting down.
CCACATTCCTGCATCTGGTGCTTCTTCCTTTGCTCAGTCATGTCAGACTCTTTGTGACCCTTGGACTGGAGCCCTAGCCTGCAAGGCTCCTCGGTCCATGGGATTTCCCAGTCAAGAATCCTGGAGTGGGTTGCCATGTCCTTCTCCAGGGGATCTTCCTCACCCAGGGATCAAACCTGCATCTCTTGCATCTCCAGCATTGGCAGGTGGATTCTTTACCATTGGCACCACCTAGAATGCTACCTGCATTCTGGACACTCACCTAAATTCAGGGAGACCTAGATGCCCCAGAAGCTCAACTTTGTAACGGTTACCATAAATCACACCCAACTGAGAGAACCAAAGTGAGCTGGTGTACTAGGGGCCATCGACTTGTTTGCTGGCTTCCACATTGTTGGAAGAGGGTGGTTGATTTGATTTTTCTCTCAGGATTATTTTTCTAGTGTTAAGTAATTCTGGGGGGCCTTTTTGTAATCACTTACAAATAAATAAAGAAGAGATATTGTCATTAAAATAAATTGTCAGTCAACTTTAATGCTGTCATAGAGAGCATAATCTAAGTTCTAATGTGAATTTAAATTATAATGTTGTATTAATATACATGCTCTACTATATGAAATAGATAACAAAGGCTTACTGGGAACTTACCTGGCAGTTAGGTCCAGTGGTTGGGACTCAGTTTCCACTGGTCAGGGCACAGGTTCAATCCCTGGTCAGGGACTAAGATCCCACAAGCCGAATGGCATGGCCAAAAAAAAAAAAAAAAAAAGAAGAAGAAGAAAACAAGGACTTACTGTATAGCACAAAGAACTATACTCAATATTCTGTAACAACCTATACTTGGACTTCCCTGGTGGCTCAGCTGGTAAAGAATTCACCTGCAATATGGGAGACCTGGGTTAAATCCCTAGGGATTATAATAACCTATAAGGGAACAGAATCTGAAAAAGAATATATTGATAACCGAATCACTGTGCTGTAAACCTGAAACTAACATGGCATTGCTGTAAATCAACCATGAAGTGAAAATGAAAGTCAGTCATGCCTGACTCTCTGCGACCCCATAGATCATACAGGCCATGAAATTCTCCAAGCCAGAATACCGGAGTGGGTAGCCTTTCCCTTCTCCAGGGGATCTTCCCAATCTAGGGACTGAACCCACGTCTCCCACATTGCAGGTGGATTCTTCACCAGCTGAGCCACCAGGGAAGCCCAAGAACACTGAAGTGGGTAGCCTATCCCTTCGGCAGGGTGTCTTCCCAACCCAAGAATCAAACCAGGGTCTCTTGCATTGAAGGCAGATTCTCAACCAGCTGAGCTACTAGGGAAGCCCAAATCAACCATACTTCAGTAAGAAAAATTACAAAGTTGTGTCATAGGCTAGCATACCTAAAGGCAGTATTTTCGAAAATAGTTTCTCTTTCCCATCTCCTACTTCCACCAAAATATCACTGCTGCTGCTAAGTCGCTTCAGTCGTGTCCGACTCTGTGCGACCCCATAGACAGCAGCCCACCAGGCTCTGCCATTCCTGGGATTCTCCAGGCAAGAACACTGGAGTGGGTTGCCATTACCTTCTCCATTGTGTGAAAGTGAAAAATGAAAGTGAAGTCGCTCAGTCAAGTCCAACTCGTAGCGACCCCATGGACTGCAGCCCACCAGGCTCCTCCATCCATGGGATTTTCTAGGCAAGAGTACTGGAGTGGCTTGCCATTGCCTTCTCCGAAAACATCATTAGATTTCATTTAATCCAATGTAAAACCAACCACAGAACAAAAGTATGTAGCGCTGACAATGCTTCAATGACACCATATTAGAGATTTCTCCCAGTACTAGGTCATCGAGTTCTGTAGTGTCTCCCCTACAGAAAAGTTCTAAGTAACCTGCTGTATCAAATCAACCCCCCTAGATGAGGAGTCCCTGATTCTACTTGAAATTGCTTTCCTAGACCTCTGGTTCAAGTCAGATTTAGAGAGAGAGTCTGACCTGCCTAATCCTTCAACTTAGCAGAGATAGAAAATAAATATCAGTAACAGAACTTTCTCCAAATGCTAGAAATCAGAGACTATGGTGTTTGATGTCCTTTCTCACTGTTCAGTTCTGTAGGTCAGGTTGCTTATCCTTCTTAGGCTCCCATTTCTTCATGTCTATGATAGGTGCACAGTTTCTATGCCAGAGAACATGCTTAAGTAGCCTTCCATCCTCAAGGGAAGAGCTCTGATAGTAGAGAAGAGTGTGGTAGTCTCACAGCAAAGCAAAGCTATCCATAGAAGACCCTTTTCTTTTCTGTAAGATATTCTCTAAATGAGAAGCTAGAGGTAAAGATGTTGCTTGATAATCAGAGATCCTTATGTTCAAGTCTACCTACGTCCGAGGTCTGTAACTGGGGTCCCAGAACATAATTCAAAGGGTTCATGGACCAGCTGGATGCAGGAAAAAATTCCACCTTTATTTTTACTAATCCCTCTTTGAAATCAAACAACTTTTCTATTTTTAATGTGCTTACAAAGCACAGTAGTATCATTCAATCAGTACTTGTGACGTGGTCACTGGCAGGAATCACACATAATCTACAGAAGGTTGTGGTGGTCCCAGATAGTTGCACTAATCTTTACTACAAATTTACAGTAGGTGTTTGACTTTCAGGACTTCCCTGATATCTCAGTTGGTAAAGAATCTGCCTGCAATGCAGGAGACCCTGGTTTGATTCCTGGGTCAGGAAGATCCACTGGAGAAGGGATAGGCTACCTACTCCAGTATTCTTGGGCTTTCCTTGTGGCTCAGCTGGTCAAGAATCCACCCACAATGTGGGAGACCTGAGTTTGATCCCTGGGTTGGGAAGATCCCCTGGAGAAGGGAAAGGCTACCCACTCCAGTATTTTGGCCTAGAGAATTCCACAGACTGTATGCTCCATGGGGTCGCAAAGTCGGACATAACTGAGTGACTTTCACTTCACTTCTCTTTGACCTTCACTTAGATCTTAATGCTTAATCAAGAAACACATATATTACTGTCACAGATTTTATTTTTTTTTAACTTCTTCATTTTTACTTTTTGGCCACACCATGGCAAGTGTGAGTTCCCCAGCAAGGGATTGCACCAGCATCTGCTTGCATTGGAAGGTGAAGTTTTAACCACTGCACTGCCAGGGAAATCCCTACATCACAGATTTTTAAACAAATATTCCTATAACTGTATTTCATTATAACCAGATTCCTTTATAACCTAATATGTTTTCTTTTACTGTCTTCTTTAAAGACAATCTTCTGAGAAGGATTTATAAGCGTAACCAGACTGCTAAAGGAGTTCATGCCCAATAAAGATTAAGAACCTCTGCTCTAAGTGGGGTTAGAATGGGTCTTGCAAATGTTCCTAAAGGTCTGTGTCAATGTCACTTTATTTGCACATTCCTGAGATTCAGCTCCTAGCTCCTTGAGTTCCTCCTAACCAAATATGCTAAGGAAGAAGCTACATCTGTACAAACACCATCCAACTAAAGTGTCAGGTTTCCTCCTCTTCTTCACAGTTGTTGGAAGCCAACAGCTAACAGCATTAGAAGGATCGAATATCCTGTGTGGCTGGAAGAAGAGAGAGAAACTTCTATGGGATCACAATCCAGGCATTTTAGTTTAACTCTGCTACCCTATTTGCTTTGCTCTGAATTAAGTGCAATCAGTAAATGTTCTTAAAATGAAAGAATAAGTCACAAATTTGCAAGTTGCTAGTTTATATTCTCAGTAGGACATTAGGGCATCACCTAATAGCTGTTTAACAACTTAATTTTGAAGAGTCACGCCTCTGATCAGTGCCCAGACCAGGCACGACAAATGGATTTCACCCTGATCTGCTCAAGTTACCATTGTGTTGGGAAGGGTTCTGAGGCCAACTGCAAGCTTGAGGGGGAAAGTGCTGTGGTTGATTCTTGATGTCTACCATGGTAAACTGATGTAGCTACTAGGTACGTGCCTGTGATTATTCTGAGTCCAGTCCTTACTGTTACCAATGGCCACCTTTAATTGAGACCCAGAAGGAAATACATTCTTGAACATTCCTTCTATGTCCGTCTCTGTACTGAAGAGCAAGGGAAACCTCAGTTCCTGAAACTATTTTGCCAACCTATTGATTTAAATTGATGAACAATTTAATGATGAGCATTAAACACAGAATGACATTATAAAAAATTGCCTGAGATTTTAGCAGAGTTGATGAGGGGGAATTTAAATCAAAATAATTTGATCAAAGAAATTGTGATTCCTGTGCTTTCCTACTGCTCAGTGGTATCGTAATTTGACCTTATGACTTCTGCTCAGGAACACTCCTCCCAAATCCAGTGCTCATAGACTTAGTTTCCCTGGAAGCGAAGAAAAGGGATGGATTTGCCAGGCTGTCTGAAACAAACCTGATTAAGGAGGTAGTTTCCGAAGTAATTCATGGTCCCTAGCAGTCTTGTTCAACTAGTGTTTGGGGCCCTGGCCCACATTTTGGCCGAGATTCTAGTGCAAATTTCTGATCACCCTTTACTCGCACTTCAGCCGTGGGCTCTAGCTACAGAAGTGTAGTGTTCCATTGTTTCTTCTAATCTCATACTTTCATTTATACACCAGCCATGTGCCTGTCACCCTTAAGGAACATACAGCCAAGTCAGAAACAGACAAATTAAAGAATCATTCAATTTAAAACAAAGAACTCCACAGTTATCTAAACTCTACAGTTTAAAATAAAGGGCTCTAAAAAGAGATCCCTCCTACACTCTTGGTGAGCATGAAAACTGGTGCAGCCACTATGGAGAACAGTATCTGGGTTCCTCAAAAAAATAAAAATAGAGTTGCTATGTGATCCAGCAATCCCACTCCTGGACGTATATCTGGACAAAATCCAAATCTGAAAAGATACTCGCGCACCCTTGTTCTTACCAGCACTATTCCCAATAGCCAAGACATAGAGACAACCTAAGCGTCCATTGCCCGATGAATGGATAAAGAAGATGCGTATAAACATTTCTAATGGAGTATCACTCAGCCGTAAAAAAGAATGAAACAATGCCATTTGCAATAACATAGATACAACTAGAGATTATCATACTAAGTGAGATAAGTCAGAAAGAGAAAAACAAATATCATACAAACCACTTACATGTGAAACCTAAATTATGACACAGATGAACTTAGCCACAAAACAGACTCACAGACACAGAAAACAGGCTTCTGGTTGCCAAGGGGTGGTGGGCGTGAGATAAACTGACCGTTGGGGATTAGTAGATGCAAAGGATTATATACAGGATGGATAAACAGTAGGATCCTCCTGCATAGCACAGGGAACTACATATATTCGATATCCTTTGATAAACCATAATGGAAAAGAATATGAAAAAGGATATATATAATATAATGAATAATTATGTTAGTCTGGGCCTTCCTGATGGCTCAGATGGTAAATAATCTGCTTACAATGCAGGAGACATGGGTTCATTCCTTGGGTTGGGAAGATCCCCTGGAGAAGTAAATGGCAACACACTGCAGTTCCTGCCTGGAGAATCCCATGGACAGAGGAGCCTGGGGAGCTATAGTCCATGGGATCACAAAGAGTCAGACACAACTAAAGCAACTTTGCGCACACACACACACATACCAGAAGCTAATACACTCTAATTCAACTATCTTTCAATAAAATAGATTTTAAAATAAAAGAGCTCTAAAGGGCATGATTGTGAACCCCAGTCTTTGGGGTCAGGAAAAATCTTTTGGAGGAAGAGACATTCAAATGAAACCCTCAAGGAAGAGTAGGAGACAGCAAGATAGAGGGAGGTGAGGAAACTCACAGCAAGGTAGGAGGAGGTGAGTAAAAATTAAGACGGAGAGGGAGTGGTTCTGGAGCAGAGCGTGTAAGAGAAGGGATGGAGGTGGGGGGAAGGTGGTGAGAATAAGGCTGGAGAAGTAAGCAAGGGCCAAGATGATCATAAACCATCCTAAATGATATTAAGAATTTGAAGCCATATCCTGAAAGCAGTTATAAAATATTAATTTTATTATGTTTGCTTTGGCTGCTCCATGGAGAATGAAGTTGAAAGAAACAAGATTGCAAGTTGGTGAAAGTTTGTCTTAGGACACATAGGGAAACAGGAAGGGGAGGGAACCATCTTGGCAGCAATAAAGCCAAGTGTCATGGGGCGATGAAATGTTCCTCAAGATGTCACAGTCCCCCAAGAGGCTCAGAGCAGTCTGGCAACCAGTATTTCTCTGCTTTTGTGCCACCATCAACTACCAACCCTCTGGGTAACTCATGGCTTCTACTTACTGCCTTTTATGTGTTGGCTTCAGTCTTTACTACAATAGGAATTTTCCCCCATTTTCCATTCTCTGAATTTACCACGACAGCCCTAGCCTGTATCATTCCAGGGTCTCCAAGGCCAGGGACCTTTTGATGGTTCAAGCATAAAAATCCTAGGGAAGATTATTATTGGTTGTTTCTAGGTCACATGCCTATGGCTGAACCAATCACCTGAGGTTACGCAATTGGGAGTCCTACCACAACCATATGTTGTGGGGAGGAGTTCTCCAAAAAGTGGCACTCCATTAGCAACCTGAAGCAATTTTTCAGAAAAGTGTCATTGGCAGGTACACTGGGCTTCATGGCTTGCTTGAAGATATTTTTCCAAACACAGGTAACTGTTTTCACAATTTTAAATTTCAGTTTCTTCTGCTAGAGAACAAGAATTTGTCAGGTTGGGTGTTTCTTAAATAAATCTGGCTTCTTAAATAAATCTCAAATCTGTAGAATACCCATCAGACTTAAGGGTACAGGCAAAAGAAACAAAACAAAGAAAAATATTATATACTGTCTCTTTCTCTATTAAGAGTCTTTTAGTAACAGACTGTACCAGTTGTGTTTCCTTGATCACTAATAACAGAAAGTGACACTGGCAAACCTGAGCAAAATAAAATGTATTGGGAGAATATTGAAAGCAGACAGACAGGGCATCTCTGACGCCTATGAAACAGGAACCATAGGATTGGTAGATTGGTAGCAGGAGTATGTCAGAGAATACCACTGGGATGAAGAGCTCCAGATACACACAAGGGTAAAAAAATTAAAAAAAAAAAAAAAAAGCAGGAAATTTGAATAAGAATCAATACATGAATAAGTATAACTCACTTGGCTCTACACCTGAAGTTAACACAACATCGTTGATCAACTATATTTCAATACAAAATAAATTTTTTTTAAAAAAGAAGAAAAGCAGGAAAATTATCTTCATAAAAGACAGGAGAACGGTTACCTCAAGAAGTGAAAATTGGACCAGAATACATAATTTTTAGGGCCCAGTGCAAAATGAAAATGCATGACTGTTTGGTCAAACTTTATTAGGAATTTCAAGATGGCAACTCAAAGCATGAAACCAAGCCTGGGACACTTCTGAGCACAGAGTCCTTTGCCACTGTACAGCCAACATACCCATGAAGCTGTCCCTGATGAGGGAGAAGGTTTCAACTGGTGAGGGACACATAGGAAGCTTTAGGAGGCTGAAATCTTCACAGTGGTGCTCTGTGGGCATGTGTTCAGCTATTTGTAAATCCTGCATGTAGTTTTGCACTGCAGGCAGATTCTTTACCAACTGAGATTTGAGGCCAGCCCACTGCGAGGCTCCTCTGTCATGGGATTCCAGGACAGGAAACCTGGGCTTGATTTCTGGGTCAGGAAGGTCCCCTGAAGAAGGAAATGGCAACCCACTCCAGTATTCTTGCCTGGAAAATCCCATGACAGCGGAGCCCAGTAGGCTACAGTCCATGGGGGTCACAAGAGTCGGACGTGGCTTAGCAACTAACCCACCAACCATACAGTTTTATGCACTCTTTCCTAAGTGCTGTTATATCTTGCAATTAAAAAAAAATCCAACCACATCTTCTGTTCTATGTAAACCGTACAACGTTCGACATGCCAGGAGAAAAGAGTCAGAGTGGCCAAGTTCAGGTCAAATGCCCTTGTCCCACTGCCATAAAAGGATAGTAATCTAATAATAAAAACAAAAATGAGAAGGTAAACAAGAACAAGATGAAGAAGAACAATAACAGCAAGTAAAGAGCTAATACTTACTGAGCAGTTACTGAATGTATTAGATGCTATTGTGAATTAACTCATTAAATACACATTACAACCCTATGAGATAGAGACTTGCCTCTGCAGCTGCCAGAGCAAGAAGTGGGCACTTGGACTTATGGATCACTAAGATCTCACACTGTGAGGAAAAAAAGAATTCTCCAAAAATGAAGTGGATATGTTGGGATATAGAATGGGTGTGGGTAGCCAATAAATGCCCAAGTCCACTACACAGGTCCTGATAGTTCATTTGGTAAAGAACTCACCTGCAATGTAAGAGATCCTGCTTGGATTCCTGGGTCGGGAAGATCCCCTGGAGAAGGGATAGGTTACCTCCTCCAGTATTCTTGGGTTTTCCTTGTGGCTTAGCTGGTAAAGAATCCACCTACAATGCAGGAGACCTGGGTTTGATCCCTGGATTGGGAAGATCCCCTGGAGAAGGGAAAGGCTACACACTCCAGTATTCTGGCCTCAAGAATTCCATGGACTGTATAGTCCATGGGGTCACAAAGAGTCGGACACAACGGAGCGATTCACTTCACTTCACTACACAGGTCAGTGAGAAAATATGGCATGGGTACAAGCTATTATTTTTTGGATTTAATAATAATTGGTTGGTTTTCAAAGTTTAATGCCCTATGCTAGGTAATATACAGAGGAAACAATGCTTGAACAAGACAGTTACAAGACATATTGTAACAATTCAAGTTACAATATGTCGCTTAGGATAAAAGGAGAGGAAGAGGGGAAAAAATAGCTGTAAGGAAATAATACAGGAAATGCTCAGGATCTTAGGAAAATGAGTGTTGGAGGCATTATTATCACATTACATGTTGCATTCTCAAGGTAGCTTCAGCCCTGCAGAGATGGACTCAGAAACCTAACCCAGCTAAGAGGTCCATTTCTTTCACAGTGAGTCTGCTCTCAGAGTTAACCTGACCACAGACATCCTCGCTTTTTTGCCAGACTGGAACAGCTGAAGAGCATGACTGCACACATTAGATTCACAGATATGCAAGGCTGCCAAGTGGGGGCTCATCAAGACGCAGAAATCTGGAAATCCCATTAGCGACAGATGCAGCCCAGCATGCATGTCTGGGGAGGCCCTGGCTCCAGCCGTTGGGACCAAGGCAGATTCATCTTAGATCATGACAGCCACTCCAGGCCAACCTGAGATTAGGGTGAGGGGGAGCCATTTGACAAGGAAGGAGCCGATAAAGTCAGGCAGTTCTCAACCATCCACTTGCCCCAGGGCAGGGCAAAGAGGCCAGTTGCTGGAGACTCAAGTTCCTGGAGGTTCTCTGATGTCTGAACTAGGAACTTGAGTGTCTCAATTTGAATAATACCTCTACCACTTCAGCTTGAGCAAGTTACTTCACCTCTCTCTGCCTTGGTTTCTCATCTGCAAAATGGGGATGAGACATTCGATTGTTAGGATTAAATGAGATAATCAATCTGTACTAGCAATGGTGTTACTGGTGTCACTATACAAAGTGAGGGGATGAATAACAGGATCTCTAAGGGACTTCCCTGGGGGTCCAGTGGTTAAGACTTCACCTTCCAGTTTGGGGGATGCAGGTTCAATCCCTGCTTGGAGAACAAAGATCCCACATGCTTTGGATCAAAAACCCAAAACATAAAACAGAAGCAATACAGCCACAAATTCAATAAAGATTAAAAAATGAAAAAGAATTTCTAAGTCCCTTTCTAGTGCTGACATGCTGTGACATTATTTTTTTATAAGGTGTTTTTTTTTTTTATGTGGGTCATTTTTAAAGTCATTATTGAATTTGTTACAATATTGCTTCTGTTTTATGGGATTTTTTTGGCTGCACAGCTTGTGGGATAGTTTCCCAACCAGATATCGAACCCACACCCCCTGCATTGGAAGGCGAAGTCTTAAACCATGGACCGCCAAGGAAGTCCCTCTGTGATATTCTTAAAGCAAAAGTATTCATGACTTTGGATTTCTATTAACAGAACTTAGTAGTCAATTGAAGGCATTACCTGTGAGTGTATTTTCACTTCTATTTTTATGTCTATTCACATCTCTGGTGATATGCAGACACTCGCTCATGTAAAAGATGAGTATTTTAGCCTATCTGCTTTAACAGTGATAATCAGTGCAGTCCAGGGTTGAACAGGGAGGGAAACTTGGAGACCTTATTTGTCTACTTTTAATCAGCTCTGTCTTTTAAAGAGCGTTCCTTCAGGAAGGGCTGAGTTGAAGCTGAAAGGGGCACGCGTAAATGTGAAGATGGTTCCATGACAGGAGAATTCTAGATTTAGAAGTTCAACGTGGAGATTATACTTACTGAAAATATTCTTAATGTATATTTTAGTGGTAAATTGTTAACATTCTTTCCATATTTCCTGACCTCAGTTATTCCCTTTCCTCCACTGTGGTTGAGGGTGAAATTCAGGAATGGATATCTTTCAGAGAACCAAGGAGACAGAACTTTGCCTGTGGTCAGAAAAAAAAAGGGGTGGGGTGGGGAGAAATTTTAGTTGCTTCGGAGCTGGTTTGTGAAAAGTCAGGGGCGGGAAGGCAGTGGGAGAAGGCCTCTCCAGGGACCCAGCTGAAGCTCCAATTCCCCATTCCTCTTAATTTGGCTTGTGGTTCCGAAGGCCCAGGGAAAACACAGACTTCCACAAATATAACCCCAGGCAAAATATTAGAAGAAACAAAGCTTAGACAATTTGCACCAACTATAGAAAGTAAAAGCAATAAACTGCAAGAGCAGATGAGACCTTCCTGCTGGAGGTACTGTAATATCTCAAAGCCAATGAAAGTCCTTCAAATACATCCTCAAAGTAACTAGACTGTTTATCGTGATGTCACATTTATGACCCACACAAGTAACAGTCAACTAATATCATTATAAAACTGATTTATAAGCACTTACATTGGATTTTTCCTTCTACTGGGACCTCACATTTGACAGGATCACCTCCCTATTTGCATGAGAAATTCCTGTTGTAACTGGGGACCATGTATATACAGAAGGCAAGATGGTTCCTGTTGATGACAGTTTTACATATTCCATTTTTTTCCCCCCAAGGGCAAAAGTCACATGCATATGGTTGAATTCTTGCTAGGGGCTCTTTCAGTTTCCATAATGTTGATATTCAGATACAGAGAATTTGTCTGGGAAAAGATCTCTAATAAAATTATGAATAAATCACTTGGACTGAACCCAGACAGAGAAACCAATGTGATTTTTTAGAAGTTGAGAACTTCAGATTCGTCAGCAACATTTTGGTAAATTCATTTTTGAAAACAGCAAACCACAAATTGGTTTTGTGAATTATGTCCATCACCAGATTTGTGAGGCCGGGAAAACTAGGGAAAGATGACGACAGTAATCCCGCAAATGTCTGATTTCTACCCCCAACCCCCACCCCAAAGGAACAACTGTCCTTTCAGAGCCAAGTCCTGACTTCAAGGCTGTCGAGAGTCCCACTCTCTGAAAGCCCTGCAGAAAACTAGGGGGTGGAAGGCAATCATTTAAAAGAGATCACATTCAGTTTTATTAAAAAACCAAAACAGCTGGGGCATTGATTTGCAAGCTCTGTAATGCCATTGGTATGCCTGACCTGGCCAAGATATTAAAAAGATATTTAAGGCAATGTCAGTTAAGTGTCTCAGGCACAAACTTTGGCATATTCAAACTGCATTATGGAGCTGTGGGTAATTTCATCTTCCTTTATGTTTCACTATGCAGAGAGAAGGGGAGGGAACTTTTACAAAATGATTTACTGTGACATATCCATTCTAATGAAAGCCTGTGCCGCCAGCCCGCCAGCACTGCTGGCCGATCTGCCCCCACCCAGATGCTCGGCCATATGTCCCATGCTTGGTGTGAGAGACAATTGTGTTGGAGAATGAATGAGTCCAAGGATCTAGGGTGTTTTTTTTTTTTTTTTTTTTTTTAACAGAAATTCCAAAAAGCTCTGAGGTTGCTGGCTTCAGTAAGAAAGGCAGCAGGAAAGGGCCCATCAGTTTGGGGTTAAGTGTTTTTAAGGATGCTCCAGCAGTATAACCACAGGATGGGGTAAGATTTAGTGCCTCCGCAGGGCCAGGGGGATGGCTGGGAGAGGAGTTCCGGCTTCGTGGGTGCAGGTTTCCAACCTCGCGGGCCTCCCTGCTCAGGTTCTCTTCTTTCTTACGTCACCCCAGCTGGCTTCCCTCTGACTTCCGGCAGCAGCCACATTCCTTGGATCCTCACGTCCTAGCTCTTTCTCAGCTGCGCTGTTACTTACCGCTTACTTCCTGGAAGCAGCTGCTGCTTCGACAAAGTGTTTTTCTAACCCCCTGCCTGTTGCGAAACTGGCCTAATTGCCTTTCCCTCTTGGAATGAAATCAACATTCATTGAACACTGACTATATGTAAGACATCATGCTTGGCCCTGTGAAAGAAAGAAATCTAGTATAAAGCTGGGTTTTTGTCTCAGAAAGCCTCCGATCTACCTGTGAATTAAGGCTCCCGCTGTAGTCCTCGGGCAAGTTTTCTTAACCTCTCTGTACCTTAGTTTCTTCATCCATAAAATAGGGAGAATAATAATATATAAATCTGTGCATGTGCTCAGTCATATCTGACTCTTTAGGACCCCATGGAGTGTAGCTCACCAGGCTCCCCTGTCTGTGAAGTTTTCCAGGCAAAAATATTGGAGTGAGTTGCCATTTCCTACTTCAAACAATCTTTCTGATTGGGGAATCAAACCCAGGTCTCTTGTATCTCCTATACTGGCAGGTGGATTCTTTACCCCTGCTGCCACCTGGGAAGGTCAAAAATACATAAGACTGCTATAAGGAAACGAATGTGTGCAAAATGCTTAGGATAATACATGAAATGTGGTAAGCATTTAATAAATGTTGAACTGTGCAAAAAAGATCTTCACTACTAAGATAAATTCAATGGTATGATCACTCACCTAGAGCCAGATATCCTGGAATGTGAAGTCAAGTGGGCTTTAGAAAGCATCACTATGAACAAAGCTAGTGGAGGTGATGGAATCCCAGTTGAGCTATTTCAAATCCTGAAAGATGATGCTGTGAAAGTGCTGCACTCAATATGCCAGCAAATTTGGGAAAACTCAGCAGTGGCCACAGGACTGGAAAAGGTCAGTTTTCATTCCAATCCCAAAGAAAGGCAATGCCAAAGAATGCTCAAACTACCACACAATTGCACTCATCTCACACACTAGTAAAGTAATGCTCAAAATTCTCCAAGCCAGGCTTCAGCAGTACGTGAACCTCGAACTTCCAGATGTTCAAGCTGGTTTTAGAAAAGGCAGAGGAACCAGAGATCAAATTGCCAGCATCTGCTGGATCATCGAAAAAGCGAGAGAGTTCCAGAAAAACATCTATTTCTGCTTTATTGACTATGCCAAAGCCTTTGACTGTGTGGATCACAATAAACTGTGGAATATTTTTCAAGATATGGGAACACCAGACCACCTGACCTGCCTCTTGAAAAATCTATATTCAGATCAGGAAGCAACAGTTAGAACTGGACATGGAACAACAGACTGGTTCCAAATAGGAAAAGGAGTAAGTCAAGGCTGTATAGTGTCACCGTGCTTATTGAACTTCTATGCAGAGTACATCATGAGAAACGCTGGGCTGGAAGAAGCACAAGCTGGAATCAAGATTGCTGGGAGAAATATCAATAACCTCAGATATGCAGATGACATCACCCTTATGGAAGAAAGTGAAGAGGAACTAAAGAGCCTCTTGTTGAAAGTGAAAGAGGAGAGTGAAAAAGTTGGCTTAAAGCTCAACATTCAGAAAACAAAGATCATGGCATCTGGTCCCATCAGTTCAGTTCAGTTGAGTTCAGTCGCTCAGTCGTGTCCGACTCTTTGTGACCCCATGAATTGAGCACGCCACGCCTCCCTGTCCATCACAAACTCCCGGACTTCACTCAAACTCACGTCCATCGAGTCAGTGATGCCATCCAGCCATCTCATCCTCTGGCGTCCCCTTCTCCTCCTGCCCCCAGTCCCTCCCAGCATAAGAGTCTTTTCCAGTGAGTCAGCTCTTTGCAGGAGGTGGCCAAAGTACTGGAGTTTCAGCTTCAGCATCAGTCCCTCCAAAGAAATCCCAGGGCTGATCTCCTTCAGAATGGACTGGTTGGATCTCCTTGCAGTCCAAGGGACTCTCAAGAGTCTTCTCCAACACCACAGTTCAAAAGCATCAATTCTTCGGCGCTCAGCCTTCTTCACAGTCCAGCTCTCACATCCATACATGACCACAGGAAAAACCATAGCCTTGACTAGGCGAACCTTTGTTGGCAAAGTAATGTCTCTGCTTTTGAATATGCTATCTAGGTTGCTCATAACTTTCCTTCCAAGGAGTAAGCGTCTTTTAATTTCATGGCTGCAGTCACCATCTGCAGTGATTTTGGAGCCCCAAAATAAAGTCTGACACTGTTTCCACTGTTTCTCCATCTATTTGTCATGAAGTGATGGGACCAGTGTCAGACTTTATTTTTCTGGGCTCCAAAATCACTGCAGATGGTGACAGCAGCCATGAAATTAAAAGACGCTTACTCCTTGGAAGGAAAGTTATGACCAACCTAGATAGCATATTCAAAAGCAGAGACATTACTTGCCAACAAAGGTTCGCCTAGTCAAGGCTATGGTTTTTCCTGTGGTCATGTATGGATGTGAGATCTGGACTGCGAAGAAGGCTGAGCGCTGAAGAATTGATGCTTTTGAAGTGTGGTGTTGGAGAAGACTCTTGAGAGTCCCTTGGACTGCAAGGAGATCCAACCAGTCCATTCTGAAGGAGATCAGCCCTGGGATTTCTTTGGAGGGAATGATGCTGAAGCTGAAACTCCAGTACTTTGGCCACCTCCTGCAAAGAGCTGACTCACTGGAAAAGACTCTGATGCTGGGAGGGACTGAGGGCAGGAGAAGGGGACGCCAGAGGATGAGATGGCTGGATGGCATCACTGACTCGATGGACGTGAGTTTGAGTGAAGTCCGGGAGTTTGTGATGGACAGGGAGGCGTGGCGTGCTGCAATTCATGGGGTCACAAAGAGTTGGATACGACTGAGCAACTGAACTGAACTGAACTGAGCTAGTTTTGAGCCCTAGTGGAAAGAAAGAGAAAACAAGAGAGGTAAAATAATATTTATCTGCCGTTCTGTATAGTAAGAGTTTTATAGGTATTCCCTTAATCCTCACAGTACCATGTAAGGTGGATATTACTATATCCCTTTCATTCTGGAGTCAAGGAGACTCTGCCAGGTTCATAAGTAATGTGAATTTCCACTGTTGACAGAGCTTCTAGTCAAGGCCAAAACTACTTGGCGGCAAAGCCCATGTTTTTGAAAAGTCAAATGATTTAAAATTTAAATAAAGTTTCTAAAATACTAGAGGATGTATGGCAAGGTGATAGGTCATTGATTTCCCAGTAACTTGCACAGAAAGACATTCCAAACGAACATCAGGGAGGACAGACTAACTGGAAAAGGTGGTGCTGGAGGAGAATCTTGATGGATGAGTGTAATTTTGGAAGCGGGTAGCAAAGGCCCATTGACGGTGTGAGCGATCATAAGGAAAGAGAAAATTGCACCATCTTTTGAGAAATGGAGCACAGACTGAGAGCTCTGGTATGTTTGAATGCTTTTCTGTTGGGACCAGGGGCAAATTGAGTGTCTTAGCAGAGCTTTAGAAAGATCTTCCTCACAAACATAGAAAACAAACAAGGTTACTGAAGGGGAAAGGGGGGAGGATAAATTAAGTGGTTGGGATTAACATATACACACAATAATACATGAAATAGATAACCACAAGAACCAACTGTATAGCACAGGGAACTATACTCAACCTAAAAGAGAAAAGAATCTGAAAAAGAGTCTATATATATTTATGCATATATAAGTATGTATGTACAACTGAATCACTGTGCTGTATACCTGAAACTAAGACAACATTGTAAGCCAACTATATGTCAATGAAATATAGATATACATATATATATATATAATTTTTTAAAAAGAAAGATTTGCTTTACAAGAGAATATAAAATAATCTAAAAAGTAACAGTCAAGGAACTATAATAGTCCTCTTAGAAAGAACTACCAGTGTCTGCCTGAGGGTGGAGGCAGGGGTAACAGGTATGCAGGAGACAGATGGCACTCAAAAAAGGGGTGACTGGTGAGTGAACAAAGAGACTCTTTGCAGAGGTCTGGGTAGGGCTGGACTCTATCATTAAGTTAGAGTCATCGGAGTTCCATCATGGTCCACTGGTTAAGAATCTGCCTACCAGTTCAGGGGACTCAGGTTCAATACCTAGTCTGGGAAGATGCCACCTGCTGCGGAGCAGCTGAACCCGTGGGCCACAGCTACTGAAGCCTGCATGCCTAGAGCCCCTGCTCCACAACGAGAAGTCACTGCAATGAGAAGCCCAAACACCTCAACTCAAGTGTAGCCCCAACTTGCTGCAACTACAGAAAGCCCTTGTGCAGCAACAAAAACCCAGTGCAGACAAAAAGTAATTCAAAAAAGGGGATAGGAACCAGAGCAACAGTGAGGAGCTCTTACTGCCAGGAGGCCTGAAGGGGCAGAGGGTGAGGAGCAATTCCTGGACTCACGGAGGGGAGTTGGACAGGGAGGGCTGTTTGGCCAGAGCTGTGACTCCGAACAGAGGGACACAGCCAACCTGTCGTAACCAGCAGGTCAGGCGCCAGGAAAATAAGTACCCTATCCTTGCCTCCTCCCTCCTCTCTCTTGCCAGTGCCCATGGGCAAGAGAGCCTTTTGTTGAAGTCCACACAGATCATTGTTCCTGAGCAGAGAACAGGATGGAGAAGAGTAGAGGGAAGACCTGGACATAAAGATGGCAGACACCCAACACAAGAGGTTAGTTAGGGGATTAGGTAATTGACATGGCCCTGTGCCGGGCACACAGAGGACGCTGAACCTTTGATGGTTAGTATTATTTCTTATTGTTTTTCCTGTTTTGGTTGGCTTGGTATTCATGTGTCCAGCTCAGCCCCTCTGGCCTCACCACAAACGAAAGTTTTCAAATCCCTGCAGTAGTATGAGAAGTGACTCACTAAAAAGTCAATTTTTGCCTGCAATCTTTGGCCTCTAATTTTTTTTTTTTAAAGGAAGCTTTTAAAGAAGAAAAAAGGAGTCTTGGAAATCATCTTTTTTAAACACAACCTTTGTGATTTGTTTTATTGGAAGTTCTTAACGGAGGAAAGGGGTTTGTTTGTTTAGATTGCTATGCAACAGCAGGCATTGAGTAAATGGTTTCTCAGTTTTTATTATTTTAAACTTCACCCAGGAGAGCATCGATCCAAGTTTAAGAAAGAGAGGAGGAAGGGAATATAGACTCTAGTGTTTTCAAAATTCCAAATGGCATTGCAGATAATAGATGCCTAAAACAAACATTCCCAGACAGAAAACTGCCTTCATAATTCTCTTTCAAGGTAAAATCAATAGATAATAACTTCATTGAACCAAACATTTCTTTCCAGCCAATTTATACACTACCTACTAAATAATCACGGAAAGTTGAAAATGTATGACTTTCAAGTAAATATCAGTGAAAGGTTAAGTGGCTCTGGAAGAATCCTTTTTCATCGCCCTTCCTGGTCTTCAACACGCACAAAGCACAACCAGACAGAAAGAGCTCCAAGTAGAAAGAGAAGAGGGGCAGATGCTTTCTCAAATTCTCACCCTATTTTAAGCTCCATCCTCAGTTTTGTTTACAAAAGCTTCAAATTCCCCCACTGAACTATTTCTCATTATGCCTAGAGGTTTCTGGTTGACCTTCATGCTGGTGCTGATTCTATCAGCTTGGCAGCCCTGATGTACTTTCTGAAGTTTTGGGTCAAGCTAGAGGGGGAAATGTACATGAGTAGAATACCCTGAACTTGGTTAAATCGGACGTCTCAAAGCCCAGGGTGGGGAAAGAGAGCAAAGGTTAGGAGAAAAATAACACTCAGTAGCAACCAGCAAAACAAACTTTTTGTCTGGAGCAACAAGAAGGCCCTGCAAACAGAGATCAGCCCTGGTGGCACCAACTCACCATTTAAAACACAATGTCTTACTGCTTTATTTAATGTCAGAATAAACCACAGACAAAGTATAACGAAGTCAATAAATAAAAATACAGGATTTAAATACAACCACTCAAAGATTGCCAATTTGGACTGACACTTTTATGCCTTTCTTCCCAAGTTTTTCTTTTAAACACATATATGCTCTACGTGCAAATGCATATAAATAAGATTACAAAGAAATACAGTGACTATTTTTGAAACTAAAAAGAGGATTATTTTACACATGCAGTTTTATGTCTTGCATTTTAAGTCTAACATTATATTCATGCATTTTCCCATATCATTAAATATTTTCAGAATGGTTATTTTTTAAAATTAGCTACATAATAGTGTGCCCTGCAGAGGTAGCATAATTTCTTTAACCAACCTCATATCGTTGGCATTCATGTTGTTTCCCAGTTTTGACTGTTATAAATAATATTTTGATGAATATCCTTGAAAGAATATCTTGTAATTCTATGTATAGGGATGAATTCCTGGAAGTGAATTACTGGGTAAAAAGCCCTGAAAATATAGAGTCCAAACTGCCATCTAGAAAAATTATGCCAACTCTTGGTCTTGTGGGCAGCCCATGAAAGCACCCATTTCATTACATCCCACCATTCCTGCGAACTGTCATCTTTAAAATTCTTTGCCTATTGGAGAGGTGGAAAATGGTGCCTGGGTGTTTTAAAATTTCATTCTTTCTAAACATTTATTTGCCATGCCAAACCAACATTTGCCATCTTTGAAAAATCTGATTTCCTTTTGAGTGGATTTTGGAATGCCAACTCCCTGGGAAAAAACTTCCATGAGACATGTGAATACAGCCCTCTTAATATAAATGTCACAAAATCCCTATGAGCTTTCATTTTAATAATAATGCCAAACAATGGATTCTTTTCTGTCATGTTTGTAATATAGTCATACCAGCTTTTAAAGTTGGCGCATCCTGGAATCTCAAACAAGAGACACTGGCAGTTCTCCAATCTGGAATGACAAGTGAGCATCTCTGTCACTCTGAGCCCACAGGGTGATGGCACAGAGACATGGGCTCGAGTGACATGGGTGCCTGTCAGCAACCTGACACTTACTCACCCCTTATATGTCAAGGGTTCCCAACCATCATGCTATGACCCTTTTGATAGCCAGATGAAGTCTATGGATCCCTTCTCAGAACAATGCCTTTAACTGCATAAAATACAGAGGATTACAAGGGAATCTAATTATAATAAAATTTTGTTTTCAAAATATTTATAAAAATCTGTAACATAGCCATACATGTGCTTATTTATTAAGCACTGAATAACAAACTCCAGTGGCAGATCAAATGACTACCATAATTGCAAAGTAGTAATGAGGATAAAGATACACCAAGATAGTTACTAAACTGATATAATATGAGAATATTTAGTATTTTTATTAGTGACAAAGTCCAAGTTCTGCAAATCCTGTCTTAGTTTGTTGCCTGTATTCATAGTGAAGAAAATGTTGCCTTTCAGTGGGAGGTTAGTAAAAGATGTCAATTTTTTTCCCCCATCATGGAAAGCTTGAGTTCTCTCCACGGATACACAGTCACATGAAGTAGGAAATTATGTGAAGACATTATCTCTACCTCCTCCCACTTCTAGAACTGTGACATTTTCTCTGGGCCCTGCCCATTATTTTTTTTTTTTTTTTTTTGCTCTAATTACTACCGTTCTGGGAAGCTGTTGGAACAGGGCAGTAGGCTTGGCCACAGTGGAAGATCTTAGTCAAAGGGTTGAAGCCATGTGTTAAAAATACTGTACTTGATGAGGCTTCAGACCTTCACTCTGATCCCATTCCACGTCTAGGTCTGCTCCACCGAGCCTGGGAGCCAGGAGCTCAGGGTTCTAGCTACTGCTTTGTCACTATTCAGTGTGACAAAAAGTCCTTTGACATCCCAGAGCCTCAGAAATTTAACTCAAAACAATTGTTTTTTTGAAAAAACAATCTATAAATTCCCCTTCCATCTCTCACAATCTTTGGCTTTAAAACTTTCAAAATCTTCTATTGTATTTTGATGATTAATGCAGCTTTCCAAAAGAGTTCTTTAGCATCCAGATCAGAAAGCCTCACTTGTTTTCTAAAATAGTTTCTTTCCCTTTTTCTGTCACTGTCAGTCCCTTTTTATATTTTTTCCTCATCCTCCTTCTAAAACAGAGACTTTTTTCTTTTCCTGAATCGAACCTGAACTCCCCGTGTTGATTCAAAAATAGAATTATTTCCATCCATCTCATTAGAACTGATTCAAATGTATTCTTTTTAATGGCTGAGTAATACTCCATTGTGTCTATGTACCACAGCTTTCTTATCCATTCATCTGCGGATGGACATCTAGGTTGCTTCCAAGTCCTGGCTATTGTAAACAGTGCTGCTATGAACATTGGGGTACACGTGTCTCTTTCAATTCTGGTTTTCTCAGTGTGTATGCTCAGCAGTGGGATTGCTGGATCATAAGGCAGTTCTATTCCCAGTTTTTTGAGGAATCTCCATACTGTTCTCCATACTGTTTCCATACTGTTTGAATCAGTTCTAATGAGGTGGATGGAACTGGAGCCTATTATACAGAGTGAAGTAAGCCAGAAAGAAAAACACAAATACAGTATACTAACGCATATATATATGGAATTTAGAAAGATGGTAACAATAACCCTGTTTACGAGACAGCAAAAGAGACACTGATGTATAGAACAGATTTTGGACTCTGGGAACGGGAGAGGGTGCGATGATTTGGGAGAATAGCATTGAAATATGTATTGCCAGTCCAGGTACGATGCCTAATAACGGATGCCTGGGGCTGGTGCACTAGGACGACCCAGAGGGATGGTATGGGGAGGGAGGAGGGAGGAGGGTTCAGGATGGGGAACACATGTATACTTGTGGCGGATCCATCTTGATGTATGACAAAAGCAATACAATATTGTAAAGTTAAGCGAAATAAAATTTAATTAAAAAAAATAAAGAATCTGTGAAAAAAAATAGAACTAGAAGTTTCTCTGGAAACCACTTCTCCCCATCTAGGTGTGAGTGCCTAGGACAGCCAGTCTCTCCCCAACCTCTGTTCCCAGAGCATCCTTCCTTCCTTAGTAGGTAAGTTTCCCTGCTGTGCTTTTTCCCCTTAAGCTCTACTGCTGCTAAGTCACTTCGGTCATGTCTGACTCTGTGCGACCCCATAGACATCAGCCCACCAGGCTCCCCTGCCCCTGGGATTCTCCAGGCAAGAACACTGGAGCGGGTTGCCATTTCCTTCTCCAATGCATGAAAGTGAAAAGTGAAAGTGAAGTCGCTCAGTCGTGTCCGACTCTTAAGCTCTAGGCTGGGACTTAACTCTCTCTGTGTTCTTGGATTGAACAAGTGGAGTGAAGTGTTTGGTTCTCCTATTCAAACAGAGTTCACAGGGTAAATCTTTCTCATGGATTTTCCTTCTTAATCACGCAACATTTTTAAACACTTGGCATTCTGCTCTGTTCAAGTGATTGGGGCCAGATTCAAAGAGAGTCTGAGCTTTAGGTGTCAGAGTTTACAGGAGTGCTGGGTGAATGGGGAGAGGGCCTGGCAGGAACACCCTGGGCCCCGTGGGCCCTAAGAACACTAACAAGGCTGAAGGGAGAGGCTCAGAGGCAGCTCTGCTCTTGGCAAGCCCAGGCAGGGTTCCCTTTGATGTGAAGTCTTGCTTGATATTGCTTTGTGTGTCTGCATTTGTCCTTGGCAGGCAGAAGGCAGTTCCTTTCCAACAATGAGGTGCCCTTGTGTATTGCTGCCATCCGCTGAAACAGTGATGCATGCAAGCTGCTCCCAGGGTGACGGGCAAGTGCAGGGGGGAGGCAGGGGCTGACAGGAGGGGTGGGGAGAAAACTCAAGGAGAGCCAGGTGCCGAGCTTGTTAAACAAGGAAGCTGAGACAGGCCTGGGAGTTTGTACCAGTGCTCTCAAAACCTTTTACCTTGAAGTAGGAACAATTTGAGAGAGATACACAGTAATTAGGAGCAAAATGTTGAAAGTGATTTCCTTTGATTGA
Source organism: Tragelaphus eurycerus (assembly GCA_935064755.1). NCBI lineage: Eukaryota > Metazoa > Chordata > Mammalia > Artiodactyla > Bovidae > Tragelaphus > Tragelaphus eurycerus. Next base: position 16,677,945 of record CAKXYN010000006.1, on the reverse strand, counting down.
AACACAAAGAGGTTTAGAAATGTGGATTGCAATTGCCTCAAGTTATGTTGGGTCACATAGTGGCTTGTGAATATTAATAATTACAATCGGCTAGATTTTGTGGATATTATTAGTGCTGTCTTCTAAATAGTTCCAGTTTTCTGCTGTTTTAAGTACAAAATGGATTGCACTTCCTGGTCTCCTTGTGGTTGGGCAGAGCCATGTGACTAGTTCTAGCCAATGAATGGAAGTGACATGGGTCTCTTCCTGGCTAGAGTGTTGAATTACTGATGCAAGGCTTTCTGGAGCTCTCTTTCCTCTCGGGAATGGGGACCGTCAGTATTCAATACGGTAGTTTCTTCATCAGCCTGAGCCTTTAAATAACTATAATGTCAGGGTTTCCCGCAGAAGGCAATGGCATCCCACTCCAGTACTCTTGCCTGGAAAATCCCATGGATGGAGGAGCCTGGTAAGCTGCAGTCCATGGGGTCGCTATGAGTCAGACACAACTGAGCAACTTTCCTTTCACTTTTCACTTTCATGCATTGGAGAAGGAAATGGCAACCCACTCCAGTGTTCTCGCCTGAAGAGTCCCAGGGACGGGGGAGCCTGGTGGGCTGCCATCTCTGGAGTCGCACAAAGTCGGACACGACTGAAGTGACTTAGCAGTAACACGGTTTCCCTGCCAGCCTGCAAGGGACAAGTAGCATGAACAAGAAATCAACGCTTTTGGTTTAAAGTCACTCATATTTGAAGGTTGTTTGTTACAGCAACATAACCTGGACTATCGTAAATGCTGAAGACACAGAAGATGCCCCTTTCCTTGTCCTGTTGCCTGGAGATTAGATATTGAATTATATTGAACTGATCCTTGACTTCCAAGGGAAACCATCCTCACTCCATTCAGGCAATAGGAGCTTTTACAGCCAGGGAATTTCTCGAGAGAGTGGCAAGTCAGTTGTAAGTGGTAAGTCAGTTGTCTGTGGTTGCATTTCTAAGCCTGAAGCTTGGGAAGCCCAAGGTGTTGTAGATAAGAGCCATGATAGGTCCCAGAAGATGCAGGAAGATGTTCACTGGGTCTCAAAGAAAACCAAGAGAGAAACTTTAACAACAGAATATGTGAATTTAGTCCCTCTTCATATATTTCTATGGTCAGATGGCTTCAGTCCCTGAGCTTCTTTAATATAAGAATGAAAAAGGTGGAAAAGGAAAAAATATATATATGGTTGGAGAAAACTCACAGATTAAAAATAACTCTGAAAGAATACTGGCAAAATTGTAAGAGATGCAGTTTATATTACAGAAAGTATTTTTCAACCCCGGTAAGGCACAGCAGAAGGGACATTGGTTGGAGATTCATCTGAGGTATACAGAGGGCTGCAGTTAGTCCAGCAAAGCTTCATGGAAGATATTTTCAAGAACTATTGGACTTCTGGAAGGAAGAATAGAAAGGTGGGTCCGGAGAAGGGCGATAGAACCTGAAGCCCTTCTGGGGACAGGACCTAGAAATTCAAGATGACTCTAGAAGAAGACATTACGGAAGTTCGGCCCGAGGGATGTTCAACTTTTAGGTAGATAGGTGAGAGGGGAAATTTAGGAGGTCAGAGGTAGACTGATAAAGAATTTTAAAGTAACTATTGCCAGGAGAATTACTCCAAGAAAAATGCCCCAGGAAGGGAAAGAGGGTAACATGACCAAAAAATGACAAAAGCAGTAGCCTTAAGGTTATGCCCGTGGATGAGGGTGGTGTCTGAGAGGCCAAGAAAAGGGAACTGCCAGTCTCCACGAGGGAAGACTGGGTGCTACAACGATGTGATTGAAAGTGTTAACTGTCCTCCCGTATCTTTCCTTGCCCCCTTCCTTAGTGGCACTCCCTATTTTTAGTTGAGTACACAGCTGTGCAGGATAAAGATTACCTTGCTCTCCTTCCTCTTCAAATAGATGTGCTGCTGCTGCTGCTGCTAAGTCACTTCAGTCGTGTCCGACTCTGTGTGACCCCAGAGACATCAGCCCACCAGGCTCCCCCGCCCCTGGGATTCTCCAGGCAAGAACACTGGAGTGGGTTGCCATTTCCTTCTCCAACACATGAAAGTGAAAAGTGAAAGGGAAGTTGCTCAGTCGTGTCCGACTCTTAACGACCTCATGGACTGTGGCCTACCAGGCTCCTCCATCCATGGGATTTTCCAGGCAAGAGTCCTGGAGTGGGGTGCCATTGCCTTCTCCGTCAAATAGATGTGACCATTGGACAAAAAGGACATTGGTGCCCTTGGTAGTGCCAAAAGCCCTCTGACTTCAATTTCTTTTCTTCCAGCCCACAGTGACTTGTCTCCCTTGAATGACTATCTCCCTCTGCAAGTTTCTTCGTCTCTTGTCCCCGTCGAGGTTCAGTGCAGGAAACAGAGACCATTTTAGTTACCTCAAGTAGAAAGGAATTGAATACAGGTGATTGAGCGCTACAACATGGTTGAAAGAGTTAAATGTAAATGAGGAAGTCCTGTTAGATGCAAGGCTAGTGGCACTGCTAGGTTTTGAGGTTATAACCCCGTAACTCTGAACAAGAGGGCAGGAGTTCACTGTCAACACCCAGAGGTCAAGGAACCGCTGCCAATTTCACGGGTGCTCCATATCCGTGAAGCTGGCCACAAGACAGTGGGATGTGAAGTCCATCCACTGCAGAAATTCATTTCTGCCAGAATCTATCACTGATGCAGAAATAAGATTGGCCTCCACCTGCATTTCATCTTCTAAATCTCTTGGGAGGCATCTCGAACCCTGGGAGCAAGAGAGCAGAGAAATGTAAATGTTAGCCTTTGTGACACAGGGAGCATGCAGAAAGAGATGGGTATGGATACTGAGCGCCAACAAAGCATACCTGGTCCATCCCTTGTTTGGCCCCCCCGGGAGATGTCAGACATTCTCAATAACTTTCTTAGATGGCTTCCTTGCTCATGTATGTCTCTAATAGCCAATTTAAAAAGATCGTCATCTCTACTGTAATAAATAGATGCTTGGAAAGATGAAGGCAAAAGGAGAAGGGAGCAGCACAGGATGAGATGGTTAGATAGCATCACTCATCACTGACTCAATGGACGTGAATTTGAGCAAACTCCTGGAGACAGTGGAGAGCAGAGAAGCCTGGTGTGCTACATGTGTCCATGGGGTCACAAAGAGTAGGGTGTGACTTAGTGACTGACCAACAAGACAGTGTCGGGCTCTTCAAAGTGTACAGAATGATGGCTTGATTCCTATCATTTGCTGCCTCTTCTATTCAGAAAACATATATTCTGTTTCTGTAAGGGACTCAAAACACCATTGATAGTCCTCATTTATCTACCACATGAAGTCCAAGTGCCTTCATTTAAATCTAACAGTTTCTTGAAAACCTAAGGTTTTCAACCTTATCTCTCATTTTTTCCACTTAATGAGCTCTTCTGGACCAGAAAAACTGAATTGATTTCTAACCTTTAAACATATGCCTCTATTTTCTGCCACCAACATTTTAGCTACTCTGTTTCTTCTCCCTAGGGTGTTCTTCTTCCCATTTCCCTAGCTCAGATGTCACCTTCTCTAGGGAGCCTTCTTGATGCCTACAGCTGGAAAACTCCTTCATAATAGCAGAATCCCTGGAACTTGATCTATATTCCTGCCATGGAATTTAAAACAGTCCACCTCGTATGACAGCTTTTTGTTTAAAAATCATTTCTTCTCTAGCAGACCAAGGACCATAGAGGAGTTATTTCTTATTTTTATTTTTGATTTCTTATTTATTTTTGATCCCCCATAGTGTCATAATGTTTATCAAGTGAATAAATGTAAACCTGGAAGTCAGTCATTACTCTCAAATATTTTATAATCCAATAGTCAGATTTTTAAAAAATACTTACATTGTTTCTTAGCATGTGAAATCTGAAGTTCTTTGCCCAAATTTCATGCTCTCCAGCTAACTGACACTCCTGACATCCCATCCCATAATTCTTTAACTTTCAGTGCCAATAAATAAGCTTCTTTGTTCTCCCCACATGTCTTGTTCATCTTTCATTTGCTGTTATTCTTGCAGCTTAGTATGTAATTTATATGATGTCATTTTCCATTTGCTCCTAAACCCCAAATAAGATGGGAATGCCTCTTTAATGTTTACAGCAAAAAAAAAAAAAAACAAAAACAATTAACAGATTATGTTTCCTTTCCAATCTAAGAAAGTGAAAAGTGAAAGATAGTCAACTTTGACCACCTGATGCGAAGAACTGATTCATTTGAAAAGACCCTGATGCTAGGAATAATTGAAGGCGGGAGGAGAAGGGGACGACAGAGGATGAGATGGTTGGATGGCATCACCGACTCAATGGACATGAGTTTGAGTAAACTCCGGGAGTTGATGATGGACAGGGAGGCCTGGCGTGCTGCAGTCCATGGGGTTGCAAAGAGTCGGACACAACAGAGTGACTGAACTGAACTGATGGCAACCCACTCCAGTGTTCTTGCCTGGAGAATCCCAGGGACGGGGGAGCCTGGTGGGCTGCTGTCTATGGGGTCACACAGAGTCGGACACGACTGAAGTGACTTAGCAGCAGCAGCAGAACTGAGTCACTCAGTCGTGTCTGACTCTTTGTGACCCCACAGACTGTAGCCCGCCAGGTTGCTCTGTCTTCAGAATTCTCCAGGCAAGAATACTGGAGTGAGCTATCTGACCCAGGGATCAAACCTCAGGTCTCCCGCGTTGCAAGTGGAGTACCGACTGAGCCACCAGGGAACCCACAATTATATGCAAAAGATGTAGCTTGATTATACACAATGAAGAATATATTTACAGGTATATTTTAAAATTTGTTATCAGGTGATTCTATTCACCAACTCTTTTTATTTATGGAACACATCCAATTATAATGCAAGTCATAGACCTTAGTCTTCTTTATCAAGCAGAAAACCTTAAACATGGTGAGTGAGTGAAAATGGCTGAGTCGTGACCAGCTCTTTATGATCTCATGGACGATACAGTCTGTGGAATTCTCTAGGCCAGAATACTGGAGTGGGTAGCCTTGCCCTTCTCCAGGGGATCTTCCCAATGCAGGGATCGAACCCAGGTCTCCCACATTGCAGGCATATTCTTTACCAGCTGAGCCACAAAGGAAGCGCTTAAACATGGAATTAGACACAAAAACATTATAATTTAACTGTACCCTTTTTCTGCTTAATGTCAAATTTACCCTTTATTAAAACAACAGTGGGACTTCCCTGGTGGCCCAGTGGTTAAGAATACACCTGCCTATGCAGGGGACATGGGTTGGATCCTGGTCCAGGAAGATTCCACATGCCATGCGGCAGCTGGACCTGTGTGCCACAACTACTGAGGCCCGCATGCCCTAGAGCCTGTGCTCTGCAACACGAGAAGCCACTGAAAAGAGAAGCCCAAGCACTGCCGCTGGAGAGTAGTGCCCACACGCTGCACCTAGAGAAAACCCATGCACAGTGACAAAGACCCATCACAGCCAAAAATAATTTTAAAAACAGCGTTTGTAAATAATCTGGTTTCCTTCCTCAGATACATGTTTTATATGTATCTCCCTTCAACTAATTCACAGTTTCTTCAAAGGAAAGTAATCTTCCTTCCCTTGAACTTTTATCCTTTTGTGTCTAACCCATTGCAGCTAGTACTCCAATATTTAGACAGTAAGGATTCAAATAATGCTTATTTCAAGTCATTACTATGAAAAATATCATGAAGGAAGTTATCATTGATTTCTTTGTGCAATGTTATTCCTTCAAACATTATCTAAGCAACCGCCACCCACTGTTCAATGAAAGAATCATTTTTCTAGATATTTCTAAGAATATACCTGTCTATTATATGAAAAATACATGGTCTGAGGCTACAAAATGAGTAGACTTATAAGCAGTAATAGAGTTATATAAATCTGGGCTGCACATGCCATCACAGAGACAGACAAAGTGCTAGGGAATAGAGTGGAAAGAATGATTACCTCTTCTTGAGGCTCATCTCCACCAGAGAACATCTGTCCATCAGGCATACGTCTTGGTTATGCTTCTGAATTTGTATAAGGAGCACTTAACCCTCCTCTCTCACTAGCAGGTTGTTAAAGCATCTGTATCCTCTTATCAGCAATGTAGGTTTTCATGTTCCAGGTAGGTTTGTGCTGGAGATTACAGCCTTTCACTTCTGTGGTCTCATTCTCATTCAAAGTCCCGTTGTGGGAACTGATATTTACAAAGGAGTAGTTCAAGAGCATTGCCGCCCATACATTACTGTAAATAGGCTAAATGTGGCCCTTGGATTAAACAAGATCATAACAAGGTGGTGGACTTGAGTTTTGATTCCTTGTAGGCCTCCTTTTTCCAAATTTGTGCCTTGGCTAAACTATCAGCCTATAGAAAGAAACATAAAGTTCCATGGGATGCTATAGTACTTACTGCTGCATTTATTTACTGCAGCCATTGATGTTTAGGGCAAAGTCTGAGGAATCACACAGTATCCTCCTTTTGATGATATCCAGAAGTGAGGTTGCTCTACATCAGGAAAAACTGATCATATTGTGTGCAGAAGACATTAACCCAAAGCCATTCTCAAGGCCTTTTCTTGCCCTCCTTTCTCTGTAAAGGCCAAAAAGGCAGTGCTCATTTTTCCAGTCTCTCTTGTAGAGAAGGGGAAATCATATGATCCAGTTATGGCCATGAAACATAGAAAGAAGTGTAAGGGAGCCTCTAGGATAGCGATTGCTTTCCTGATGAAATATACATGTGAGAGGAGAGCTCTCTAGCCTGTCCTTTACCTCTTCTCTCTACCTTGATTATGGATGTGATGTCTGGAGTTGCAGCAGCCCACTTGAGGCAGCAAGGCTACAAAGTGAAAAAAAAAAAAACAAACTCAACACTCTAAGGATACCAGGGAAGATAGAGAAAGCCTGGGTCTCTGATAACATGACTGAACAACTGCCCACCTATGTATTTCTTGTTAAGCAAGAAAAATAACCACTGATTTATTTAAAGCATTAGTTGTGCTGTTGGTTACTTGCAGCCTAACATATAATTAGTTTTTATTTTATAGATTATTATAAATCTTGTAGTTAAGCCTGTCTTTGTCTTAGCTTTGGCTACTACAAAGTTGCAAAATTGTAACTGATGTCTACCATGAGAATATATACTCTATTAATTTTTTTCTGGATTTTGTGAGGGTTTTCACCTCGCCGGCTGCGTGGCACACTAAGAGCGCGGCGGAGAGGAGCTTCCCCACGACCGAGGAGGGACGGCGGTGAGGACCGGCGCACTAAGCACGGCCGAGAGGAGCTACCCCACGACCGAGGTCAGGAAGGGCGGCGGTGAGGAGATACCCCTCCTCCAAGGTCAGGAAGGGCAGCGGTGAGGAGAGACCCCTCGTTCAAGGTAAGGTGCGATGGCTGTGCTTTGCTGGAGCAGCCGGGAAGAGATACCCCACGCCCAAGGTAAGAGAAACCCAAGTAAGACGGTAGGTCTTGCAAGAGGGCATCAGAGAGCAAATACACTGAAACCATACTCACAGAAAACTAGTCAATCTAATCACACCAGGACCACAGCCTTGTCTAACTCAATGAAACTAAGCCATGCCTGTGGGGCAACCCAGGATGGGTGGGTCATGGTGGAGAGATCTGACAGGGTGTGGTCCACTGGAGAAGGGAATGGCAAACCACTTCAGTATTCTTGCCTTGAGAACCCCATGAACAGTATGAAAAGGCAAAATGATAGGATACTGAAAGAGAAACTCCCCAGGTCAGTAGGGGCCCAATATGCTACTGGAGATCAGTGGAGAAATAACTCCAGAAAGAATGAAGGGATGGAGCCAAAGCAAAAAGAATACCCACCTGTGGATGTGTCTGGTGATAGAAGCAAAATCCAATGCTGTAAAGAGCAATATTGCATAGGAACCTGGAATGTCAGGTCCATGAATCAAGGCAAATTGGAAGTGGTCAAACAAGAGATGGCAAGAGTGAATGTTGACATTCTGGGAATCAGCGAACTAAAATGGACTGGAATGGGTGAATTTAACTCAGAGGACCATTATGTCTACTACTGCGGGCAGGAATCCCTCAGAAGAAATGGAGTGGCCATCATGGTCAACAAAAGAGTCCGAAATGCAGTACTTGGATGCAATCTCAAAAACGACAGAATGATCTCTGTTCGTTTCCAAGGCAAACCATTCAATGTCACAGTAATCCAAGTCTATGCCCCAGCCAGTAACGCTGAAGAAGCTGAAGTTGAATGGTTCTAGAAATATCAATAATCTCAGATATGCAGATGACACCACCCTTATGGCAGAAAATGAAGAGGAACTCAAAAGCCTCTTGATGAAAGTGAAAGTGGAGAGTGAAAAGGTTGGCTTAAAGCTCAACATTCAGAAAACGAAGATCATGGCATCTGGTCCCATCACTGCATGGGAAATAGATGGAGAAACAGTGGAAACAGTGTCAGACTTTATTTTTGTGGGCTCCAAAATCACTGCAGATGGTGACTGTAGCCATGAAATTAAAAGACGCTTACTCCTTGGAAGGAAAGTTATGATCAACCTAGGTAGCATATTCAAAAGCAGAGACATTACTTTGCCAACAAAGGTTCGCCTAGTCAAGGCTATGGTCTTTCCGGTGGTCATGTATGGATGTGAGAGCTGGACTGTGAAGAAGGCTGAGCGCCGAAGAATTGATGCTTTTGAACTGTGGTGTTGGAGAAGACTCTTGAGAGTCCCTTGGACTGCAAGGAGATCCAACCAGTCCATTCTGAAGGAGATCAGCCCTGGGATTTCTTTGGAAGGAATGATGCTAAAGCTGAAACTCCAGTATTTTGGCCACCTCATGCGAAGAGTTGACTCATTGGAGAAGACTCTGATGCTGGGAGGGATTGGGGTCAGGAGGAGAAGGGGACGACAGAGGATGAGATGGTTGGATGGCATCACTGACCCGATGGATGTGAGTCTGAGTGACTTCCGGGAGTTGGTGATGGACAGGGAGGCCTGGCGTGCTGCAGTTCATGGGGTCGCAAAGAGTCGGACACGACTGAGCGACTGATCTGATCTGATCTTACCTATGCTTTTGTTTCACCCCAATTCCTCCAAGTACTTATCTTGTTATTTTTTATTATATGCATACATGAATGGAATTTTTTTCTAGAACAGAACAAGGTATAAATAATACATAAACAAAAAATCCAACTGGAAGATTGAGGACGTCATTATTTGAATAAAGTTTTCACAGAGGGACAACATCTGTGCCTCACTCTTTAGTTAAAATTCAGTAATTACAATAACTGCTGAGATTGTAGCTGAAGTGAATCAGTAAGCAGTTTAAATAGTGGGCTATAAAAAATTGTATTTCTATTAAATTCAGAACTCTAAGATCTTACAATAGGGGGAACACAGACTTCAGGGGATCTATAAACCTTCTGACATAAACAGAATTTTGTTTATACACACAAAAGTGCATTTTCCTGGGTAAAAGCCTGAAACTTTCATCAAATATGCAAAGTCTATTATTCAGAATAAGCTTAAGAACTTCTGGGTTAAGTTACATTTACTCTTTTTGAGTCCCCCCACCCCCAATCCAGAATCACCATTTCGGTTCCTTTGGATTTTTGCACTTCTGTCAAGACCCTACACTCTGTCACAATGTTGATGCCTGCTTCATCCTGAGGGTACACCCTTAATCCGTGTTAGTTGACTTGCATTGATATTTAATTATTTATACTGCATTTGGTGTCTGGAATGGCAGTCTCTGGTTGATCATTCTGGAGGCTCTGAATCCATCGGCTGCATCCCAGTGGGCTTGGTGTGTTGTAGACCCACAAATCAAAGTAGTGTGAGGGAGGAGGAAAATCATTCCCTTCTAGGATAATGCATTTTTCATGAGAAACAGGTCATTAAGAACCATTGCCTGCTGCTCACTCTCATTCTACCTTTTCATCTTTCCTCTCTTGTCAAATTATTGTGCCTCCTTCTTCTTCTCTCTGTTTCCCCTCTGCTTTATTTCTCTGTATTTGATTATCCTGCCATCTCCTTCTTTCTAATATATTTAAATAATTTCTTCATGATATGCATCTTTGAAGTATTTTCTGGCCTGACTTTTGTTCTTTTTCCATGACATGGCATCTGTCTCTTCATTTGCTATTGTACATGATACTCACATTCTAGCTGATATAGTGCATAGATTTTCCCAAACTTACAATTTCAGTTCCTAACACATAAAAAGACAATGCTCATATCCTGTTTTTCCATGATACTTTGATACTCCCTGAAGATTTCATTTTACTGCCCATTGTCTGTTCCCTCTTACGTCTGTGAATACAGACTCAGTAATTTACTTGTGCCAATTTTCTATTCTGTCATGCAAATTTTGTGGCAGTTTCTTCCCAAATGATAGACTTGAAGTGATCAAATCCATCATATTTCTCAGAGCAGCTTTCTCTTCTCTGGTTAAAACCAGGGGTGGGTTTAAGTGAGTCAGAAATATTTGAGGAAGGAGATTTCTGTCATGAGAGAAGTGATACCGTGAGGGAAAAAATATATCTCACTGAAAACTTCTTCCGTATTTCTGTTGACAGTTCTTTTTTTTAAAGCAACTGAGTCAGTTATAATTTTTACTAAAATTTAATTACACCCAGAGAGTAAACATCTGGAAATCATCCTGGATAATCAGTGTGAACTTTTACAGTAAATCAAAGACTTATATGCCAGAGTTTAGAGATTACGATCTTAATGATCTGTATGTTACTCATAAAAGCCTTTGTTTTCAATCTGTCTTTAAGATATAATTTGAATTCAAGGCATTTATGAAACAGGAAACTTGCCACTTTATTTCTTCCTTTATGTATCTCTCCCTTGGGACAGTGGGGTTGTTGGAAGAGGGGGTTAAGTACTGATTTGTTTTCGGTGTGTGTGCTTTTTTCTTTAACTCATTCATTTGTGAAATTTAAGAAGCAATAGGGATTCTAAGTCAGACAAGTAAGCTGGAAAACAATAAAACTTGAAAATCACCTAGGTGTGAAATCCCCTTGAACTAAGGAATGCTTCCAACATTAAGTTCTCTGTAAGCATGAACTGTAAATGATAACATTCCAAAATTAGTTTGTGAAGGAAGGGTCATAATAGGATTGATCATCTGAAATTAACCCAACCTACCTTCTTACTAACCTAAAAGAATAGCCTCCACCCCTACTCAATATGACCTAAAAATAATAGATTGCATCTCACCCTAAAGTAACTTGGCTTGAGTCCAGGAATTAATACATACATGACACTCAGAATTGCAGCCAAAAAAAGAAGCGGCATTCTCTTTCTTGTGATCTGTCATAGTGTGGTAAGCCTCCCTGGCTCGATAATCCTAATTAATGTTCTTCATCTACACCGTGTTCCAATATGAAAAGCAGAGTGGTGACACTCTTTGCTAAGAATCAGGATTTCAAGAGGCTGCAGTTTCAGAAGGTGTGTCTCAAACTCTCTATTCTGAGTTCTCCATTCTCTAAGGGATTATGTGTCTTCACTCTGAAAGCTAATAACCTAAGGAATTAAAAGGCTGAGACAGAAAAGAAAAGCTAGCACAAGGAAAATGCTTGTTTTTTATTTTTTTCATTTTACACGAAAGTGTCATATGGATATAAGCCAGAAAATGCTAGAGTTAGGAGAATAAGAGGGGGAGAGGCGAGGAAGAGATGATGCTATAGAAAGTAATGGAGAAGAAAAAAAAATGTTGACTAAAAGGGAGACGCCAATAGAAGACACACAGATGATTCTGACTTGTGTGGGCCATGGGCACTTTTGCATTGCAGGTTTCTTTTTCCATAAGTGAACGTGAAGTCGCTCAGTCATGTCCGACTCTTTGCGACTGTAGCCCACCAGGCTCCTCTGTCCATGGGATTCTCCAGGCAAGAATACTGGAGTGGGTTGCCTTTTCCTTCTCCAGGGGATCTTCCCAACCCAGGGATCGAACCCTGGTCTCCCGCATTGCAGGCAGATGCTTTTTATCCTCTGAGCCACCAGGGAAGCCCCTTTTTCCATAAGAAGATATTAAAAATTAGATGTTACTACAGCATTGGAATAAAGGTGACTATATTAGTTTTTTAACCTGAAAGCTCACTTTTTCATCTGATTTTAAAAGAAATAAAAACCTTTTTGTGTGCTTCTATATTATTATGGGCCCAAGGCACTTTTCTCTTATGCCTACTGGAGAAGTGGGCCTTATAGACAGAATGAGGGAGAGAGAGCAAGAACTCTGCTCAAAAGTAGGGGAAAGAGCTTAGAGTAGCAACATACAAATTAAATAAATACAGATATCAGTGGATCACCATAGTATAAATCTAAATTATATGTTAAGATATTCTTAATCATGCCAGCTAAGCTTTACTGAACCATGTGCTAACGTCACATGCTTTATCTTACTCGTTCCACACAACAGCCTGAAAGTTAAGCAGATGAAGATGTGCCTTGAAGCTTTAGGGCCGCTCGCATGTTCTGTTTCCTTGCAAGGCTCAGTATCCAGGTTTTAATGGAGCTTCGCAAGATTATGGGGCTTCCCTGGTGGCTCAGCTGGTAAAGAATCCACCTGCAATGTGGGAGACCTAGGTTCAATCCCTGGGTTGGGAAGATCCCCTAGAGAAGGGAAGGGCTACCCACTCCAGTATTCGGACGTGGTGAATCCCATGGACTGTGTAGTCCATGGGGTCACAAAGAGTTGAACACGACTGAGAGACTTTCGTTTCACTTCACTTCTCAAGATTATATATACTTCAGCTCTGCAAACCTGAACCTGTTCATATAGATGTTAGTATATAGTCAGTGTGTAGACCAACTTTATCCCCCCCAGATCACCATTCAGCTCACTGAAACATAGAAAGGCTGTGATTTGTAGACTCTTCAGAGTCATAGGGCCACTCAATTAAAGGATAGCCTTAATAAGATCGAGTTTGACTAAAAAAACTCTTGAGTCATGGGTTAAAATTGGATGCAATCATAAATGTAATATGCTTAATGTGCCTAGAACTCTATTTTTAGCCAGTGTTTCCCAGGTAATAATATCCTCAACTTTAGCTGTCACCCAGTGGCTGGTGACCAACAAATGTGCAGCTTCAGCTGTTTAATTTAGGATGCTTTCAACTGTCATTAACAAGATCCTCACCCAATGATCATAAAAAGACACATGAATGCTCCTGTGAGAGGCCATCAAGAGACAGAAAAAACTTCCAAGATGGCTGGTGCATAGATTCAACAACATCATCAAGGACACAGCTTCTCTCTCTCCACTCTCCAGTCTTCAGTGTTGGCCTCAGCCTGTGGCTTGATACCTTTTTTACTGCAGGAAAACTGTAAGGAGCACTGAGGCTGTAGGCTTCCTCTCATCCAAATCCATTGCGAGAAAGCCTGGCTTCCTGTGCCTTTCCTAGAAGCCGCCTGCAAACATCTTATTGCCTCTCACTGATAGAAATTAGATCACATGACTTTCCCTGAACTAATTTCTAAAAAGTAGAATGATTTTTGGATCAACACTCTCAGGTCAATCAGGTTTTCCTTTCAGATGAGGTTCATTTCCTGAATCACTTTGAAAGAGTAGTAGGATGGACGTTGGGGAGTCAGTAACAACGTCTGCAGCATCAGCTCCAGACCTGGTCTGCTAACTGCCCCATGAGCATCTCCCCATCTTACCATCCACAGTCATATTTGGCACAACCTGTTCAAAGCTGAACTCATGGTCTGCCTCTAGAGACTGCTCTTCCTCCCATGTGACTTAGTTGGGAAAATTCAAAACCAGAACTCAGAAAATAATCTTCAACTCCTCTTACTTCTTCACCTCCCTCATTACCCAACTATCAAGGCTAACCCCGCCTTGATGTATCCACCACCAGTATCCTTAGCATCACCCTATTTCATCCCCTCATTACTCCTTACTTGAATTATTGCACATGGTCTCCTACATGGCCTCCTTTGATCCATATCCCTGTTGCTACCGGATGTATGTTCCCAGATGGAGTAATAAGGGAAAGAAAGCTCATGCCACTACTTTACGTGACTTCCATTAGTAGCTCCCCATTAGCTTCTGGATACAACTCATTTATTCTTTTATTAAACATATACTTACATGGGGTTGCCTTATGTCATACTCTGGGCTCAGTGAGATGAATCGAAGGATGAATAAAATAGATGGAGTCTCTGTCTTCACTGGAGTTAACAGTCTAGGGGACTATGGAGGGTGTGGATATGAGGACTTCTAAAGGGAAGTCCTGATCTTATTTGTTAACAGTCTAGGGAACTATGGAGGCTGTGAATATGAGGACTTCTAAAGGGAAGACCTGATCCGGTTTGTTTTATTTATTTGGCTGCACCATCTATTTCTGTTTTATTGACTATGCCAAGGCCTTTGACTGTGTGGATCACAATAAACTGTGGAAAATTCTGAAAGAGATGGGAATACCAGACCACCTGACCTGCCTCTTGAGAAACCTATATGCAGGCCTTAGAAAGCATCACTACGAACAAAGCTAGTGGAGATGATGAAATTCAAGTGGAGCTATTTCAAATCCTGAAAGACGATGCTGTGAAAGTGCTGCCCTCAATATGCCAGCAAATTTGGAAAACTCAGCAGTGGCCACAGGACTGGAAAAGGTCAGTTTTCACTCCAGTCCCAAAGAAAGGCAATGCCAAAGAATGCTCAAACTACCGCAAAACTGCACTCATCTCACATGCTAGTAAAGTAACGCTCAAAATTCTCCAAGCCAGGTTGTAGTAATATGTGAACCGTGAACTTCCAGATGTTCAACCTGGTTTTAGAAAAGGCAGAGGAACCAGAGATCAAATTGCCAACACCCGCTGGATCATGGAAAAAGCAAGAGACTTCCAGAAAAACATCTATTTCTGCTTTATTGACTATGCCAAAGCCTTTCACTGTGTGGATCACAATAAACTGTGGAAAATTCTGAAAGAGATGGGAATACCAGACCACCTGACCAGCCTCTTGAGAAACCTATATGCAGGTCAGGAAGCAACAGTTAGAACAGGACATGGAACAACAGACTGGTTCCAAATAGGAAAAGGAGTATGTCAAGGCTGTATATTGTCACCCTGATTATTTAACTACTATGCAGAGTACATCATGAGAAATGCTGGGCTGGAAGAAGCACAAGCTGGAATCAAGATTGCCCGGAGAAATATCAGTAATCTCAGATATGCAGATTACACCACCCTTATGGCAGAAAGTGAAGAAGAACTAAAAAGCCTCTTGATGAAAGTGAAAGAGGAGAGCAAAAAAGTTGGCTTAAAGCTCAACACTCAGAAAACTAAGATCATGGCATCTGGTCCCATCACTTCACTGGAAATAGATGGGGGAACAGTGGAAACAGTGTCAGACTTTATTTTTCTGGGCTCCAAAATCACTGCAGATGGTGATTGCAGCCATGAAATTAAAAGATGCTTACTTCTTGGAAGGAAAGTTATGACCAACCTAGATGGCATATTGAAAAGCAGAGACATTACTTGGCCAACAAAGGTCCATCTAGTCAAGGCTATGGTTTTTCCAGTAGTCATGTATGCATGTGAGAGTTGGACCATGAAGAAAGTTGAGTGCCAAAGAATTGATGCTTTTGAACTGTGGTGTTGGAGAAGACTCTTGAGAGTCCCTTGGACTGCAAAGAGATTCAACCATCCATCATAAAGGAGATCAGTCCTGGGTGTTCACTGGAAGGACTGATGCTGAAGATGAAACTCCAATACTTTGGCTACCTCATGCGAAGAGTTGACTCATTGGAAAAGACCCTGACATTGGGAGGGATTGGGGGCAGGAGGAGAAGGGGACGACAGAGGATGAGATGGCTGGATGGCATCACCAACTCGATGGACATGAGTTTGGGTAAACTCTGGAAGTTAGTGATAGACAGGGAGGCCTGGTGTGCTGTGATTCATGGGGTCGCAAAAAGTTGGACACGACTGAGCGACTGAACTGAACTGAACTGAACCAGGTCTTAGTCGTGGCATGTGAACTCTTAGTTGCAGCATGTGGGATCTAGTTCCCTGACCAGGGATGGAACCCAGGCCCCCTGAATTGGTAAGTGAAATCTTAACTGCTAAACCACCAAGGAGGTCCCCTAATGCAGTTTTTATAAGAAATCGGCACTTTGAGCTTGTGTGGGGGAGCTGGGAAAAGAGCAACTAGCAATCAGTGCTCCCAGAATTCACAGAATTTCCGGAATCTTAATAAATTACTTGTATTGTCCTCATAACTGTTTATGTCCCCATCTCTTCCTTTAGACTACGGTCTTGTTCATGTTTATATCCCCAAAGCCTAAAATTTCTGTGCAGCTTATTTTTTCATGTCATCTATCTGTTTATTTTTTCGTACCTTGGCTCCTGCCACCAAAAAAGAAATGCCCCTCCCACCAAAAAAAAAAAACAAAACCCTGATCGACAGTAGAAATGCAAAAAATAACGAACACTTTTACAAGTAAAAAGACCCTGAGACCCAGAAAGTTTAAACCTGTTAACCAATGTCAACAAGGTAAAATTCTTCTGAAAACTTTTCCTCTGAAAATTGGAAGTGAGTTCCCAATCACAGGAAGTGTCTGAGACAGGCACTAGATTTGTGGGTCATTGGTTATCCAAAATCATGGTGACTGAACGACTGAACTGAACTGGTTATCCTTAGGTTCTTGTGGTCTTGTCCAAGCTGTGATTCTACAAAGCACAGTAAAGATTAGTGATTCATAATCCCTTACAGAATTTAACTTCAAGTACATTTTACAGTTATTTTATCTCTTATGTTCAAGATTTTAGCTATTTCAGGGAATTTTGGGTTAATATCTATAAATAGTATTTATCTAAAGAAGTTAAAAAGTCTACAAGCCAATACATACTCTAGGGAGAATCCAAAATTGTGTTTATATAAGTTTACCTTTTAGGATACAAATGTGTTTGATAAAGACAGCACATTTTGAATTTTGTCCAGGAAAGCAGTTTCCAGTGAATGAGTTGTGTTGAATGCCTTCAGAGAAGAATGCAACTTCTGGAAATCCCGTGGAGGCAGCCAAAGTTGTCAATGAAACAAGAAGTAACCTTGAGGGATATTTCAATATATGAATGTTCTTAAAGAGTATGCTAAAATCATGTGAGATATCTCTCATCAGTATCAACAATTTATGAGGCTTGTCATGCAGCTGAAATACTCATGATAAAAAAGCATTAAATGTCCAAAGGCTGGACATTGCCTTAGGATGCCCCTTGGATTCTTAAGTGAAATTTTTATTTAATTGAAGTTCATAACTTTTCATTGGACATTCTATGTCCAAATTGTAATTAAAGGAATTGTGAAAATTATTGTTCTTATTGTGACTGTGCAACCAAAATTTCTGGAATACATTTTGTATGGAGCAGGGTGAAATCATTCGTTAAGAGTTAAAAAAAACAACAAAAAAACTTTGAAAACATTTTGATAGAATTTTCCTCTCATAAAAACCTTTTGATCTAATCTATGTTATCTAGCTGAATAGCATTGCACACATTCTACTTTATCTATTTAAAGAGTTACTTGTAGATTCTATGAAGAGCATTTTCCACGTCTCTTGAAATGCCAGAAATGTTTCTAAATCCATGAGATATGTTAATATTTTTCTAAAAATCACCTAGTCAAATGCCTCCTTTCCAGGCATTTTCTGCTTTGTGGTAATGAGCTGCAAAGACCTGGCAATTCAACTCTCAATTATAAACAAAGGCTACTTGTCTTAAAACTCGGTCAAGACAGAGCTCTATCCATAAATCTCATTTCAAATTGTGCCTAGTAATTTGCTTTGTGTTTGTGGAAAGACACAGCTTGTTAATAATATGGCTCAAATACTAAACTTAGAAAGGGCATCCTAGAGTAAGAACCCGAGGTAAACAGAAACTTTCAAAAGTTGTAAATAACAGAAGATACACAGATGATGTGTATTTCATTGAGTTGCCACATCATAGGCTCATAGTAAATGAGTACAACATGGCTTGAGATCTATGTGTACAGTTTCTCTATTACCTAACGCAGTGTAGACACACTTAGCACACTTCAATCCTTGCTTCCACTAAGAAAAGTAAACAGTGTCATGACATCATTCACAGCCAATCAAAGCTCAGCCACGAGGACAAAGGAAATGTTGGGAGAATCCTTTGGCAACTCAGAGTCAGGGTGAGCCGGCAATATGTTTGATAAGTTGTCCTAATACATCCCTGGGGGGTTCTGAGTTGTATTTATAAAATAGCATCTGCTGGTGACTCAAAAACTGTCCTAGGAGGCAAGCAATATGTCACATTCCACAAGAGCAGCGATTGTGGTGACGGACCTATGGTGACCAGGAACAACCTTTGTTCATTGTTCCATCACATGACTCTATAATAAATATTAGTCATCCAATGTACACATAGGATGTGGTGAGGCTTCCTGAGAGGGCAAAACCTTCTTCCAGGGGTCAGAGTACACTCCCTGTTCTAGCCAGATCCCTAATCAGATTGGCTATCTTTACCTCGGGAAAAAACCCACAGCTTTTCCATTAAGCAGAAGCTGTTACAGAGCAGCAGCATTGGGTGCCTGTATATTACCATCGCTTTTAAGTTCTCCTTTTTCCTTCTGAAAAAGTTCATGGTTCACTTCCTTCCAAACAGTTCATGGTTCCCTGGTTTTGATTAAACCAGATTGTATTTTAAAGTTTTGCTTCTCTCTCTTATCTAGCCTGCCCTAAGTTAATATAAAATGTTCCAAATGATCTCACCTTGTGGTTTCATTGACTGGAGATACTGCAAAGCCAGGAGGCTCTTCTATTATACTTGGAGGCACTGGCTCTCTATCTGTTCCATTCTCTATGAGAACACAGTTCTCTCATCAAAGGGTTGTAGATCCTTTACCGGACTATAGCAGAAGTTTAAAAAAATAAAAAAGACACTACGATATCATCAACAGCACAAAAACACTGTATTATTTCTTTGGCTGATTTTTACTTAAAAATAAAAATATACTGTGGTTTTGACTTTTTCCCTAGGTAGAACAGCCTGTTTTCCTAAAACTCTCAATATATAGACAGATCATACTTCATCTCTTCCTATTCAAAAAACAGGTAGAGAGTTAGAAAAAACTAACTGATAGAAAAAACTGGCACTTGGAACTTCCTGGGTGGCCCAGTGGTTGAGAATCTGTCTGCCAATGCAAATAACATGGGTTCGATCCCTGGCCTGGGAAGCCACTGAGCCCCACAACTACTGAGGCCGTGTGCCCTCGAGCCCCATGCCCTGCAACAAGAGGAGCCAAAGAACTGAGAAGCCCACGCACCACAGGGAAAGAAAGCCTGCTTGTAGCAACAAAGACCCAGTGCAGCCAAAAATTCATTCATTCATTTAAAAATGAGATAGAGAAAGAAAGAACTGGCATTTGATATCTACTTGAGATTTATGGAGAAAAATAATTACACATTATCTACTCAGAGAAAATACTCTAAGCAGATTTGTTGTTTAGTCTCTAAGTCACGTCCATGTCCAACCCTTTTGTGACCCCATGGATGTAGACTGCCAGCCTCCTCTGTCCATGGAATTTTGCAGGCAAGAATACTGGAGTGGACTGCCATTTCCTTCTCCAGTGGATCTTCCTGACCCAGGATTGAACCTGCAATTCCTGCATTAGCAGATGAATTCTTTACCACTGAACCACCAGGGAAGCCCCAAGCAGCTTTACTGACTAGCAATATACCCATTTTATAGATACGGCCACATAGAGGATAGAGTCTGAGGGAAGGTAGTTCCTTCATTATGGATGTTGCCTTTCTAAGGATATAGGTAGAGATATAGGTTTAAGGGAGGCCAGGGAGAAGGCAATGGCAACCCACTCCAGTACTCTTGCCTGGAAAATCCCATGGATGGAGGAGCCTGGTAGGCTGTGGTCCATGGCGTCGCTAAGAGTCAGACACAACTGAGCGACTTCACTTTCACTTTTCACTTTCATGCATTGGAGAAGGAAATGGCAACCCATTGCAGTGTTCTTGCCTGGAGAATCCCAGGGACAGGGGAGCCTGGTGGGCTGCCATCTATGGGGTCACACAAAGTTGGACACGACTGAAGTGACTGAAGTGATCCTCCTGCAGCAGCAGCAGGATCCTGTCTGGGCAGCCTAGTGACTGTAGCAAGACTTTCTCTTAGTTCTCATCCCATCCTTCACTTCCAACCAAGCACTTCACGCTTACTCTGATCCTCCTAGACAGAGAGAAATATTAATAATTAGAACTCAGTGTCTATCCAGAGTCTCTTGATATATTTTAAATTCCTCTGCCTTGAATAAAAAGCTTTCTCAGTGACATTGGCATTTAATAAAATCTACAACAGTTTCTGCACATAAGGAACTTGAAACTCACCACTCCGTCCTAACAAGCAAAAAGCTGAACAGACTGAAAAATCAACGATTCTTGTTGGATCTGTAAGAGCAGGGAGTACACAGTGTAAACCCCAAATGGAAGAGACAGACAAGCAAACACAGGGAGTCACTGCTTACCAGAGCAGAGACTGGGGAATGGAAACCACCCTTGGAAGGTAGGAAAACCTGATCTGTAATTGATGAATTGCCAGAGGCCAAGTGAGAACAAGTCTGAGGGTTAAAAACCCCAGGAGGATCCAGTCATAGAAGGACTTACAGTATTGTTAAGGTTTTCCTCCAGGAGCTTGACCAAGTCCCCAAAGTAAACATTGAAGAAAAATCTCCTTGTGCTTCCTGGAGAAGGGGGAAAGAAACTATTTTGAAATATACCACAGCATTCTGTTCTTAACAAAGACTGCCCTTAGGGACAAACTATCTAATCTGACCCTGTCTGCTAGGATTGTGAATGTGCGCGCGCGCCCAGTCCCTTCTTGTGCTCGAGCTTAGTCGCTCAGTTGTTTCCGACTCTTTGTGACTCTATGGACTGTACAGCCCGCCAAGCTCCTCTGTCACAGGGATTCTCCAGGCAAGAATACTGGAGTGGGTTGCCATGCCTTCCTCCAGGGAAGCTTCCCAACCCAGGAATTGAACCCAGGTCTCCCGCATTGCAGGCGGATTATTTACAGTCTGAGTCACCAAAGAAGCCCAAGAATACTGGAGTAGGTAACCTATTCCTTCTCCAGGGGATCTTCCCAACCCAAGAATCGAACCAGGATGTCCTGCATTGCAGGCGGATTCTTTACCAGCTGAGTCGCTTCAGTGGTGTCCAACCATTTGCACTCCCATGCACTGTAGCCTGCCAGGCTCCTCTGTTCATGAGATTCTCCACGCAAGAATACTGGAGTGGGTTAGACATGCCCGCCTCCAGGGTATCTTTCCAGCCCAGGAATCGAGCCCGCATCTCCTGCTTCTCCTGCATTGCAGACTGATTCTTTACCGCTGAATCACTGGGGAAGCTGCTAGGGTATTACCAGAATCTAACTGACACAGGAAGGGAAGGACCCAACTTCAGCCCCTTCTATCCATTCTGTCTCATATACGAGGGGAGAAAAACACAGAGAAGTACTTGCCAAATCCTTAGTCTAGAAGCATAGGTTCACTAAAAGCCTGAGACCTAATCATAGGATTATTGAACACTTCCCCCTCCCCACACCTCATTGCCACATTACTAAAGGCCTATTTATAGCAGTTCCTTGTATCTGGTACATCATGTCCAGCTGTTAACAAAAACATACAAAGCATACTGAAAGATTAAAAAAACCCACAATTTGAAGAGATAGAGAACAAGAATCAGAATGTTGGAATTATCAGACCAGGAATTTAAAACTACAATGATTAATATGCTAAGGGATGTAATAGACAAAGTAGAACTACTAAGCCATGTAAGCAGAGAGATGTGAATCCTAGAAAAAAGAAATCAAGCAAACTGGCGGGAGGGATGTTTAAGCGGGAAGGGACAGGAGTAAACCTATGGCTGATTCATGCTGATGTTTGGTAGAAACCAATACAATACTGTAAAGCAACTATCTGTCAATTAAAAATAAAGTTTTAAAAAAAGAATTGCTGGAGATCAAGAACACTATGATAGAAATGAAGCTTATTAGCAGACTGGACACTGCTGAAAAAAAAAAAATCTCTGACCTTGAGAATATCTCAATAAAGTCTCCAAATTAAAAAACTAAGAGAACAAAGACTGAAAAGAAACAGAAAAGAATATCCAAGGATTATGGCATAACCAAAAGGATGTAACTCATACATGATGGGAATACTAGAAGGATAAGAAAGAGAGAAAGGAACAGATAAAATATTTAAAATAAAAATTTAAATTTGCTGAAATTCATGAGTGATATTCAAAACTGAATATCACAAACAGCAGATCCAGGAAGCTCAGAGAATACTGAGCAGGCAAAAAATAAAAAAACAACTGTACCTAGGCATATCATTTTTCAAACTATAGAAAATATAAAGTAATACAGAATACAGATAAAAATACAGAATATAGATTTTAAAATTCAGATAAAGAGAAACAATATTGAAAGAAGCTAAAGGGAAAAAACCTTGCCCACAGAGGAACAAAGATAAGAACTACATTCAATCTCTTTGAAGACTGTGCAAGGAAGAAGAGATAGATGCAGGCGTGTGTGCTAAGCCGCTTCAGTCATGTCCGACTCTTTGTAACCCTATGGACTATAGCCCACCAGGCTCTTCTGTCCCAGGGATTCTCCAGGCAAGAACGCTGGAGTGGGTTGCCATGCCCTCCTCCAGGGCATCTTCCCGACCCAGGGATCAAACCCTAGTCTCTTAAGTCTCCTGTATTGGCAGGCAGGTTCTTTACCTAGTACTAGTGCCACCTGGGAGAAGGCAATGGCACCCCATCCAGTACTCTTGCCTGGCAAATCCCATGGATGGAGGAGCCTGGTGGGCTGCAGTCCATGGGGTCGCTAAGAGTCGGACACGACTGAGCGACTTCACTTTCACTTTTCACTTTCATGCATTGGAGAAGGAAATGGCAACCCACTCCAGTGTTCTTGCCTGGAGAATCCCAGGGACAGGGGAGCCTGGTGGGCTGCCGTCTATGGGGTCGCACAGAGTCGGACATGACTGAAGCGACTTAGCAGCAGCAGCAGCAGCAGCAGTGACACCTGAGAAGCCCAAGAGATACAATTCGAGACAACAGTCTCAAATTCCAGGTAATAATCTCGAATTCTGCACCCTATGAAATTATCCTTCAAAATTGAAGGAGAAGAAAAACTGAGAAAATTTGTTGCCAGTAGACCTATCTTCCAAGAAATGTTGAAAAAATTGTTTAGAGAGGAGAAAAATAATATAGGGCAGAAACTCAGATCTACAGAAAAAAAGGAAGAGCATCTTATTCCAAAGAAGGAATAAGTGAAGGTAAAATAAACCATTTATTTTTCTTAATTTTAACTCATCTAAACTGTTTGCTCAAACATATACATATCTCATGCATTTATATGCTTATATATAAATGAAGGACTTCCCAGGTGGCTTAGATGGTAAAGAATCTGCCTGTAATACAGGAAATCCAGGTTCAATCCCTGGGTAGGGAAGATAACCTGGAGAAGGGAAGGCTCCCCACTCCAGTATTCTTGCCTGGAGAATTCCATGGACAGAGCAGCCTGGCAGGCTATGGTCCACAGGGGTGCACAGAGTCAAACACAACTGAAGCGACTTAGCACACATACACACCATAAATGAAATGAATAATAGCAATGATACAGGGATAGGAGGGAAGAATTAGTATTATTTTGTTCTTATAAAGTACTCACACTACCCATGAAGTGGTAGAGTGTCATCTGAAAGTAAACTTGGATTACTATATTATGTATACTGCAACTCTTGGGTAATCATCAAGAAAAGGGAAAAGAAAAATCATAACTGCTATGCTAAGAAAGAATAGAAAATGAAATTGTATAAAATGCTCAATAAAACTACAAAAGGCAGAAAAAAGTGGAAGACAAAAGCAGGAGTACAAAACAAGGGTAATGAACAGAAAACATAGTAAATAATATAGTAGATATTAATCTCACTATATCAATAATCATTTTGAATGTCAGTAGTCTAAATGTACCAATTAAAAGACAGAGATTGTCAGAGTGGATCCAAAAATAGGACCCAACTATATATCTTCTACAACAATTTCACTTTAAATGTAAAGGAATATATAGATTAAAAGTTAAAAAGATAAAGAAAAATATATCATGCTAACATTAACCAGTAGAAAGCAGGAGCAGCTATATAAAATTCAGACAGAGCAGACATCAAAGTAAGGAAACTTATCAGGGATAAAGAGGGGCATTACATAATGGTAGGGGCCCAGTCTCCAAAAAGACGTTAACAATCCTCAGTATGTATGCGCCTAATAGAGCATCAAATCTCATGCGGCAAAAACTCATAGAACCAAAGAAGAAATGGATGAACCCACTATCATAGTTGGAGACTCAACACTTCTTTAGAAGAAATGGACATACTAAACAGACAGAAAATTGATAAGGATACAGTTGAACTCAATACCACTATCAACCAACTGGGTATGATTGACTGTTTCATCAAGTAACAGCAATATACATGTTCTTCTCAAGGTCATATGAAACATTCCCCAAGATAGACTACATTCTAGGCTATAAAATACAGAACAAATTTTAAAGAATAAAATCGTTAAGTACCTGCTCTTGGACCACAATGGAATGAAACTAGAAATCAATAACAGAAAGATAACTGGAAAATCCCAAAATACATGAAAGTTGAATAACAGACTTCTAAACAACACATGGGTCAAGAAGAAATCTCAAAAGAAATTAAATATAAGATTTACACCTACCACACACCTAAAATTCAAATTTGTTCTTGGCCAGAATTCACTCACAAGGCTTAGTAATTCAAAGATCACTGAGAATCATCTACGGACAATTTCATTTTACCTGTACCTCAGTCTTCAGGGTAGCCTTTATCTTTGTGTGCCTACTTCCCTCTAATCTCTGGGAAACTTCCTACTCTGCTGATCTCCCTCTATTCTCTATAAGATGAGTGTCTCAGACCTCCAACCACATATGCTGTCATAGTCAGGATCAATGCTAGGACCCCCAAGGCTGAACTATATCTCCTCCACCTCATTGTAGATTTGCCCATTTGACTTCATTCTGATCAGAGTTTAAGGAGAGGGGAAAGGAGGGAGGTGAAGTTACCTTCTGTCAACTTCAAAGCTTATGGGCTTAAGTGAAAAAGATTCTGGGGACAACTGATCCCAGAGAGCTTCTACTCTTTTCCAGTCTTGCTCTCAATCCAAGAAGAGATTTTATCTGAGCATCATAAAATAATATCAACAATCCTGCTCTGTTTCAGTCAGTACAAGTCAGTTATTTAGTGATTTTGCACTTCCTGATATTTTAAAGGACTTTTGAAAGAGAGTCCTAAAATTTCTTTTGACCTTGTTAAAAGAGTTGTTTTGGAACAACTTTAGAAAACATTCCAAGGTGGGAACAGGAGAAAAGAGCTATAGGCACAATATGTTTTATATTTAAAGATATCAGATAAGATTGTTGTATAGAGAATTCCTTTCTCTTATGTTTATTTTTTTAAGTACATATTGCTTACCGAGCCCCAAACTTCTTTCTTACAAGGGGCAGAAAATGCCCTTCCTAGAGAGAGATGACATCTCTGAAATGGAGCTGTTTGTGGAAATTCCTAAGTCTCTCAGGGGGAATTTTTCTCTCACTCAGAAGGAATGACCACAAAGTAGGTGGTCCATGCTCTGGTGAGCTCTTGGGCTAGCCTTTGGCAAAACTGAGTAACTGGCAAAGTTAGACATTGCTGAATCATCCTACACACCCCCCACCTAGGCATACACCAAACACCATGGTCCCTAGTCTGGCCAATGTCCAGAACACCCCTACCTCTCTTCTCCCCTCTCTGTGAAAAATGCCCTCTCGGGAGGCTTAGCAACCGTAAATAGAGGAAATAGGATCAAGTTACAGAATACTGAAAGTCATTGGAGGTTACAGTTTTAAAAGTCATCTAGTAGAATCATTTTCAGAATTATTCATTTTTAATATTTTAGCTGCAAAACTTTTTCTTCAAAAGAAGCCTTGAAAAGAAAAAAGCAGTATATAATATAGAGTAGAAATATATATCTAAGAAAAGCAATATATAAAAGTAAAAATCTGTATATAAATAAGGTAACCAAGAGCTACTCTGGTTAGTTTCCATTCCCAAGGGGAAACCTGAAAGTCCCCAGACTTAGAAAACTACCAATCTAATTCACAGATGACAATCTTGAGCCCCACAGTAAACCAGCTTGTCCAGCATTGCCCAATGAGACATCAATGACAAACAAAGGTCAACTGCTCTTCAGGAGCATGTCCTTGCTATCACTCAGCCAGACACAGGTCCTCAGAGACCCTGCAGTATATGTTAATTATCTGAATTCGACAATTTATGCTAGTGTTAATGACTGGTGCCATCTTTACACAGGAGTCCTCTTAGCAGTGTTTGCTTTCATTTAAACAGGATTCACCTTCTTAGATCAAAGAAAGGAATATCTAAGAGCAAATATACAGATGTCACAATAGGCTTGTTGGTACAGAAAACTGTATAGGATAACAGAACCTCCAGAAAGGGTTATTCTGTCATTTGAAAATCATGTACAATTTTATAATATAATTCATGGGTTGGCTCAGGGGCAGGGGGCAGAATCGAAAGCAATACTTGTTGTTTTCATAAAAGTATCTAAAATAAGAAAACCTAAACCAAATCACATTGACTAGTCTGATGTGCTGAAGTTAGAATGAAGAAGTAATCAGAGTTGGTCCTACATTAATTCGGGGTAGGACACCTTTGTTAGCTACTTCTGATGTTAACAGCCACGTGGTATAATATGCACGGTTCTATATCATAACATGAACATAATGTTTTATGTTTTAAGATGAGTGTAAGTTTTATTTTAAAGCTTGCCTTGATTTTACAGTAATATTGAGCGACTTCACTTTCACTTTTCACTTTCATGCATTGGAGAAGGAAATGGCAACCCACTCCAGTGCTCTTGCCTGGAGAATCCCAGGGATGGGGGAGCCTGGTGGGTTGCCGTCTATGGGGTTGCACAGAGTCGGACATGACTGAAGCGACTTAGCAGCAGCAGCAGTAGTACAACAATAAAGCCTTCAGGCCCTCAAAATGTATTTCTGTCTCTTATTCTATTTCTTCCTGCCCATATATTGGGAAAGTTGCAAGAAAAAAGTAGAGATTATCAAAGTAAATGATTACAAGTATTATACTAAGAGTAAATGTAATGATGAAAAATAAAAATTCAATTTCTTGGAGATCTATAAAGACTGAGTCTTTGGAGAAAAAACAACCATCACCACCAGCAGCCTCATTCATTACTCAACCAAGCTGACTTGACACTTTATCTTCAGTACTCCTCATTTTTACATTGTTATTATTATTTGGAATGTGGTTCATTATAACTGAAAGCAAAAAAAAAAAACTCATGTCAATTATGGTTTCTTGTTTATTGAAAAAAAAAATTCAACTTCCCAATGTGTTGTAAATCTCAACACTCAGTAGGACTGTGTGACTATCATTTTGATAGACATGAGTCAAGATCATGCAAATTTACTTTAAAATGCTATGAAGTTGCTTATTTTTCTTCAAGGCACAGGTGTCCTCAACACATGAAACTGAATCAGGAATTCACAAAGGTATTGAAAGTTTTCTATCTTGAAGTTAAAAGTTTAAAAGAAATCCACTTTACACTGTGTGTTCTGTCAAAACTACAGCTTGGGAGAAAATTACTGAAAAATTACAAAATATTTTCTTGTCCAATTCTACCATCAAATGACAAACATCAACTTTTGCCATCAATCAAATCATTGTCCTTTTCAGCCATTTTGATGGTGGCATCAAAATAGTGTTCTGTTCAATCGTTTGCTCCTATGACCAAAGGTGGTGGGAGGGAAAATTCTACGGCGAATCCTTCAGACAACAGAGGTTTGAACTGCTCAAAGCAGCGAGCTGTGCTCAGTCGTGTCTGACTCTTTGTGACCCCATGGATGGAGCCCACCAGACTCCTCTGGCTATGGAGTTCTCCAGCCAAGAATGCTGGAGGGGGTTGCCATTTCCTCCTCCAGGGGATCTTTCCAACCCAGGAATCAAATTCGAGTCACCTGGGTCTCCTGCATTGACAGGCAGATTCTTTATCACTGCACCACCTGGAAAGCCCGGGTTTGAACTGCACGGGTCCACTAATACTAGGTTTTTTTCAAAAGTAGATTCTATAGCTCACAGTTCTACACCATCTGTGGTTGTTTGAATCCAGGGATTTGGAACCATGGATATGGAATCCCAACTGTGAATTTATACTGGATTTTCAACTACTGCTCAAGCTCTCACCTTGTTCAAAAATCAGCTGGATTTTATTAACTACTGGAGAATATCATTAGAGCTTACAGTTTCTTTAAATTACTTCAAAGTAAAAATGATTAGAACATTCACAGAAGGTGCTCCGACCAGCAGAATTCTTGTTGAAAATCAAAGGATGAAAGTTATCTTTTGTTGCCAAACATCAGAGTCCAAATTTGGCCAAGGCAACTACAGGAAGACCTCAGCTTTGCTCTCAGAATACTAAATTGTCTACCTTGCTTTGTGAAGATTTGTGTATTTATCACATAGTGCTAGCCTTTGTTGAGTTCTAGGTTTTTTAAGAAATATGATTAGCTACATTCAAGAATTAAAAGATTCAGTTGCCCTATTTTTTGGAATTTAGAAAAAGGACTAGAAATAAGTCTTCAAAATACTAATCATCAGTATGGCAGGGACAAGTGAGGACCCATGCTGGCCACAAATAATAGGCAAGGTTGTGTTGGACCATAAGTACTGAATACCAGTTATTTCATCTTTCAAAAATAACAATGAGATTGAAACATGGATATCAACATGGAAAGATGTCCAAGTTATAGATAAGTGAGAAAATAAAGTTGCATGACACTATGTATAGCATGACTCTACTTATAAATGTTAGAAGAATATAAAGACACTTACAAAATACTCCCACAGAATTCTGACAAACACCTGCAGAACCCTGGGCAATAAGAACTCCTGAGTCTGATTCCTAAATTCTAGTCCTGAGTCTGCCACATTGCTTAACCCTTTCAAGCTTAAGGTTCTGAACGACCAAGGAGTTAGAGAATCATTTCACCTATTTTCAGTTCAATCTACCTGCAATGCAGAAGGCCCCGGTTCCATTCCTGGGTCACAAAGATCTGCTGGAGAAGGGATAGGCTACCCACTCCAGTGTTCTTGGGCTCCCCTTGTGGCTCAGCCGGTAAAGAATCCGCCCACAATGTGGGAGACCTGAGTTTGATCCCTGGGTTGGGAAGATCCCCTGGAGAAGGGAAAGGCTACCCACTCCAGTATTCTGGCCTGGAGAATTCCATGGGGTCGCAAAGAGCTGGACACAACTGGTCGATTTTCATTTTCACTTTCAGTTCTAGTTTGCTATGAGTGTAAAAGTGTTCTTCCTTAATTTACATTTATGAAATAAAGGGTTGAAAATATCTTCCTCAAAGTTTTTTGTGGGGCTTTATACAAGCAGGTTTGTAAATGTACTTGGTAAATATATTTTATTATAACAATAATAATCCATAGCTTTAAAAAAGCTTCCACTAATAAGCAGGAGAGTTCCAGAAAAACATCTATTTCTGCTTTATTGACTATGCCAAAGCCTTTGACTGTGTGGATCACAATAAACTGTGGAAAATTCTGAAAGAGATGGGAATAGCAGACCACCTGACCAGCCTCTTGAGAAATCTGTGTGCAGTTCAGGAAGCAACAGTTAGAATTGGACATGGAACAACAGACTGGTTCCAAATAGGAAAAGGAGTACGTCAAGGCTGTATATTGTCACCCTGTTTATTTAACTTATATGCAGAGTACATCATGAGAAACACTGGACTGGAAGAAACACAAGTTGGAATCAAGATTGCTGGGAGAAATATCAATAACCTCAGATATGCAGATGACACCACCCTTATGGCAGAAAGTGAAGAGGAACTAAAAAGCCTCTTGATGAAAGTGAAAGTGGAGAGTGAAAAGGTTGGCTTAAAGCTCAACATTCAGAAAACGAAGATCATGGCATCTGGTCCCATCACTTCATGAGAAATAGATTGGGAAACAGTGGAAACAGTGTCAGACTTTATTTTTCTGGGCTCCAAAATCACTACAGATGGTGACTGTAGCCATGAAATTAAAAGACGCTTACTCCTTGGAAGGAAAGTTATGACCAGCCTAGATAGCATATTCAAAAGCAGAGACATTACTTTGCCAACAAAGGTTGGCCTAGTCAAGGCTATGGTCTTTCCTGTGGTCATGTATGGATGTGAGAGCTGGACTGTGAAGAAGGCTGAGCACCGAAGAATTGATGCTTTTGAACTGTGGTGTTGGAGAAGACTCTTGAGAGTCCCTTGGACTGCAAGGAGATCCAACCGGTCCATTCTGAAGGAGATCAGCCCTGGGATTTCTTTGGAAGGAATGATGCTGAAGCTGAAACTCCAGTATTTTGGCCACCTCATGCGAAGAGTTGACTCATTGGAGAAGACTCTGATGCTGGGAGGGATTGGGGGCAGGAGGAGAAGAGGACGACAGAGGATGAGATGGCTGGATGGCATCACTGACTCGATGGATGTGAGTCTGAGTGACCTCTGGGAGTTGGTGATGGACAGGGAGGCCTGGCGTGCTGCAGTTCATGGGGTTGCAAAGAGTCGGACACGACTGAGCGACTGATCTGATCTGATCTGATAATTTATATGTTGTTTTTACTAGTTATTCCTAATTTCAGCCCAGTTGGGGATATTACCAACACATTTTCTTCATCATAAAGTGAAAACCTTTAGGTTTAAGGTTATTTCAGGGGCTGAACTATATCAAATGTCAGCATCAGGAAGAAAAATCAATTGCAGCAAGGCTGACAATTAACTTCCTAAAAGTGAATCTCATTTTTCCCGCTCATGTCTTAGTGAAATCAGAATTTTGTTTCCTAGAAAATATTTCAGTGGATTAGGTTGCAAACTCATCTTCTTGTTTGAAGAATTATAGGAGTTGGCTTAGTCTTTGCAGGGTCTCTGTCAGCTAAAATAGTCTACAGTTCTATTTTAGAAATTCAGTCCAGGAGGTAACCTCTCTCAGACTAAGATGTCAGAGAATAGGACCTGCTCAGATTTTCATCATGTCTTAGGAATGTGTATTCTTGATGTCAATTCAGCAAAGCTGAGTTTATTCTAAATTTGTTTCTTATTAAACTGTGTAAGGACAGAAATAGGATTGGTGATGGATGTCACTGAGTAAACAATTTAATATAAAGAACTTCCTAACAGCCAGAGTTGTCCAATATAGAAAAAGCCTGCCATTGGATGAACTGAGTCCCCTGGGAGGAGAAATAAGGGGTTGAAAGGGGACTCAACTGTCAGAAGAGGGATCTTACTTCTTTTTTTTTTTTTTTTTTTTTTTAATCAAGAATCTCTTTTATTGATTATCAGAAACATTACAAACATCTAGTATGAACAAATTGTAACATGATAGTGTTTAGTTTGAACAATTAATACATTTCAGATATAATATTATACATATTTCAATGCTATTCTCCCCAATCATCTCACCCTCTCCTGGTCCCAGAGTCCAAAAGTCTGGTCTATACATCAGTGTCTCTTTTGTTGTCTCGTAAATAGGGTTATTTTTTACCATCTTTCTAAATTCCATATATATGCGTTAGTATACTGTATTTGTGTTTTTGTTTCTGGCTTACTTCACTCTGTATAATAGGCTCCAGTTCCATCCACCTCCTTAGAACTGATTCAAATGTAATCTTTTTAATGGCTGAGTAATATTCCATTGTGTATATGTACCACAGCTTGCTTATCCATTCATCTGTGGATGGACATCTAGGTTGCTTCCACGTTCTGGCTATTGCAAACAGTGCTGCTATGAACATTGGGGTACAGGTGTCTCTTTCAATTCTGGTTTTCTCAGTGTATATGCCCAGCAGTGGGATTGCTGGATCATAAGTCAGTTCAATTTGCAGTTTTTTGAGGAATCTCCATACTGTTCTCCAAAGTGGCTGTACTAGTTTGCATTCCCACCAACAGTGCAAGAGGGTTCCCTTCTCTCCGCACCCTCTCCAGCATTTATTGCTTGTGGACTTTTGGATAGCAGCCATTCTGATTGGCGTGAAATGGTATCTCATAGTGGTTTTGATTTGCATTTCTCTGATAATGAGCGATGTTGAGCATCTTTTCATGTGTTTGTTAGCCATCTGTATGTCTTCTTTGGAGAAATGTCTATTGAGTTCTTTGGCCCATTTTTTGATTGGGTCATTTATTTTTCTGGAATTGAGCTGTAGAAGTTGCTTGTATATTTTTGAGATTAGTTGTTTGTCAGTTGCTTCATTTGCTATTATTTTCTCCCATTCTGAAGGCTGTCTTTTCACCTTGCTTATAGTTTCCTTTGTTGTGCAAAAGCTTTTAAGTTTGATTAGGTCCCATTTGTTCATTTTTGATTTTATTTCCAATATTCTGGGAGGTGGGTCACAGAGGATCCTGCTGTGATGTAAGTCAGAGAGTGTTTTGCCTATGTTTTCCTCTAGGAGTTTTATGGTTTCTGGTCTTACATTTAGCTCTTTAATCCATTTTGAGTTTATTTTTGTGTATGGTGTTAGAAAGTGTTCTAGTTTCATTCATATGGAGGGGTCTTGTTTTTGTATCCATTCAGCCAGTCTCTGTCTTTTGGTTGGGGCATTCAACCCATTTACATTTAAGGTAATTAATGATAAATATGATCCCATTGCCATTTACTTTGTTGTTTTGGGTTTGAATTTATATATCCTTTTTGTGTTTCCTGTCTAGAGAATGTCCTTTAGTATTTGTTGGAGAGCTGGTTTGGTGGTGCTGAATTCTCTCAGCTTTTGCTTGTCTGTAAAGCTTTTGATTTCTCCTTCATATTTGAATGAGATCCTTGCTGGGTACAATAATCTGGGCTGTAGGTTCTTTTCTTTCATCACTTTAAGTATGTCTTGCCATTCCCTCCTGGCTTGGAGAGTTTCTATTGAAAGATCAGCTGTTATCCTTATGGGAATTCCCTTGTGTGTTATTTGTTGTTTTTCCCTTGCTGCTTTTAATATTTGTTCTTTGTGTTTGATCTTTGTTAATTTGATTAATATGTGTCTTGGGGTGTTTCGTCTTGGGTTTATCCTATTTGGGACTCTCTGGGTTTCTTGGACTTGAGTGATTATTTCCTTCCCCATTTTAGGGAAGTTTTCAACTATTATCTCCTCTAGTATCTTCTCATGGTCTTTCTTTTTGTCTTCTTCTTCTGGGACTCCTATGATTCGAATATTGTAACGTTTAATATTGTCCTGGAGGTCTCTGAGATTGTCCTCATTTCTTTTAATTCGTTTTTCTTTTTTCTCCTCTGATTCCTTTAATTCTGCCATTCTATCTTCTAATTCACGAATTCTATCTTCTGCCTCTGTTATTCTACTATTTGTTGCCTCCAGAGTGTTTTGGATCTCATTTATTGCATTATTCATTATATGTTGATTCTTTTTTATTTCTTCTAGGTCCTTGTTAAATCTTTCTTGCATCTTCTCAATGCTTTTCTCCAGACTATTTATCCATGATTCCATTTTGCTTTCCAGATTTTGGATTAATTTAACTATCATTATTCGGAATTCTTTATCAGGTAGGTTCGCTATTTCTTCCTCTTTTGTTTGGTTTGGTGGGCTTTTATCCTGTTCCTTTACCTGCTGGGAATTCTTCTGTCTTTTCATCTTGTTTAAATTGCTAAGTTTGGGGTGTCTTTACTGTATTCTGGTAGTCTGTGGAGTTCTCTTTATTGTGGCGTTTCTGCACTATATGTGGGTTTGTACCGGTGGCTTGTCGAGGTTTCTTGTTTATGGAAGCTTGTATCGGTGTTCTGGTGGGTGGAGCTGGATTTCTTTTCTCTGGGGTGCAGTGGAGTGTCTAGTAGTGAGTTATGTCTATGCTTTTGGGGTCGCTTTGTGTAGCCTGTGTATTGGAGCTCAGGCTGTGTTCTTGTTTTTCTGGAGAATTTGCTTGGTATGTCTTGTTGTGGAACTTGCTGGTCTTTGTGTGATGCTTGGTTTCAGAGTAGGTATGGAGGCTTTTAATGAGCTCCTGTCAATTAGTGTTTCGTGGGATCAGGGTATGGACTTAAGCCTCCTGGTTCCAGTTATTGGTCTTATTTTTACAGTAGTCTCAAAAACTTCTTCTTCTATAATGCATTCCACAACTGGACTGCTCAGAGATGTTCACGGAATTATACATAGAAGGAAAAAGGGAGGAAGGAGACAGAGGTGGTCAGGAGGATAAAAGGAGGGAGTGTGAAGGAGAGAGACAGATCTAGTCAGTAATCAGTAAAGAAAAGAAAAAAGGAAAGGAAAAAAGCAAAGGACAAAAAGGAAAAAAGAAAAAAAAAAAAAAACAGGGTCGCAAAAGTTATATCTAAACGTGGAGATTAAAGAAGTACTAGAGGATAAAAATAATAATAATAATAAAAAAATAAAAGAAACAAAACAAACAACAACAACAAAAAAAAATTAAAAGGGAAAAAAAAATTTTTGTTTTCCTTTTTCCAATTAAAAAATAATAAAAATTTAAAAAATATATATATATTAAAAAAAGAAAAGAAAAAAAAAGGAAATAATGATGGTAAAAATAGTAACAATATATATAAGAGTTTCTCTATTATTGTTGTGGGTTCAGTTCATTTTCAGCTAGTTCCTTGTTCCGGCTTAAATTTCTCAAGATCTATAGGCCCCTTTCTCTGTGGTTGGTCTGTATAGTTCTTTGTTCTGTGCACGGTTCGGCGGTGTTCTGGGCCAAGGCCCGCCACTCGTGTGGTCGGCTCTGCACAATCTGGATTGCCGGCCCAAACTATTCCAGTTAGGCAGCACTCCAGACAATCAGGCGAACGAAGTCTGCGCTGAGGCCCGCAGAGGGGGAGGGGGTCGGCGACGGGAATGGCGGGCCGGCGGGTGGGGGGAGGGGATGGGGTGGCCCTCGTGGGAGCCGCCTGCACAGCGGGCGGGGGCACGCCTGCGCGGGAGTGGCCGGCGGGGGAGCGTCCAGTGGGGGAGAGTCCCGCGGGGGAGCGTCCCTCTGGGGAGCGCCGGCAGCGGAGCGTCCCGCGTGGGAACGGCCAAGGCGTCTCCCTGCCCAGCCCCGGCTCCCCAATGGCAGATGCGGGCGTTTGCAGCGGTGCTTTTCCGCTGCGGAAGTTACCGCAGGGCCCGCAGTCTGTGGGTTCTAATTGCTCAACTGTTCTCCTCCCTGTTATGATAGTCTCCGTGTTTCCCAGGTTCGGCTCAGATTCCGCAGGGAGAGTGTTTCCTGGTGTTTGGAAACTTCTCTTTTTAAGACTCCCTTCCCCGGACAGAGGTCCGCCCCTCCCTCTTTGTCTCTCTCTGGCTTCTATATTCTTTCCTACCTCCTTTAGAAGGCAGTGAGTTGCTTTTCTGGGTGTCCGACGTCCTCCGCCAGCACTCCGAAGCTGTTTGTGGTATTTACTCGGCGCCCAGATGTCCCATTGATGAATTTGTGGAGGAGAAAGCGTATTCCCCGTCCTAATCCTTCGCCATCTTAACCGGAAGTCGGGATCTTACTTCTTATTGGGGAAGATTGTCTATTTTGTGTAGGGTACTTGTGCTAATCTTTTAATCCTTGTAATGAATTGTTGTCATGCTGAGGATAGGGTTTTTTTTTTTTTTTCCTTTGGCTCATTTCTAGATTTCTAGACACATTATAAATGTTCAATAAATTGATCTTTAACGAATGAAGAAATAACACAGAGGGAAAACTTGCATTTATCAAACAGGGGCATAGAGGAAGTTTAAGATCCCTTAATTGTGAAATTCTTGGAAGTGTTCATCATCCCTTGGAAAAGTAAATTCAGTAGCAAAAATGCAATGTCATAGTGAGTGTTTTGAAATTTTTCAGAACTCTTTGCTACTTCCAGACTGTTGTCCATTTCTTCCTTGCAGCTTTCTGCTTGGACTATTTGCTTTATTATTTCAGGCCCCAATTTCATACTTGGACCTTTTAGAACTCAGAAATCATCCTTTTCGTTGTACCATGTATATTTAAAAGAACTATATTGGCAGATAATTTTTTACCAGCGGAAGCTACATATTGAGTGCCAAAAATTGCTTGATTTCAAAAAGTTCAAAGTTTTACGTTACGGCAAATAAGTAACAAAGTTAGTAACTTCTGAATTCTACAAAACTTGTCTGCTTCAAATCAAATATGCTTGAATCTCTTATTACTCTTGAGTCCATCCAGCACCCTGGTTTGTTCATGTCTGGGTTTCACACACTGAGTCTCAATTCTTTAGTCGGTGATAAAATCAATTTAGTGGGTTACAAACCAGAACTTTCAGGAAAAAAAGATTAGAGTTAAATATCAGAATGTATCATACCTAGTAATGAAAAATATTTTTTTCACAAAACTTTTTAGTAATTCAGATATATTTGTACATGTGCCTACACCTGTGTTGTGATGTAAAATATATTTCTTACAATGGATCACATGAGTGAAAACAGTTTGGAAAAGCACTGATTTACAGGCTGCTCCAGGACCCTTAAAATAATGTCTCTGGTTTAAAAGGTCCACTCACTATCCAATTTTCTCAAAAGATTCTTTTGATACATAATCAGGTGTATATATATGGTAAAATTACTCAGTTCAAAATTTTTTTTCTCAGTAGTAGCAGGAACAGATGACCCAGTTCTCAAAGTTCATGTACTTGAGCCAGCTGGAATGAAAATAAGAAGTGTAGGGTGTTTGTTTTACATTGTCCGCAGATGAACAGGTCAAGTGCTTCCGAGCACCAAGGGTCCCGACGTTTACAACCCGCTTCCTTCTCTGGTGTCTATACCCAGGTGCCCTTCTCCCCTGGACTTACCTTTGTTGCCACTGTTCTTTCCATCTTAATAACCCACTATTACAGTCTCTCTCATTTCTTTCTCTCAGGCACTTGGCAAATACGGGAGGCAAAGTTTACAAGGGTTAAATATTTCTAAGAATCTTACTTTAAAAGGTTGTTAGAAAGTAGCCCTTTCATCTACACTCTGACTTTTTTTCCCCTCCTCTTCTCTCCACTCTCTCAAAACCACAACAGAAAGAGTGGTTAAGGCCACTCCTGTTGTTTAAATTGGCCCCTGTTCCCTCTAGACTAGAAAAGATTCTACATTTGGTGGCAGTGGTTGGAATTAGTCAAAATTTGAAAAAAGATAAGTGAATGCAAACAGTTTGAAACTGCCTTTTTCTGTTTTCTTTCAAGTACCTTTACACAGCTATAAGTAATATACGGTTCATAAGAAGAATAAAGTTGATTTTTATAAATATTTTATTCTTTCAACAGAACTCAGTGTTGAATGCATTTCAGTTGGTAATATATTCTCCATTTACTGGTCCTTTTCGAAAGAGCTTCCCCCTCCTCCCCCATTTCCATCTTATCAGTATGGTGCATAGAGAATATTTGACTTGAGGCTGAATCTATTTTTCCAATTTTTTGGAGTATCTATTCTCTAAAGAAAGTATTATTAAAAGCAGACGTCTTCAAAATGTACTTTAACAATAATTATTTTCTTTGAATATGAGAAGGATATTTTGATTTCCCAAATGCATGTTAACAGAATTCTGGAACTGGATCCTTTTGTGGCTCTTTTCTCTATTTTCTTCGGTAATAGAAACATGACATTGTCTTCCAGAGAATTCTAAAGCTTTAGACTCCTTGGTACGTGTCCTGCATGAACTAAAGCTGAGGATATCAACTTGTTTTTCTACTCAGCTATAGCTCCTGGAGGTTACCACTAACTTTTGAACTATGGACAGGCTCAGTTTATCTTCTTGTCAAGCCTTGTGAAACAGCTCTTCAGAGACACCAAAAACAACTCAAGATTTCTGTTAAGGGACCTATGATGGTGGAAAAGATATTTTGTTTTGGGGGCCCCAGTAACCTCCACTGGATAAAATAAGAAAGTTAGCTAGAATAATCTTCAGAGACAAAACAAAAACTCTCTCTAGCTCAAAAACACTTTGATTCTGTTAACCAACATTTAATCATCAAGTTGACAAAAGCAATTTTTACCTTATTGTAGTGTTACAAACATATTATGATGCTTAGAGTAGATTTCTTAGAAACATACTGAATTCCATTGTATTATGTGTAAATTTGAGCATTTGTTAATGGGAGAAAAAGAGGAAAGCTAACTTTCGCTCAGTTATTAAGTAAGCAAAGTGAACACAGTGGAGGAGTGTGAGAAAATTTAGAGCGAAGACAACCTTTAAATATCTTTTCTCTTTTGTGGAGACATGTGACCAGTAAAGGGCTTCCCTAGTGGCTCAGATGGTAAAGAATCTGCCTGTAAACAGGAGACCTGAGTTCGATCCCTGGGTCAGGAGGATCCCCTGGAGCAGGGAATGGCAACCCACTCCAGTATTCTTGCCTAGAGAATTCGACAGAGGAACCCGGTGGGCCTCTGTCCATGGGGTTGCAAAGAATCAGACATGATTGAGCGACTAAAACTATGACCAGTAAAATGTGCAAGATCAGAAGAGACAAATCAGATAGTCTGGACAGTGGCAGTGCTCGCCCACAGGACACAATACAATTTGGTCGAGGTACACTCAGATCAGATCAGATCAGTCACTCAGTCATGTCCAACTCTTTGCGACCCCATGAACTGCAGCACGCCAGGCCTCCCTGTCCATCACCAACTCCCGGAGGTCACCCAGACTCACATCCATCGAGTCAGTGATGCCATCCAGCCATCTCATCCTCTGTCGTCCTCTTCTCCTCCTGCCCTCAATCCCTCCCAGCTTCAGAGTCTTCTCCAATGAGTCAACTCTTCGCATGAGGTGGCCAAAATACTGGAGTTTCAGCTTTAGCATCATTCCTTCCAAAGAAATCCCAGGGCTGATCTCCTTCAGAATGGACTGGTTGGATCTCCTTGCAGTCCAAGGGACTCTCAAGAGTCTTCTCCAACACCACAGTTCAAAAGCATCAATTCTTCAGTGCTCAGCCTTCTTCCCAGTCCAGCTCTCACATCCATACATGACCACAGGAAAGACCATAGCCTTGACTAGGTGAACCTGTGCTTTGCTGGAGCAGCCGGGGAGAGACACCCCACGCCCAAGGTAAGAGAAACCCAAGTAAGACGGTAGGTCTTGCAAGAGGGCATCAGAGGGCAAATACACTGAAACCATACTCACAGAAAACTAGTCAATCTAATCACACCAGGACCACAGCCTTGTCTAACTCAACGAGGTACACTAGTTTGGTTAAAAATCTTATCTTTCTTCCATTCACCGTAGAAT
The DNA here is from genome assembly GCA_935064755.1 of Tragelaphus eurycerus. Classification (NCBI taxonomy): domain Eukaryota; kingdom Metazoa; phylum Chordata; class Mammalia; order Artiodactyla; family Bovidae; genus Tragelaphus; species Tragelaphus eurycerus. The sequence goes on along the minus strand of CAKXYN010000006.1, from coordinate 16,638,632 downwards.
CCAGCTTTATATGTTTGCTTAAAGAAAGGAAAAGTTGCCAACATGATTAACAAAATAATTAATGAAAATCTGGCTTAGTCAACAACAGCTGATTTGAGTTGACCTGTATCCCTGGGCTTCCCAGGTGGCGCTAGTGGTAAAGAGCCCGCCTGCCAGTGCAGGTGGACATAAGAGACCTGGGTTTGATCCCTAGGTGGGGAAGATCCTCTGGAGAAGGAAATGACAACCCACCACAGTATTCTTACCTAGAGAATCCCATGGGCAGAGGAGCCTGGCAGGCTACAGTCCATAGGGTCGCATGGAGTTGGACATGACCAAAGTGACTTAGCATGAAGAGTGTCACTGGAGGCAGCAGGAAAAAAGATCCTTGCAGCACCCTCCTCAGGCAGGGACGCTGCCATGATCTCATTCAGACAGAAAACCACCTCCCCCACCGCATTCCCAGGGATTGCTGAAACTAAAGGTCATTTCCCTCCAACCTAGAAAACAAGGTAAAGGGAACTAAGGTAGGGAGCTGAAGCATAAGTATTGAGAAATTTCCAGAAGCCTTCATTTCTGCCTAGAAACTCCTTAAGAGGAGGCCTGGGGCTAGGGAGATAAACAGGACTATCACACTGCTGATCCTAGAGATGCTTTCTCCACCCCCGCTTGTCTTTGAAGTAAGGTACACAGAAGCAAAGAAACAAAAAGCCAAACAAAACACTTGGGAAAGACCCAGGAACTAATAACACAGGTCTCTGTCTCTACCCTACCAATCTTTTTTTTTTTTTTTTTAAGTTTATATGGTGAAAATTTTCCGATATATAGGAAAGTAGAGATAATAGTATAAAGCAGACTCATGTCCCGATTACTTAATTTCATCAATTGTCAACTCCTGGCCAGTCTTGTTTATCTTTACCCTTCACATACCTGCCCCCTCACAGGTTATTGTGAAGCAAATCTCACCCATGACATTATTTCACAGATTTTAGAGATGACTTTTCTCAATGACTGCATTCTAAGTCCTTCATCTTTCTGAGGTCAGGAAATCCAGATGAAAGGAGAAAAATGAAAACTTTAGGTAAAATAATGACTGTGATTAAAATAAATTATATAAACTTGTTATAACCCAAGTGGAATTTTCATTATATCCCTAAAATGGATGTCTGTTATCCATCTGTCAGTCAATTTACTGAGTATCTCTTCTCTTCCTGAAAGTGAAAGTGTTGTCTCTCAGTTGTGTCCTACTGTTGGCAACCCCATGGACTGTAGCCCACCAGGCTCCTCTGTCCATGGGATTCCCCAGGCAAGAGTACTGGAGAGGGTAGCCATTCCCTTCTCCAAGGGATCTTCCCATCCCAGGGGTCAAACCTGGGCCTCCTGCATGGCAGGCAGATCCTTTACTGCCCGAGCCGCCAAGGAAGCCTGGTTCTGTCAAATCACAAAACCTTTTTAAAAAAAAAAAGACCAATAGCTCTGATATATGAATATACAATTATTTTCCTAGGAAAAGACCAAAGGGGAAAAAAATGGAAGTACATGCACATTCACTAAAGAAAACAGGTCTCTATGGTCACAAAATAAATAACTTTTTATTATTTGCTAGAACTCCAAAATGACATGAACTTTATTTATTCTCAAGGATAATAAATGGAAGATTTGAGATCACTCCTGGTAATCATCCTTAGATAATTGGTAAGGTTTTCTGGTGGATTTTTTATCTAGGAAAAGTAAAAACCTCAGAAACTAAGGCCCTTCTGATTTTAATGCTAAGTCGCTTCAGTCATGTCCGACTTTGTGTGACCCCATCGATGGCAGCCCACCAGGCTTCCCCGTCCCTGAGATTCTCCAGGCAAGAACACTGGAGTGGATTGCCATTTCCTTCTCCAATGCGTGAAAGTGAAAAGTGAAAGTGAAGTCGCTCAGTCATGTCCAACTCTAGCGACCCCATGGACTGCAGCCTACCAGGCTCCTCCATCCATGGGATTTTCCAGGCAAGAGTACTGGAGTGGGGTGCCATTGCCTTCTCCGTCTGATTTTAATAGGGCTACCTTTTCCCAGCTAGCCTGCAAGGAGCCATTGCAATCTTATCCACACAGATTTACATGCACCTACATTCCTGGAAAGATTGCAATAAAGGTAAAAAGGCAGAAAAACCTCATTTTGGGGCCACTTTACATTTCAAGCTGCAGTTCTTTATAATCTAACAGTCCATCTTTACAAGCTAGTAGTGAGGTTTTCTTAAAAAAAAAAAAAAGAAAGGAAAGGAAAAAGGTTAGCAATAAATATTCTCTTATCTAAAGAATTTATTTTTCTTTTCTTTACTCCATATTCTGTTTTCTGAGGAGTTAAAGATTTTCTGCATCCTAAATTGGTTCATTAAAAATATCCATGGACTTCCAAATTTACTTTAAGTTGAAAAATTTTTACCTCAGTTTTGCAAGAACTGTCTCCTCCAAACATTCCCACTTCTGAATGCTCCCTACCTCAGGGAGAACAAAGTTTCAGCTTTCAGTAACCCTCTGAGCATAGCTCTCTGCCTCAGACAGACCCAGATTCTCACAAAACCACAACAGAGCAGAATGAGACATTGAGTTCTTATTAGGTCTCACTGAAAAACTCATATTAACCCTTTCTAATGTCTTCTAGATCTTGGACAGTTTGGATACAGTTTTGTTTTATGGCAGAATCTGTATTAACTGTTGAAGTTCTTAGAGTCACTATCTTATACATTTTTCTCAATGTTCATTCATTGAACCAAAGTAGAAATGTAAAACTTTTGGGGGAAGCTTAGTAATCTTTTCTTATATTTTCATCATCCTCAAATGTCTTGAACACAAACTGAATATTTACTAAATAATGATTTGTGGTCCTTCAAGTCAAATTGCTAAAACTTGATATGTTGAGAAATTTGACTAAAGGAAGCTCCAAGCCAAGGGGAAGAAATACTTCAAGAATGAGCTGGTATGTCTTCAGCTTGAAAAATATGTAAATATGAACTTTTTTGACCTCTTCATGAAATAGATGTTTTTCTTTGAAAAATAACTATTCATACAATTACTTATACCATAAACAAATCTCTTTAATTCCATCTTTGCTAGTCATGTGATGGTGGTGGTTTAATCACTAAGTTGCGTCTGACTCTTTGCGACCCCATGGTCTATAGCCCTTCAGGCTCCTCTGTGCCTGGAATTCTCCAGGTAAAAATACTGGAGTGGGTTGCCATTTCCTTCTCCATTGCTAGTCATAAAAGGGCTGTTTTCCATTTCCACCTCTAATATTACCAGACCATGACATGCAGCATGCAATCTTACAACACTGAAAAGGTATTTAAAAGCCCCACAGAAAAAGACCTGATAATCAAAAAGTGAGCAGTCCTTGCAGAATATTCTGATGATAAAAAATAATGCCCAATTCATAGCCTCTTTTGGGACTTAATGTCCAAAGTTTATACAGTTTATAACATCCTAAATCTATAAATGAGAACATTGAGATCCCAAGGCATTATGCTGTTGGCCTAAAGTTTTAATGGCAAAAACCACTGGTTTATATCAACAAACATTTACTGAACATCTGTTCTATACCTGGTGCTAGACATGTTTTGGGATAAAGAGACAGTTCCTGCTCCTACTTTCCCCGCCCTACCCAAGTGGTTCATAGTCCAGTAGGGATGACTATCTAGGAAGCAGACATACAAACTGATAAGCATCTTTAAAATATACATATGTGTGTGTGTATACACACACACATCCGGTTTTAGTTGCAGCACACCGGATCTTCACTGGGTCTGAGTTCCTGGACCAGCAATTGAACCCATGTTCCCTGCACTGCAAGGTGGATTCTTAACCACTGGACCACCAAGGAAGCGCTGCATGATAGACAGGAAACCACAAAGTGAACCCCAAGACCCTAAGAGCAAGAAATCAGATAACACTTTCTGAATGGGTTAGACTGTGAACTGGTTCTTAAAGAAAAGGACTGGATCTTTCTGCATTCACATTAGACTACATCTACTTGGCACCCCACTCCAGTACTCTTGCCTAGAAAATCCCATGGACGGAGGAGCCTGGTGGGCTGCCGTCTCTGGGGTCGCACAGAGTCGGACACGACTGAAGCGACAGCAGCAGCAGCAGCAGCACTGTTAAAATATTTGGAATCTGAGTTTCGTTTTTGTCAGTGAATGATTGTTTCTCTAGGTTAGAACATGGTGCTTAAAGAGTGAAAGCCACGAAGAGAAGGAAACCCAAACCAGCCTGTAGGTCTCACACCGACCACAAGGGGGAGTAGATTAGAGATGACTGGATTTGGGCAAATCACTCAACACTCTTCCTAAATAACTACGAGCTAGCAGGTTACACGGAGAAGGCAACGGCACCCCACTCCAGTACTCTTGCCTGGAAAATCCCATGGACAGAGGAGCCTGGTGAGCTGCCGTCTATGGGGTCGCACAGAGTCGGACAGGACTAAATCGCTTAGCAGCAGCAGCAGCAGAGTACATGGGCAGAACCTTCCTAATAAGTGATAGCTTTGTTTCCTGACATTCATTTTATCAGTCTGTGTTCTTTTCACTTTTCACAATCACTTTGACATAATAGGAAATCTTCAGGAAAGAATATGTAAAACACAAATTCACTAATTTGAGCATTAATTGAGCTCCTATTATTTGCAATCAGATCAGATCAGATCAGATCAGTCGCTCAGTCGTGTCCGACTCTTTGCGACCCCATGAACCGCAGCACGCCAGGCCTCCCTGTCCATCACCAGCTCCCGGAGGTCACTCAGACTCGCATCCATCGAGTCAGTGATGCCATCCAGCCATCTCATCCTCTGTCGTCCCCTTCTCCTCCTGCCCTCAATCCCTCCCAGCATCAGAGTCTTCTCCAATGAGTCAACTCTTCGCATGAGGTGGCCAAAATACTGGAGTTTCAGCTTTAGCATCATTCCTTCCAAAGAAATTCCAGGATTGATCTCCTTCAGAATGGACTGGTTGGATCTCCTTGCAGTCCAAGGGACTCTCAAGAGTCTTCTCCAACACCACAGTTCAAAAGCATCAATTCTTCGGCGCTCAGCCTTCTTCACAGTCCAGCTCTCACATCCATACATGACCACAGGAAAGACCATAGCCTTGACTAGGCGAACCTTTGTTGGTAAAGTAATGTCTCTGCTTTTGAATATGCTATCTAGGTTGGTCATAACTTTCCTTCCAAGGAGTAAGCGTCTTTTAATTTCATGGCTGCAGTCACCATCTGCAGTGATCTTGGAGCCCAGAAAAACAAAGTCTGACACTGTTTCCACTGTTTCCCCATCTATTTCCCATGCAGTGATGGGACCAGATGCCATGATCTTCGTTTTCTGAATGTTGAGCTTTAAGCCAACCTTTTCACTCTCCACTTTCACTTTCATCAAGAGGCTTTTTAGCCCCTCTTCACTTTCTGCCATAAGGGTGGTGTCATCTGCATATCTGAGGTTATTGATACTTCTCCCGGCAATCTTGATTCCAACTTGTGTTTCTTCCAGTCCAGCATTTCTCATGATGTACTCTGCATATAAGTTAAATAAACATGGTGACAATATACAGCCTTGACGTACTCCTTTTCCTATTTGGAACCAGTCTGTTGTTCCATGACCAGTTCTAACTGTTGCTTCCTGACCTGCATACAGATTTCTTAAGAGGCAGATCAGGTGGTCTGGTATTCCCATCTCTTTCAGAATTTTCCATAGCATATTTGAAACCTTTTTAAAGAGATCTTGGTCTCTGGGTTTTTCTCACTTTTTTGTCTATCCAGCCCCTAACTCAAAGGCATTCCTAGACTAGAAAGATTGTTACACAAATAACTCCAGGATGATATTGTGAAAATAACACTTGCTCTACAGATAAGAGTGGATCAACGTATAGAAGATGGAGCCCCATTGACTGGAGGAGACCAATAGACTAAGTATTGATGAAGACCATAAGAAGAGGGGCTGTAGAACACCCTCAGAACAGCCATAAGTGACACAAGTTACCAAAAGTGGGATTTCTGGATATTTCAAATTTGTGTGTAGTGCCAGAGTGTGTAGAGTTGGAGAGTGGCGTTGGAAGTTCATTTATTCTATTTATGGAGGAACTACTCATGGAGGCTGTGGGCTCCTCTCTGTCCTCCAGACTCTAAACAACAGGTTATCCTCTCGATCTCTGGAAGAGAGGCCTGATTTCTGACCAAAATTTAGGACCTATGGTCTGACAAATCTATGAGGAACATGTGTTGAAGATTTTAAATTGAGAATGTCACAGAAAAGCCGAGGTGTATGGTTGCAATGGCCAGCAAACCTTTATGGGCTTCTTGAGGGGTGGAAAAATCATGCCTCATGGACAAGGAAGGCCTTTGCCTTAAAGATAAATGTGGTAAACAGCAAATTATGAATCAAAACCGGGTCATGTCAGACCTACTTCAAACTCATTCCTTGTCAGCTGCATAAATTAGGCTCAACCAAGCAAAGTAATTTTCCACTGTCAATGGATCCCGAATTAAAACAGTATCACAAAGACTTAGCAAAGAGTACTGGTTGCTGGAAAATGTAGAAGTTGCTTTTGTTTGTTTTTCTCTAATCCATCCCAAATATGGATGGATTAGAAATATTTACAAATATTTACAAATATCTACAAATATTTATATTTTCATCAGCATTTACTAGAGGAACTATTTACCAGATATTTCCAGCTCTCCACAATCTGACATGTGGTCATGTTGCATGTTTTCCACCCTTTTTGGTTGGCTCAGGCCATGTGAATGTTTCTGACAGAGAAATTGAAAAAAATGAAACAAATCAGAGCATTTAATTGCTGTTTTGAGAGTCCTCAGCACACTCTTCTGTCTGGCACGGAGGTCAGCTATGTTCAATATGGCAGCTGCTCCATCAGCCAAGGTCCATGAGGGAAGAAAAAAATTTAACCTTCTTCTCATGGTCTACAGCCAGACCTAATTTCCCTTCAAGACACATTCCCACAGCCTGGTGTTTTCAATGACTGCTATTAGTTTTCCTATATTACCCGCAAACTGAGCAGTCTCTTCACCTCACTTCTCTCCCTTAAAATCACAGGCTGTCATCTCCAAAGATCAAATCTGTTTATGTCTTCGGTTGATTTCTTGGAAGAGGCTTTACCTATATGGGAGATATTTTTCCTTTTCTTTGGTCTACAGCACTAACTAAATGTCAAAACAGAAGCCGGACAAGACAGTAAAATGACCGCCAGTGGGGGTGGCATGGAAGGATCACCAAAAGCCTTTAAATACTCCTTTGGCCCTGAATTCTCAAGAAAAAAGTGGAGAATTATAATCACTAAAATTTAGTAAGGACTTACTATGTGTCGGGCATTGTTCAAAGTGCCTTTCATTTAATCCTCACAACAACTGTAAGAATAGGTGTATTATTACCGATTTAGCAGCTGGGTATCAAGGCACAGAGAAGTTGGATAACACACAAGATCACCCAGACAGCAGAAGAGGGTGACAGGATTTCATCCAAGACAGCCTCACTCCACAGAGCATGGTTTTGACCATCCCTCTACAATCACCTCAACCCTGAATATTCACTGGAAGGACTCAGGCTGAAACTAAAGCTCCAATACTTTGGCCATCCGATGCAAAGAGCCGACTCACTGGAAAAGACCCTGATGCTGCTAAGGATTGAAAGCAGGAGGAGAAGGGAATGACAGAGGATGAGATGGTTGGATGGCATCACCAACTCAATAGACATGGGTTGAGCAAACTCAGGGAGATGGCAAAGGACAGGGAAACCTGGCCTGCTGCAGTCCACTGGGTCTCAAAGAAGTGGATATGACTGAGCGACTGAGCAACAACTACCTACACTCACCTGATGGTGCAGGTGGTAAAGAATCTGCTTGCAGTGTGGGAGACCTGCGTTCAATCCCTGGGTCAGGAAGATCCCCTGGAGAAGGGAATGGCTACCCACTCCAGTACTCTTGCCTGGAGAATTCCATGGACAGGGGAGTCTGCAGGGCTAGAGTCCATGGGGTCACAAAGAATCAGACACAACTGGGTGAGTAACACTTTCACTACATTTACCATTTCCTTAGGAATTGGGCAGGAGATGGGGAAAATGCCATTCATATTTTGGTATAACATTATTAAGCTTGAAAATTTATTGGGCTTCAAGAGAGGCCGTGTTCTAATCCCTTTGAGAATGACTTCAATTCCATTTACTTATCTCACAGTTTTGGAAATTGCAGCTTTTGTTTTACTTAACTGTGTTTTTGCCTTGTCTCTATACCAAGATTTTAACCTGTTGAAGACAATCTTTTGAAACCCTCTAGTGCCTAGAACAGTGCCCCTGGTATAGTCCAGGGATTAGTTGCTAATTTGAATTTCTATGAGCAGGATTCTGGGGATCCTAGGTGGCACTAGTGGTAAAGAACCTGCCTGCCAATGCAGGAGACATGAGAGGAATGGGTTTGATCCCTGGGTGGGGAAGATCCCCTGGAAGAGGGCATGACAACTCACTTCAGTATTCTTGCCTGGAGAATCTCATGGACAGAGGAGCTTAGGGGCCACAGTCTATGGGATTGCAAAGGTCCAGACATGATTGAGCAACTTAGCACGCACACACGAGCAGGCTTCTATTTCAGCTTCCTCCTCTCCCTCCCATCCTGCTTAGAACTCTTTTATGTATTTATTTGACTGCACTGGGTCTTAGTTGAGACATGCAGGATCTAGTTCCTTGACCAGGGATCAAACCCAGGCCCCTGCACTGGGAGGATAGAGTCTTAACCACTAGATTCCCCAGGGAAGTCCCCTTAATCTTTTTTTTTTTTTTTTAAAGCTTCATTTAGAGCAGTTTAGTTTTATAGCCAGACTGAGAAAAAGGTACAAAGATTTCCCATATACTCCCTCCTCCCACACATGCATAACCTCCCCCATTATCAAAATGTACAGTATCACTCACCAGAATGATATGGTACATTTATTGTATCATCCAAAGTCCATTGTTTACATTAGGGTTCACTCTTGATACTGTATTCCTTTGGTTTTAGACAAATGTATAGTGACATATCGGAGAAGGCAATGGCACCCCACTCCAGTACTTTTGCCTGGAAAATCCTGTGGTCGGAGGAGCCTGGTGGGCTACAGTCCATGGGGTCGCTAGAGTCGGACATGACTGAGCGACTTCACTTTGACTTTTCACTTTCATGCATTGGAGAAGGAAACGGCAACCCACTCCAGTGTTCTTGCCTGGAGAACCCCAGGAATTGCAGAGCCTGGAAGCCATCTCTGGGGTCGCACAGAGTCAGACACGACTGAAGCGACTTAGCAGCAGCAGCAGCATAGTGACATATGCATCATTAGAATATTATACAGAGTATTTTCACTGCCCTAAAATTCCTCTGTGCTCTGCTTATTTATCTCTCCCCATCATTCCTCCCAACAACAAAAACATCCCTACCCCATCCCTGGCAACTACTGATCTTTCTATTGTCTCCAAAATTTTGTCTTTTCTGGAATGTCATACAGTTGGAATCAAAAGCCTGTAGCCTTTATAGATCGGCTTTTTTCACTTAATAACATGCACTTAAGTTTCCTCCATGTCTCTTCATGGCTTAATAACTCATTTCTTTTTAGTGCCAAATAATATTGTATTGTATGAATGTACCACAGTCTTTTTTTTTTTTTTAATCCATTCACTTACTGAAGGACATCTTACTTGCTTCCAAGATTTGGCAATTGTGAATAAAGCTTCTTTAAACATTCTTCTGCAGGTTTCCATGCAGACAAAAATTTTCAGCTCCTTTGTGTAGGTACTAAGGACTGTGACTGCTGGATCATATGGTGAGACTATGTTTAGTTTTGTAGGAAACCACCAAACTGTCTTCCAAAGTGGCATTTTGCACTCCTACCCACAATGTATGAGAGTTCCTGTTTCTTCGTATTTTCACTAGTGTTTTAGCTATTTTCCTAAGTATGTAGTGGTATCTCGTCTTTATTTATATTTACTTGATGACATATGATATGCAGTATCTTTTCATATTATTTTTTTGCCACCTACACATCTTCTTGGGTGAGATATCTGTTAAGGTCTTTGGCTTATCTTAAAATTTAGTTATTTTCTTGTTTTTGAGTTTTGTGTTCTCTGAATATTTTGGATAACAGTTATAAGATGGTCTTTTGTAAATATTTTCTCCCAGTCAATGACTCGTCCTTCTATTCTAATGGTATCTTTTGAAGAACAGACATTTTTTATTTTAATGAAGTCTAGCTTATCAACTATTTCTTTCCTGAGTCTCATCTTCCATGTTTTATCTAAAAGTTCACTGTCAAACCCAAGGTCATCTAGGTTTTCTCCCACTTTCTTCTAGGAGTTTTATAGCTTAGCATTTTACATTTAGATCAATGATCCATCTTGAGTTAATTTTTGTGAGGGATGTAGGGCTGTGTCTAGATTTTTGCATCTAGTTGTTCCAGCATCATCTGTTGAAAACACTATCTCTGTTCCATTATATAGCCTTTGCTTCTTTGTCAAAAATCAGTTGATTTGTGTGGGTCACCTTCTGGGCTTTTAATTCTGTTCCACTGTTTGATTTGTCTAGACTTTCACCAGTATCACACTGTCATGATTACTATAGCTTTACAATAAGTCTTGTAGTAGTGTCTGTCCTCCAACTTTGTTCTTCAACTTCAGCATTGTCTTGGCTGTATAGACATTGGCTCTTCATATATACTTTAAAATAAGTTTGGTGATGCACATAAAATCACTTGCTGGGATTTCAATTGGGGTATGGGGCTCTTTTTAATTCATCCTCTAACTTCTTGGATAAGGGGGACTTCGGGATTTGTAAACATATTTTAGAGAGATCCTGTCTTCTCCTTTCTCCTCCTCTTTGTCCTCTCTTTCTCTTGTGAAGCTTTTCGTAAGACCAAGAAGAGGGTAGGATCAACGGGACAGTAAAAACAGTTCATGTATGCCTTAAAATTTTAGCTGTTTTCTTGGGATAGAATGTGGAGGCAAATGCAATAGAATAAAAAGAGAAATGATCTAGGAGTCAGGACACAGGCTGGAATCTGGCTTTGCTGCTAAATATCTTGCTGTGTACAAGTCATTTGGTCAACATGGGCCCCAATCTCTCCATATGTAGGATATAATAACAGCTAATGTTTGTTAAGCATCTATTTTGATTTCTGATACTGTCCTAAGCAGTGTAAATGAAAGAGGACAAATAGATTAGCGTTTTTCAAATTTTACTTTTATTCAAGGGAACCCTTTCTTAAAATAAAGTCTCACATGACTCCCCAATACATAGAACAGATAAAAGGAGAGCACCTATTTTATTCATAAATTGACAAGTATAACATTTTCCAATGAGATAATGTAAAAGACCACAATCTGTGACCACCATTGCATCCAACTCTGGTCTATAATATATTTGAATAGCGTGCATTTTCTTAGTTTTAAAATAACCAAAACTAAGTTCACTCAAATTCTTGTGGATCCCTGAAAGCAGTTTTGTGGGATCTTTGGCTTTCATAGAGCACAGTTTAGGAGCCACTGGATGAGTTTATCTCTGAAGTCCCTTCTGAATCTCATGTTCTTTCTACTTCTGAATTTGGCTCAAGTGGCAAAAACTGCAGCCAAGAATACACACAGGCCAGTCACTTTTCTCCACATGAAGGAAGATGCCTCCTTTTCTCTTTTCCCATAGACCAGTGCCCAATGATTAAAAAAAAAAAAAACAAAACCATCACTAAGACTTTTTGTTCAATTGCTAAGTTGTGTCCGACTCTTTGTGACCCAATGGACTCCAGGACCCCAGGCTTCCCTGTCCTTCACTATCTCCCAGAGTTTGCTCAAACTCATGTCCATTGAGTCAGTAATGCCATCTAACCATCTCATCCTCTGCCCTCCTCTCCTTGTGCCTTCAGTCTTTCCCAGCATCAGAGTCTTTTCCAGTGAGTCAGCTTGCCCCTTCCGCAAGTGTTGGTGATGAGTAGTAGTGCTTATAGCTGTGACAGTCAGCGCTGCTTTGAGTTTCAGCGTGGAATCCCTGTGTTGTAAATCTGGGTATTTTCAGAGGCATCAATTCAAGCTGTTAAACTTTTGGATGCCATCAGACCTGAAATTCAGGGAAGAGGCAGTCTGAAATAATATCACATAGTGAATGTCCACAATGTTGCTAGGATGGAAAGAGGAGTTCCCATCCCATTATTTACCTGTGGGATCCTGGCTAGTTGGTTTATATTTGGGGGCCCAGTTTCTTGAACCAGAGATCAATTCTATGCCCTTTCCAGCTGAATCCTTTATTCTCCAAGCAGTTAACATGCTTCTGTGATCAGCTGCACCGCCTTGTGTCTTTATTGCTGCTCAGTTATCAGAAACGCTAGTTTCACGGACAAGTATCCTGTGTATACAAAGGGCCTCACAGTCAGAGGGCCCTGTGCTTGGGTAATGCTAAGCCATTACAATCTTGAAATTCTTAATATTTTATCTTTCAACTCGTGTTTTGTAAGGGAAATCCAACGCACATAAGCAGAAGGGATACAGGCAAGACACATGATCACCATTGTTCCTTGCCACCCTGTCAGCATAACCTTCAAGATGTCCACTGGCACAGAATTCCAGTGAACCAACAATGCATGGAAGTTCAGTTAAGACCCAATGCAAGTGCAAAGTGTGTTATGTCTCTGACTCAGGAAGCAGGGGTGCTCACAGCTCTGAGAAACCAAGCTTTCTATTCAAATCAGAACTTGCTTTAAATGTAGAAAGAAAGTTATGACATTCTAAAGCACATAATCAAGGAATACTAACATATTTTTCGTTACTCATTTTATTTCTCTGTATTAGCTAACCACTTATGCCCAAAATGATGACAAAGAAGGAAAGGGGAAGATGGGAAACCCATTTAGGTCTTTTTTTTTCAGTTCTTCCTTGCTCATCAGTAAAGCGGATGGCAAAGAGCATTGGTAGAATGTGTATCAAGAAGTGAAATAAAAGCCGTTGAATTAATTTTGTAAAGCTTTCCCACTATTCTGTCAAGAGAAAAATACATATGCAGCCACAAGCTATGAAAAACAAATTGGATAATTTTGGTAATTCCACATATGAGTGAAGTGTTCTTATATTTGCATTTAGAGCTGGCATTGCATGATATAAAATCAATGTTAAAATTCATCATCACATTTTAATTTTTCTTAGAACAACATTAAATAGCAAATAAAAGATACAATGATATGGAATATGTGGGTCTAAAGTTAATAAAATATGTATAAGATCTCTGTGAGGAAAACTATAAAACCCCAATAAAAGAAATCAAAGTAAGTATAAATAAAAGAAGAAATATTCCATGTTCATGGATAAGACTTGAGAAAGCATATTCTTTTCAATAAATGGTACTAGAACAAGTGGACATCTACATGCAATTAAAAAAAATAATAATCTCTGTGGTAAAGAACTTTCCTGACAATGCAGAAATCTCAGGTTAGGTTAGATCCCTGGTCTGGGAAGATCCTACATGCAGTGGGGCAACTAAGCAAATGTACCACAACTACTGAAGCCCAAGAGCCTAGAGCCCGTGTTCCACAGTAAGAGAAGCCACCGCAATGAGAAGCTGGAACACTGCAGCTAGAGGGTAACCCCCACTCACTGAAACTAGAGAAAACCTGCACGCATCAATGAAGATCCAGTACAGCCTAAATAAATAATAAATAAATAAATCTTTACTTTAAAAAATTAAAAATAATTTAGACCCTCATCTTATATCTTTCATGAAAATTAATTGTAAAAACCTATATGTAAAATCAAGATTGCTGGGAGAAATATCAATAACCTCAGATATGCAGATGACATCACCCTTATGGCAGAAAGTGAAGAGGAACTCAAAAGCCTCTTGATGAAAGTGAAAGTGGAGAGTGAAAAGGTTGGCTTAAAGCTCAACATTCAGAAAACGAAGATCATGGCATCTGGTCCCATCACTTCATGGGAAATAGATGGGGAAACAGTGGAAACAGTGTCAGACTTTATTTTTGTGGGCTCCAAAATCACTGCAGATGGTGACTGCAGCCATGAAATTAAAAGATGCTTACTCCTTGGAAGGAAAGTTATGACCAACCTAGATAGCATATTCAAAAGCAGAGACATTACTTTGCCAACAAAGGTTGGCCTAGTCAAGGTTATGGTCTTTCCTGTGGTCATGTATGGATGTGAGAGCTGGACTGTGAAGAAGGCTGAGCGCCGAAGAATTGATGCTTTTGAACTGTGGTGTTGGAGAAGACTCTTGAGAGTCCCTTGGACTGCAAGGAGATCCAACCGGTCCATTCTGAAGGAGATCAGCCCTGGGATTTCTTTGGAAGGAATGATGCTAAAGCTGAAACTCCAGTATTTTGGCCACCTCATGCGAAGAGTTGACTCAGTGGAAAAGACTCTGATGCTGGGAGGGATTGGGGGCAGGAGGAGAAGGGGATGACAGAGGGTGAGATGGCTGGATGGCATCACTAACTCGATGGATGTGAGTCTGAGTGACCTTCGGGAGTTGGTGATGGACAGGGAGGCCTGGTGTGCTGCAGTTCATGGGGTCGCAAAGAGTCGGACACGACTGAGCAACTGATCTGATCTGATATGTAAAATACAAAACTACCAAAATTCTAGAAGATAACATGATAATATAGTAAAAAAAAATAATGTATTAGAAGATAATATAGTAAAAAAAAATAGGGATATGGACAAATCTCTCCTAGATTATCCCTTCTTTTTGCACTGCTACCACAATTCACTTCACTTTTGACCCTAGATGTGTGGGTTTTCCACACATCAAGGACTTCTCCCAGAATTGCTTGGGCATCTTACAATTTAATTCAGTTATGGCACTGTCTATCTGGAGATCACATCATATCTCACAGATTAAGGGTTCAGTCCTACAAGACTGCCCTTTCCCCCAAGCAGACATCAATTGAAATTCTCAAGTACTTCTGACTGATTTGCTATAAATCTACGTTCTCAAGACCTCTTCTTTGGGTTCAATAATTTGCTAGAATGGCTCATAGAACTCAGGAAGACCCTTACATTTACTGGTTTATTACTAAAGGATACAGATGGAATAGATTCATAGGGCATGGTATGGGGAAGAGTCCTAATCATAAAATCTTCTGTTCCAATAGAATTGGGGTAAGTGAAGTTAAAGCGAGGTCGCTCAGTCGTGTCCGACTCTTTGCCACCCCATGGACCCCATGGACTGTAGCCTACTGGCTCCTGCATCCATGGGATTTTCCAAGCAAGAATACTGGAGTAGGTTGCCATTTCCTTCTCCAGCAGATCTTCCCGACCTACGGATTGAATCCTGGTCTCCCGTATTGTGGGCAGACGCTTTACCATCTGAGCCACCAGAGAAGTCACCCTCTAGTAGGAAATAACAACCCACTTCAGTATTCTTGCTTGGAAAAGTCCACAGACAGAGAAGCCTGGAAGACTGCAGTCTAAGGGGCCTGGAGACTGCAGTCTAAGGGGTCGCAAAGAGTCAGGCATAAGTGAGCAACTGAGCGTGCATATGCTCAACATCCAGCATACAGATGTGTTCACCCAACTCTACCTTTGGAATTCTTATGGAGGCTTCATCATGTAGGTATGAGTAATCACTAACTCAACTGCCAGTCCCTATCCCCTTCCTAGAGGATGGGGGAGGGGGTGATGGTGAGGCTGAAAATCCTAATCATGGCTTGGTCTTTCTGATAACAGGCCTCTATCTTGAAGTTACCAGGAGTGAACCAAGAGTCACCTCATTAGAACAAAAGACACTCTGACCCCCAGGAAATTTTAAGAGATTTATGAGCTCTGTGTTAGAGGTCAAAGACTACGTATTAGAACTAATAGTAGAAATAGTGGACAAGAGAGCTCCTGATGCTTTTATAACTTAGGGAATTACTATAGTTTTAGAAGTTCATTGCCAGGAACAGGGGCAGAGACCAATGTATTTACTTTTTCTATTATTTCCCACTAGATGATCTTGGGCTTGGCAGTGAATTTTTAAGACTTAATACCAAAACAAAATTCATGAAAAAAATTAGTTGGATTTAATTAAAATCTAAAAGCTCTGCTCTGTGAAAGATACCATCTAGAGAACAAAAAGACAAGTCACAGATTAGGAGAAAAATATTTGTAAAAGACATATCTGAGAAAGGACTTGTGTACAACATATACAAAGAACTCTTAAAACTCAACAATAAGAATTGTTGATTTAAAAGTGGGTACAAGATCTAGACAGATACCTCACCAAAGAAGATATACAGATGCAAATAAGCATATGAAAAGATGCTCAACATCATATGTCATTGCATATGTGTGTATGTGTGCATTTAGTCACTAAGTTGTGCTCAGTTCTTTGTAACCCCATGGACGATAGCCCACCATGCTCCTCTGTCTGTGGGATTTCCCAGGCAAGAATACTGGAGTGGGTTGCCATTTCCTTCTCCAACTGTACCTAAAACAACAGTGAGGTGTGTACCTCTACATACCTACTGAAAGGGCTAAAATCCAAAACATTAGCACATCAAATGCTGGCAAGGATGTAGAGCAACTCTCAACCCTTGCTGGTCAAAACGCAAAACGGTTCAGTCACTTTTGAAGACAGTTTGATGGTTTCTTACAAAGCTAAGCATAGTCTTAGATATGATCCAGCAATTGCACTTCTACGTATTTATCCAATTGAACTGAAAACTTATGTCCACACACAAAAAAACTACAAACGAATGTTTATAGCAATTCATAGTTGCCAAAAACTGGACAAAACCAAGGTGTCCTTCCATAAATGAATGGATAAACAAACTGTGACACGTCCACACGCTGGAATATTATTCAGCAATAAAAAGGAAGTGAGATAACAAGCCATGAAAAGTCTTGGAGAGGAATCTGAAAAGCTTATTGCTAAGTAAAAGAAGGAAGACGGAACAAAAATTACATTTTGTATGATTCCAACTACAGGACATTCTGGAAAAGGCCAAACTAAGGAGACAGTAAAAAGGTCAAGTGGTTGTCAGGGATTTGGGGAAGCATGGGGGAGGAACGAATTGGTGGAGCACATAGGAATTTTATGGCAATAAAATTATCCTTGAGAATATTGTAATGCCACGTGGATACATAACTGTGCATCTGTGACAACCCATAGAAGTGTACAATGCTGAGTGAATGTAAATTATAATTGTAGTTAATAATTGTGTATCACTATCCATAACAAATGTATCACACTAGTGGAAATAAATACATTAATAAAAGAGGAAATTGGAGCAGTGGGAGGGTATATGGGAACTTTGTAGTTTCTGCTGGATTTTTCTATAAACCTGAAGTGCTCTAAAAACAAAATCTACTAGATAAAAACAAGAACAATATCATGACTAGTCAAGAAAGAGAGGGAATGGAATAAAAGAAATGTTTTATATTTTAACACCTTCAATGGTATTTTTCCTGCATTTTTAAAAAACGGACCCCACAATTTCACTTGGCCTTGGGGCCTGAAAATTATGTACCTGGGCCTGTTTATTACTTTGTATGAATAATAATAGCTAATGTTTATGGAGCACATACTATGCACCGTGCTCTATACAAGGTTCTTTTCATATATTATTTAATTTTTACAACAACCCTATGAAGTAGATAGTATTTTCATGCCCATTTAGAAATAAGGAAATCAAGCTTGAAAAGTCCAGTGTCTTGATCAAAGTCACTTAGCTAGTAGGAGAAAGAGTAGTCGGACTTGAATTAAGCCATCTGATTCCAGAGTCAGTACCAGACCCCACCCACCAGCTAAAACACAGTGCCATCTTAGATTTCAAGCTTTCTGAGCTATTTCTTTAGCTATGCCACTGACCACCAAATATAAACCTCACTGATTGCAGCACTCAGGAATCTGCCAAGAGGACAGTCATGCAATTTTAATCATCTTGGATGTAATGTGAATATTCCCAACCAGCAGATACTTTTAACAAAACCTCTCACATTCTTTGGATAATGCAAGCTGCATAAATGCATAAGAGTCTTGTGAACATCATGGATGGTACTTCTTCAGAGACCGATTAATCACGAATAATTTAATTTTCCCTAAGAAAACATGCAATAGATACATGCTTTTATAAAGCCAGCCTGGACAATTTGATACTGCACTGAGAAGACACACAAGAAACAAACGTCAGGTCAAGAACAAGAAATCAAAGTGAATCCTCTCAGTTTCTTTGCATAAGTTTTTTCCACACTTATTCCTGGCTCTTTTAGTTTTTAAATTTGCTCAGCACATAACTATGGGGTTAAGCAAATGAGAACTTGTCATCTGAATGAGTTTTGAAGCGCAGTTGTCTGCACAAAGTTCAGGTCTCTGACCATCTTGTTGGCCTCAGTTCTGGGGCACAGATGTGTGCCTCAACTTACCAGATCATCTCAGCTCTGCAGAAATCACCCTCTCTCATAGTAACCACTGATCTTAAAAGGAATCTGATACGAATGGTCTGCTGAAGTGGGTTCTGTTCTTCTGATGGAAAATCACATCAAATTGAGTGGAGGAGGCTGTCATGGGAAACTTTGGGGTTTTGAAGTTGATGTGTTTTATCCTGCTGTGATAGAGCCAGCTAGCCCATACATCTCCGTTCTTTGGTGCATGATGGAAGCATGGGGGATATGTTATGATAAAAATCCCAAATATGCCTTCCACCATCTGTTAATAGCATGTGCTTGTGGACATGCTGCCAGGAAATATCGAGAACAAAGGAATGAGAGGCTCTCATTCCACAGAAATGAATCTCAGCCCCCACTGACGCTTGCTGGTTTGGTTACAGATGTGTCTGTGTCCTCAATGCCCAGCCCCACACAGCACAGAAGACCGCCTTGGGGAAGCCAGACCAAGCCAGGTCTGTTTTGAAGATGGGCTCAGTGAAAGGCAGTATTGATGTTTTTCTTGCAATGTCTCAAAAATACAATTAAAGCAGAGAGAAAGAACCAACTAGTTGCTCCTTCATATACCTATATGACTTGCACACTGATAAAGTCATTAAAAAGAACCACAGTACTCTGAGGAAAAGGCATGCAAATGGCGTGTTTTGAATCAAGGTTTATAAGAAGATAAAAATGCACTGTTTAAATAAAATATGTAGTCTGAAACCATCATATCTTATTACCTCAAGAGAATTTTTTCTTCCATATGATTGAGAATAATTGTAATAGACATAAAACCATCTGTAAAAATAACCAGTAACTTAATATAACTAATGTATATAGATATATAACTAATAGATAATTTGAACCCAGACTGAACAATTATTAGTATCAGACTAACTAAACTAAATAGTATCAGAGTTAACGACTAGTGAAAATTCTACTCTCTTTTTGAGATTCGTCTATTTTATAATGTGATCCTAGAAAAGATCTAGATTTTTAAAAGACATGTCTGAAGTACTCAAGAAATTATTGAGTTCCAGGAAACTGACAGTATATATTAGAAAATGCCTGATTTACTCATTAGAACATGTAATCAGGGATCCTGGAGTGCAGACCACATGTAGAAATTCCTTGGTAGAAGTTAGAAATATATCTGTAAGAGCAGGAGCTCTGCATCTATGCATAAAATAAAACTAAATTGAAGTTCTTATTTTTGTCCCCAAACATCCCTTTGATGATACTTCTGAGTTTTTTAATTAGAACAAAGCTTTCTTTGAACATCATCACTAAATAACACTTTTCTATACTCCCCTTGCCCAAATTCGCTTCCCCTCTATCAAGCTTTCCTTCTCCAGTCTTCTGGCACTGCCTTTCATTTGTTGGGTAAGCTGCATGCTGTACACACGGCCCCTCCACCCCGACCCTGCCGGCCATTTAACTCTATTGGCTGTCCTCAAGAGAAAGGTCTCACAGAAGTTTGTTTAGTTTATTTTTTAAGATTTATTTATTTTATTTTTTGGCTGTGATGTGTATTCCTTGCTGCATGAGGGCTTTCTCTAGTTGCAGCAAGCGGGGGCTGCTCTCTAGTTGCCCTGCACTGGCTTTAGGCGAGTGGGCTTCAGTAGTTGAGGCTAGGCTCTAGAGTGCTGGTCCAGTAGTAGCTGTAGCACAGGGGCCTAGTTGCTCCACGGCGTATGGGATCTTCCCAGACCAGGGATCAAACCAGTGTCTCCTGCGTTGCAAGGTGGATTCTTAACCACTGGAACACCAAGGAAGCCCAGAAGGTCTTGATTAGAATGAAACCCATGCATCATTTTCTAATGTAACCTACTCACTTTAGAGATGAAATTGACGCTCCCAAAGTTATATGATCATCACGTGACTTCTCAGGTTGGCTGCTAGAAAGAGAACTTCTGATTCTCATTATAGCATTCCTTCTACTATCGATATATTTGCTGCCTTTCCTTATCCATTTGTCTTTCTACTTCTCTACCCTTCCTGTCCCCAACTCCTGACAGAACCCTTGGCCCCATCAAATTGGGATGATTAGTCTTCTTTTTTTGTTGTTTTTAATTTTCTTTTTGAGCCTTGTCCCATGGCATATGGGATCTTAGTTCTGCAACCAGGGATCGAACCCATTGGCAGGCAGATTCTCAACCACTGGACCACCAGGGAAGTCCTGTGCTGGTTACTCTTCAATCCCGTTCTCACAGGATTGAAAGGAGGTGGAAAGGAAAGCCCTCCCTCCTACTCTTTCTTCCTGTATCTCTTCCCTCTGTCACCTCTGTAAATAAAGTTTTAAAAGGGTTAATGCTTAAGCACATAATTTTTAATGGACTTTTAAATTAAGAAGTTAGCACTTCACTTGCATAGAATAAAATACTTGAAAGGTACTATTACAATGAAGAAGACAAAAGCCACCTCTAAATCCACAATGGAAAGATAAACCTGTGAAGATATTGATTTATTTTCTTTCTAATATTTTTTGCAATACATAGCTGTGTTTTCAGAGAAGGCAATGGTGACCCACTCCAGTACTCTTGCCTGGAAAATCCCATGGATGGAGGAGCCTGGTGGGCTGCAGTCCATGGGGTCGCTAAGAGTCGGACATAACTGAGCGACTTCACTTTCACTTTTCACTTGCATGCACTGGAGAAGGAAATGGCAACCCACTCCATTGTTCTTGCCTGGAGAATCCCAGGGATGGGGGAGCCTGGTGGACCGCCATCTAGGGGTCGCACAGAGTCGGACACGACTGAAGCGACTTAGCAGCAGTAGCAGCAGCAGCTGTGTTTTTTTAATATTCTTGAGACTATCTTAGAGATAAGATTTTAATTCCAACTTTTTTTTCTCATGTCACATAGTAATTTAAAGCATAATTGTAATGATTGCTTGTATTTATTGTAAACTATGTATTGAAAGGATTGCTGACTCCTGGTTAATCATCATAATAGACTCTGTGGAGTGCTGGTAAATTGGCTTTCCCGGGGAAAAGTCCTAATATTTAGCATTTGCCAATTTCCATGGTGTAAATACTCTCCCTATAACTGATTTCAGGCTACTGAGATTTAACAAATGATTCCCCCAAATTTCTGAAATTTTGACAATAGCTCTTGCAAGCTGACATGAGCCAGTGGTCACACACCACAGACTGTGAGTCATCTCTTCTGCCGTCAAGACACCAGGTAGGATGGCAAAGATGCCCTTAATAGGCAAGGAAATAGTCTTAAACCCACGATTGCCTTAGTTCTCTCCTTAGTGCTTTCATCTAGCTGTGTTCTCAGCTGATGGTCTTCACTGAGTGACCTGTCTCTACTAATGACCTCAGAAAAAGACTGGCAAACAGCATGAAATATCCTCCGTCCTTCCCTCCACATTCCTTACCCTGGTCCCTCAAAATTACCTTCCCTAGGATTTGCTTCCTATCTGCATTGCTTTTCAATCCTAATGGTTTCCAGCTGTGTAACTTCTATTCAGGTGCCTTTTACATCTGTTTTAAACATGGGCGAACACAGTTAATCTGAAATTTAAAAAAACAACTGACAAGTAAGTAAGTTTGTGGGTAGGTGGAATGAGCTTTCAATCAGCCTTTTTTTTTCATCTATCGACTGACTTATTCTTTAAAAAAAAAAATCTTAAAGCTGTGACATTAGGATCAAAGGTAGGGCTTTTCTGAAATTTTGAGCTTCAGAATAAATGTGCTAAGTTTGAATTTGGAACGTTCAGTATCCTCATATTGTTATTACTCCTGGTCCTCTTCGCTAACTAAAAAGTTAAGTAAAATCTTCAAATTGTATCTGAATTCAACTTTTATTTCCCCACAAAGCTTAAGTGCAGTGCTTACATGCAATAACATTGGTTAAACACTTGTTAAATGTTTATTTGTTAATAAACATTTGTTAAATGAATGAAGACTGAGTTTGGGCATACAATGAATAGCAGTAGAGAGAAGGTCAAATATGACGGTGTTAACTGTGTCATAAATAAGGTTTAGGAAGCGAAAGGACCCGGGTTAAAATCCCAGTTCCCTATTTACCAGCTGTGTGACCTTGAATGAGTCATTCCATCTTGCTGAGCCTTTTTTTCCTCATCATAAATATTTGGATAATACTTATTTTTATAGGGTAAGATTGTAAGGTGTTCTGATTATTTATTGCCATGTAACTAGCTACCAAAACTTAGTACTTTAAAAGAGGCATTTATTTTGCTTTCAATATTGTAGGTCAGGAATTTGGGGAGGGCACAGCTGGGCAATTTGTCTCTGTTTCGGCCATTGAGTTCTGGCATCCACTGAGTTGGCTGGGCTGAAGGTTAGAGATGCATGATGTATCTCCAAGGTATATACCTTCATGTGTATGAGTGCCTTAGTGTTTCCCAGCCTTTCCTTCTCTTCCTCTAGGGTGGGAGCTTGGCAAACTTATCCTGTAAAGGGCCAGATAGTGAATATTTTAGGCTTTGAGGGTCTCATGCTCTCTGCCACAATTATTCGACCCTGCTGTTAGTGTGAAAACAGCCATAGGCAATAATGTAAACAAATGGCTATTTCAATAAAACTTTATGATGTTGACACTTAAACTTCATATACTTTTCACATACTACAAAATGTTATTCTTCTTTTGATTTTCCCCCCTAACTGTTAAAAAGCGTTAAAAACCATTCTTAGCTCACAGGCCCTACAATACTTGGCCCGTGAGCCATAGATTGCTGACTGCCTACTTCAGGGCCTTTGCATACAGCTTGGGCTTCTTGCAGAATGACGGTCACACTTCTTCATGTAATGGCTGGCTTCTAACAAGTGTTCTAGAGACAGGAAGTGGAGGCGGCTAGGCTCTTAAGGCCTGGGTCCTGAAACTGGCACAATGTCACTTCTGCCATATTCTCTTGGTCAAAGC
Source organism: Tragelaphus eurycerus (assembly GCA_935064755.1). NCBI lineage: Eukaryota > Metazoa > Chordata > Mammalia > Artiodactyla > Bovidae > Tragelaphus > Tragelaphus eurycerus. Next base: position 16,615,365 of record CAKXYN010000006.1, on the reverse strand, counting down.
AATCACAGAGCCCACAGAGATTAAAGCGGGTGGAGAAATTCATTTCACTTGATAGGGAAGTAGCAAGGTCACAGTGCAGAGGAGCCGGTGGGGGAAAAAAGAGATATTACTGCAGCTACAAATACAATCTATCACATGAGGATTAGGAATAATATGTATAAAGTGAACTTAGTTGCTCAGTCATGTCCAACTCTTTGTGACCACATGGACTGTAGTCCAACAGGCTCCTGTGTCCATGGGGATTCTCCAGGCAAATACTGGAGTGGATCTCCAGAGGATCTTCCCAACCCATGGATCGAACCAAGGTCTCCTGCATACCCTGCAGATTCTTTACCATATGAGCCACCAGGGACCCGTCTTCCTAACATTCACTCAGTGTATGATGACTCATGTTCCTATTAATAGTACCATTGTTAACTCTGAGAGGAGAGCAATTTGCATTGAGATTCACACTTTGCTTCTTTTAGGAGAAATGTAGTGAAAATTATTCAAATTTAGGCTTTGAAGAACTCACTTATACTTTCCTCATCTGCAGTAATGGGGTTTATAAGAGTACTTATATTTCAGAGAAATTAGTGAAATAAAATATGAAAAGTTCTTAGGTAGAATAGGCCTGATATGAATGAAATAACTGTTATTATTGTTGTTGTTGTCATTTTATGGTTTGAAAAAAGGTTATTATTTTCAGTGATCTAAGCTTTTCTAGGACTTCTAAAACCTAGGCTCTAAAATGCAACAAGGTCCCAAATCACCTTGCTAACAACTTCAGAAATTGTTAAATGACACATTTGAGAAAAAGAGTTTAAAAACTGGTTTTGCACTATTAAAAATTACACATATAAGAATATGATCATCACAGCTATATATACCCATTCATGTACACATTGTTATCAGATTTTAAGATAAATTTTCCATTTGCTTCACATTTTTAAACAACTAATGAACATGTTTGAGATGCATTTTACAGAAACAAAGTGCTCAGCAACTTTGAAATATTGATATTGATCACAGTAGTAGCAATGGCAAGGAAAGAGAAACAACGAAAAAGAAAAGAAACTGATTTTGAATGGTAAATAGGGTGCAAACTGAAACCTTTGGGGTTCTGTTAGTTGGTATTGCTTTCAGTTGGTGAGTTTCTAAATTAAGACAGCAACTGGATAAAGGGATCAGGACATGAGTGAGAGGTCTAAACAACTGCAAATAAACAAGATTCCCAAGTGATAAATCTTGAATTTTGCTGTTTGATCACCCTTATCATGCAGAAGCCTGAGAAAATAGAAGAGCTCTCCATTCTACCCTGAAGGTCAAGGACGCACTTGGCATCATCAGCTCCACATTCCTGAGGGGACCACCCTCTACCGAGAATGCAAAATATGGCTCCTTGATCTAGACCAAACTGTGGCTTGCAGTGGAGAGGGAGGGACTGAATTTCCACTGGACCATGGCAAGGCAGTTTGCAGCAGCCTATGACTTAGACTTTGATACTATTCAGCCATTCAACATCTCCAATGAGAAAATAACCCTGATAGATTGTTAAGTGAGAAACACAAGTGCAAAGCTATGGGTATGATGTATACAGTTTTCATCAAGCCATACACAATAAATAGACATGAAAAAAAACATCACAAGGCCTCACCAAACAGGACAGAAACTGTCTTTCTATAACAGGATTTAGAAAGACTTATCTACCTGCTTCCTTTGAGTTTTTCTTTGTTTTCCATGCTTTCTGCTGTACGTGAAACTTCTAAGAGAGAAAACTTATTTTAAAATATAACTAGAAGAGAAAGAAGTAAAACCAACAAACAAGTGATGTTGAGAGTAAATAAGACAATCTGTTTGACAGTACTTGCTGAACAAATCAATGCCATATCTCAATACATAATATCTCAATTCAATCACAACACTATGTTAAAGATTTAATTAAAATTTGTATGTGAGTGAGGCTCAGTTAAGAGGTATTATAAATACTGTATAGCTGTTAGGTATTTAAATAAATAATCAAAACTGATCAAAAAAATGCATATGAAATTACAGTTTCCAACCTAGCCACTTATAGCAAATTTGACCCTGGTGACTTACACCACTTAAGGATCTTCAGAAAAAAATACCATCTTGTTGGAAACCGTGACATCATCACATCTGAATCACAGGTCTATTAAAGAGACTCCGGTTAGAGTACAGCTCGGGCCAGGAACAGGAGATTAGACCAACAATATGCATATTATCCCTTTGAGGACCCAAAAAAAAAAAAAAATGTCACTGGAGGATTGAATTTCTTTGCTTCCCTTAGATTATGCTGGCATCACAAAATGCTCCTTTCACAAAACAGTTGCTCAGTCTTTTATTTCTTTATCACTAGTACCTAGTGCTTGGTGCATGGTATTGTTCACTAAACATGTGTGCGGTAAAGAGGGCCAAAGTCTCGTTACAGGCAGTGAATGTACTAAAAGCAATCCCAAGGTTCATATTGTCAAAACACTACTTTCAGTTAGACTTGTGCCAACACACAGCACACTTCCATTACTATTCAACTGATACAATTATCCCTGTTGATAAGAACTAATCTTCATTTCCTTACACTTGTTCTGAGGTTGCTTAGTCACTGACCAGTCATCATGCACAGACTACACAAGTCAAAAGGAAAAAACAACTGCTGGTTCGTGCTATAAATTCTCTTAACAATACCTGTGTGGTATTTTCATTCTGTCCCCTTCACCTTTCAGAAACTCCTCCTTTTTCCAACCATGAAAAAGAGAAAGTGTTTTGGTTTAGCCTTATTTTCCCTGACTCGATGAGAAAAAGAACAGTTTTGCATCTAATCAGATCTATAAGTCAGTTTGGGAATATTGATTCTCAGCACGATTTTGCTCTTTGATTTTGTTTGTATCTCCTGTGCTACCTTGCCTGTATAGTTTACTGACCCAGGACTATGCTGAATGCCTAGCTCGATTGATGAAGGCCCTTAATAAGTGATAACACCTTTGTCGTTACCCAGTTTGTCCATGTCAAACTGTTTGGGAGCATCCTGTAAACTGGGAACTTGGCTTGTGAATGTTAATTCCCCACGGACCCTCACAAATGAAGGACTGACCCTGTTGTTCCTGTATTAAAAGCAAATCCAGGAAGAAAGAACTCTTCATGTGAATGTATCCATTTAGCTCATTCCAATGGAGAAGCATGCAGATCATTCAGGGTCCCTTCCAACTTCACTAAAATTTGGGATTAATTCCTTTGTGCTCTGATTCCAGAAATATTTAAGTGTTGACAATATACAGACCTCTGTGCTAGCTTCTAAGAAGATATGCTGTTATAAAAGATACACTTCTAACCCTCAATAAATTATTTTAGTCACTAAGTTGTGTCCAACACTTTTGTGACTCCATGGACTGTAACCCGCCAGGCTCCTCTATCTATGGGATTTCCCAAGCAAGAACACTGAAGTGGGTTGCCATTTCCTTCTCCAGGGGATCTTTCTGACCCAAGGATCAAACCCGCATCTCCTGCACTAACAGGCAGATTTTCTACATTTACCAGTGGGCTGCCTGGGAAGCCCCAATTGATGTCCATTACATGCCAATTTGCAATTTTGTTATTACAGGCAAATTCTCGTCCAGATAAATAATACAAAAAGGAATCTAACCGTCCCGAGTCAGGGGCCTACCTATTTCAAGAAATACTTGAAACTGCATAGTGTTTACATTATTTTTTTCAAGTGTATCTGCAGAGTGCCATACAGAAGATGTGAATTGTTGATCCCTAGACACAAATTGCAGTTCCTGCTGTCCTTAGGACACTAGCTGTCTGGGAACCTGGGCCCAGGTTTCATCAAAAGGAAGCTTGACCCATGGGAGACCGTGTGATGTGGCTTCTCTACTATAGAATAATAATTCATCAAAGTAAAGCTAGAAGTCATTTAACACAGCTCTTAGGGAACTTGAAGACGTGGCCCTGGTGTTTTTTATTCGGACTTAGATTTCCTTAAGCAGTAGTGTATTTCGGTTCCTTCTTTGTTTCTCAATTCCTCAACCCTCTCTCTGTGACATCCTTACTGTTCTGCTCAGACTGCCTCACCATTAGCTCTCTGATGTTTTTGGCAACACTGTCTAATTTCTTTCACAAATCATTAGAGGCTATTAAATGTCTATTCCAGAAACTCCTCCAGTGCACATGTCATCAAGGCAGGGAGAAAAGTACATTTGCAGAAGATATCCAGGAAGAAGAGCTCTGAGAGCCAACTTTCCAACCCCATGAATGAAACAGGAGAGCCGGTCCTCTAACAAACCGAAAGAACTGTGGTTAATGATCTTAGCCCAATTGTTCCTATCATCTGCTTTTTTTTTTCTGTTAATTAGATTTGTTGTTGTTCGATCACTCAGTCATGTCCGACCCTTTGCGACCCCATGGACTGCAGCATGCCAGGCTTCCCTCTTCTGCACTCTCTCCTGCAGTTTGCCCAAGTTCATGTCCATTGAACTGGTGATGCCATCAACCATCTGATCCTCCGTCACTCCCTTTTCCTTCTGCCTTCAATCTTTCCCAGCATCAAGGTCTTTTCCAATGAGTCGGCTCTTCCCAGCAGGTGGCCAAATTATTGGAACTTCAGACTCAGCATCAATCTTTCCAATGAACATTCAGGGTTTATTTCCTTTAGGATGGACGGATTTGATCTCCTTGCTGTTCAAGGGACTCTCAAGAGTCTTCTTCAGCACCACAGTGCGAAAGCATCAATTCACATCCGTACATGACTACTGGAAAGGCCATAGCCTTGACTTTATGGACCTCTGTTGGCAAAATGATGTCTTTGCTTTTTAATACACTATCTAAGTTTGTCATAGCTTTCCTGCCAAGAAGCAATCGTCTTCTAACTTCACGGCTGCAAGCATCATCTGCAGTGATTTTAGAGCCCAAGAAGAGGAAATCTGTCACTGCTTCCACATTTTCACTTCTATTTGCCATGAAGTGATGGACTGTATGCCATGACCATAGTTTTTTTAATTAGATTAGGCCACTACATGAAGGTAGGTTATAAAGTGAAAAAATGATTATGCTAACACCTCTGAAAGCATCAGGGAGTTGCAGTCACCTTGCATCTCCTGACCACCTCCCAGGTCACTATAGTAGAGTCAATGTAGGCAACAGTCTAAAGCTGGTAGTCCCTTGACTCTGGGACCCCTTTAAAAGCTGTCACTTTCCCTTACCATTTGATAAAATCATTTAATACAAAGGGTGAGAGACTTATGTGATTCCCTGCATGAATCTTTTTTTATAGACTTAATTTTGTAGAGCAGTTTTAAGTTCATGACAATACTGAGAAGAAGGTACAGAGATTTCCCATGTATCTCTGCTCCCATATCAACATCTCCCACTGAGCTATACATTTGTTATAATTGATGGACAAGCACCAGTTGTTATAGTAAAAAGTTATTAATACCTAAAGTCCACAGCTTACATTAGGGTTCACTCTTGGTGGTGTCCAGTTTAAGGGCTTTGACAGATGTGAAAGGACATGTACCATATTCACCATTGTAGTATCATTTGGAATAGACTCACTGCCCTAAAATCCTCTGTGCTCTATCTATTCATCTCTCTCTCCTCTTTAATGCTGGCAACTACTGATCCTTTTTGTGGCTTCCCTGGTGGCTCAGAGGTTAAAGCATCTTCCTCCAATGCGGGAGACCCTGATTTGATCCCTGTGTCGGGAAGATCCCCTGGAGAAGAAAAGGGCAACTCACTCCAGTACTCTTGCCTGGAAAAACCCATGGACGGAGCAGCCTGGTAGGCTACAGTTCAGAGTCGGACACGACTGAGCGACTTCACTTTCACTGATCCTTTTACTGTCTCCAAAATTTTGCCTTGGAAAGAATGTCATATAATTGGAATCATATAATACATAACCATTTCAGATTGACTTCTTTCACTTAGTTACAAGCATTTAAGATTTCTCCCTGTCTCTTCATGATTTGATAGCTCATTTCTTTAATATTCTATTGTGTACACTATTATGTACATGTACCAGTTTATTTATCCACTCACCTAATGAAAGATGATCTCAGTTGCTTCCAAGTTTTAGCAACTGCAGATAAAACTTCATAAATAGCCATGTGCAAGTTTTTGCAAGGACGTAAGTTTTCAATTCACTTAGATAGGTACCGAGAAATGTGACTACTGGATCATAGAGTAAGAATAATGCTTATCTTTGTAAGAAATTGCCCAAACTGTCTTCTATAACCATTCTGAATGGTTACAGCAATGAATGAGAGCTCCTGTTGCTTCAACTCCTCCCTGGTTTTTCATGTTGTCAGTATTTTGAATTTTCACAATTCTAATAGGTGTCTGGGAGTATTCCATTGTTCTTTTAATTTGCAATTCCCTAATGACAGGGTTTCCCTGGTGGCTCAGTGGTCAAGAATCCACCTGCCAATGCCAAAGATGTGGGTTCAAACCCTGGGTCGGAAGACCCATAGAGAAGGAAATGGCAACCCATTCCAGTATTCTTGCCTGGGAAACTCCATGGACAGAGGAGCCTGGTGGCTACAGTCCATGGTGTTGCAAAGAGTCAGGCACGACTGAGCAACTGAACAACAAATGGCAGGTGGTGCTGAGCATCCTCCCATGTTCCTGGTTGTCACTGGTATATCTCTTGGGTGAGGTGTGCATTCAGATCTTTGGCCTATTTTTTAATCAAGTTGTTTGCTTTCTTATTATTGAGGTCTTTTTTTCTTTGTATATTTTGGATCATAATCCTTTATCAGATGTATTTTTTGCAAATATTTTCTCCCAGTCTGTGGCTTGTCTTTTTGTTCTTTTGACCCTCAGGTATCTTCAAATGGAAACCAGAGGACAGACAGTGCTTAATCCAAAGCAGGATTTCTCAATTTCAGTAGTATTGACATCTGGGGCTGGATAATTCTTTGTTTTGCATTGTAGAATGTTTAGTGGCAACTTGATCTCTACCCCCAGATGCCAATAGCAGCATCCCTCCCAGTCATGACAGTGAAAAATATCCTGACATTAGTAAATATCCCATTGGGTGGGGAGGAGGGATAAGCCCTGCCTGAGGATGTCCAGTCAAAAGGAATGAATCAGTATGGATGAAATTTAAGTCATCAATAAGGAAGGAAGGGACAGAAATATTTTGACTCAGAGGCCTTCCCGGGGCCCCAGGAACCATTGCTAGTGTGTTCCCACCAATCCCATCCTATTAAGCATAGGGATCATACATCTTGACTTATCTAGGAGATGCTCACACCTATGCCAGCAAAACTATTAATGGTGCTCCCTTTTACTCTCAAAGATATTCCAGTTCAGATGATAAATTATAAATAAAACCCATCAGCATCTCCAGAAACCATAATCCCAGTTTGGGCCCTTCTCAGCTGTCCTTTGGTCTGGAGCGTCTGGAGTAACTAGTAACTATTGGGGTACAGCTGGGGATCCTGAAGAAGTGGAAAATAGGAAACTTTCCCATAGGGCCTTAGCTGTGTATTTTAAACAGCTCTGGAATACAGGCCAAAAAAAAAAAAGGGGTCAACCAGAATGTTTTGTGTCTCTGTATCTGATTTCATGAGTACTTATTAGTGCCTAAATGTTCATTTTCTTCCTTGTTCACTAGCAGCCAATTCACCATGGTGTAACTCTACAGTGTGAACGGACAATTACTGTGTAATTTTAACAGCTGCTGAAATCTGTAACATTAGACTGTACTTTCATCCAATTTATATCAGGAGGCTATACCATAGGGCATAGTCAGGGCAGAGATAAAGCAATCGGTTCAAAAAGACCTTGTCTATGCATTTCAGGTATATTTATTAGCAATAATAGCCCTCTTTTCATTTTCATTTTGGAACTAGTACAAATAACAGGCAATAACATTCAAAAGTGCTCCTAATCTTTCATTTTTTTTTAAGTGAGAGCTATTATTTAGCTGTAATTATTATTAAACTCAAGATTACTACTGCAACTGAACATAAACCATGACTCCCTGGCAGTCAAAGCAAAAAATAAAATAAGAATTCAAAATCAATTATTCATCTGCATTTTCCTCATTAAAGGAGGACTGCCAGTTTATCAGGAGATGTAAATTTGTTTTTCTAGCTTGAATGATCTCACATGAATTTGAGTATTTTCCATGAGAGGCATTGCAAAGTAAAATGATAGCAGGTTTACAATAATTGCAAAAACATCTTCCTATGATAAAGCAGCTTCTTATATTGTTCATAAAGCAGCTTCTTATATTGTTCACAAAAATGTGCTAGGGGCAGTGTGCAAAAGCCTGGAGGTGACAGCTGATGTGGACTCACTGGTGAAAATCAGGTGTTGCACTAAGAGCTTTTACTGTTTTAAGTGACTTAATATTTACAATATCTTAAGAGGGTAAAGGTAGAATTCAAATGCAGGGTATCTGTAGCAGAGCCCATGACTTCCGCGTTGCTACAAGGAACAGGATTCAAAGTGTAGCTTTCTGGTAATGTGACATGCTACAGAGTCAGAGCTTGTTTATGTTAGAGAAATGAATTGTTAGCACACACCGTAGGCTCCTTCGAGATTCTAAAATTTCAGTGCTCTCATGTGTTCGAGTGAGAGAAGGCATTTTCTGAAAATTCAGGGCTAAACTTTCTTGGCATTCATCTGAATTGCAAGTTGTGTGTATATGTATGTGTGTGTGTTTTATTGGATTTTCAATTTAGAGTGAAAAAACATTACTTCCCACTTCAGCAACAGAAGATATCTAGAAGCTTTTTCATGAAAAATCTCATGAAATGACACGTCTTTCAGGAGAAGACTTCTGGAGGCTCAAGAAAGCTATTTAGACATCACATAACTCATGCAACTCTTTTTGAAAACAGGCTTTTCTTTAATTAGGTGTAAGTATTTAGTTTGTACTAGTTGCTCAGTTGTGTCTGACTTTTTGCGACCCCATGGACTGTAGCCGGTCAGGCTCCTCTGTCCATCGAAATTCTCCAGGCAAGAATACTGGAGTGGATTGCCATTCTCTTCTCCAGGGGATCTTCCCAACCCAGGGATCAAACCAGTGTATCCTGCATTGCAGGCAGATTCTTTACTGTCTGAGCCACTGAGGAAGCCCAAAAGGAGTGTAAATAGATATAAAAACATAAGCATTATAAATGGGTCGAACTGATAGAACGTACAACACCAATATTAAACCCTAAATTAAACTGTGGACTCTGGATGACAAACATGAGGAAAGTAGGTTCAAAACTTGTAACAAATATAGCACTCTGATAGGAGATGTTGATAACAGGAAGGTTATCCTTGTATAGGAGCTGAGAATATATGGGAAATCTCTATACATTTCTTTCAATTTTGTTGTGAACCTAATACTTCTCTATAAACTAAGATCTACTTTTTTCAAAAGCTTTCAATTAAAATTTTTTATTAAAAATAAACATAAGGATTACATTTCCTTTAAAAAGCAAGTGTTCAAAAACCAATAGAATGATTAATGCAGGAAAAAACCAATACCACCCCCGATGGCTCATTCTGTCTCACTCCTGAGAGAAAGCCTGTCTTAGTTCTCTTTCAGCTGTGACAGAAGAAGGCCCTGCCGGGCAAAGTGAAATTTCAGGACACAAAACTGATTAAAATAGTAAGAAGGGCTCATGAGCAATCAAAAGAAAATTTTAAAAAGAGGTAGGAAGCCATGGTATTGTTGGAGACCTGATAGGAAGAGAGTGAAGCTGCATGAATTCTGGGGCAAGGATTCATGGATGTTTTGGTTGTGCTTGAATGCTAAGCCCAAGAAAGGAAAACTAAGGTGGTGAGGGAAGCTCCCCTCTGTAAACATCCCCAGGCCCTTCTCTACCTCAGCACTGGGGAAAATGTTCGCCTTTTGCAGAACTCCTTTTCTGTTTATTCCCCAAATTAGCTGTGAATTTTTTCCTGCCAACTTTAAGTCTTCCTCCGCTTCTCTGTCTGCCTGTCTTCATGAGTTAGATTCTCTCCAAGGCCAAGACCCCTGGAATCTTAGTTCCATTTCCGAGGTAATTTCTGGAGGAAAGCAAGTTTAGCAAGCCAGTTTTTAATATATGCAGTGGCAGATGGTGGGGGAGGAGGCAAGAGAGAGAGAAAGAAAGAACACAGTTCTATCAGCCTTGGAAATCTAACTGAAACTCCTATTAGTGATATTTTTTGAAACTTATTTATTATCCAGATATAGGACAGACTCCAGTGAAGCACTAACACTTCATATAATAAATTTTGGAAGACTAACAAAATACAAAAGCTCTCCTGGGCAGCCAGGACTCCCAGATGTTCCCCTGGGACTTTGATAATTTTTCAGGAGGGTGGCCCTTAAAGAATTTAAGAGGTTAAGTGTGGGATACGAGCACTGACGCTCCCTGTCACTTCCCTAGAGCCTCAGAATGAAGCCCTGGGCTGGCAGAGGAACATCGGTAGCAATAGCCTGGCAAGGGCTTGACAAGCGTCTTTTGTACCAAGACTCTCAAGGAGACCTTTAATTCCTAGACAATGAATGGTCATGGATCTACAGGTGGCTTTGTGAGGGAAAGAAATGAAGCGCTAAATCCAGCTTTTCTCAGCTGAGCCCAGCCCAGGGGCAGTTGCCTGGGTAAGTCTCACCTGTCATCACAGTAGGAGCTAATCCAGGAGGCAAGGCCAGGGAGGATTTGGTGACCAGGTCATGGAAGCTTTCTGTGTATTCTGCATACAGGCCAGCACACTCACTAAGGCAGATGACACGCAAGAGGTCTTGGTGACATTTGCTCAGGTGAAAAGGGCAGGGCATGGTGCTATCAAGGCTTTGTTTGGCTGGGCAGTCATAATTCTCCCCAGGTCACAGGATCTTGAGTGTCAGATAGCTTGGTTGGAAAGGCAAGGGGAGAGAGGTACCCCTTGTTTAGGAAGGTCTTTAAGGATCACCTTACTTTAAGGCTCACCATACTTACTGTATGTAAATACAGTATCAGGAAAACATTCATTTGTACTATATGTGCTTGTAGTGAAGCATGGACAACAGGATTATTCCAGGTAAAAATTAAAGTTTCATGATTAGCCAAGGCTAGTTCCTGACCACAGTTTTTTGTTGGTGGTTTCTGTTTTGTTTTTTACATTCATCACTTGCAAAATTTTGACCCCCCACCCCGAGTTTTTACATTTAATAAAATAACTTCCTCTTGATCCCATTTTTTGATGTTGTTGTTCAGTTGCTCAGTCATGTCCAGCTCTTTGTGAGCCTATGGACTGCAGCACGCCAGGCTTCCCTGTTCATCACCAACTCCAAGAGCTTGCTCAAACCCATGTCCATTAAGTCAGTGATGCCATCCGACCATCTCGTCCTCTGTCATCCACTTCTCCCGCCTTCAGTCTTTCCCAGCATCAGGGTATTTTCTAATGAATCAGCTCTTCACATCAGGTCAGAGTACTGAAGCTTCAGCTTCAGCATCAGTCCTTCTAGTGAATAGTCAAGATTGATTTCTTTTAGGATTGATTGGTTTGATCTCTTTGCTGTCCAAGGGACTCTCAAGACTCTTCTCCAATGCCATAGTTAAAAACATCAATTTTTCAGCATTCAGCCTTCTTTATGGTCCAACTCTCACATCAATACATGACTACTGGAAAAACCATAGCTTTCACTAAATGGACCTTCGTAGGAAAAGGAATGTCTCTGCTTTTTAATAAACTGTCTAGGTTTGTCATAGCTTTTCTTCCAAGAAGCAAGAGTCTTTTAATTTCATGGCTGCAATCCCCATCTGCAGTGATTTTGGAGCCCAATAAAATAAAATCTGTCACTGTTTCCATTGCTTTCCCATCTATTTGCCATGAAGTGTTGGGACCAGATGCCATCATCTTCATTTTTTGAATGTTGAATTTTAAGCTAGGTTTTTCACTCTCCTCTTTTACCTTTCTCAAGAGGCTCTTTAGTTCCTCTTCACTTTCTCCCATAAGGGTGGTGTTATCTGCATATCTGAGGTTATTGATATTTCTCCCGGCAATCTTGATTCCAGCTTGTGCTTCCTCCAGCCCAGCGTTTCTCATGATGTACTCTGTATATAAGTTTAAAAAGCAGGGTGACTGTATGCGAGACAGCAAAAGAGACACAGATATATAGAACAATCTTTTGGACTCTGTTGGGGGGGCATGATTTGGGAGAATGGCATTAAAACATGTATAATGTCATATAAGAAATGAATCGCCAGTCCAGGTTTGATGCAGGATACAGGAAGCTTGGAGCTGGTGCACTGAGGTGATCCAGAGGGATGATATGAGGAGGGAGGTGGGAGGGGAGGTTAAGGATTGGGAACACGTGTACACCTGTGGCGGATGCATATTGATATATGGCAAAACCAATACAATATTGTAAAGTAAAAAATAATGATGATAATAAAAATAAATAAATAAATTTTTTTAAAATGAGAAAAAGGAAAAAAAAATAAGCAGGGTGACAATATACAGCCTTGAAGTACTCCTTTCCCAATTTGGAACCAGTTCGCTGTTCCATGTCTGGTTCTAACTGTTGCTTCTTGACCTGCATATGGGTTTCACAGGAGGCAGGTAAGGTGGTCTGGTATTCCCATCTCTTTAAGAATTTTCCACAGTTTGTTGTGATCTATATAGTCAAAGGCTTTAGCGAAGTCAATGAAGCAGAAGTAGATGTTTTTCTGAAATTCTCTCAATTTTTCGATTATCCAATGAATGTTGACAATTTGATCTCTGGTTCCTCTGCCTTTTCTAAATCCAGCTTGAACATCTGGAAGTTCTTGGTTCATGTACTGCTAAAGCCTGGCTTGAAGAATTTTGAGCATGACTTTGCTAGTTTGGGAGATGAGTACAATTGTGCAATAATTTGAACATTCTTTGGTATTGCCCTTCTTTGGGACTGGAATGAAAACTGATCTTTTCCAGTCCTGTGGTCACCGCTGCGTTTTCCATATTTGCTGACATACTGAGTGCAGCACTTTCACAGCATCATCTTTCGGGATTTGAAATAGCTCAGCTAGATGTACAATTCTGTTAGTTTTAATAAATGCATAAATTCAGGGACACCCCCAAAGTGTTCCCTTTGGAAGAATCCACCTGCCTTCAGGACTTAACAACTCTATACTATAGTTTTGGCTTTTCCAGAATGCCATACAAGTTGAATTACATATTATGCAACCTTTTGGTTCTAGCATCTTGTACTTAGCATAACACATTTGAAAAGCATTGATACTGTAGTTTCCAGTGTTGGCAATTGCAAATAATTATAAATTATAAATGTTTTTATAAACATTTGGATGCAGGTTTGTGTGTGGACTTGAGTTTCATTTCTGTACAGTAAAAACACCCAGAACTGGTACTCCTAGTCATGTGGTTTGTGTATGTTTATTTCATAAGGAATTGCCAAACTCTTTTCGAGTCTTTCCTGGTGGCTCAGATGGTAAAGCATCTGCCTACAATGCAAGAGACCCAGGTTCGATCCCTGGGTTGAGAAGATCCCCTGGAGAAGGAAATGGCAACCCAGTCCAGTACTCTTGCCTGGAAAATTCCATGGATGGAGAAGCCTGGTAGGCTACAGTCCGTGGGGTCGCAAAGAGTCGGACACTACTGAGCGACTTCACTTTCTTTCTTTCTTTTCAAGAATAGTTATACCATTTTACACTCATTCCTGCAATGTCCGAGAGTTCCAGTTCGCCCAAATCCTTGCCAATACTTAGAAGTATCAGTTTTGTTTTTATTCTTAGTCATTCTAATAAACGTGTAGCAATACCTTGTGGTTTTAATTTACATTTCCCTGATGACAAATATGGAGAAGGCAATGGCACCCCACTCCAGTACTCTTGCCTGGAAAATCCCATGGACGGAGGAGCCTGGTAGGCTGCAGTCCATGGGGTCGCTAAGGGTCAGACACGACAGAGCGACTTCACTTTCACTTTTCACTTTCATGCATTGGAGAAGGAAATGGCAACCCACTCCAGTGTTCTTGCCTGGAGAATCCCAGGGACGCGGGAGCCTGGTGGGCTGCCGTCCCTGGGGTCGCACAGAGTTGGACACGACTGAAGCAACTTAGCAGCAGCAGATGACAAATATACTTTTGAGCATATTTTCATGTACTTATGTGATACCTATGTATCTTTCTTTGGTGAAGTATCTGTCCAAATCTTTTGCCTAGTTTAATTGGGTTGTTTGTTTTCTTGCTATTTGAATTTTTAAGAGTTCTTCATATAGCATGGATACAAATTCTTCAATGGATATGCGATTTCTAAAGATATTGTCCCAGATTAGTAAATTGTCTTCTCATTCTCAGTGTGTATTTTACAGAGCAAACTTTTACATTTTCTTGAAGACCAATGTATCATTTTCTCTTCTGTGGGCTATGCTTCTGGTGTTTTATCTAGGAACTCCTTGGCCAACCTAAAGTCATGAAGATCTTCTCTTTTGGTTTCTTTTAAAAGTTGTATAGTTTAGCTTTTCACCTTTCAATAAGTGTTCCATTTTGAGTTTAAAAATTTTTAGAACTTTTTGGAAGGGGTTACTTGTTTTTTGAAACCACCATGCCCTTTTACATTTGGTCCCTGGTGTATAAACTCAGAGCTACAAGACATCTTTATCACCCAGTATTAATGTTCCTTAGTTAATAAACAAATATTTATTAACAATGGCATCTCACTTTCATGGGTGCCTTCTGAGCAATTTAGAATGATCCTGGTTAGACATCCTGTATTCCTAGTTTTTGTTTCTGGATTTCATTGTCCTCACAGTTAGTCCCATAGAACTGAAACTATTTTCATTAGCAGCCCACTGACAGATATCAAGGAGTTTGGAGTCCAAAGGGGAAAATAACTGTCTTATATCTCTCCCCAGTAAAATTCCATGTATTTTTCTCCTCGACAAAGAAAGACTATCTACACAAGCAAAGTGAAGAACAAAATGAAGGCAATTGGTCAAATAATTTAATTACAGAGTTCTACTGATCTTCTCCATCTTGACCACATGCATATTAGCAAAAGCAGCTTGGAGTTCACCTCATCCTAGTCCTTTATCCAACCACTTAACCAAGCCAATAAATATTATTGCTGAGAGCATCCCATGAGCCAGAGGTTGAGTCCCTGCCAGATGAGACAATCAAAGCCCAGCCAAGTGAAGGGAGCTGCCCACAGCCTGGGGCTTATCTAGAGGGCACTAAATCATGGTCCTCGAATCTCTATCCACTGCAAACTCGTTACCTTGTTCCACATCCTCCACATGTCATAACCCTCTGATACTTCTCTCCTGGAATCAGTCCCAGCTCCATTGATGAATGACAAGATACGTGTGTCTTTTGGTTTCAGAGAATGGACACTGAGGGATGTAGATTTTGGGGAAAAGACAATATTTGCAAAATGAGTTTAAAGAGAAGTTTTGGAAAGGAGGGCTGTGGTTTGTGGGGATGAGGTAACTAGAAAGAAAGGGCCAGGGGCTGTGGTTTGGAAAAAGACTTTTCAGAAGGGAGGTTATGATTTAGTAACTTTTGAGAGGAGGGTCTGTAGTTATTGAGAAGGAAATAAGGGGAAGAGGTATGTAGTTAGGACAAGGGAATTAAAAGAAAAGATAGGAGAAAGAAGAGTAGTTTTAATAGGAGAAAGAAGAGTAGTTTTAAAAAGTGATCTGTGGATTCCAGCCAATATTTACTTGAGTTTACAGTTAGATACATTTCAAAATTGTACCCAAAATAACAGAAGTCTTGAGTATTATACAGTGAATTTTTAAAAAACACTAACTTTGTAATTTTCCTTGTTTAAAGTAGGTATTTAGGCAGTATTCTCCTGCATTAATGATGATTTAAGAATGAATTTTCTCTCCTTCTGCCTCTTTGGGCTTCCCTGGTGGCTCAGATGGTAAAGCATCTGCCTGCAATACAAGAGACCCAGGTTCGATCCCTGGGTCGGGAAGATCCCCTGGAGAAGGAAATGGCAACCCACTCTGGTACTCTTGCCTGGAAAATTCCATGGATGGAGAAGCCTGGTAGGCTACAGTCCACGGGGTCGCAAAGAGTTGGACACGACTGAGCAACTTCACTTTTTTTTTCCTGCCTCTTTAAAGACAACTGTGTAGTCAGAGTAGTATGCATGAGAGCTAAGGTCCCACCTGCAAAATAACCACCCAGCTTGACACGGAGATGTGGCAGCCTCAGCCTTGTTTGTACGTGGAATTAGAAAGAAATATCCAATCTTAGGTTAAGAAACTAGTAGGTAGGAACTCAGAAATGGATTCACTCCAAAGCCTGCAAAAAGAACAATAACAAGTTGGCTATCAAAAATTCTGTAAGGGGCCTTCTCTGGTGGTCTAGTGGCTGAGACTCCACACTCCCAATGCATGGAACACAGGTTTGATTCCTATCCACACACACCCCCATTCATATGTTGAATTCCCACCCTGCCCCTAATGTGATGGCTTTAGGAGGTCTTTGGAAAGTGGTTAGGTCTTAAGGATGGATATTTCATAAATGGGATTGCTGCTGCTGCTGCTAAGTCACTTCAGTCATGTCCGACTCTGTGCGACCCCATAGACAGCAGCCCACCAGGCTCCCCCATCCCTGGGATTCTCCAGGCAAGAACACTGGAGTGGGTTGCCATTTCCTTCTCCAATGCATGAAAGTGAAAAGTGAAAGTGGAGTCGCTCAGTCGTGTCTGACTCTTAGCGACCCCATGGACTGCAGCCTACCAGGCTCCTCCGTCCATGGGATTTTCCAGGCAAGAGTACTGGAGTGGGGTGCTATTGCCTTCTCCTAAATGGGATTAGTGCCCTTATAAAAGAGACCCCAGAGAGCACTCTTATTCTCTTTCTGCCATCTAAGGACACACCAACAAGATGACAATCTGCAACCCAGAAGTCCTCACCAAAATGCAAACATGCTCACATCCTAATCTTGGATTGCTAGACCCTAGAACCATGAGAAATAAATTTTTGTTGTATTATAAGCGAACCAGAATACAGTTTTTAACATAGCACCCTGAGCTGACTGAGACAGATGGCTGTGGGTAAACAAACGTTCATAGCAGTATCATTCACAATAATCAAAAGATGGAAAACAACCCAGATGTCCATCAACTTGATGAATGAATCAACCAAATGTGGTATATCCATACAGTGGGATATTATCTGACCATAAAAAGAAATGAAGTTCTGATAGATGCTACAGAATGAATGAATCTTAAAAATATTATGTTAAAAGTGAAAGAAGCCTGACACAAAGGCCACATATTATGTGATTCCATTTAGATAAAATGCCTAAATAGACAAATTCATAGAGACAGAAAGTAGATTAGTAATTGCCAGCAGCTGGAGAGAGAGGAGAGATGCTAGAGAGTAGGGGGTTTCTTTATAGGGGTGTTAAAGTGTTTTGCAATTAGATAGTGGTGATGGTTGCCCAACTTAGTGAATAAAAAAAACCCCACTAAATTATACATTAAAAAATAATAAAATAACATCAAGAAAAGATGCCCATGGGACATCTCTTTCTGTAGTTTTAAAAAATAAAACATAGCCAACTATTTATTCTGTAGCTGGCGCTTCCCCTGGATGGGCACAGATGGTGTCACTGTGCTTATCTCTACCCTACACTCTGCCCAGACAGGGCTGTGTAATGTTTCCCAGCTCTGGGCTTCTGCTCAGGCTGGTACATCCACTGATCACCCTCTCTCCTCTGCCCAACAGAATCTGTGACCCCTTTGAATACCACCCAATCCAGGAAACATTTTTCTCCTATAAGAAGGCTCCTGTATATGCTCAAACTTTCTGTTCACGCTTCTCTCTCTCAACCCTCGGCTTACTCCCTCTAGCGTCATGGGATTTGTATATTCCATAAACTTTACCTTCCCCTGCCCTGGAAGCCTCCTGAGAAGCACAACCCTTGTATCTCTTGTTGCTAGCCCTTTGCTTGCCAAGTGATAAGAACCAAATAGAGTGACTTTCCTGGTGGTCTAGTGGTTAAGAGTCCGTTAAGTGTAGTTGAGGGGATGCAGGTTTGATCCCTGGTTAGGGAACTAAGACCCCACAAGCCACAGAGCAACTAAGCTCATGCACGGCAACCACTGAGCCCCTGGGCCACAATGAAGGATCCCAAGTGATGCAACAAAGATCCAATGCAGCCAAATAAATAAATTCAGTTTAGTTCAATTGCTCAGTCGTGTCTGACTCTTTGCGACCCCATGAACTGCAGCATGCCAGGCCTCCCTGTCCATCACCAACTCCCAGAGTTTACCCAAACTCATGTCCATTGAGTCAGTGATACCATCCAACCATCTCATCCTCTGTCGTCCCCTTCTCCTCCTGCCTTCAATCTTTCACAACATCAGGGTCTTTTCAAATGAGTCAGCTCTTCGCATCAGGTGGCCAAAATATCAGAGTTTCAGCTTCAACATCAGCCCTTCCAACAAACACCCAGGACTGATTTCCTTAAGGATGGACTGGTTGGTTCTCCTTGCAGTCCAAGGGACTTTTAAGAGTCTTCTCCAACACCACAGTTCAAAAGCATCAATTCTTCTATGCTCAGCTTTCTTTATAGTCCAACTCTCACATCCATACATGATCACAGGAAAAACCATAGCCTTGACTAGATGGACTGTTGTTGGCAAAGTAATGTCTCTGCTTTTGAATATGCTATCTAGGTTGGTCATAACTTTCCTTCCAAGGAGTAAGCGTCTTTTAATCTCATGGCTTCAATCACCATCTGCTGTTTCCCCATCTATTTCCCATGAAGTGATGGGACCAGATGCCATGATCTTAGTTTTCTGAATGTTGAGGCTTAAGCCAACTTTTTCACTCTCCTCTTTCACTTTCATCAAAAATCTCTTTAGTTCTTCACTTTCTGCCATAACGGTGGTGTCTTCTGCATATCTGAGGTTATTGATATTTCTCCCGGCAATCTTGATTCCAGCTTGTGCTTCCTCCAGCCCAGCGTTTCTCATGATGTACTCTGCATAGAAGTTAAATAAGCAGGGTGACAATATACAGCCTTGACATACTCATTTTCCATTCAAAATAAGGGACAGAATAGAAATGCCCTCTAATGGGTATACCAAGTATACCTCTCCTCTCTATTGCTGTTATAGGGGAATCCTGTGCCTAGCCCTCCACCCCTTACTGTTTCCATTCCCACAGGAGTAGAGCATAGGGTCTCAGCACTCAACACACCCCTCACTCCCCTCAAGGCCTCATGCAGCCTCTTGGACCACATAAAACCCCCATTGACTGACACTTGAGTCGTACGATTAGCTCTAAAAATGGTGAGGTCACTGTCCTAGTCTTTGTGCACTAGCATTAGGCCACATCACCAGGCCACACAACATCATTTGTCTTTCATCACACCCTTCAGAGTCCCCCCTGCCTCCGAAGTGGCCGAGGCACCTAAACAAATAGGGAGAAGCAGCAAGGTTTCCAGGAGTGGGAGACGGGGTGGGGGCGGGGCAGGAGCGGGGGAGGGGAGGCCTGTAGCCAGCTCAGCCTGCCGGGCCTGTTGGAGGTGTTGGTAGGCAGGAGGGCACCTCTGCTGGAAGCACGACTCTGTGTCTCTGTATTCCATGGATGACAACGTTTCATTAGTAGAGTTTACTTTTCACATTTTCTTGATTCCAACTTGTATTAAAAAGTTAAACCAAAAGGCCTGTAAATAATTTTAGCCCAATTTACAACGTTTGAATTTACATTTCCCTCATAACCAAGGAAAATTACTGAGAACTGAATCAGATATTGAGTAGCTAGAGAGCGTTCTGTTTCAAAGAACCATGTGGCAAACTCATTTGTGAAATGAACGGTCACTTTCTAGTTTATTTGCATCTAGGTTTGGGGTTTTGTGCACTGGATTTCCTCTCAAGGAGGTAAAACTTTCCTTAATAGTAAAGCTTTAAAAAAACTTATTACAAAACAAATGGATGTTCCTATATCATGTGTGTTTTAAAACATAAAAGACTGATTGAGAATTTATTATGCTTCGATTATGCTAACCACTCAATAAGTAATGTCCAAATAAAAACTAAACTGAAAGAAGAAATCATTTGTATCCCCACCAGCCAGAGGTAACCACTGCTAACTGCGGTATCTGTCCTTCTAGACTTTTCTATGCCTATTTCTAGGGTATCGCTGTTTTATATGCTGCTGTTTTCACTTAACAGAGTGTTGTGAACATTTTCCAGATCACTAGCAAGTTGCAAGGTATTCCCTTGTTCGGCTGGATGCAGTCTAACTGTATCTCAAATGCTGACCCACAGGCATCTTAGCCAAGGGTGGAAGGAGACACCATCAGAATTATCTCCTGTCTGTGGAGCTGGCATGACACTACATTAACACTTTTCTGTCCTTTCCCAACATACTAAGTGGAGACAGGAAAATACACAACCCCAGCAAAAGGCACTGCTGGAGCCAGTTTTGTGAACACAGTACTTGGCAGAATGTGTGTAGGTCGGTCACATGTCATGTTCTACCTGCTGGGTGACATAGTTTTTCTGTTTTTTGTTGTTGTTTTTTTTAAGCCTCTGGGCATGGGAGGAGCTGATGGCAGCTTGATCTGTCTCCTGCCAACCACGAGGAAAGAAACCCCTGCCACTCATACTGCCTCTTATCCCTGGGCCCCACAGATAAAGTCATTTCCTCCTTCACTGTGTGTCATGGATTATAGACTCTCCGTGTTTTCACTGACCTCTGTGATTGAGGGAGGAAGGTTCTTTCTCAGGAGCACTAAACTTGTTTTGAAATTCCTGCAAGGGGACTCAGAGGCTGCAGAATGCTAAGCAGGCTGACATCTGCACAAAAGAGGTGCATGCCCTTTGAAGTCAAAGCTCTCCTTCCAAGGTGATGTTGAAGAATAATTTATTGTTGTTATTCAGTTGCTAAGTTGTGTCTGACTCTTTGAGACCCCATGGACTGCAACACTTGCCTGGCTTCCCTGTCCTTCACTATCTCCCGGAGTTTGCTTAGACTTACATCCATGGAGTTGGTGATGTCATCCAACCATCTCATCCTCCTCTATTGTCCCCTTCTCCTTCTGCCCTCAGTCTTTCCCAGCATCAGGGTCTTTTCCAATGAGTCAGCTCTTCGCATCAAGTGGCCAAAGTATTGGAGCTTCAGCTTTAGCATCAGTCCTTCCAATAAATATTCAGGGTTGCTACAATAGGTACATGGATCTAGCTTGCTTGTTGAGTCTATTCATGCTTAGGGTTTCCTTAGCTGGGGATGCAGTATAATTCCACCTGGGGGGCAAAATGTCTCGGTGACTGCCATTTCCTAGGTAGGTGACCTTGTACAAGTTCCTTGACTTCTCTATCATTCAAGTTCTTCAACTGTATAATAAGGATAAAAAATATAAGTCTACATCCATTTCAAAAAGCGTCTTGTCTAGATTGCATTAGGCAACGTGTGTAGGCACTTAGCACAGGTTCCAATTCATTATGATGGCTTTATGGATGGTAACCATTTTTATTGTCATTGCAACTGAGCCCCTGTCTTGTCTAATGTTAAGTGATGAGTGTCTTATCGTGATCTGGGATTTAACCTCAGGGTCTGCAGCTTCAAGATAAAAACATGTAGACTACACTCAGTTAACCAGGGGCATATCCCACAGACATACTGCTCTGACTCCATTTTTAGGAACTGGAGTAGGAGAGGGAGAGACCAGTTTCTACATCAGGAAATAATCTTGTGAAAAAGAAAAGAACTGATGAGATAATTGGGATCAGTCCAGTGTTATTTGTAAACAGACTCAGGAGTTTGGCAAAGATGCTAGATTGCAAGGCTTAAAAAAATGTAAAAAGCACAGGGGCTTCCAGTCACTTGACTTTACCAGTTTATGTTACCAGTAACTCAGAATGGCTTGCCCCAAAGGTGCTGCCGTCAGAGAATTTGGCAAATAGTCATGGCTGCCATGTCCCTCCTTCCCCATCCACTTTCTAGCATGGGAGTTGTATGTTGCCCTCCCACTTGACTCTCTGCTCCTACCAGCACTTACGAATTCTCATTTTGTCTGAGACCTTCAGGGACTCAACAGCTGGGCCCAGGCTGGACTCTGTGTTACTCTGACTTGGCAACTTTGCATTAGTAGATCCATCCATCCCCTGCAAGTAGCTACAGGATAGGAATCTGTGCAGACTCTGAAGGGTTTGGAGCTTCCAGAAAGAGCCTGAGAGCTGGGATACAATACTTTCAGTTCTTCCTTTCCCTCTTAAGGGATCCAAAGTCACAGAAAGCCAAGCAAGAGTAATTCTCCTTGCTAAACACTGATCACTACTTTTGTTGGAACCATCAGATGTATGCCTGCCAACTATCAGTCAAGAATTACTTTGTGGGATTTAAGAATCTCTAATCAAGAGTTTGTCTCTTTCATTCTCAGAATTCTAAGACTTTCTTCCTTACCATCACCAAAAAAAAAAAAAAAAGCCTATTTTCATAAACTCATGTGCCTTGTTCATAAAGATATTCCCCAAAGCTAATGTGCTTACCCTGAAAACTCCAGGTAACTACTCCTTCCGTTCTTCATTCCTCCCACTTTTGCTCAAACCCTCTCTCTCTGTCTTTCTCTCTTGCTCACGTTCTCACTCTCTCTCTGGATCTCTCGTGCGCGCTCTCTCGCCTTCTCTCCCTCCTTCCTTCCCTCCCTCAAACCTTCCTTTGGATCTAACCTAACCTTCCTTGATTCTATTTAGGCCCACAAGATTATCCCATGCTGAGAGTTTTGCTAGATCGTTAGTCTACATCCATCATTCCCTCATCTCAGCTCAGTGTTTTCCTTTAATTATTCACTGTTGACTACTTTTACAGACACACTGTGTTTGCTCCAGTTTAAATAATGTGAAATTGTCTCCCTAAAGACAACAAGACAAGATTTTGTCTTCCTAAATTAGGAGAAAACCCACAACTTGTCAGATAGCTAACTACTG